>CM076572.1:578336260-578983315 GCA_034641835.2 Pinus albicaulis | reverse complement strand
GCAATAGAGGCAGCAAGAAGAATGTCAAAATGTAACAGTCATAGAAGCACAGTGAAGAACTGTTATCGGAAGATAGAGACAGAGGCAGAGCGACAGAAGTAGAGACAGAGGGAGAGAGAAGTTATAAAATTCCGGGAATCGCACTCTCCAACCGGCGCAGCAGAGGCAGAGACAGAGGCAGAGAGCAGTTATAAAATTCCAGGAATCGCACTCTCCAACCGGCGGAGCACATATAACATATACAAACATTATTCTGGGAATCGCTTCACTCCAGCGGCAAAATATATGTATAAACTTATATATCAGTTATATACAAGCGGAGCACTTTATATCTATATAACCAAAGGTTCTATCAAAACGAAATGGCTTATAAGGTGGGACCTCTCACCCAATCGCAATCGGAGAAAAGGTTCAATTGCAAGTCTTTTGTAATATGCTCCGATCAAGTGGCGGACCCGATGGCGTTATATGATGGAGTTAATCGGTTCAATCGCGTCCTGGATCTTAATCGCAATCGAAACTTTCCGATTGATCGCAAGTCTTTTGTAATATGCTCCGATCAAGTGGTGGACCCGATGGCGTTATACAATGGAGTTAATTGGTTCAATCGCGTCCGGGATCTTAATCGCAATCGGAACTTTCCGATTGATCGCAAGTCTTTTGTAAAATGTTGTGATTGAAGTGGCGGACCCGATCCTGTTATATGCGGGAGTTAATATATGCAAATCGCATCCATGTTCTAATCGCAATCGGAACTTTTCTATTATGCGCCCCGATTGCATTTGATTAAAGTTCGGACCCGATGGGTCTATAAATCATGGTTAATATATATTTGAGTTCCAGGTCTAATCGCATCAGCACTGGTTAATCGCATCGGAGAATATATGAGTTGCGATTGCGATTGGAAGTTCGGACCTGATGGAGGTATAAATTATAATTCAAACATGGTTGAAGTCCTTTCCCAATCGCATCGGCAAAGAACAGTGAACAGTAATCAATGCATCGGAAAGCGTGATATGTGGGCCCTGGGCGGAGTCATATATAATGAATTTGGTTTAATAAAGGTTTAATTGTATTGGCAGTCAATCCTTATGGACGTCAGGTTATTTGCAAATAAATTGCATATATTATATATGTTGAATAACGTTTGAATATGATCCGGGGACATAACACATATGATATATAATGGTTATTGAGTTATATATATAACACGGTTGCGATAAGCCGCGTGGTCTCTAGACCCACGGACCTCAGCTTTACGGGAAGGCGATTATTAACGCTATACAGTTGTGATATATGTATGTTCCGGCCTGCGGAACTTCCACATCAACAAGACACTCGTGGCATGAAAAGGGTTGGAATTGCCCTGATTTAAAAGGTCAGCAATTGCATTTCATTTATTTAAAAGGCAGAGTTACACGTATGCAGCTGTTACACCCCCACAGAGGACAGAAAAGCAAATAGAGCCGAGAGGAGATAAAACACAGTCACAAAAAGGAAAAAGACAGCCAAAGAAAAGACAAATGCGCAGCAAGCCAAGAGACAAAACGAGTGAGCTGGAGTTCTCATTTAAATTTGAATGTAAATGTTTTATTTAAATTTATATTGTTGTGATGCATTGGCAAGTCTCTGGAAGAGAGAAAATATCCCACTATAATATTAAAATAAGCACCTACAGTTACATTTTTCTGAGTGAGCTGAAAAGAGATGAGAAGGCAGAAGGCAAAGAGACATGGCTGTCCATTTCGAATTCCCAGTGGAATACAAATAGTCATGAAACTATTTTTGTATAAAACAGGGTAATATCCAAGGGGAGAAAGTTGACGAAAAAGGAGTGAGAGAAGAAGAGAGTATGCAGCAGAATTAAAGAGAGTTGAAGAAAATAAGCAAGCTGCAAGAAGAATGTGAATAAGGAGGAGCTGAGCAAAGAAGAAGAAGGGGCTGAGCAGAGATGATGCAAGTCTGATATAAGAGTTGATGAACAGCAGAGAAGAAGGTACAAAACAGAGCTGATATCCAAGGTAAATCAGCAAGTGTTTTTCTTTTGAAAGAGTAAGGAAGTTGGAGCTTCCCTATCAAGTTGTAGCTTGATAGATGTTAGTTGTAGCTGACTGAGGTAGGAGCCTCCTGTAGGTTGGTGCCTGCAGAAAATAGATGGGATTTGGTGCTTCCACATCAAGTTGTAGCTTGATAAAATGTCAGTTGTAGCTGACTGAGGTTGGAGCCTCCTGTAGGTTGGTGCCTGCAGAAAAATGATGGGAGTTGGAGCTTCCTTGCAAGATGTAGCTTGCAGAATTGAGGATAGAGCCTCCTGTAGGTTGGTGCCTGCAGAAAACAGTGGTGAGAGGGAGTTGGAGCTTGCCTTTGCATCACAACAATAATAAGATGTGGTTTTCTCCCTTTATGGGTTTCCACTTATATTTGGTGTCTCTGTGCTTGATGTTTATGTGTTGATGTGGTTTATCTCATCTGCTTAATACTTGCTGCTCTCATATTCAATCTGCTATTACATTAACAAATCTGTTTGATAGTAATACTTGTTGCTCACAGATTAAGATTGCTCACATATTAAGTTGACCATGAAATGAAGGTGTAAATAAGATTTAAAAGAAAAGTATTAAAAGTCCATGTATGTGTTAAACTGATTCACCCCCCCCACCTCTCAGTTTAACTAAGGGTTCAACAATATTTCTTGTTGTGCTAGGTCTATCCCTGGAGATTTTATGTTGGGGCTACCTTCAAAATTATGAATATGAGAATTTTGAGGATTATGTGGAGGATAAATATTGACAGGAGATGGTAATGGAGTTTCCTCATCTAAACTTACAAACTCTGTCTCTTTTGGAAGTGTTTTCTTTATCGAACCTCGGAATCTAGAGCTCCTTTTCAATTGTGGAGGATTTACATTTTCCTCATTTGTATCTTTGCTCCTCCTTATTATCTTTCCTCCTGTCTTGTTTTTATTTTGTTTTCTAATCTTTGTCGGATTTTTAGAGATGAGCTTTTCATCATTCTTCTAAAATGAAGATGCAAATTTGTCTTCAATGTTTGTATCAGTCTTCTTCCTTCTGCTCTTTCTGATATTGTCTTCTCTAGGTTGTTCTAATGCTTCTTGAAAATGGTTTCTAATAAGAAAATTCTCCCAGGTATCTCCTATGCTTTTTAAATGAAACTCAACCAGTATCTTTACCATCCCATGGTGATGCATGGTGTTATCTATAAACTGTATTCTCTTATGCACGTTTGTGGACATCCTTTGTAAGCTATTTAGAAGAAATAAGGGGAGATTTGTTTCACCATTTTTTAATAAATTCATCAGTAATCGAATATGGTATACATAAATGCAACCAAACCTTACTTCACAGGTGATAAATTTCTATAAAACCAAGAGAATGTTCTGCCATTTATTTTTAAGGGCTGAGCTGGGGATACCTTTTCTAAAAATAGAGACATCCATACCTAGGTTTTTTAGAATAACCTTCCATGATTCATTGTGAAACTCCTTGTTTTTTAACCACCTTTTTCCAAGCCTTGGAGGTTATGTGGCTTCAGCCATGAATGTCTCAGTAACTATGAACTTGATATCTCCAATTTCCACTTTTGTGCCATCAAAAGACCGAGCAAAATATTTTGTAATATCTTTGTGAAAACCATCGAATTTCTCTATGAATTTGAGCCATCAAGCTTTCTACAACATTTCCTTGATTTTATGGTATCCTTCCATATATTTTTTTCCCACCGGTTCTGATCTAACTATCAGTCCCATGCCTGCTGAGTTCTCAACCTTCATAATTACCCTTCTCTGTTTATGAAATGAATTGGGTTACAGAACTGATGAAAGGTATCAAGGTTTTGTATGAATAAATAGGTGGTATGGATTGGGGTTTCAAAGAAACATAGATGGATATGTCACGTCAACAGGTCATGACCATTAATCATCAATGAGGGAGTCAATTATGGACCATTATGAACCACAATGCGGAGGATGTGGCTTATCTGTGGTATGATGGGAATCACAATCAAATCAAATGATGATCTGTCAAGGGAGCATATGACCATACATATTATACATGTTAATGTTTTAACCTTGTTATTAATATAAATTTTTGCAACTTTACCTTTTTAGAACTAACCTTTACATTTGTTGTTTCTTTGGTGTTGATTCTTTCAGGTACCTTTTAGCATGTTGGTCTTCAAAACATAAGTCTTCAATTTCCTGTAATCATCGTTTATTTGTAGGCTGCACAAATGTGTGAGAGCCACTGAATGAAATGTAATGTGGCTACAGAATAGAATTAGCTGCAGAATGGAATCAGCTGCAAAATGGAATCTGTAGAAAAAAATGAAGTACGGTTTGTGGAATGGAATGTAAGTGGAATATGACTGTGAAAATGGAATGAAAGTGAATATGGCTGTGAAAATGGAATGAAAGTGAATATGACTGTGGAATGGAATGAAGCTATAAAATGGAATGAATTTGCATATTATGAGCCGCAAAGATGGAATATGAATGTAGTTTTGTGTTACTACTTATTGCATAAAATAAATGGAAAATATAGGATGTCAGAAATCTCTGATTTTCACCCTATATTTTCTGTATAAGTATGCCAATCATTGATTGGTTTTCATACTTATACACTTTATTATTATTATTTTCTTTTTTATATATATTTTTTTATTATTAATATTTTATATATAGAAAAAATAAAAGCTAATTTAGTGAAGACGAAGAATTCTTCTTCACTAACTTCATATCAATATTATCTTGGAAAATCTTGATAAACTCTTCTCTTGAAATTGGCTTATGATATATTTTCAACCGAAGAACATTCACAAGAAGAGGTACATTTTCTTAATCTATTGTCCTTATCTTCACTACTCCATTATCAAAGACTTTTTCAATCTCATATGGCCCAAGCCAATGAGTCTGAAATTTTCCTTAAAAATCTTTGAATTTTGAATCGAACAAAAGTGCCCAATCCCTTGCTTGAAACTTCTTCTCCTTGATATACTTATCATGCCATTTAGCCCTTGCTGTTGGACTATACTAGTTCTTTGAACTGCATGTTACCTGATTTCATCAAGCTCATTGAGTTGCTCCAATATATGTTTCTGTGCTTCTGATAAATCAAGTCCCAATTGGACTGCCATCTTGAAGGTTCAAATCTGAAACTCTATAGGGAACAGGACTTACTTCCCATAAACAAGTTCATAGGGAGTATGTCCTGTTTTATTCCTCCATGTAGTTTTGTAGGCCCATAAGGGTTCAGAAAGCCTTTCTGCGCAATCTCTTCTTTGTAGATGCACAATATTAGTGATAATTCCTTCAATCACTTTATTGGTAGACTCTACTTGACCATTTTCTTGTGGATGATAAGGATTAGACTTTCTGTGCATGATCTTGTAATCTTCCACGAGCCTTTTCACCATCTTGGATGTAAAATGGGATCATTGATCTGTCACAATTTCTCTTGGAACACGAAAACGAGTGAAGATATCCTCAAAAATAAAATTAAATACATATCGTTCATTAGAAAAAGGTAATTCTTTAGCCTCTACCCATTTAGTGACATAATCAGTACATACCAAAATATACTTTTTTTTTTAGATGGTGGATTGATTGGTCCAACAAAATCCAAGACCCATTTTTCAAAAGGTTCAATGGGTACCTAAGGTTGTAATGGAATTTCATCTGAAGGAGTAGGTTTCCCTACCCTTTGGCAGTTATCACACCTTTTGACATATTCGTTGGCATCTCTAAAGATGGATGACCAATAATATCCTAAATGAAGGATTTTATAGGTTGTCCTCTTGTCAGCAAAGTTTCCACCACAAGGTTCATCATGACATGCCTTAATAATTTAGGCATTTCATCTTCTCGAACACATCTCTTGATAATGAGATATGGACCTGTTTTATACAATTCATTAGTAATCCATGAGTATCTTGCACTTATTTGAATTTTTTTTCTTTTTTCCCTAGGAAACAAATGTGAAGGTAATTTTCCTATAACTAAGTAATTATAAATATCTGAAAACCAAGGAGTCTGAGTAGTTATTGCAAAAATATATTCATCAGGAAATGTATCTTCAATTGGAGTGTCATCTTTGATATTTTGAATTCTAGACAAGAAATTAGCAACTATGTTTTTTTTTCTAGGTCGATCTAGAACAGTGATGTTGAATTCTTGCAGGAGTAATAATCATCTTGTAACTCTGCCATTAGTAATAGATTTATTCATTAAATATCTAATTGCAGAGTGATCTGTATGAACAAAGGTTTCATATCCTATTATATAATTTTTGAATTTGTTGATAGCATGAACAACAGCTAAGAATTCATTTTCAATTACAGTGTAATTTAACTCTATGGGAGTCAAATTCTTGCTTGTGCAATAGATGGCATAGGGGATCAAGTCTTTTTGTCCTAATACAGCTCCCAGAGCTATATCTAAATCATCTGTTGAAATGTGAAAAGGTAGTTTCCAATTTGGACCTCTTAAAATGGGTGCTTCAGAAACTTTGTCTTTTAAAGTCTCAAATGCCAACTGGAAATCAGGATTCCAACTGAATTCGCAATCTTTGGTGAGTAACTTGAAGAGTGGGGATGCTAATTTAGTGAAAATTTCTATAAATCTTCTATAATATCCTATGAATCCTAGAAAACTTCTAACATCCTTTTTACTACTTGGAATTGATAGCTTGGAGATTACTTCAACTTTAGATTTATTAACTTTAATTCCATCTCCTGAAATGTGATGTCCTAAAACAATCCCTTCTGTAAACATCATAAAACATTATTCACGTCTTAGTGAAAGGTTTGCTTACTTACATCTCTTAAGAACCTTTTCCAAATTTTCTAAAGCTTCTTCAAATGTATTCCCATAAATTGTAAAGTCATCCATATACACCTCTACACAATCATGTATTAGATCAGAAAAAATTCCTAGTACTTGATCCGGATTTATGCAGGAACGCAACAGAATAAACATATAACCATAAATACAAAGATGCAGTGGAAATCACACTTCATTTCATTAATATCAAAGAACTGAAATTTGCTTACGGACAGAATGGAAATAAAACTAGCTAGGGCGCTGGTAGCTATCTCTGAGAAGAGATGTGGCAGCTACAGGCCTCTGAACTGAGTTACAATGAGGCTCGAGGGCCTATTTATCATTTAGAAACAATGGGAAATCTTAAACAGCCAAAACCCTAACCCTAGGAGATGAAGCGCCAAAACTATGGGCCCCGTTTGGGTAAATTGGTGTTTCAACTTCCCAGGGGCGTAACTTTGGCATACGATCTTCGTTTGATGCGTACCATACCTCGTTAGAAAGATCTATCCGAGGCCTAAAAATTTGGAATGAGAAAAATTGGTTCATGGACCCATGATGCTCTCCGTTTTCCCAAAAAACGTCGTTTAGGGC
This sequence comes from Pinus albicaulis, assembly GCA_034641835.2. Taxonomy (NCBI): domain Eukaryota; kingdom Viridiplantae; phylum Streptophyta; class Pinopsida; order Pinales; family Pinaceae; genus Pinus; species Pinus albicaulis. The sequence goes on along the minus strand of CM076572.1, from coordinate 578,975,886 downwards.
CTCAAAACGGCTCCGGAAGTTTAGGACCCGAAAACTGCTAAAAATAGTAAACTGTGCCGATGCACAACAATAACCAAACTCCTTTCTGCCACATGATGTAAGTGTCATGCCATGTCCCAAAAAATAATACACCCCTTGACATAGGATATGTCATGTGATTGCCAAACTCTCTCAAGAGTATGTAGCATAGCCATGCCTCCTGCTGCCTTGTGTCATAGATCTGCAAGTGGCTTACCAACCCCTTGCTCATCATCCTCACCCACCCATCCAACTATGGATGTCTCCTATCATGCTACAAATTTGTATCCACCTCAAGGAGAATATAATCCTCCCAAAATTGATGACTATATTTGCACTCCATGATATGTTGAATTGAACCCTCCTGGAGATATCTACATAAAGACCATAGGTGTGTTCTTATGGAGTAATGTGTGGTAATGACTGGTGAAAAAACTAGGTTAATTCGTGACATCCAATGTGCTTCCAATCAATTATAAAAGTTCTCTATGAAAATGCTTAGAAAATATAGTATTGAATCTTGAAATAAAGGAACATATATTATGTATAGCATGAAGAGAGAGGATGGGTAGAGTTCCATATTCCTTATATAATGATCCTTAAAGAAAAAATTTGCAAACAACTACAATTTTCAGTGAGGCTTTATACCATTCAATCTAAGTCACCAAAGTTGTTGACATCCGAACCAAACAGCCAATACTAAACCACAAGACATTTAATCACAAGATATGTATGTTAATATGAAATCAAAAGATATGTATGCTAATGCCACAAAATTTCTAACATTCAAATTAATTAATCAAAAGGAATCTAACAAATATTAACATTGTATAAATATAATTTGTTACAAATAAATACCTAATCTGAACTAAACCAATGAGATCTTATCAAAAAACACAAAGAGATTACAACAACTACACACTTAAGCCCAAGGCATAAAAATTTTTTATTGATATTGATAAGGAGTTAATACAAGTCTTATTTGTAGAGATCTAAACTATGATAATATAAGAATAAGATTAATACACAGGTATGTGCTTATGGAGTAATTTGTGCTAATGAACAGATGTGAAAACTAGGTTAATTCGTGACCTCCAATATGTTGTCAGTGAATTATAGAAGTGCTCTATGAAAAAATTTAGAAAAGGAAGCATTGAATATTTAAACCAATGAAGATATCTGACATATGGCATGAATAGAGAGGGTGGGTAGAGTGTCATATTCCTTCTATAATGAGCCTTAAAGAACAATATCGCAAACAACCACAATTTTCAATGAGAGTTTATACCATTCAATCCAAGTCACCAAAGTTGTTTACATGCAAACCAATTAGACAATATTAAACCTCAATATATCTATGTTAATATCACAAAATTTCTAGCATTCAAACTAATTACTCAAGCAAAAACTAACAAATATTAACATTGTAGAAATATATTTTGTTACAAATAAAACCCTAATATGAACTAAACGAACGAGATCTTGTCAAAAACTACAAAGAAGAAATTCTACTAGAATGAAATAGACCAGCAATCAAAATGAAGTTTCCATTAACCAACAAGACATATTACAACAGTTACACACTTATTTGCAAGCCATAACAATTTTTTACTGATACTGATAAGGAGTTAATACAATTCTTGTTTGCAGAGGTCTAAATTATGACAACATAACCATGAAATTAGTTTTTGCAAGGTTCAATACATTGTATATAAAGATAAATCCCTAGTTGAATGATAAGGTCATCCCCTACGATATTGAGGATCCGAGGGTGAACTATTACAATGTTTTCTTAGAAATAGGTATTTATGCACATAATTTAGGTAAAACTTGGATCAGAGCTATGATATACATCCCATCACTAGTAGGATGACCATGATCCAAAACTTTCCAAGTTGACTAGGTTGGCCTTGCTCTCCATGTGACTGACCCCCATGCATAAGTGTTGACCATGGGTTTTGAGATGTTGTAATATACAAACAAAGCTAATATTTCCTCATTAGCAAACATTTTTTTGGAAACAATTTACTAGATTATAACCAAAATGAGATTTTCACCTATACATTCATGATCGAGAAACACTTATGACAAGAGTGCTTGAGTTATTATGAGATCAATTATAGATTTATTTATTTGTTTTAAAGCCTCACATTGGATATGTGTGCTATTAAAACCATGAAAAAATATTTACAAAAGGTGAAAATGAAGGAAGTGAAACTAAGTTATACCAAAAATATCACAATGTGTATTCAAACCAAACATCCTCCCAAACCACACACCAAAAAATCAAGATATATTTCATACATCAATGAGAGGGAAGTAAACAAATTGTGGAAAAATTGACATGTTGGTATGAATTCTATTTGTCTCTTAGGCTCATTAGCAAATATTGGAATATTCTTGATTTTTCAAAAAAATGCCAAAAGTTGCGAACAAAGGGATAATAAAGGCCCTAAATTTGATTTTTTTTGGGTTCTTTTTCTATTTTTGTTTTTGGGAATCCATAAATGGAAATATTAATTTCTAAAGTAAAAGTCGATGTTCTCCTTCATATTACCTTCTTTATCATTTTACTTAGAACTTTAATACAACCATTAATCACTCTAGGATGCTTAAGAGTGTTTCTAATTTTATTTCATGCCACTATATGAGGTGTAGCCTCAAGCTAGATTATTATCTGATATGGATTTGTTGGGTTTTGTAAAATCTCTAAGAGGATGGATTGAGATTGCAGTGGTGTTTAACAAAAATTCACTCATAATGTAAGTTAGATTATTCATTTCCCTAGTGGTGATATATGATATGGTTAATATTAATCAAGTGAAAATTTGAAATATTATTGCATATCCAAGTTCAATATCAATAGGAAGGGGAATCATACACACCCTTAACATAATTGCATTGGTTTTATGTTTTAAGTGAATAATTCCATAGAACAACAATGCATCTTAGTATTTTACATTTTTTTCCTATGAGTGGCTTATGTTGGACACAGTCTTCAATCTTAATATAAACCTATATTTGGTAGAGGCATTAATGGTGATTCCAACAAATCCAGATATTAAAATTGAAATACTTAAATTCAATCAGGAACTTTATAGCCAGAGTGGCCAACTAACTAAATAGATATCATTTTAAAGACTCCATTAATTATGTTTTTTAAGAGGACTAATTTTGATACCAATATTAGTGGCACACATTGATATGAATTGTTTTCTATTGTCTAATTGAATACTCTTTGGCATAGCCATCCAACTTGCCAATATGGATGAACTAGGAACTTGATTGTTTTAGTAAATACTGATTTATTTGAGTTAAAGCCTCACATTGGAGATGTGTTCTTTAAAACCATGAAAAAATATTTATTAAGGTGAAAATGAAGGAAGTGAAACTAAGTCATACCAAAAATATCAAAATTTGTAATCAAGTCAAACATCCTCCCAAATCACACACCAAAAAATCAAGATATATTTCACATATCAATGAGAGGAAAGTAAACAATGTTTGGAAAGATTGTCTTGTCGATTTTTCTTCTATTTGTCTACTAGGCTCATTAACAACTATTGAAAAATTTTGAATTTAAAAAAAAAAAAAATCCAAAGTTGAGAACAAAGGGTAAATAAAGGCCCAGAATTTGGTTGTTTTTTTTCCTTTGTTTAATCCAATGTATAAATTATACACATATTCTATAGCACTGAATGATAAATTTATGAACTACTAGCAATGGACGAGCCACACTGGAAAACGAAATCAGATACATGAAAGGTTTTGTTTGTGCCTTCACTACCTGAGGTTGACTCACTTAGTCATGGGACTATATTATATCAGCTAGTATGTGACTCTACGAGTGAGTAGTGTGTCAAGTTGAAGGTAATGGCAAGTAGAAGAGCTGCATATATCTTAACATTTTAATTTAAACACATACACGCACACACACATAGGTATATATATATATAGCAGACCGTTCCAAAATTACTCGCACATGAGATGAATTCCAAGCGAACCTAACCAAACTTAAATTGAATTTCCTGATTTTTATCAATTTCATGTTCAATTCATGTGGAAGGGGTGCATAGATATTAGGGCTTTAATTTAAACATGTGTGTGTGTGTGTGTGTGTGTGTAACCTTTAAAAATTAATCATATGTCAAGATGAATTCTAAGCGAACCTTACCAAATTTAAATTTAAATCCATGATTTCATCAATCTTGTTCACCGAACAAACCAAACAAACTGGAATCTTCACATAAAAACTAGGGTTTTAACCATGCACGTAGAGGGTAAAAAAAAATATGTTTTCACCATACACATGGAGGGTAAAAAAATAAGGTTTTTTCCATGGCTTCTCATCCTGCTTCGCCAACACTCCTCTGGATCCTTCTCCTAATTGATTAGCTTTCCTATGGTTTCTCCTTCCTTTGGATTCTCTTTCCTCTGGATTCTCGTTCACATTTGAGTTTGATAGGCATGCAGGGTTCATAGTCGGGGTTCACAATCAATTGTGAAGGAGGGGCCTAAATCATTGGTGAGGGTTTCTACAGGGTTCTTGCAGGGGTTTAGTCATTTTGGCCTCGCCCACAGGTTTATATATATATATGTTGGGGTTTTTATCTCCCTCACCCTCGATATTATGGAACCTCCCAAGATTTGGAGGAGTTGAATCATTGAAGGTGCGAACGGGAAAATCGTATGAGTCTACCTTAGCATGAAGAAAAAATCCTTCAAGGTTAGGACCAAAGTAATATTAAGATATCCCTATAGAGGCATTGGATATAATAGGTAATGAATTAAAATTAAAGAGAAAGGAATAAGAGATACGAAGATAGATCAAAGTTTGACACTAATTGAGTGTAACTATAAAATGGGTTTTAAAAGATAGAATATTTAAAGGGTTGAGGGGATAAATTAGAAAGAGGAATGGGGTGGGGAAAATATGCAAGGGAATGACTACAAGGAATATGTGAAATTATAGTGACCATTTGAGATAATTATTTGTATAAAAAAGGTAAATTGTGTGATTTAACCATAACATCAAGTATGTGAGGCCATACCATGAGAAATTCCCAAAAATATAGGCTCTCTATTTTATGTTCATCAATACACAATTTTGTTACTTCTACGAATGTTATGGAACACTTAGCACTTTCAGACTAAGAAAAATATGAATCATTTAACCCTATAAAAAAAAATACATAAATGAATTATGGTCTTTCAGTACCTTGAAAGAAGAGTCTAAAATAACTATGGACCAAATAATGGGATTTCACCTCAAATTGGACACTTAAAGTAAGGAAATACCCATAACAAGTCACCCAAAAGGTTAACATGACTGCTAACCTATTATTCATCAGTATTTTTCATTGTTTGTATATGACTAAATATTGGTTCTAGATTTCTGAAAAAAACATTCCTTGAACATTGTGAGTTTCAGAAATCTCACTGCCTTCATTATCCTTGTGGAAAAATTTTCACTATTCTATCAACCTTGCCATTTCATGATCACCCTGCCACTCCCAAAGACTCCTTATAGGCTTGTGCCACTCATATCCATCCTTTTTCCTGCTTATGACCTCATTACTCTATTTTCCCTTGCCCATAACTCCATTTTCCATCTAGGGTTTTCTATAGCCTAAATCTTTCCCATGTTCCCCAGATTCCTCAAGCATTGATGGCCTCAAAACTATATTTATAGGCTCTTTAGATAAATCAAGTACATTGGATTTTGGATCTTTAGTACAACACTTTGAAAAATACTCTACTTTTACTTGAAGCCTCCAAAGCCAATTTTTAGTCAAGGTCAGGTCAAAAAAACCTCCACTAGGTCAAGTTAGGGTTTCATATGTTCCAAGGTCATCATTTCCAAATAATACTATCATTCAGTTTCAGAGTCTGAACATGAGGTAATGGACAAGCTTGACACTTTTTCATAAATGTTGAATTTTCCATCAGTAGAAGGTTTTTATAAGGTAGATGGTTTGTTCCTAAGAGAAGAGAACTCACACCAGAAGAAAGGAAGGCAATTTGGTCTTAAGGAAAACTAGGGTTTTTCACTTGATAGTCCAACAGAGTGTCAACACAGTAATCAATTGGAGAAATGGCTAGAGAAGGTAAAGAGATGAGTTAGACTCCATGATAGAAACAAAGGAATATTTTTGAGCTGCTGATGTGTTACAACAAACATGTAAAATCTCCAGGATCAGAGGAAAAGAAAATATCATATCTCCAGCAAAATACAAGCAAAAAAGGTGAAAAGGCTAAATTGAACTTAAAGATTGAGACTACACAATAAATTGAATATACTGTTGTATATGTGAATTCATCCTAAAAGTGGAAAAAAGAACATATAATGCCTCCTTGACCAAAAGAAAGATCAAATTCATCACTTTATCAACCTACAAAACAAAGGTGCAAAGAGTATCACTGAGGAAAGAAAATTCAAGGTTTTCAGTCACTTGCAAAGCAAAGGATGAGTTGAGCTTAGGTTGGAGATACTAAGATGTGTAAGCATCCTAAAAAGTTTCCAAGCTTAACTTTTCATGCCTTAAGGAATAAAAGTAGGGTCAAGCCCATCATTTCAGTCACCTGCAAGAAAAAAGTGTACAAACTGTTAATGTGAAAAGGTAAAGGGCTTGAAAACCTTAGAAAGTGGGTTGCAAAGATAAATAAAACTTCCATGTGCCTATAAAGCCCATTCTACACTTCAAGAAATTCATTGTGCACTTACAGAGAATTAGACGTTTCAAGGAGATAATAAAATTTGAGTTTCTAAGTCAAAATTGGAAAATGGCTTGGCATTGCACGCCTGGAGTTGGGCACTGCGCCCTTGGCGAAAAAATCTCGTGTATTTTCTTAAGGCGTTGCACGCCTAGGAGGTGGCGCTGCGCACATGGCAGAGCAGTGCGCTCTTGCCCAACACCCATAGCAATTTTTTCCCCGCGCTTGACCAAGAGGGCCTCCGCAACCCTACAAACACTCAATTCACTCCAGAACTTTTTTAGGCTTTCTCCAAGGTCCTCCAAGGCAGTGATAAGTGGAAATTGGATGCCCTAATCACATTTTCAAGCTTGTTGATGCTTTATAATTAAAAGAAGTTGAAACCTTAAGTTTCTAAACTAGAAATCATTGTTTCAACCTCACTCCATTTGCCTATGAATAATATCAATTAAAATAAAGGGTATTTGCACAGCTAGGGTTTTCATCAAGTTATTTAGCCTCTCATTCATCCTAAAATACTTACACCCTCACTCATTTATCTCATCATGAGCAGACTACCATTTCACCATTCCTTCATATCAGTTTCATTTGAAACCTTAAGGTTTCAAAGGCAGAGAGGTAAAAATTTCAAATGAGAGATGAAGCAATAATAAAAAAATCAATGACAAGGCAGATGCCAATGAGGAAGAAAACAGGTGAATCAAACAAAGAAAAATCAATCAGTAAGGTAAATAATGATGAAGCACAAAGTAGTAAGGCTGATAAACAATGAGGCTAAAGACAAAAAAAACCTTGACAACCTGGCCAATCCATCCCCTACAAGCATCCCAAACATGATTAGCAAGGTAAAACCAAATTTTGGCATAATTTTGAAGTTTTGGATTTTTTATTGTTTTGAAGGGCCAAAGGCGCAGTGCCACTGGTTCTGTGCTCTTTTTTGGGGCACTCTTTTGAGGAATGGTTTACATTTTCAGAATCCGTAAACCAAGGACATCACTCACACAAAATTTCAGATCATTTGGAGCAGAACTGGTACTCCAAAAGTGCCAAAAACACCCAAAAAATCACCTTTCTGCCCTATTTTCAGAGCTAGCGTTGTGCCCTGAGTAGTCTTGGGAGATTGATTTTTTGAGCTGGTAAATGAAGTCCAATCAGAAAAATAAAGGCATTTTTGGAAGGTAGACTGGACAATCTTTCCAATCAGCTATTATGGAGCTCATTTGGACACCAGGAAGGCCTCCAAAATTCAGCTACAAGATGAACTATTTTTCTAGTATAGACGCTATGCCCTTGGACCTTGGCGCTGCGCCCTTGCCTGCAAAGTCAACAAGAGACACAAATTGATTGAAAAATATATTTTTGAGGAATTTTAAGGCAAATCACTCATATTTAGCTCAGAATTTATGTTAGAAGATATTTTTCATTTATTAGGTTAGATATTTTGTCCCTTGGGCCTTGCATGGTCTCTTTGGACAAAAATAGCATTTATGATGATATTTTGGAGACCTAATTAGGATTTTGGTCCTCCTTTCTAATTAAATATTGCATTGAGGCCTCATTGTGCATGTGGGTTGGTTGTTGGTTGATTGTGGAGCTAAAAAACCTCATAGACTTTGAGTTGTGAGGAGTTTTTGGCTTTGGAGCATTGTGAAGGTTTTAGACTGAATATCAATAAGACAAGCTCATTTGCAGGATTCATGAACATGGCTAATGGTGATGTCTTTCTCATTTTGTACTTGTCATCTTATGTTTTACATATTTTTTCATCTTTCTCTTGCAATAAGACATAAATTTAATCTTAAGATATGCTGTCAAAAGCACCTTAAGTCTATCTGTTTCTTTTGCTTTCATGTTTTCCTCTGCTAGGTCAAATTAGAGAATTCTTAGTTGCTCTCTATGTTTTACTCAGCTTTTTTATCTCAAGAATTATTTAATGGAGTCTATGCCAGGAAATTTTATGGTTAGCCCTATCTTTTGGTATAACTTTAAACATTGTTTTTGAGGTCTTTACTTTGAAGTATTGATAATTAGAGTTTTGACTGAAAAGGTTGTTGAAATTTGGTTACCGAAGGACAGGTGGTTCCCTAAGGCTTTGATCTTTGGCCTGGGGAAAAGTGTCCAAAGGAATTTTATTTTTCTCCTAAAGTGACTTTATAAAGTTATAAAGTCAAATCTAATTTAAAAGTGACTTTAAGTGATAAAGTTACTAAACTCTAATTTTAAAGTGACTTTAATAAAATCAATGTGAAATTAGAAAGTGAAAAGTGACTTTGGAAATAAATGACTAAACGGGTCTTTATTAAAGTGGGGTGAATTAAAAAATATAAAGTGAGATTTAAATGAGCATTTAATCTCAGCCCTAGATCTAAAGCTATCTTAGCCATTAGATTTAGGGATTCCTCAAAAGTCACTTAGGGTTAGGTTAAAGGAGGAAAAGGAGGGGAAAGGTCATTCATTCCTTCATGAGCAGACTATGAGAAGGAGAAGAAGAGAGCAAAGGAGTTTTCTGAGCAGTGAGAAGAAGGAGAACAGAACCTTGGCACGCATATTGAGGCAGCACTTCAGCAAATCCATACAACAGGGTTGGCACATAGTTCAAGGTAGTTTTGGCACGTTTTTCAAGGTAGATTCTGTACAAAAGCTTTGGGTACACTTTCCTAGGCAGCCATACACATTTTAGCACAGATTTCAAGGGAGGAAAGTTGCTATTTTTGTGGCACAAATTTCGAGGAAGACCATACAACCTGCTATTGTAGCTATGCACAGAAATCGAGGTAGTTTATGTACAACATCATTTATTACAGCCTGCATGCTTTCCAAGGAGGAAGTACAACAACATTTATTGTTGTTTTGCACACAAAAAGAGGGGGTTGTACAACAGCATTAATTGTTGTATTTTTGGGTACAAAAAATGAGGGAGAAAGTACAAAATTTATGGTTGTTTCTGTTTTGCTGTGTACACATTTTCCGAGGCAGTGGTTAAGCACAGAAAATGAGATAAGTTGTATTTATTACCTGCTGAAATTTTTCTGAGTATTTCTCTCTCACTGTAAAAGCATTTATCAGAAATAGGAATAATCTTTCAAACTGGTTTTCCCCAAGAGTTGTAGGGGGGTTTTCCAGGGTCACATTAACCAAAAATCATCGTGTCTATTTTCTGTGTGTGGCTGATTTATTTTTCTAAATTTTTATTTCTGCATTTTAGCATTGTGAAATTTCCAAAATTAGTATTTTCAGAAAATATTTATTTTTTCGAGCTTCTTGAATGTATGGCTATGGGAATGGGCATTTAACTTTATGGGAGAAATAAGGAGAAACTAAAAACCAGGGTTGGTATTCAAATTTCTACATGGTATCAGAGCTATTTTGCTGAAAAAGGAAATTTGGAACAACAACAAGAAAAATTACAGCAAGCTGATTTTTCAAACAGAAATTACAAGCAGCTAATTTTTCACACAGAAATCATTACCTTTACTACAGTAGTGTTATTTTCAGCTTATTTACGATATAAAACATGTCTTTGGGCTTGAGAGTGGAGGATAGGTTGGATGGGCATAGTAACTACAATGTATGGAAGGAGAGAATGCAGAGCATCTTTGAGGAGGCAGAAGTCTGGGATATCATGGTGCATACCACACAGAACCATGTTAATGTGCCTACTAATGCTATTCAGTTGGCATTATTTAATAAAAATAATAACAAGGGTAAGAGACTGATTCTAAATGGAATCAAAGACCATTGCATTCCTCATGTGAGAGGAAAGAGATATGCTCATGAGATTTGGACATCATTGACAATCTCTACCAGAGTACCAATGAGAACAGGAAAATGGTCCTAAGGTAGAAGCTGAAGACCATTAAGATGGGTAAGACTAATAGTGCAGTTAGATATCTCACAAAGATTACTAACGTGAGAGATGCATTGGCAGCAGTTGGAGAGGTCATTCCACCCCCTGAGATGGTACAGATTGCAATGAATGGCCTTCCCAGTTCATGGTTGAAATTTTCTGATGGGTTTTGTGCACGTGAGACCCTTCCCTCTTGGGAGAGGTTCTGGGATGATTGCATACAGACGGTAATCAAAAAGAGCCAGCTTGGGGCAGCCAAACCAGTTGAGCAGGATGAGGATGTAGCACTGTTGGCAAGAGGAAACAAAGGCAAGGGAAAGAAGCAAGCTTCCACAAGTAATGGTGGGAGAAAAGGCAAAGGTAAAGGTAAACAAGGGAACACGCAGAAGGACTATTCCAAGGTGAAGTGTTGGAATTGTTAGAAGATGGGAAACTATGCAGTTGTGTGTCTGGAGAAGAAGAAGAAGGGGAAGAACCAGAGCATGGCAACATCAATAGAGATAGAGGACTTTACAGATAGGTTTGACCAGGAGTTTGGGTTCATTTCTTATGAGTCCACTAGTGCAGGACCACTTGCCACGAAGGTTGAGAGGGAGTGTGCATTTCCCTCCACTAGCAGAACATCTTCAGGCATCTGGTATTTTGACAGTGGGGCTTCACGTCATATGACAGGAGTCCGTGAGTACTTCTCAGAGCTTTCAGAGTGTGGCACTGATATAGAGGTAGTACTCGGAGATCACAGCGTTGTTAGAGTAGTCGGTGTGGGGACATTGACATTTGATAGGGAACCCAAACCTCCCTTGAAGGTGTCAGATGTTCTATATGTGCCAGGGATGAGGAAGAACCTCATATCCATCTCAGCATTGGAGGACAGAGGGTATGAGATATTGTTTAAGAGAGGAAAAGTGTTGATATATCCCAGGGGCACTCCAGCTGATTCAGCTAGAGTGATTGGTGTATGCCATGCAAAGGTGTACAAGTTTGCATTTCAACCCCTATTGGCATTGAGCAGTAGTACTGACAATAGAGCTAGTAGTTCAGAGCTATGTGAGATTTGGCACCAGAGGATGGGGCACATGTGTCCTGGAGCCTTGAGGACATTGCAGGAGATCACTACAGGTGTGTCAAATTTCAGTACTGATCACTTTGATACATGCAGAGGATGTACGATGGGCAAGTTTTCCAAATCCCCTTTTCCCAACAGTGACAGCAGATTGACTGGGATACTTGATTTGATTCGTTCTGATGTGAGTGGTTGGATGTCTCATGTTTCCCTAAGTGGATATGAGTATTATGTTTTATTCATTTATGATCACTCCAGGAGGACCTGGATTTATTTCTTGAAGACCAAGAGTGAGGTCTTCAAGCGGTTTCAGGAGTTCAGAGCTCTGGTGGAGACTCAAATAGGTCTGAAGATCAAGTCCCTGAGGTCGGAAAATGGAGGAGAGTACACCCTTGGTGATTTTGTTTATTATTGTGCAGAGGCAGGAATTAGGAGGGAGTTCACAGTTCCTTACAACCCCCAGCAGAACGGGGTTGCAAAGAGGAAGAACAGATACATTAGAGGGGCTATCAAAGCCATGCTACATTATCAGGGGTTACCATTGTTTTTATGGGAAGAGGCCTGCAACACTGTTGTATATTTGCAGAACAGGAGTCTGCATTGTGCCTTGGGGCATGTGACTCCAGAGGAGGCTTTTTTTGGGAAGAAGCCTAATGTTGGTCATCTTCGTATCTTTGGGTGTATTGCATACTCCTATGTACCCAAGGAGAAGAGGACCAAACTAGAGCCCACCATAGAGAAGGGTGTCTTTGTGGGCTACAGTGAGACCTAGAAATCCTTTCATATTTATATTCTTGCACAGAGGAGAGTTTTTTTCAGGCGAGATGTGAAGTTTGAAGAGGATAGGGCTTTCAGGAGGTCATGGGAGTTAGAGTATCTGGATCAGCCAGACCCTCAGGAGCAGCTAAGTCAGTCGTAGGGATCTAGTGGATCTTAAGGTACATCGATTACGGTGTTAGGTCCATTAGTGAGTAGTGACTCACAGAGTCAGAGGGGTGGTGCTTCGGGCAGCATGTAGAGCAGTCTGTAGAGCAGTTCACTGGGGGGTCCACTGATGGACAGTTCACATGGTACTTTAGCATCTACAGGTTCAGGTTCAAGCAAGAGGACAACAAACAAACAGTCAGGAGTTCAGGCTCCTGATGATGAGGAGGAGGAGTTTCATTCTCCGATGGGAGAAGTGTGCTCAGGGAAGAGGAAGCCCAAGTGGCTTCATGATACCTTGAGAGAGGTCACATCTGTTGCTGGGCCAAAGAGACCGGTCAAAGAGAGTAGACCACCTGATAGGTTTTGTAGATATATGGCAATGGTTTCCAACATCATTGACTCTGATCCTTCTAGCTATGAGGAGGCAACTAACCAGCAGGTCTGGAGAGAGGCCATGTAGGAGGAGTATTCTTCTATCATGAAGAATGATGTTTGGGAGGTGGTGCCGAGGCATGAGGTAAAATTTGTGGTTACTTCCAGATGGCTTTACAAGGTAAAGCATGTTGTAGATAGCAGCATTGAGAAATTCAAGGCAAGGTTTGTGGCTAGAGGGTTCTCCCAGGTAAAGGGAGTAGATTATGAGGAGACCTTCGCTCTGGTGGCTCGATATACTTCGATTCGCTCCATCATATCGATAACAATAGAGATGGGTTGGAATATCCACTAAATGGATGTGAAGACCACATTTCTCAATGGCTTCATACAGGAGGAGGTGTACATTGAGCAGCCATAGGGCTTTGAGGTGCATGGGAAGGAGTCCCATGTGTGCAGACTGAAGAAGGCCCTTTATGGCCTGAAGTAAGCTACCAGAGCTTGGTACTCCAGGATAGATACATACTTGCAGGAGATAGGTTTCACAAAGAGTGATGCAGATCCGAACCTTTACTTTATTGTGATAGGTGAGGAGCCTCTCATTATGGTGTTGTATGTGGATGACTTGGTCATTACGGGTGTAGAGAGACTCATATAGAACTGCAAGAGAGATATTGTGTCAGAGTTTGAGATGAAGGACATCGGCTTGATGCATTATTTTTTGTGTTTGGAGGTGTGGCAGGAGGAGGGGCATTTCTTCCTGGGGAAGAGGAAGTACATTATGGACATCCTTGGTAGATTCCACATGGAGGATTGTAGACCCATGTCAACACCGATGATCACCAACTGGAAGAAGCTTGACGCTTCATATTCCAAGTTGGTGGACCCCACTTTGTATAGATAGTTGATTGGTTCCTTCATGTATTTGGTCAACACCAGACCAAATATATGTTTTTTAGTCAACACGATGAGCCAGTTCATGTGTGAGCCTAGGAGGGTACACTGGTTTGTTGCAAAACACATTTTACGATACTTGCAGGGCGCAGTGGATTATGGTCTGGATTATAGGTAGGGGGATGGAGTGAGTTTGGCAGGTTACACTGATTCTGATTGGGTAGGTTGTGCTTCTGATAGGAAGAGCACTTCAGGGTGTTGTTTTGGGTTGGGTTCGACAGTGGTGTCGTGGTTCAGCCGAAAGCAACAATCAGTAGCATTGATTTTAGCGAATGTAGAGTACATGGCAGCTAGTCTAGCTAGTTATGAGGCCATATGGCTTCGCAAGATGTTGTTTGGCTTATTTGGTCAGTCGTTGAGACCTTTAGTGATATACTGTGATAATCATAGTTGCATTAAACTCACGGAGAATCCAGTATTTCATGACAGCTCAAAGCATATCGGGATCAAATATCATTTCATCAGAGACTATGTTCAGAAGGGAGTTTTGAAGCTTGATTATATTCCCACTGATGAGCAGGGTGTAGATATTCTTACCAAAGCCTTACCACGAGGCAAGTATGTCTACTTCAGAGACAATATAGGTGTGGTGAGGAACACCTTCCTCGGTAAGAGGGAGTGTTGAAATTTGTTTACTGGAGGACAGGTGGTTCCTTGAGGCTTTGATCTTTGGCCTAGGGAAAAGTGTCCAAAAGAATTTAATTTTTCTCCTAAAGTGACTTTATAAAGTTATAAAGTCAAATCTAATTTAAAAGTGACTTTAAGTGATAAAGTTACTAAACTCTAATTTTAAAGTGACTTTAATAAAGTCAATGTGAAATTAGAAAGTGAAAAGTGACATTGGAAATAAATGACTAAGTGGGTCTTTATTAAAGTGGGGTGAATTAAAAAATAGAAAGTGAGATTTAAATGATCATTTAATCTCAACGCTAGATCTAAAGCTATCTCAGCCATTAGATTTAGGGATTCCTCAAAAGTCACTTAGGGTTAGGTTAAAGGAGGAAAAGGAGGGAAAAGGTCATTCATTCTTTCATGAGCAGATTGAGAGAAGGAGAAGAAGAGACCAAAGGAGTTTTTTCAGCAGTGGGAAGAAGGAGAACATAACCTTGGCACACATACCGAGGCAACACTTCAGCAAATTTGTACAACAGGGTTGGCAGATAGTTCAAGGTATTTTTGGCATGTTTTTCAAGGCAGATTCCATACAGCAGCTTTGGGTATGCATTCCTAGGCAGCCGTACACATTCTGGCATAGATTTTGAGGGAGGAAATTTGTTGTTTTTGTGGCACGGATTTTGAGGCAGGCCGTACAACTTGCTACTGTTTATGTGCACAGAAATCGAGGCAATTTTCATACATCATTTATTACAGTCTGCATGCTTTCCAAGGAGGTTGTACAGCAACGTTTATTTATGTTTTTCCCGCAATATGAGGAGGTCGTACAACAACATTTATTGTTGTATTTTTGGGCATGAAAAATGAGGGAGAAAGTACAACATTTATTGCTATTTCTGTTTTGATGTGTACACATTTTCCTAGGCAATGGTTCAGCACAAAAAACAAGATAAGTTGTATTTATTACCTTCTAAAAATTTTCTGAGTATTTCTCTCTCATTGTAAAAGAATTTATCAGAAATAAGCAGAAGCTTTCGAACTGGTTTTCCCCAAGAGTTGTCGGGGGTTTTCCCAGGGACACATTGACCAAAAATCAACGTGTATATTTTCTGTGTGTGGCTGATTTATTTTTCTGAGTTTTTATTTCTGCATTTCAGCATTGTGAAATTTCCAGAATTAGTGTTTTCAGAAAATATTTATTTTTTCGAGCATGTTGAATGTATGGCTATGGGAATGGGAATTTAACTTTATGGGAGAAATAAGGAGAAACTGAAAACCGGGGTTGGTATTCAAATTTCTACAGTGGTTTATAGCTTGCCCATGCCCTTTTGTCCATTCTTGAATGGTTGCTTTGAAGGTCTTTGCAGTATGATTAAGGAATTTAGGAGTTCCCTGCTTCTTCATCATTACTATATGTTATCTTAAATGTTTTCTTTTCCTAAAGGTGAAATCACTAGATACTTTACAAGTTTACTGCTCTCTAGGTTTTGCTGGATTGTTGTATTAATGTTTACTTTCTAGGGTTTGGTCAAAGAAGTATGGTATGCCATGTATTTGGTTATTTCTTTATGCATAGTGTTCTTAAAGATTGTTCTTGTTGTAGTATTTGTTTAAGGATTCTTAACTTCCCTTTGCACCTACTTTTCTCACAATTTAACGTTCACTTCACTCACATAAGCCTTGAAGATCTGTTTGGCTTTGTTATACTTGCCCTTTGAAACACCCTTGACCTATTGATGTACCTTTCAAGGCCTTTTGCAGACTCCATAGCCCAATGTTATAAACCTCTCTTACTCTATTTGTTTTTCTTGAAAACCTACCCAACCAACCAACCAAACAAACAAACCATAATCTTTATAACTAGCCTAAAATCAAAACCCTAAAATCAATTAAGTTATATAAACTTATACACAAACATAGAGAGAGCCCTCTTTGAGTCCAGGAAGGATAGGTCCTAGGACTCTAAAGAATGGTTTGATGTTACCCTTATACATTTGGTCTTGCCAATCTGACAAATTACGGGGACCTAACATAATGGCGATCACGATGGGACTTCTGAGTCAGTGACAATATAAGTATTCCTTAGGACCTCAGAAAACCCACAAACATCCTTAGATTGGTATTTAGTTGTTGATGGTGGACAACAAGTACATCCTTAGAACAATAAACATCATCCACCTGGTGATTCCACTGGTCATCAGTAGCCCTGTTTACCCCACTAATTCTCACAGACTACACTGGGAATGAGTTAATCAATCTTACTATTGTTGATGGTAGAATTCCTAAAGACTCCATTGGTAGACCTAAAGACTCCACTGGTAGAAGAACCTAGCTTGGTTTTAAAAATGTAGCAGCCCTTTTTCTAACTAACCAAAAATGGATCCCAGGATACAACGAAGGTATGCTCCACTGAATAGAGATCACATCCCTAGATTTCCACACAAAATGCCTCAGATAAATTGGGACAAAAACCTGCCTATGTTTCAAGATGAAAAATTTTATGACCCCTTGTTACATCTCATCAAATTTCATATACATGTATGGGGATTAAAAGTTGAATGGCATGAGGACTGCCATATGAAATTATTCATGGGGAAATTGGAAGGTAAAGCAAGGGAATGGTATGAAGGCCTATACCCTGGTAGTTTGTTTTTTTTTAAGGATTTCCACAAGTTATTTTATGAACATTATAAAGAATATTGTCCATCTCTATCATTAGCTGAAAATTGTTGTGATCAATCTTAAGGTCTCATACAATACCTTGTAAACATTAATGAAGATTTAGGAAATTGGCATCCTGAAGATCTATTAGAGGAAATTCATGCATTTCATACTCAAGTCAACTTTCATGACAACCAAGAGGATTTGGTTGAGGATGAAATCATTCAGGAAATAAGGGAGGATCCACAAGATCTCTCTAAAGAGATAAGTGTTGATTCTTCATCTCTTCTAGGTGAGGCTCAAGAAGACATTCAGCCTCATAATCAACCTTCACAAGAGAAAGATAATTGCTGTAGTTCTATCCAAAGAAGAGAGAAATGCCTCCTCCTTTAACTAAAGAGGAAATAAATTAGATTCTAAACATGAAGCCAACCTCTAAAACTTCATATGAACAGAACATTTCTATTTGTTTTCCTGCTAATCCTAGCTACCACGGATCGGAAAATGGAATTGTAGATCAATTCGAAGAAAAGCAATATGATAATCCAATATGTATGATTGGTGACATTACTTATATTGATGATTTTCCAAAGTTTGATCAATATGATGATTATTATTTTCTCCAAACAGAAGCTAATCTTACAAAGCAATCAGTAGTTGGTTTGTGGGACGAAGTTCAGTTTCATCAACTTGAACACAATAATCATCCAATACATATCAGCTATGACACTGATGAGGAAAGTCTAGGAAATTTGGAAGTAAGTGAAGCATCTCTGCCCCTTTTTTCTAATTTGCTTCAGTCCTTCAAAGATAACTTTCATATGATTAGAAATCAACAGTCTTTCAGTTTTGATTTTGAAGTTGGGGAAGATAATAAACTTCCTGAGCAAGTTGTTAATGAGAAACCTTTTCCTGAAATGGTTGGGGAAATAATTTTCAACATAGAATTCTCCTTAGCTCCAGATGCCACCACCAATTTCCATTGAATTTCAAATTGCAGATGAAGGCTTGGAAATTGATAAGCACAAGAGAGTTACTGCACTACTTTCTCAAGAAGATTTATTGCCAAAGAGTGCTCCTTCTCATCAACATGATGGCCTTTACACAGAATTCACCCCACTCAATCAGAGCATATTAGGTTTTCTAGAGGACAACATTGCAATATATGATGAGGCTGACAGTACAAATGATCATGAGGAAGAGGTAGAGTTTCTTTCCCAAAAGAATCCCAAGCTTAGCCAAGTGGAGGAAGGAGTAGTCTTGAATGAAGCTTATTTCTCAAATCCTCTGAGCCAAGTATTATTCAAAGATCCCTTTGCTATTTTCCTAAGGACATTTGAAGAAGGATTAAAATATTTCAAGAGCAGTTTGTTGTAGATTTTAAAGGAAATTGTAGGCACTACTGTTAAAAAACCAGTAAGGTGGGAGTGGCCTTTTTTCAGCACACTCAAAGAGCTGAACAAATATCACTCATGGAATCATCTACTTGATTGGTCATATTGGAAAAGGGAGTTCACCAAATGAATATATTCCATATATAATTTAGATTAGGATAGATAGATGTGAAAATAAGCTCAGCACTATAAGCATCTTTCTAGCTTTAGTTTCAGATTGTTTTGACAAAAAGAAAGAAAAATGAAATACAAAAACAAAGAAAAGAAGAAAAGAGGGTAGGGAAAAAGAATAGGTACAGCCCCATACCAGAAAAGAGTATTCCTGAGAGTGTGCAAGCCTAAATGCCACTCCTGTTGAAGAAAACAGAGTCTTGTTCAGTCATTTAGCCTAATCATGATTGGACATGTTTTAAATTTATGCTGATAGGTTAGTGAAATAAGACTTCCTAAACTATGTAAACTTGGCTTGTCAATAGATTAGATTAGGAAAAGATGTTGTCTCCCGAAGCTTAAATCTGAACCAAAGAAAAATGAGAGGGATGCATAACAAACTCCAATTTATTAGCCCTCAAGTTTTTAGTTTTGCTTATACAAAAATAAAGTCTGTGTGCAGCTTGTCCAAAATTCCACAGCCCATGAAAAATCAGATTTCCTAAACTTGGTTTGATCATGTTTTAAATTTCATGTTAGTATGTTAGAGAATAAAATCTGTCAAACAGCTTAATCTTGAGAGACAAGTAAACTAGGTAGAGAATAAAAGAGTTCATTAGCCTAATCTAAACTCTTGGATGACATAAGGGTACAAGTAGATTTTTTTTATTCTTTCAAAAGAAAATAATGTCAGGGGTTTGCTAGTCCAAGTGCACCTAAAAGAAGAAAAAATGTTAGGCAAAGTATGATGGGTAGGTAGAATTGATATTGAAGCAATCATGTCTTTTCAGATTTTTGAGATCATAGCTTCAAGAGAACATCAACAAATGAAGGAAAAGGGATCTGCCAAGTACAAGTAAGGTACTAATCTTCAAAACTCAAAGATCTGAATTTTGAGGTTCTTGACACCTCCTGAAAAGAAGCTGCCCTCCCCAAGTGGAGCCACTATTAGTCATCAATATTTTTGATTATTTTTAGATGACTAAAGATTGGTTCTAGATTTCTAAAAACAACATTCCTTGAACATTGTGAGTTTCAGAAATCTCACTGCCTTCATTATCCTTGTGGAAAATTTTTCACTATTCTATCAACCTTTCCATTTCATGATCACCCTTCCTCTCCTAAAATACTCCTTATAGGCTTGTGCCACTCATCTCCATCCTTTTTCCTGCCTATGACCTCATTACTCTATTTTCCCCTGCCCATAACTGCATTTTCCATCTAGGGTTTCCTAGAGCCTAAATATTTCCCATGTTCCCCATATTCCTCAAGCATTGTTAGCCTCAAAACTATCTCTATAGGCTCTTTAGATAAATCAAGTACATTGGATTTTGGATCTTCAATAAAACACTTTGACAAATACTCAGTTTTCATTTGAAGCCCCCAAAGCCAATTTTTATTCAAGGTCAGGTCAAAAAACCCCCCACTAGGTCAAATTAGGGTTTCATATGTTCCAAGGTCATCATTTCCAAAGAGGACTATCATTCAATTTCAGAGTTTGCACATGAGGTAATGTACAAGCTTGACACTTTTGCAGAAATGTTTAATTTTCCATCAGCAAAAGGTTTTGATAAGGTAGAAGGTATTTTCCTAAGAGAAGACAACTCACACCAGAATAAAGGGAAGCAATTTAGTCTTAAGGAAAACCGGGGTTTTTCACCTGATAGTCCAACAGAGTGCCAACACAGTAATCAATTGCAAAAATGGCCAGAGAAGGTAAAGAGATGAGTTAGACTCCATGATAGTAACAAAGGAATATTTTTGAGCTACTGTTGTGTTAAAACAAACATGTCAAATCTCCAGGATCATAAGTAAAGCAAATTTCATATCTCCAGCAAACTACAAGCAAAAAAGGTGAAAAATTTAAATTGAACTTAAAGGTTGAGACTACACAATAAATTGAAGATATTTTTGTATTTGTGAAACCATCCTAAAAGTGGCAAAAATAACATATCATGCCTCCTTGACCAAAATACAGATCAAATTCATCACTTTATCAACCTGTTAAACAAAGGTGCAAAGAGTATCAGTGAGGAAGGAAAATTCAAGGTTTTCAGTCACTTTCAAAGCAAAGGATGAGTTGAGCTTAGGTTGAAAATACCAAGATGTATAAGCATCCTAAAAAAATTCCAAGCTCAACCTGTCATGCCTCAAGGAATAAAAGTAGGGTCAAGCCCATCATTTCAGTCACCTACAAGAAAAAACTGTACAAAATTTTAGTGAGAAAAGGTAAAGTGCTTGAAAACCTTAGAAATTGGGTTACAAAGATAAATCAAACTTCCATGTGCCTATAAAGCCCATTCTACACTTCAAGACATTAATTTGTGCACTTGCAGAGAATTAGAAGTTTCAAGGACATAAGAAAATTTGAGTTTCTAAGTCAAAATTGGCAAAATTTTGTGGCGCTACATGCCTGGAGTCGAGCACTGTGTACTTGGCAAAAAAATCATGTGTATTTTCTTAAGGCGTTGTGCGCCTTGAAGGTGTCGATGCGCACCAAGCAGAGCACTGCACTCTTGCCCGACACCCACAACAAATTTTGCCTGGCACTGCGCACTTGGCCAGGAGGGCCTCCTCAACCCTACAAACACTCAATTCACTCCAAAACCTTTTCAGGCTTTCTCCAAGGTCCTCCAAGGCAGTGATAAGTGGCAAGTGGATGCCCTAATCACATTTTCAAGCTTGTTGATGATTTATAATTAAAATAAGTTGAAACCTTAGGTGTTTAAACTAGAAATCATTGTTTCAACCTCACTCCATCTACCTATGAAGAATATCAATTAAAACAAAGGGTATTTTCACAACTGGGGTTGTCATCAAGTTATTTATCCTCTCATTCAGCCTAAATACTTACACCCACACTCATTTATCTCATTCATGAGCAGACTGCCATTTCACCATTCTTTCATATCAGTTTCATTTGAAATCTTAAGGTTTCAAAGGTAGAGTGGTCAAAATTTCAAATGAGAGAGGGAGAAATAATAAAAAAAGCAATGAGGAGGTAGATGCCATTGAGGAAGAAAACAGGGGAATCAAACAAAGAAAAATCAATTAGTAAGGCAAATAATGATGAAGCACAAAGCAGTAAGGTTATAAACAATGAGTCCTATGAAGAATATGGTGGGACCAATGAGGCTAAAGACAACTAAAACCTTGAAAACCTGGTTGATCCATCCCCTACAAGCATCCCAAACATTATTAGCAAGGTAAAACCAAATTTTGGCACAATTTTAAAGTTTTGGATTTTTTACTGTTTTGAAGGGCCAAAGGCGCAGCGCCACTGGCAATGCGCTCTTTTATGGGGAACTCTTTTGAGGAATGGTTTGCATTTTCAAAATCCTTAGACCAAGGACATCACTCACAAAATTTCAGATCATTTGGAGCAAAACTGGTACTCCAAAAGTGCCAAAAACACCCAAACAATCAACTTTCTGCCCTATTTTCAGAGTTGGCGTTGCACCTTGAGCAAGCTTGGGAGATTGAGTTTTTTAGCAGGTAAATGAAGTACTATCAGAAAATAAAGGCACTTTTGGAAATTAGACTGGAAAACCTTTCCAATGAGCTATCATGGAGCTCATTTGGACACCAGGAAGGCCTCCAAAACTTAGTTGCAAGATGAACTATTTTCCTAGTGCAGGCACTACGCCCTTAGACATTGGCGCTACACCCTTGCCTGCAAAGTCAACAAAAGACACAAATTGATTGAAAACGATATTTTTGAGGACTTTTAAGGCAAATCACTATATATAGCTCAGAACTTATGCTAGAAGATGTTTTGCATTTATTAGGTTAGATATTTTATGCCTTGGACCTTTCATGGTCTCTTTGGACAAAAATAGCATTTATGATGATATTTTGGAGACCTAGTTAGGGTTTTGGTCCTCCTTGCTAGTTAAATACTGCATTGAGGCCTCATTGTACATGTGGATTGGTTTTTTGTTGATTTTGGAGAAAAAACTCATAGACTTTGAGTTGTGAGGATTTTTTTGGCTTTGGAGCATTGTGAAGGTTTTGGACTGAATATCAATAAGACAAGCTCATTTGCAGGATTCATGAACATGGCTAATGGTGATGTCTTTCTCATTTTTTACTTGTCATCTTATGTTTTACTTATTGTTTCATCTTTCTCTTGCAATAAGATAGAAATTTTAGCTTAAGATATGTTGTCAAAAGCACCTTAAGTCTGTCTGCTTCTTTTGCATTCATGTTTTCCTCTTCTAGGTCAAATTGAAGAATTCTTAGTTTCTCTCTATGTTTTACTGAGCTTGTTTATCTCAAGAATGATTTAATGGAGTCTATTCCAATAAATTTTATGGTTAGACTTGTCTTTGGGTATAACTTTAAACATTGTTTTTGAGGTCTTTACTTCGAAGTATTGCTAATTAGGGTTTTGGTTGAAGAGTTTTATGGTTTTCCCATGCCATTTTTTCCATTCTTGAATGGTTTCTTTGAAGGTCTTTGTAGTCGGATTAAGGAATTTAGGAGTTCCCTACTTCTTTATCATTACTATATGTTATCTTAAATGTTTTCTTTGCCTGAAGGTGAAATCACTATAGACTTTACAAGTTTACTGCTCTCTAGGGTTTGCTAGATTGTTGTCTTAATGTTTAATTTCTAGGGTTTGGTCAAAGAAGTATGGTATGCCATGTCTTTGGTTATTTATTTATGCATAGTGTTCTTAAAGACTATTCTTGTTGTATTATTTGTTAAAGGATTCTTAACTGCCCTTTGCACCTACTTTGTTCACAATTTAATGTTCACTTCACTCACATAAGCCTTGAAGATACATTTGGCTTTGTTATACTTGCCCTCCGAAACACCCTTGACCTATTGCTATACTTTTCAAGGCCTTTTACAGACTCCATAGCCCAATGGTCTAAACCTCTCTTACTCTATCTATTCTACTTGACAACCTACCCAACCAAACAAAAAAACAAACAAACCCTAATCTTTATAACTAGCCTAAAATCAAAACCCTAAAATCAATCAAGTTATATCTTATACACAAACATAGAGAGAGCCCTCTCTGAGTCCAGGAAGGCTAGGTCCTAGGACTCCAAAGACTAGTTTGATGTTACCCCTGTACATTTGGTCTTGCCAATCTGACAAATTATAGGGACCTAACATAATCAAAGGCCAAAAGTAGAGAGAGAGGTGGTAAGGGACCCCACTTATGCACTAGACATGTATAACAAGTTTCACATCCACGGTAAGGTAAGGGGGACCTTAGTGATCTAGATTGGATCATCATATAAGTTTTTATTTATCCTAGTACTTTTTGGGTAGAAAAATTGGACGAAGTGGCTTGCATGGCCCACTTTAATGGCATGTCCCAATTTATAAAATTAGGGCTCAAAACCTTCTAGATCCATTTTGAGGCATCAATTGATGTTTTTTGAAATTGCATGGTATATAACTTAAACCCACACCCTCAACATTTATCTACTCAGAAATAAGTTTCTAATTTTCTAAATATCACCTCAATTAAAGCTCGTATGTAGAAGTTACACCTTTTGGAGGTTCATCTACCTTGTTGGCCACCATGGTACGAGTGGATACCACATTAGCCCCTGTTACTCACACATGTATGGCTATCCAATGGATGAATTTAGAGGAAATTATAAGTGGTCCAAAACCTTATCTTGGTGATATTTTAAAAGTAAAACCCTAAACCCTAGATGGATTTCAGGCTATGTTAAATATTGGGTCACTAGGAGAAGTAGGGGTTCCGAGAGCATGGAGAGAAATGAATTGTGACCTTCCAATAGAAAATGAGGGTTATTTAATGATTGGTACTCAACAAAATGAGCTAACCCTGGGGATAAATACATACCATGATAAGGATACTAAAAAATAATAAATAATTTCATCTCCTTGAAATTTAAGTTATAATTTTTTCAAGTGATTATTGGAGTCTTTATGTGAGTCATATTTTATTCTTGAAGCAATTCCATACCATCAATGCATTATTCTACTTTAACCATGTCAAATTTCAATGCATACAAGCACAAACTGAAAAAAAATAAAAAAAATAAAAATTAATTAATTAATTAAACA
This sequence comes from Pinus albicaulis, assembly GCA_034641835.2. Taxonomy (NCBI): domain Eukaryota; kingdom Viridiplantae; phylum Streptophyta; class Pinopsida; order Pinales; family Pinaceae; genus Pinus; species Pinus albicaulis. The sequence goes on along the minus strand of CM076572.1, from coordinate 578,951,114 downwards.
AAAAACAAAAAAAATAAAAATAAAAATAAAATCAACCTCGGCCTAATTCACAATACCCTCTATGTGAGGTCAATTAATCAAATCATAACTTCCATTTATTGGTAAATGTTAAGTGAATTGAACATTTACCTAACCATTAAAGCATGGAGATAATTGAGTCTATGACCTCTCAATAGAAAATTAAAGTGATTTAACAATGGGTACTCGACCAATTGAGCTAACCCTCGGGGATAAACACATAACATGATAAGGACGTTAAAAAGTAATAAATAATTTCATCTCCGTGACATTTTTGTTATAATTTTTTCATTTGATTTTCAAATTCTTATGTAAGTAATATTTGAGTCTTGAAACCCTCCCATACCATCAATTCATGCATCTACTATAACCATGTCAAATTTCAACGCATACAATCACAAACTAAAAGAAATAAACATTTACATAACCCTAATAGTGTGGAGAGAATTCAACTTGTGATCTCTTCAACATAAAATTAAGTTGCTTTAATGATGAGTACTCGACCAACTGAGCTAACCCTCGGGGCGAAATACATATAATGATAAGAACACTAAAATATAATAAATAATTTCATCTCATTGACATTTATGTTATAATTTTGTCGTTTTATTTTAAAATTCTTCATGTGAGTTGCATTTGAGTCTCAAAACCCTCCCATTATATCACCACATGCATTTATTATAACCATGTACAATTTTAGTGCATAGAAGCACAAGATGGAAAAATTTCAGCATTGGCCCCATTCACAACCCCCTCTGTCACTGTGGGGTCAATAAATGAAAGCATAATTTCCATTTATTGGTAAATTTTAAGTGAATTGAACATTTACCTAACCCCAATAGTGTGGATAGAATTCAACATGTTACCTCTCAATAGAAAATTAAGGTGATTGAACGACGGGTACTAAACCAACTGAGTTAACCCTCGAGGCTAAATACATACCATGGTAAGGAAACTAATAAATAATGAATAATTTCATATCCTTGACATTTATTTTATAATTTTGTCATTTTATTCTTGAATTCCTCGTGTGATTCGTATTAAAGCCTCGAAACCCTCCCATACCTTCAATGCATGCATCTACTATAACCATGTCAAATTTTAGTGCATACAAGCACATACTAAAAAAATTCAACATTTGCCTCATTCACAACGCCCTCTGTGCAGGTTCAATTAATGAAAGAATAATTTCCACATATTGGTAAACTTTAAGTGAATTGAACATTTACATAACCCTGAGAGAATGGATAGAATTCATCCCATGACCTCTCAATTGAAAATTAAGGTTCTTTAACTATGGGTACTCAACCAATTGAGTCAACTTTCATTGCTAAATACATACCATGATAAGGACACTAAAAAATAATAAATAATTTCATCTCCTTTACATTTATGCTATAATTTTTGTCATTTTATTGTCGAATTATTCGTGTGATTCATATTTGAGTCTTGAAACCCTCCCATACCATCAATTCATTAATCTACTATAACCATGTCAAGTTTCAGTGCATACAAGCACAAACTGAAAAAATTTCAATGTTGGCCCCATTCACAAACCCCTCTTTACAGGTCAATTAATGAAAGCATAATTTCTACTGATTGGTAAATATTAATTGAATTGACCATTTACCTAACCCCAAGAGTGTGGAGATAATTTAACATGTGGCCTCTCAATAACAAATTAGGGTGCTTTTATGATGTGTACTCAACCAATTGAGCTAACCCTCCAGGCTAAATACATATCATGATAAGGACACTAAAAGATAATGAAAATTTTCATCTCCTTGACATTTATGTTATAATTTTGTCGTTTGATTTTTGAATTCTTCATGTGAGTCATATTTGAGTCTTGAAACACTTCCAAACCATCAATGCATACATATACACTAGCCAGGTCAAGTTTCGGTCTATAGAAGAACAAACTAAAAAAAAATCAATGCTGGCCCCATTCACAAACCCCTTTGTGTGAGTTAATTAATGAAAGCATAATTTCCACTGATTGGTAAATATTAAATGAATTGAACCTTTACCTAACCTTGAGAGTGTGGAGAGAATTCAACTTGTGACCTCTCAATAGAAAATTAAGGTTCTTTAAAGACGGTTACTTGACCAATTGAGCTAACCCTCGGGGCTAAATACATACCATGATAAGGACACTAAAAAATAACAAATAATTTCATCTCCTTGACATTTATGTTATAATTTTGTCGTTTGATTTTTGGATCCTTCATGTGAGTCATATTTGAGTCTCAAACCCTCTGGTATATGCAATGCATGCATCTACTATAACCATGAAAAATTTCAATGCATACAAGCACAAACTGAAAAATTTCAACATTGGCCCCATTCACAACCCCCTTTGTGTGGGTTCAATTAATGAAAGCATAAATTTCCACTGGTTGGTAAATGTTAAGAAAATTGAACATTTACCTAACCCCAAGAGCATGGAGAGAATCCAACTCGTGACCTCTCAATAGAAAATTAAGGTGCTTTAATGGTAGGTGCTTGACCAATTGAGCTAACCCTCAGTGCTAAATATATACTATGATAAGGACACAAAAAAATAATAAACAATTTCATCTCCCTGATATTAATGTTATAAAATTGTTGTTAGATTGTTGAATTATTTGTGTTAGTCAAATTTTAGTCTTGAAACCCTCCTATACTGTCAACACATGCAACTACTATAATCAAGTCAAATTTCAGTGCATACAAACACAAACTGAAAAAAAATTCAACATTCACCCCATTCACAACCCCCTTTGTGTGGGCTCAATTAATGAAAGCATAATTTTCATTTATTATTAAATGTTAAGAGAATTAAACATTTATCTAACCACAAGAGCATGGATATAATTCAACATGTAACTTGTAAATAGAAAATTAAGGTGCTTTAATGGTAGGTACTTGACCAATTGAGCTAATCCTCGAGGCTAAATAGAAACCATGATAAGGACATTAAAAAATGATAAATAATTTCATCTCCTTGACCTTTATGTTATAATTTTATTGTTTTATCGTCGAATTCTTTGTGTGAGTCATATTTGAGTCTTGAAACCCTCCCATACCCTCAACACATGCATCTACTATATCCACATCAAATTTCAGTGCATACAAGCTCAAATAGAAAAAAAATTCAACGTTGATCCCATTCATAACCCCCTCTGGGTCAATTTATGAAAGCATAATTTCCACTTATTGGTAAATTTTAAGTGAATTTAACATTTACCTAACCCTGATAACGTGGAGAGAATTAAACATGTGATCTCTCAATAGAAAATTAAGGTGCTTTAACGATGAGTACTCAACCAATTGGAGTTGATGGTATAAATATTTAAAGCTCGTACACAGACACACACACACACACACAAATATATATATATATATATATATATATATATATATATATATATATATATATATATATATATATATATATATACATATATATATATATATATATATATATATATATATATATATATATATATATACCATTAACCCACTCCTAGGTAACCTCTGAACCATTAACCCTTAACCCTTTAATACATAACCCCTTAGATCCTTTCCCCCTAATCTTTAACACCTTAACTGCATTCCTTGTGATTAAGCCCTAAAACCCCTAACCCTTAGGCCCTAACCCCTAAACCCTTAACCAATTACCCCTTACCCCCCAATCCCATAAATTAATAACCCCTAAGCTAGACTAACACCTTAATCCATAACCCTAAAACCCTTAAACCACAAACCCTTAGTATACCAAAAACAATTTCAATATAAAGACAAATAATGAATAACTTGGCAAGGGATGATATTCAAGCCCACCTTCAAGGTGTCCAAATTAGATATAATGTTATTTATTTGTTTTTATTAACACTCCTCCTACTGTGTCCCCTGCATTTGGTATAGGGAGAATAACATTTTCCACTCATTTTTCCTTACCAAACTTTCAATATTTATTATCTTAAAACATCAACTACAATTTAAATATTTGTAATGCAATTAATAAACTATTTATAAACAAAAATTTTCCCTTATATATATATTTTTGTCATCAAATTTCTGATGTCTATAGAATATGGGCAGACATGGTATAGCAGTAAAAAAAAATGACCACGTCCAACGTCGGTATTCTAATAATGCCATGGCTAACCTAGTCAAATGTCGAAACTTTGGTACACATCGCATACACATCGGGTATCCAACATAATAATAAGGTGTCAAATATCTGGTGCATCCATTGGATATACTCCACATTTATGTTTTACATCAAATATATGACATTGTTCGGGGCTTTTAAAAAAAATACAAATAATACAAATAAAATCGAGAGTATGGCCAATTTTATCAGTATTATAGGAGTAAAGCATCAGTTTTTTTGCCCATATGTAGTAGTGAGTAGTGGGGATTGGTTTATCCTATAGTTCGGTGCCTATAAATCTTGCAATGATGGGGATTGGTGCATCCTATAGTTTGGCGTGTAAAATGTAGTAGAGATGATTGGTGCCTCTAAGAGGTTGGTGCCTACAAAGAAGTAGAGGGGGTTGGTGTCTCCTATATTTTGGTTCCTACAAAGAAATAGAGGTTATTAGTGTCTCTTGTAGGTTGTTACCTACAAATTTATTTAATATGAGGTTGGTGCATACAATATCAAAAGAAGTTTTGTGATTTTCTCCCTTAAGGGTTTCCACTTATATCTTATGTCACTTGTTCAATTTATGATATTGATGTTTTATGATGATTTATTGGATTTAAATAAGAAAAAATTATCATTATAATAATTCACCCCTTATCAGTATAATTGTGAATCAAACAATTGGTATTAAAGCGAGTTCCTTCAAAATAAATCTAGCCACTATAAGGAAGATCTCAGAGGGGCCATGGATATTCATAAAGGTTCGAATAAAGATCATGTGTTTGATGGATCAAATTATGCCTTATGGAAAGAAAATTAAGAGGGAACATATAATGTATCTTGGTGTTTAAGCTTGGTAATATGTAATAGATGGAAGGAAAGGTGATAAAAATAATGTAGAATTCGTGAGTGTCATCTTGAGTGGCATATTAAAGTTAGATTTAAATAAGGTGATTCATTGTGAGACAACAAAATAAATGTGGTATGAGTTTTGAAACACCTATGAAGGAGGTGACATTGAAGAAATGAAATATATTTGAATATAAATATGGATGCTACATATTAAATAAGAACGGATAAATCATCTTAGAAGGAACAAGTCTCAAATATTCAAAGAAAGTAGAAAATCTCAAAGTTTGTGATTGTCCCAACAATGTATTAGATGCAAGATATGTGCAATCTATCTCAGGAGGATATCGAAAATTTAAAGATAAGTTATTATCCAAATTTTTTAATTGTGGTAAAATAGGTCATTATTCGTGTGAATGTCCATATGAAAAATTTGAATATAAGGATGATGAATAAGATCCCCTAGCCATTAATGCTAAAGTTGTTGATCATCAAAATGAGGATTCATATTTAGAGGAAGAATTCGAAGGTGAAGAGGATGAAAAAGAATTGGAATCCAAAAGTAAGCTACTATTATTCCGTAATTTAAAAGGTTAGATCATTTGGCTTCTAGATGTCCACATGGAATTTTGGAAAATAGTAGAGATAAAGAAGAACATGAAGATAAGAGAACATCTTATGACTATGAAAATGAAATATTTCACCCTTTAGAATAAATTAATAGATATTCATTTGATAATGAAAAAAATAAATTCCTACCCATGACCATGGAGACCCAATATTGAGGTAGAGAAATTAGACTTAGGGGAAAAAGATGTTGATGGAAGGTATATTTTGTTAGGTTCCTATAATTTATAGGATAAATTGTTGAGTATTTGTTGGTTTTTATGTGATATGGTGTAAATCATGTTTCATTCTGCAAATTATTTCCAAGAAAAAACAAATAGAAAAGAAAGGGGACCTAGATATATATATATATATATATATATATATATATATATATATATATATATATATATATATATATATATATATATATATATATATATATATATATATATATATTTGTGAAAAAAAATGAAATAAATAAAAATATAAAAAATAATGAAAAACCCCAATAAGTGAGCCAATTCAAATTCCACTTCAAAAAAAGTGAAATACCTTTAGAAAAAATAAAAATAAATAAAAATAATGTGCAACTAGTATAAATGTCGCTCTAGAAGATAAATAAATAGATTTTAATGTTTAATCACACAGTATAAGCACGATTACACTAGTATATTTGTGAAAAAAAATGAAATAAATAAAAATATAAAAAATAATGAAAAACCCCAATAAGTGAGCCAATTCAAATTCCACTTCAAAAAAAGTGAAATACCTTTAGAAAAAATAAAAATAAATAAAAATAATGTGCAACTAGTATAAATGTCGCTCTAGAAGATAAATAAATAGATTTTAATGTTTAATCACACAGTATAAGCACGATTACACTAGTTTTTAATAAAGTAAGCTTAAATGTATTTTAATGTTAAATTGTATCATTTAAGTTTGATTAATATTTTTTTAAATGAAATTTTTTGTGATATGACATGTTGTCCTTTCTTAAAAGCGTTAGGTAGATTTCAAAGGTCATGATATCACCCGCCCAGATCAATGACGAGTGATGACTTCAGACCACCACCCCTTCGACAGTTAATCAAGGGGTAGGGGGGTGTCCTAAAAGAGGAATCCTCCCTTACCACTTTTGCAATGTGTCACCCCCTGGTTCATTTCCTACCCCCCTTACCACCCACCCCCCATTGCAAAATCCACTTTCCCTCTTACCGCCATTTTTCATCATGGACACTGCGCTCCCCTGCCCCACTCTATTTCTGCCACATGGCACGTCTTGCTCCATATTATTTCCTCCCTTATCTTTGTCCCTCCCCATCCCACTCCATAGCCACTCCTCGTTTTCCAAGTGGTACCACTTGTTCCAATCCACATCTGCTCCTCTCCTATCATTTTCATATCCTTCCCTTCTCCACTTCAAACCCCCCTTCCATGTCCTTGCACACTTAACGTAACCATTTCAACGGACCCAGCCTGTTAAATGGAAAAACCAACAATGGTATGCAATTTGTTTACAAAAGAGCCCAAGACTATTCTATTGGTCATTCCATTTGTTGTTCTAGGACCCTAAGTGACAGAAGTTGTGCAAAAATCAATTAGCAAGCCAACTACCACTGCAACTAGCCAGCAAGCTAAACTACTCACCAAGCCACAAGCCTCCACCTATATGATTCTCAGGTAATTCTAATTATCCAATTTGAATTCTTTCCAAAATGGTACCTAAGGGAAAATTTAAATCCATAATAAAAAAATCCCCTTCTACCCACTGAAATCAACCTATATTGCCAACCAGCTGTAGATCAAGAATACAAAATTCTTGAAACCAGTTGTGAGTTCGACCTCTATGAACTTCAAAACTAGTTAAAACAAAAATTCATTGATCTCAGTGGTGAATTGAATTTATGGGACTCCTTCCTACCCCAATTCATCTTTCCTTGGAACCACCATTTCCCTAAATTCATCTCATGGTGCCACTTCTGGTACATTCCCAATACGAGAGAGATTGTGGCCCAAAAAAATGATGTCTTGCTAACTATTACCTCTGAATCTATTTCTAAAATGCTGTAGATTCAAAATTATGCCCCTCTGAAACGTTTTTGAATAAATTCCCTCATGGAGCTCTAAAATAACCTCACTTTCCCTTGCAGAGCAAAGATTTTTGAGACATTTCTCCCTAAAGATGCCAAATTGCCTAAGAAAAATGCTCCCTATTCATCCTCCATGTTCCCTGAAAATGATAAAGCATATTATCTCAATTGTTTCTTGTTTACTGGGCTATCAATCTGATCAGTGGGTTGATGAGGCCATCATAGGATTCTTATCAATATTCTTGGAAGATGAAAATCCCTCATTCACCTTCAATTGCAATGAGTTTCTAGTAGATGACATTCATGAGAAATTTCGAAATTTTTCTACATAAGGGACCTTTAAGTATGCCTTGATTTTATTCTATTTGTTTTTATTCCATTAGGTAGACAGATTTCCGTTTCCATTGCAGATATTGGATGAGAAAGTAGATTCCCAATCTGTAATTCATTGGACTTCCTTGGTAATGAAGTATACCAATGACTTCACCTTCATTGAATATGTTGATCAATTTTTGTATACAGTCTCTTTCCTATTAAATAGTAAAGTTGAACCAAGGATAGGACTTGAAATAAAAATATGTACTCATCTCAGTGAGAAAACCAACACAGGTGACTGGTACCTGTACCAAAATTACACTGAGATCATAGTGTATGGGTGTGAATTTCATCCATACAGGTTTCCCAAGTTTGTCCCCGTGAGAATTTTTTCACTAGAATATATTAGACATATGATTAATATGGATGAACTGCACTGTGTGGCAGCCATGAAGAAATAGCAATTCAAGATTAGGTTGGTCCTTTTATTTGCAACACTTGGACAACATACAAAGAAGTATAGATTCTCCTCAAACAGATGAATTTTAAATTCGGCTTCACGCGTTCATATGACCCCTTGGGAATGATTTCAAAGTTGAGAGTAAAAATACACTCACACTCCCAGGCCAGAGATTGAAAAATATATGAATCAGGATCAATGGCAGGAGAATACTTTACAAGAAGAAGAAGAATAGGTGATCTCAACAACAACATCGCAGACTCCGACACCACAGGATAAGAAGGACAAGATTCCAAGGGAAGATGTTTCCCCTTCATTCAAGGAAATCCCAGGGAAATAATTTCATATTTACAAGAAGAAACATAAGACTAGTGCAACAAAAGAATCCTTACAAGAGGAAAATGTATAGTCCAGTATAGCTTTGACATGGCCTTTCACTTCCATAGGAGTGAAGGCATTTTCATAGGATCCCCATCATCCTCGACTTCCCAAGAGCCACTAAATACATCTCAGTCAGGGGAATTGGTCCATGACCAAGATGAACCAAATATATTGGAAAAGTATAGAGAAATTAAAAAGAAAAATGAGATGCTAAAGGCTACAACTTATAAACAGTTTTGGAAATAGACATCATCCTCACAGCATAGGCTTCTCTCTTATTTTGACACATAAGAAGGAAAGATGTAGATATCTTTCCTCCAGGCTAAGATCCCTTACCCCAAAAATCCAGATGTTTATGAAAATTCCATTTTTTACTTCAATGTAGATCAAATCCATCCAATTGATCAAATTGAATTGCACAAGAAAACACAGGAGATGTTATATACAACCTTAACCCATTAAGCAATGGCCGCTTCTAGGTTGCAAGCTCCGGTCAACAACATTTAGTACCAACTCAAACTAGAAAGGATCTCCTCTTTAGCTAAAGACACACAAATTAAATCTTTAGAGGATCTAGTAATTAAGCTGGGATATGATCCTACCAATGTAAAAGATATAGATGAGACTATTAAAAGTAACAATGTTGAAATTGCAGCTCTAAGAAAGAAACTCAATCTTTCATCCACTGAGGATCCTAAAAAAAAATTGTTGAAGTTTGCAACAAGAAATACTGAAGGAGGCATCCTGAAACATCATCCTTGATCCTAGTTGGAAAATAATCACCTAAAGTAGGTGGGGCCCACACATGCTATTTTTAGGTGTATGTCTATTTTTAGACATGGTGAGCATATTCTATATGTAGCAGGAGGCTATTTGTAGATGGTTGGTCAAATGTGAAAAATAGATGAAATTCTATTTTTAGAATATTGGGCGAAGTCTATTTATATATCGTCGATCTAAAAATAGATGCACGCCGATTATTATTAGCTCTTAATAATAATCAGAATCTAAACAACAACTTATTCTCTTGGAGCACTTTATTTCAGTGAACAGATTTGGAAAATCAGTGGGCTGAAGGAATTACGCAATTCCTAAGGGTTTACTGGAGCTAATGCATGGAGGACTCAGTTATAACTCAAGTGGCAGAGTTATGACACAGTTGGAAGAAGTAGTTATGGAGTTGTATTTATTTTAACTCGGTTAGACTTAGTTGAGCTAGTTGTATCTAGTCTAACTTAATGTTACACTAGTGAGAGTGGAGTGAATTAATTAGTTAATTAATTCACAAATAATAACTCATTAATCAACTGAACAATACAGCAGTTAACTACAGTGCATGACAGTTCTAGTGGAGACCCAGTGGAGATATAGGTGAAAGGGCAAGATGGACTATCTGTTGTGACCATAGTGATGCATGAATTGCATCTATATATACATTGGAGTTGCCAATGATAATAATGCAGTCAAGGAGAGTGGTATTACATCGAATTTGTATTTGTAATCAGCTTGGATTGCACAGTGGAGGCAGGCTAGTAAGAGGGCAGATATTGGTCCATGGATTTGCAGATTTCTTCTATGTTAGTGTGTGACGATTGTATTGTACTGAGAGCTTTATGTACTAAGATTTGTATGAGATTGTTACATGATCTCCATGATACATAATATATGATATTTGTGGTTTTCAGCTTCAGGCTATCCCATTAAACTACTGTGTTATGTGTGTTTTTATTGCTTCATGTGTTTTGCAATTGTTGATTAAATTTCCGCAAGAATTATAGTGGAAGGATTATGTATTTAGCAAGAAGATAAATATTGTTAGATCAGGAGAGTCCGGATATGTACATGCATATTGTATATAATTTCTACATGGTATCGAAGCTGTGTCATAGATTTTCTACATGGAATGAGAGCAGTAATTTTTGCGCGCGCGAGTTTGCAGAGAATATCTGAAATTTTTGGTGAAATATTTTTAGAAAAGAATAGTATATTTGGATTCCTTGCGAAAAAATACCCAAATTGAAAAGAAAAAAAATTGGTCGAATCGGAGCTCGGATGAGGGAGATATCATCGATTTAAAATCAACTATTTTGTTAGAAAATTTTGCGACGATGGGACAATTGCAATGTGCGCAAGCCAAGAATCTACATGCACTGAGGTACAAGATGCATGCAAAGCTTTGAGGAGCAAAGCAGAGGTTAGTGACTTGGTGGTTGAGAGGGAGCCTCTCAACATGAAGCCTGAGAAGCAGTCTCGGAAGGTTGTGGAGCAGCCACAACTAGAGATGCAAAAGAATCTTTATAGATTTGATGTAGATGGGATTTCTACGGAGCTTCCTACTGTTGGGAAGTGTGAGAAAGACATGCAATTTAAGCTTGAGAGGGAGCAGGATTTGCATGCAGGTAAGAGTGAACCTCGGGATGTGGAGTAGCCACAAGATGAGGATCATGGAGTGGGAGCAACCACTCATGCAGAGAAATTTCATGCCAGATGGGCAGAGGGAGTGCATGCAGCTATACCACCACGTGAGTGGTGGGGCGACATGCATGAGTACTCCCAAGAGGAGATTTCTGGGAAGGATTCATTGAGATGGTGTGGATCTCATGAATTGAACCTGGATACAAGGTGCCCACAGAGCAGCAGTAGCATGATCATTTGGATTGATGCAGTGGTATCAAAGTGACAGTGTTGGATACTGGAGCGCGGTTCAGAGTTGACAGCAAGTGCAGAGTGCATGGGTGCAAAGTTAAACAGCGTAGTGGTTCCTGAAGACATGTGCAATAGCTAAGCAGAAGTCGAAGACTTTGATAATAGATGCATTATACTGATTGAGTTTTTTGGAACCTTTTAGTTTCGGAAGTTTTGTAGCAAGTGTTGCAGAGCATATGCATGGAGTTGCAGGGCGCTTGCAAAGGTTGCAGGGCGAATGCATGGAGTTGCATGTCGCATGCAAGGACAGTCCTTTCTTGTTGAGAGGGAGTGTTGAATTTTACAACAAAAAATAGTGAAGGAGGCATCCCGAAACATCATCCTTGATCCTAGTTGGAAAATAATCACCTAAACTAGGTGGGGCCCACAGATGCTATTTTTAGGTGTATGTCTATTTTTAGACATGATGAGCATATTCTATATGTAGAAGGAGGCTATTTGTAGATGGTTGGTCAAATGTGAAAAATAGATGAAATTTTATTTATAGAATATTGGGCGAAGCCTATTTATAGATCGTCGATCTAAAAATATATGCATGTCGATTATTATTAGCTCTTAATAATAATCAGACTTTAAACAACAACTTATTCTCTTGGAGAACTTTATTTCAGTGAACAGATTTGGAAAATTAGTGGGCTGAAGGAATTACGTAATTCCTAAGGGTTTACTGGAGCTAATGCATGGAGGACTCAATTAGAACTCAAGTGGCAGAGTTATGACACAGTTGGAAGAAGTAGTTATGGATTTGTATTCAGTTTAACTCAGGTAGACTCAGTTGAGCTAGTTGTATCTAGTATAATTGAATGATACACTAGTGAGAGTGGAGTGCATTAATTAGTTAATTAATTCAAAAATAATAACTCATTAATCAACTAAACAATACAGTAGTTAACTACAGTGCATGACAGTTCCAGTGGAGACCCAGTGGAGAGATAGGTGAAAGGGCAAGATGGACTATCTGTTGTGACCATAGTGATGCATGAATTGCATCTATATATACATTGGAGTTGCCAATGATAATAACACAGTCAAGGAGAGTGGGATTACATCAAATTGGTATTTTTAATCAGCTTGGATTTCACAGTGGAGGCAGGCTAGCAGGAGTGCAGAGATTAGTACATGGATTTGCATATTTCTTCTGCGTTAGTGTGCGACGATTGTATTGTACTAAGAGCTTGATGTACTAAGCTTTGTATGAGATTGTTACATGATCTCCATGATACATAATATATGATAGTTTGGGTTTTAAGCTTCAGGCTTTCCCGTTAAACTACTGTGTTATGTGTGTTTTTATTGCTTCATGTGTTTTGCAATTGTTGATTAAATTTCTGCAAGAATTATAGTGGAAGGATTTTGTATTTAGCAAGAAGATAAATATTGTTAGATCAGGAGAGTCTAGATATATACATGCATATTGTATATAATTTCTACAAAAATAAGTTGGATAGCTAGAGAAAGAAAAACAATACATGTTCAAGATTATCATTGAACAAAATGGGAAGATAAAAAATATGAAGGTTGAGATAGAAAATTTGCTAAAGGAAAGAGAAAATTCAGTGCAATTGGCATCCATTCCACTCACAGCAATCCCTATTGCATCTACCTCTACAGCAGGACCATCAACTTCAATATCCATCATAGTACAAGAACAATCCATACCCATAATGAGAACTAATTAAAGCCATGGAGTATCTATCTATCAGAGGACAGGAGATTGCAAAGTTGAAATCTCAACTAAATAATCTCCAAGAACAGAAGTTAAATATTGACAACATGTACCTTGCAGAGCTTAAGAATACTCATAGGTTAAATCAAAAAATTGAAGAGTTGGAAAATGAGTCTTCCATGGCACAAACAATTACACAGGAAAAAGAAAACATTTGGGTATAAATAAATGAAGCCATGAATGAAATAGGTCCCTCCATCAAAATTATTTCTAAGTAGGAGGAATTAGTGCAGATATCTAAAGAGTTTAATGGGAAAGTGAAAGATAATTTAGGGCAGAATCTAGGTGAAGCCACAACATTAATCATAATTCTGAATTCAAAGACCAAAGAGGAATTAGAAGAATGTGATATTTCAGACAAGACAGAGACAATTCTAGATGTGAGAAGAATCCATACAAAAAGGAATTTGATGCTACAGTTAGAGAGCAAGTGCCACAACTTAGAGGCCAGCAATCAGAAGTTCCATAGGAAATTCAATGTAATGAATCAAAGTAGATTGTTGGGTTTAAAAGGAATTGGAGATAAGTTATTCAAGTTGGAGGACTATCAAAAGTTTAACACCATAGCCAGAGATAAGTTAAAGTTATCCACCATCAAAGGAGCCATCATAGGAAAAGCTTTCATGGAGGGTTTGGAATTCGACTTTCTTTTCAAACATGAGATAAAAAATTTGTTCTTAATCAAACATATCTTCCAAAAATACACTGACATGGATGAACCAATAGGAATATAATTAAATTATCTACCCCAGATGAAGAAAGATGAGATCAACCATGCCAATTACGCGGGTGAAACATATTTTCACCTTCAAATAGAAAATCAACACTTTCTCAGGCCAAATCATCATCAACAATCATCGAAATCAATGCCAGAATATTACATCAGTTTCATTTTCCTATATTTTTGTACTATTTTGTAATCAGTTTTTTAGGATATTTTGTAAAAATCTTGATATTTCAAATCAAGATGTTTTGGTAAATTTTGTATAAATACTTCATAAATTGAAGTGCAAAGGGTTAGAATTTGGATGAAGACAGCAGAATTTTGATGTAAAGTTGTTCACTGAGCTAAAAGTGATCATTTCATTAATATAGAAATGTGTTCCAAGATTCATGTGTCACGAAAATTGGCGATGTTCTTCCTCTTTTGTAATTATTATTTCTCTGTTATTCCATATCTTTTTCCTATATGTATTGTTTAAAAACTATAAAGGGCTGAATTTTTTTAATTACACTCTACTCTAGTATTACACCAATTTTTGGTCATCTAACCTGTTACTATTAGATGGACAAAAGTACACCATGTAAGACCAATGTTACCATAGTAAAATTTCTTTCACTATGAAAAATAACTTAATAATCCATAATTTATTAAGTTGTTTCTGGTCTAAACAGGGAACCCCATGAGGAATAATTAAATAAATCCTTATTTGTTTGATTTTCCTCAAGGGATAATTAATTAAACCATGATTTAATTAATATTCCTGATCATATTTAACCCCAAACAGGAAAATTAACTAGATAAACCACTATTTATCTTATTATTTTCTAGGAATAATTATTTAAAACATTATTTAAATAATATTCCTTGTTAAATTTGATTAAATCATTTATAAATAATTGAATAAATCACTATTTATTTAATTATTACTTAACCACATTCTTAAAGTAATAAATAAATCATTCATTTATTTATTATTTCTAAATAAAGGGATTTGACCAAATTCAAATTATTTTCCCCTGCAACAAAAATAATAAAATATTCCATAAAAGTTGGATCTAGATTTGGTTAATAATATTTTAATTATGCACCAATATCTAGACTAACTCAATATTTTTTTATAAATAGAAGGGTTTTTCCATTCATTCACTACCTTTTGTTGCCTAAAGATTGCTCTCGATCTATACTTTTGGTCTGACTTTGATCCTCTGTCATTGTCATATTTATCTACTTTTTGCTTGTGCACTCCCCTTGAATTTCATTTTTGTCTGGGTTTTATACACCATCAAGAGAGAGAGAGATCTTAGATATGAAGCATTGAGGACATACAAGAACCCATTCCATTGAGGGGGTCTTTCTATGTTCCCTTCCCAGGTGTCATAATACAAAAAAATCTTTAAAAATTTGTGTCTTGTTCATTGGATGCATGGAGCAACTCTTGCTTATTATTTGTTGTTTAATGTCTTTAACTACATATATCTGGATTTCTATAGCATTTATTCTGATCACTAACTTTAGATCTAAGGAAATTAACATCCATATTTGATGTTAGGGTTGTTTGTTATACACAGATAAAGTGAGCATTTTTCGTGTGCTTGCGATTAGAATTCACACTAACAATTGGCGACTCCACAAGGTTTTATAATTACGATCGTTGTCATTTTTTAGATCCCTGCATGACCAGCTACTTCAACCCCTAGGGTTTTTCTTTAGCTTTTTATTTTTCATTTCTTGATGTTTTTTTTAACCTTTAAAACCCTAAAACAGTAAAAATTCTTACTTCTGTATGTTTTTGGGCCTATTGCACAGGTAATAGGTATCAGTCGCAACAGAGACGACAACATTTTGTTAAACATGTTCTTGAGACAACCAAAAGTGCAGGTCACACTTTTTGGGCCAAAACCTGCGACCTCAACCTTCTGGATGCGGAAAACAGCTTGAAACTTGCGACCTCAACTGAAAATAGGTCAGAACCTATGACCTGTACTTTTTGCTAGAGTTTTCTGTGATTTTTCTGTGTTTTCTGGGCTACTTTTCAGGGTTGTTTGAACTCCCTCTCCACCCATCTTGGATCTATACTTGATTAGTTTTACTCATCGAATTAGGAACCAAGCCCCTTACGGCTTCCATACACTTCCACCTTTTTAGGAGGAGTTTAGTTGAAGCAGGTATTATGATATTTTAGTGTGTTCAACCATTTTTCACATCTGAAACTGTACTTTTAGATCCCTTTCAGATTTGTTATTTATCCATCCAAAACACCTATTTTCATTTTTGTTTGGTCCTTCTTTAGGGTCCCCTCCATTTCCCTTCAGGTTGTAGCCTTTTGCCACCTTTTTTGTAGCACTTTTCCCTCTAGTTTTTTTTTGTTTTTTGCACCTATTTCCAGCAGATCTGACCTTTAGATCACTATCACTCATGACTTTATATCCATTTTTTATTTTGTGTGTTTTGACTAGATTTCTCCCACCCATAGACTAGTTGTTTGGAATCCCTCCTCCTTGGGTTTAACTTGATGCATCTTTAGTTGTTTATTTTCTGTCATATTCAGTTTCCTTTATCGTCATTTTCATATTTATTTACATTTATACAACATCTTGTTTCTTTTTTCTCTACACACGCCTGGGCTTAATTAAAATTAACATACTTATCACATACATGCACACCCTAAGTGAAGAGCGCCTGGTTTACACCACCAGGCCAAGACTAAAACATTGTAATCAATTGATCCTGCACCTCCCTGCCCTTGTTACAACATTGTAATCATTTGATCCTGCACCTCCCTGCCCTTATTGGTCTCTCTTCCTTCTATGATCTATGTCTATTTTCCATCATTGCGCCCCCAAGGCGTTTATCCGGAGGAATCATAGGCCTTCATCCTCAGTTTCCGTTAGGAAGACTTAATCCTTCGCATAGGATTCGAGTTCATCCTCCACCAAGTCCCCATTCTGACTCTGCTTCTGGTTCATCGGGTTCCCCTTCTGGTTCTATCCCTGATTCTCCTCCTATCACCTTCACCATGTCTATTTCAGGACCTAACGTTGGTGGCAGCCCCACCCCTAATGTTGGGAATACTACTAGTGGTGCCGCAATAGGAACTATCCCGACTTATCCCTTGCTCTCTTATATGGTAGGCCTCAGCCTTCACAAATTTAGCCAGTTAATTAATGACCCCATACGCCATGATCCTAGTTGGCCTGTTATGCCAACCAAGCTCCCTTCAGACATCCCCAAGTTTGAAGGAATTGTTGGAGAGGATCCTACCAACCATGTTCGTTCTTTCCACATGTGGTGTTCGTCTAACTCCATCACCGAAGACTTCGTCTATCTTTGGTTTTTCTAGCGCATGCTTATGAGAGAAGCTTCCAAGTGTTATGTCAACCAGGCCTCGTCCTCTCATACTACTTTTGTGACTCTTGCCAGGGATTTTCTATCTTACTTCCAGCTTCCCCTTCGCTATGACATCGGTACCAAACTCTTGACCTCTTTCCGTCAATCGTCTACGACCTACCTATCTAATCATGTCCAAGAGTTATGGAGAAGAAAGAGATAATGTTGAGCCCCTACCTTTGAAGACCGTGTCTACATGGATCGGTTTCTCAAATCCCTTTTGCCTACTATTGGAAAATATGTTGCATCTCACTTCCTTCAAACTGACGAAGCTGCCCTCCATATTGCGTTAAAGTATGACCTGATCTATGCACAATCTGGTTATGTTTATACCGTCTTAACTAATCTTCCTAGACCCACTTTTGCCAATGCACTAGGGGCATCCTATGCCGGTGACAGTATCGTTGGAGCCCTTTCACATCCATACACTCATCCTCCCATGGGTTATGGTTTCCCTCAAGGAGGGGCCAGCTCCTCCATCACTTTCCCCACTCCCAATAGCATGTATCTAGGATACAGCATGCCTCCCCCTTTTTCCCAACCTATTTACCACAATGTTTCCCAACCTTGTTATTATCTATATTCGCAGCCTAGTGCTCCATCTCCTCCAGCATTAGAACCTTAGCCTCCCTTTCCTTCTCAACCCCCGCAATCGTAGCCACCACCCCCTCAGGGTTAGGTGTATGCAACCAAACCCAATCTGCCCCAAGTAATCCAAGAAATAATCCCCAAGGGAATGCACCTAACACAGCAACCCAGCAATATGGCACTCATCCCAAGTAGGACAGACCCATTCACATTAATAAACCTTGTTCTTGTTGCGGTGTCTATGGTCACTACACCCATGATTTTCCTCTTTTACCTTAGATTTTTTAGATGTGGAAAGCTCAAGCAACATCTCGAGGACAACAAGCCTCCCCTTCGGTTCCTCCCAATGTTGCCCCTATCCAACAGGATGTGTTTACCAATCCTTTCCCCCAGCAAGGATATGTGACTGCCCAACCCCCTGAAAGTTAGGCGGCCACTCAACCTTCTCCATCTGCTACCTCTGATTATCAGATCCTCATGATGAACTCTAACCAACCCACTACCGTTGACCTCAACCTTCAGACTTTCTCTCTTCAGTACAACAAGCCCCCCGCTACATCTGCTACTGAGCCCCCTTCTTCAGGTCCCACAGAGCCTCTTTTGACACCCAATAGTCCTTTATTGATCCCTCGGCCTAAGGCATAGATTTATACTAAGATCCCTAAGGGACCATTACGTCGAAACGATGCTTCTGGTAAAGTTGTCCACTCCTATAGTATAGTATATGACTTGGTGCAATCCCTTGCCACCATGTCAACGTTGGAAGTCCTCCAGTCCTTCCCTTCACAATGAAAAGATCTACTAACTACCATGTGCAATGTGGATCCTTCAGATGATCGTTTGATTATCTTCAACATTGACAAGTCAGAGCATCCCCCCCTTCCAACTTCCGTTGCCTTCCAAATCCCTAACAAGATTAAGACTGCCAACGTCTCCCATTACATCATTGACGAGGGGCATCCACCTGTGTGATGTCTGCTTTGGTTTGGAAGAAACTCGGATATCTTGACTTGGCCCCTTCCACTATCACCCTCCGAGCGTGGGATGACCACTCTTCCCAGCCCCTTGGCATGTTCTACAATTGTCCTATTACTCTTACAGGCAAGACTGTTTTTGTTGACGTAGAATTCATTGATGCCCCTTTAGACTACAACATTCTATTGGCTACACTTATGCGATGTCTATTGTCCCATTTGCGGTTCACCATAATATGTTCTTTCCTCATAACAGAAATATTGTCACCATTGATCAGTTGACATATTACGAACCGAAGTCTCAGACCTCCCCTGAGTCCATTATCTCTTCAGTGGCCAATAAACAAATAGTCAAACCTCTTACCAGTGTCTCACCCAGAGTCTATAAATATTCCTTTTTGCTTGGTTCATTCCCTAGTCTCCCTCCTCCTATCTTTGACCCTAGCTCATCGAATGTTTGCATGATGAAATCGTCTCAGTCTGACCTCAAATGGATGGGTTTGACTAGTCAGCAGCCCCACCTTCCGCAACCTTCTCCTAACACCTTGAACCAGCCTTCAGGACCCTCCCCTTAAGGCCCCTCATCTGCAAATAGTGTCCATGATCATACTACCCTCCTGGAATGGTTCCCCCTGGACTTAACCATCTCGGAGCCATCTCGCCTAGCCATTACCCCTCTAGTCAGATATCGTTTCTTTCTCCCCCTCCTGGAGTATTTTTGGTACCTTTTATGGCTACCTTGTCTCTTCCTAACATGATCCTGGGGATTCTAGTCTAGTAAATTTATCCCCCAACCACTATCCCTCCTGGTCAGCCCAAAACTTATATTGCTTTGACCCTAGTCCAACAGGTCACCATGACCCCTCCCTTTGATTTTGTGCCTCAACCACCTCAACAGGAACCCACTCCTATTGAAAAAGTCTTAGGAGAATGGGGAAAGGCCCACAAGAAGGAACCTAAGAACAAGGGTGCCCAAATAACCCCTTCTCCTCCTCATCCTCCAAAGCGTACCCCACCAATGCTTTGTGTGATGTTGTCGGTCGTGCCACCCATAATTGTCCTGAATTTCCTCGTATCAAGCCCATGGTTAATGTCATGTTTCCTTAGTCTTAGGTCCCTGAAGCCTCTATTTCTTCTATGACTGCAGCCAAGAACCCCAAGACTGATCACACCAACCACCCTTGTTTTTTGTGTGATCTCCATGGACATTATACCCACCTTTTTCCCCACCTCAAGCATTACCGTGCCTCTTTGGAAGTAGTTTGGGAGTATGAGACCGAACAGAACCAGTCTGCCTCTCCCATACTCATGCAGTATTCTTCGCGCCAACCTGAGGATACATATGCTCCCATTGGCATTCCCCCCCGCCCTGATTTCAAGATGATGGAGTCTTCGACCACTATCCTCTACCTGTCATCATTTATGAGATCCATCGTGGAAGACCCCTCTGGGACTTCCCCTTCTGTTTTGCCAGACCTCCCTTCAGTGATTACCCTAGGCTCAACATCGATGGATCCTTCATCTACTTTTTTTTCGGTCACCCTCTGTGACGATGTGAATGTGAACCTCACTTCTCATAATGATGAGTTAGGTAGCCTCACTGCACCACGTAGTCTTTCTTCCACCAATCACCCCATCTTCTATTGTGATGATGACATCATGGAAGCATTTACCACCCCTGACTTTATCTATCCCCCTTTACATCAAACTCGAACCACATACACCTTGTGGTCATTATATTGACACCCAATGTTTGGGTAAGGGGGCACCCATATTTGAGATTGCAGGGGAAGAAATTCTCCACAACCCTCCCAGTGCATCTGGTAGTGTCGACTCTAGTACCATTATTCTTCCCCATTTAGAAGAACCTCTAGAGTTCTATATCACTTCAAATCACTCTAGCGATGATCCTCTTCATCATTCCTTCATCTTACATCAATAACCCAATTCCCTTGACATTGTTGTTAACCAACCTCTTTGTTTTCTAGGTGAGCACCAGTTCATTATATCCAAATCCACTCTTTGGGATGATGACACCATGTATGTGAACCCCGAAATTTATTCCATTTGCTTCATATATGCAGTACCAAAAGAGATTGGTAATCCTCCACTCCCTTTCTCGAAATGCATATATCCATTCTTCCCTTAGAAGATAACCATAACGTAAAAAAATGGCGAACCACATCATAAAATTGTGTTTATATTCCACTTTTATAAATACATTTGGCATGGCCATAACATGCTTGGGGGCACCTATGCCCCTCAAACATAAAAATCACAGCTCTCAACCAAAAACAGCATTGAAACTCCTTTCAATATCAGGTCGCACCTTTCAAGTCATTTCCTAGGACAGGTCACAGTTTTTTTCCCAATACCTGCTACCCAGGTTGTAAAAAAAACCCCAAAAAGTGCAACCTAGCCTGTTCATGAGCTTTGGGTGCCTAAACTGAAATTTTAATCCATTGAATTGAAATATTCCTTTTTCAGAAATATCACAAGTCTGTGACAGAGATGGACTACGAGGGCATTTACCAGATATGTCACCTTCTAAATAAGGGTGAGATCTGGAGGCTTTCTGGCCCTTTGCAGACTCTGTCTACAGATATGTGAAATTTCCTAGTAGGAATGGCTAGCAACCCAAGCCTAGAAAACGCATTTTCCAGCAATGGAGGCAGCAGGATTTGATCCTTGGTCTGGGATCCTTTAGATATATCTGTCTGGAGCTGAAATCCTAAAGTGGACTCAAAAAAAATCCTTCTAGGAGCTTGAGACAAGCCTCCTTCACCTGTTATCTTCAGAAAAGGGCCCAATGAAGAGGGTTGTAACAACACTTTGCTCAAAAAAGAAAATGACAGCGTTATTTCTAGGGAGCTATGTCACATGAAGATGAAATCAGCCTAAAAATATATATGCAGTAGAAAATTTAGACAAACTCTTGAGAAATCTATTACTCAAATCAAGTAAAGAGTCTCAATGAGACATGTGCATAGAAATGGAGAAAAACACTACTTCCATAGTTTATTATCAAATAAGACTGCGCAATCTATGGAGGTACTGCAGCAGTAAATAAATATACATGAATGATACAACAATTTAAGCTCAAATAAGGAAGGGAGAGCAAGGCTTCAACCCCTGAAAATACAATACAACAATCCTCTAAAAGGATTGGATGAAAACTAGACAAAATAGCATTTTTACCAAAATGCC
Organism: Pinus albicaulis; assembly: GCA_034641835.2. Lineage (NCBI taxonomy): Eukaryota > Viridiplantae > Streptophyta > Pinopsida > Pinales > Pinaceae > Pinus > Pinus albicaulis. The sequence goes on along the minus strand of CM076572.1, from coordinate 578,928,945 downwards.
GGAGTTGCTGGGCAGCTGCTGCAACTCAATAGAAAATGGAAATGAAAGGAGCTTGTTGAATATGATGCCTTTGCTAAAATAACTCCTTTTTTCAATCTTCCAAATGAAAGGTTGATCCTTTCATTGAAGATCTCACCACCCACTAAAATACTACAACCCTCACTGCAAATGCTCTCTATGAACTGCGGAGTCAAGGAAGAGGGATGCTCTCCTACTGATGGAAGTGGCCTGATGCCAAATATGATGGATTGAAGATCATAAAATCCCTCACTAATCTCCCAAAGGAATGGATACTCCCTCCTCTGAAATACAATGCCGGAAGTGGTGTTGAGAAACCCTCCCCTGCAACACCCAACAACACAACTCAACCACCAATGGAGACTACGCTGGAGCTGAATGGAATGCTTTGGCCTCAAGCCAGAATATGGGGAAAATGAAGAAAAATCTCTTATAAGAGCTACTCTATGGAAGATATGGGATTCCCGCCCGGGAACACCCAGTGCTAGCAGCACTGCATCTTAGCTAAACATCTAGAGAATTCTCTTATCTGAGAAGACAAACAAAATGATAATCAAAAGCATGAATGATAATGGCTGCTTCATTCTCCTTTTAAACAAATGAAATATGCTTTGTCATGAGCCCCACAACTTAGGGTTTCCTCTAGAATGATCTCCTCCTTATGCAAACTACGCTGACCCACCAAGGGAATCTTATCTTCTCTATCTGCGCAATCAACTTGGCATCTTCTAGAATTATCCACCTGTAATTTGTCTCTTTTCACACATGGGGTGTGAAATCTAGTTCTTTATTGACCCCTTTTTACATTACAAGGGTTCCTTATTCATATTTTTATTATCAATGGGTTTTCCTACCCATTTATTCTTCTCCTAAAGAAAAAACAAAAGTTTTTAATGTTCCACAAAATTTTGGAACATTACAGTTCTCCCCTCCCAAATGTTGCTTTCCCTCAAGCAACTTGTAAGGATAGAAATGTAGCATGTCCTCATCCTCCAACTGTAGCATCCACTTATGATGAACTCCCCATGAAGAATGAGATGATGTATCAAAATAGAGTCCCCATATTGCTCCTCTCAAGTAATGTAAAATAGCCAATGTGGCTATCATCATGAACAGTGAATGTACTCAAGCAGGCAATAAGGTGTTGTCTAGAGGTCTCCTTAAGGCATGGTGTCAAAATGAATTGGGAAGAACATTCCCCTCATGTGAATCCTCCATCCCCAAGCAATCATCCACAAAATTCTAGTCACCTCTAGATAAGGAAATTGTTGAACATATTCTTCCACCCTGAGCTCCAACAAAGAAGGTGGGCTAAAAATATGAAGGTGGCAAGCATCATAGCCTACCCCACATTGTTCACCTTCCCTCTTATGAAAAGTGTAGAGTAAAGGTTGCTCTTGGGCTGCAAAAATGTTGCCCTCAAGTGGCAAGATGAATTTTGGATCTCCACGGATCTTCCCTCCTCCATTGTGAATCAAGCTGGCCCAATGTCTCTCCTATGTGATGGGAAGGAGATCAACACCATCATATGACTCCCCATAACTCCCATGGCTCACCTCAAGAAGGAGTGAGTGCTGAATTATGGTGGCCACATCATCTCTCATGCTCCCCTTAGAGCATGCCCTAAAAAAAGTAGGGGGATCTTCTCCCCCAATGGACACATCCATCCCATGTGCCCTTCTCCCAATCATGCTCCCAACAATAGTATGATCTATAGCAGCATAGGGAGACAAATTAAGATTCATGCTGGCTACCATATATAGTAAGTGAATGGGACATCGACCTATTCTATGCAACCAGCGCAGTTTGCGCATAAACTACAAGAGAGAATGACAAAAGATGTAGTTATTCAACCACCGATTTGCTGCTACATTCTCCTCATGTATTTGGAGGAGATGAATGCTGTATGAGACATGAGGAGCATGCCCTCTAAAATTCAAATCTCCCCCAATCCCATCAAGGGGATGATCATCAACTATGTTCTTGGCCCCAAGTAGACTAGGGAGCTTTTGACAAAGAATGCTCCTCCTTGGAGCAACATCCTGCATGTACATGGTTAAGGAATCAAAATGTAAATCATATAAATGAAAAATTTCCTTACCATGTTTTCTACTCATGCAAAGGGAGAAAATCATAGATGAATCTCTCCTCTTCCTCCCAAGGAAAAGAAATGACTGTGCCCACTCCTCCAAAGAGTGGTGTGCATATCCTGCTCCCATGCCAACTGTACAAGTGGGAAGGCTATTGTCCCTCCCTCGTTTCCCCTGCCATAGCACAGGTACTGAAAGGAGAGTAGTTAAGAATTATAGTGATGGAATGCTACCCTCTTCTTTGGTTTTACCCAAAACCCCCAGTGCTGTAACAAGCTGTCCCAAGGCCTCCACACTCCTAAAATTAGTGATTGATGCCTCACTGTCTGAAGCATCCATCCTCCTCTTCTGAACCAGTGGCCTCCTTGGTGTGATGTCTCCACTCAATGAGACATTCTCACTTGAAGATGATTGTATATATGGATGAAAAACCTTTTCCATGCTTCCACTGCGCAGCTCAATCACCTTCCTAGGTGTAATAACCTCCAAAAATGGATAGAGATGGGCCCTCCTCATCATATGGTGTTGGGTCTCTCCTCTATCTTCTTCCTGAATCTTCATAGTTTTACACCTCATCTTCCATGGCACATGTAAGTCATGAAGTGTTCCTTGATCTCCATGCATGAGATACTGGGGACCTTCTTGCAAAGACACAAGAATCCCTCTATTTGGAGCAAAAGCTCCTTCTTCCTCTGCATGAGGTACTAGATGATCTCTAGATTTGGCAGCGTTGTTGCCCTCTATTTCTGCAATAAAGTTGGGAAACATCCCAATAATATGATCCACCTTTGAAAAAGATAGCTCTTTGTTTTGTTGCTCAAAGGTGTGGGATGAAATTTTGGCCTCCAACAAGGCTTGATGCAAGTTTTCAGCTCCTCCAATGGTTTCTTGAGGTGGTACTGTGTTTCTATGAAAGGGTTTTGTTTGAGTCCCTTGGGTTAACTCCATCTCATGAGTTCCAAGAATGTTCTGATCAAAACCTTTCACCAATGACTTAGTGAAATTCACATAAGATGAGGCTTTAACATTCTCAAAATAAATGGACTCAAGTTTCCACCATGCATGAGCCTTACCTCTCAAATGCAGCGCTGCAACCTTGATTATTTCTTCTTCTGAAATGTGGTGCTACTGTTGGAAGATGTTTGGCTCCTCCGCCCAATATTTGGCTGAATATGAAGGTGAACTTGCAAAAGTAGATAGATGAAATATATCTTGCTGCTCCTTCCCCTTCACCTTGCTCTTGCAAAACTCAGAAAAAGTGGGCTGATTTCTGAATCCATGAGTGTGAGACTCATACTCCTTCAAGAAATCACTAAGGGTTTCCTCCTTAGTCACCTTTCCTCCTTCTTTCATCTCCCTCACAAAAATGTTGGGCCTTTGACTGCGATGTTCATCATGGTGTGTGGCTGCATGCTTACCCTCACCATGTGCAAATCTAGGGCTTTCTTCAGTTTCGAACCCTCTTTGAGATTCTCTATCAATCTCCCTCTTAACCTTCCTGAAATATTCATGTGTGCTTGGCATAGATTTGGGAAGAAGACTTGTGAGTATTTTCTTCTCTTTTCTTCCAAGAGATGGAGCCTCTCTCCTGCTCAACTCCTTATTTCTTTCTAGATGATAATAGGAAGTGTAGGGGTCTTCCTTTTCTGTTTTCTCTTCTTCCTTGGGGAGGTTATTCTTCTTTTCAAAAATGGATGAGATCAATATCATCCTCTTCAACTTCTTTTCTCTTTCTTGGGCTTTGAAGGCCACAGGCTGAGCCAAGAAAGATGCTCTGATACCACTGTAATATTCCTTTTTTCAAAAATATCAAAAATTTGTGCCAAAGATGGACTGTGGGGGCATTTACCAGATATGTTACCTTCTAAAGAAGGGTGAGATACAGAGGCCTTTTGGCCCTTTGCAGAATCTGTCTACAGATATGTGAAATTTCCTAGTAGGAATGGCTAGCAACCCAAGCCTGGAAAACGCATTTTCTAGCAATGGAGGTAGTGGACTCAAAAAATATTCCTTCTAGGAGCTTGAGACAAGCCTCCTTCACCTGTTATCTTTAGAAAAGGGCCCAATGAAGAGGGCTGCAACAACACTTTTCTCAACAAAGGAAATGACAGCGTTATTTCTAGGGAGATATGTCACATGAAGAAGAAATCAGCCTTCAAATATATATGCAGAAGAAAATGTATAAAAAATCTTGAGAAATCCATTACTCAAATCAAGTAAAGGGTCTCAATGAGACATGTGCATAGAAATGGAGAAAAAAACTGATTGCATAGTTTATTCTCAACTAAGACTGCGCAGTCTATGGAGGTACTGCAGCAATAAATACATATACATGAATGATACAACAATGTAAGCTCAAATAAGGAAGGGGGAGCAAGGCTTCAACCCCTGAAAATACAATACAACAATCCTCTAAAAGGATTGGATGAAAACTAGACAAAATGGCATTTTTACCAAAATGTCGGAGTTGTTGGGCAGCTGCTACAACTCAATAGAAACTGGAAATGAAAGGATCTTGCTGAATATGATGCCTTTTTTGAAATAAATCCTTTGTTCAATCTTCCAAATGAAAGGTTGATCCTTTCATTGAAGATCTCACCACCCACTAAAATACTGCAACCCTCACTGCAAATGCTTTCTATGAACTGCACAATCAAGGAAGAGGGATGCTCTCCTACTGATGGAAGTGGCCTGATGCAAAAGATGATGGATTGAAGATCATAAACTCCCTCACTGATCTCCCAAAGGAATGGAGACTCCCTCCTCTAAAATACAATGCTAGAAGTGGTGTTGAGAAACCCTCCCCTGCAACACCCAGCAACACAACTCAACCACCAATGGAGAATGCGCTGGAGCTGAATGGAATGCTTTGGCCTCAAGCCAAAATATGGGGAAAATGAAGAACAATCTCTTCTAAGAGATACTCTATGGAAGAGATGGGATTATCGCCTGGGAACACCCAGTGCTAGCAGCACTACATCTCAGCTAAACAACTAGAGAATCCTATTTTCTGAGAAGACAAGAAAATTGATAATCAAAAGCATGAATGAGAATGGTTGCTTCGTTCTCCTTTTAAACAAATGAAAGATGCTTTGCCATGCTCCCCACACCTTAGGGTTTCCTCTCTAGAATGATCTCTTCCTTATGCAAATTGCGCTGGCCCACCAAGGGAATCTTATCTTCTCTATCTGCACAGTCAACTTGGCCTCTTCTAGAATTATCCACCTGCAATTTGTCTCTTTTCACACATGGTGTGTGAAATCTAGTTCTTTATTGACCCCTTTTTACATTACAAGGGTTCCTTATTCAGATTTTTATTATCAATGGGTTTTCCTACCCATTTATTCTTCTCCTAAAGCAAAAACAAAATTTTTTAATGTTCCACAAAATTTTGGAACATTACAGGCCTCTTACCTGCAACTGGTAGATCTCGATTCCAACAGTCAGTTTTTCTGCTACGATCACCACAAGATTTAGGGCCTTTTTTCCTCTCTACATTCACCATAGCTACACTTGAAAATGAATTAAATTGGAGGGAAAATGCCTTATTAAAAGAGAAACCACATATTTTTCTTTCACTAGCTACGACCAAACCATAGCTCCATTTCACAAACCATCAACACCGTTGGAAATATTTCATTGAGCTCTCAAATGGGTGTCCTTTTGTTTTTTGTGATTTTATACTTCACCCGGACACATTTTTTCCAAGAAGGGTCACTTCACCACTCCTCAAAATCGAATTTCTTCACTTTAAACACTTGTACTTACGGCACCACTTTTCCTTCATACTTGTCCATGCTTGTGTCAATTTTCGTCATGAGTTACCATCTTGTACTCATGTTTTTATGGTCCCCACCAGGCCTATTCTATGTGGCAGCATCATCGAATCGCCCTTGTTTAGAGCATCTGAATTGATTCATCATTGCATCCATGGAGTCTATCCTGAGTCCCTTTGTATCATGCCACAATCCTCCATCTTTCATTTCTTTGTTAATCTCTCATGTCGAACATTTTTGTCTTCAGTCATACTATCCCCTATCCCCTCCGAAGTTGAATCAGTAGCTTCCAGGTCATCCATGCCCTTTATGCTCTAACAAGAGAATTTGTCAACCCGCTACTCAGTATCCCCACTCCACCATCATCCTTGGTGTCATTCTATCAGTCGCTCTACTATTATCCCTCATGCCTTAGTTGACGATCCCTTATCACCTGACCTATGGAAGACCTCCTTCTGTTGACATCAGCTTATTCACTCCAAAAGGAAGGTCTAGAGGGTGGTTTACCTTGGTTCTAGCTTCCACTTTTGTTTGGTGTCTCAGATTAGGAAAAGGGACCCTTTATTTCCCTTGGAGTTGATTGTTTCTCAGCTCCAACTCCTTATGGCATGATCGAGATTTGTATACTTGATGATTCAGTGATGCAACAGATTGTACCGGTGATTCCCGAGTGTGTGTGAGATGTTTCAGACCTCACGAGGGGGTGGCCCTTCAGGTAACCCCTCACATGCCCAGATGACCTCTCTAATATAGCCTTGGATGCAGCTCCATATATTTAATGATTCTGGCCTCAGCTACTTGCAGCGCCTCTTTAGTTTTCATGTATTAGTCAGATTTTCAGAGAGCTTTCCTATTTTACAGGGCCTCTTTGGTTGTACTTATATCTCATGTACTCAGATATTATTGTATAAGTCTTGGTTGTTGTCCCAAGCACAGTATGTATGTGGGATCCATTATCATGCTTTTATCTGGCCCATGTTTATGCCAACATGTACTATATATTTCAGTCCCTTGTTTACTGGATGCATTATTCTTTGTACTTTGTTATCTCGGCAGGAATAAGTATGCCTCCCTCACCTCATGTAGAATAGGTACTCACTAATAAAAGAGACTTTTCGCACCTGTAAGTCTCGCCTCCTCAGGGTATTGTCCTCTCGCGCTTTAGTCTACCTTATATTTCTCTCTCTCTGACTCCCCCTTCGGTGTCTAGTGATTGATTTCTTACCGTTGGAAATATTGTCATTGATGGCAAAGGATATGGAAAAGGAATTGTCATCTAAATGTAGTAGAGAAGAACAGAAAGAATGTATCTACAGTTTGAGCTACAGAGCTGCAGTGTCAGTCAAGGAAACAAGGACAAAGAGGTTATACCAGAATTGAAGATGGAATATGTATGCATCCTGTTGGAAGATAAAGAAAATATGTGTTTGGTTGAGTTTCAATGATACTCTGTTAAGTGGAGAATACCCATAGCAATTGGGGTATTGATTGGTTCATTTATCGTACGAAATTCCCTACAACTTTGTGATCTATGGATAGATTCATGCTTTTGTATACGATTTCGGGTTGCTAAGGTCACGACACAGTGAAGTGAATCTGCATAATGGAGGGGTTTAATGGTGCTCTGGTTCTGTAAGTTGTTCGACGAACCAATACAATCGACAGTAGAGTTATATATATATATATATATATATATATATATATATATATATATATATATATATATATATATATATATATATATATATATATATATATATATATATATATTCGTTGAATATATGATATGAACCTCGGTGACTGGGTTTTGAACCTCTGAATGCTCGTAGTTATTCGCCTCTTCCTCTGCATAAGTATGAAAGGTCTACGAGTCTCGGCGTTGACTGTGTAATAGAACCTGGAGTATGAATAAACCAAATATATATAGAAACATTGAAGCGGAGCTTTAAATCGTTTGAATAATAAGGCTGACGGAACCATGTGCTAAGGTGGAACCGTGACCGAGAGGAACAGTGACAACGGTGTGGAGTGAAACCGTGGGTTTCTTCGCACCACATTTCAACGATACGCAGTATTTCCTGGATAGGGAGCGATTCCATACAGGTGTTGACACGCGTCTCTGCAAAACCACCAAGCGCACGATAACGATCGTCCATCGCACGTTAACAATCGACCCAGGATGGCCAGCGAAATTGCTTTTTCGTCGTCGATCTGAAAGGGGGCAATCAGACGGTGATCGTGCGTCAAACTTGCCCAGAGTTTAATCAAGATGCGCGAATAATAACACAAGTACGACGCGCCATCGCGTGTTATTTCTCGTGCAAGTTTCCCAAGCGATATCTGTCAATCTTGGAGGCTCGCGATCCAACGGTGATCGGGCAATGGACTTGCGCGAAGTTTATTTTGGTACGGAGGGGCGCATATGTGGGCCAGGGGTCAAATTTTTATTGATATTAAACTATTCGAAAGCTTGGATTTTTATATAAAGCCCGGATTAAAAGTTCATTGAATTTTTAATTAAAAATAATATTACGGGGGTAGTGTAAAGAAATAAAAACCCCGAGGGCCAAACTATTGGAAATATTGTAAAAAGAATACCATTAGCGGTTGAAATGGTTTTGCATCATGGTTTTAATAAGGCGAGAACTATATAAAAGGAAAAAGATCATTATTCAATCGGGATGTGTGGTTTGACGAAGAAGGAATTCCTCTAAGGAATATCTATATGGACAGAAGACGTGCTTAATTGATGATTCTGAGTCCATGATGCGCCCATCGAGATATTGATCTAAAGGTGATGAGTCTTGAGATTATTCAACAGAAGAAACGATGAAGAGCTAGCGCATGTCTGCTGAAGAACACATATGAATCCAGGTAAGTTTTTGTAGATCTGGCCTGCTCTGCAAACATATTATTATTACATATCTATACAAGAAAAGCACGTATATATATATGCGAGTCATCTACATTGAAAGTGCATATGACAGTTGGGGTTTCTGAAGATTATTATACACAGAAGGATACACGGGATGTTGAATGCATATATTCTCTAAAGTCTGGATTACTTATGATATTTAGGTTACAGTGGTCTACTGTTCTGTTATGAAGAATTGGGAAAAATATGGTTGTTGATAATTGAATAAAGGGTTGCGTTGAAACTGATTGATCCAGTGTGAAAATTGATGAAACGTGGTCTGCAGTGAGTCTGAGGGTTGAAGCCTTGAGTTTGGAAGTAGAAGCTTCCTGCCAGTAGAAACTGGTGTTATGTTTAGGGGGTTGAATCTCCCTTCCAGGAAAGGTTGGTGCCTGCATGATGATATGAGTCTGCATCAGCATAAAATTGTAAAAAGTTTTCTGTATAATAAATATTGAAGACTGAGATTACAGCAGCGGTGGTTTTCTCCCAAATTGGGTTTCCACCTTAAATCCTTGTGTTCATGTGTCTTACTCATATGTGATGGTTTATTCTGCTTACTAGACATCTGATGAATGATAAAATACCCTAAGAGAAGAATTAAATACGTAATAAGATCACTGAATACACTCTTGTTTTCTTAAGAATATACAATAGTTGGTTTCTATAAAGTAGCCTAAGGGTTTCAGTGGAAGAAAAGGAAAAATTTTTGGTTTGCTCTAAATATTGATTCACCCCCCCCCTCCCCTCTCAGTATTTTTCCCAACACTTACAATGTACTTCGGTCATAAAATTAGCTCCTAATGCTCACACGTTGGGGGGAAATCTCTTACACCAATTTTTGGTCATCTAACCTGTTACTATTAGATAGACCAAAGTACACCATGTAAGACCAATTCTACCATATTAAAATTGATTTCACTATGAAAAATAACTTAATAATTCATAATTTATTGAGTTGTTTCTAGTCTAAACAAGAAACCCCATGAGGAATAATTGAGTAAATCCTTATTTGTTTGATTTTACTCATGGGGCAATTAATTAAACCATGGATTAATTAATATTCCTGGTCATATTTAACCCAAAACAGGAAAATTAATTAGATAAATCAATATTTATCTTATTAATTTCTAGGAATAATTATTTAAAACATTCTTTAAATAATATTCCTTGTTAAATTTTACTAAATCATTTATAAATAATTGACTATATCACTATTTATTTAATTATTACTCAACCATATTCTTAAAATAATAAATAAATCATTTATTTATTTATTATTTCTAAATAAAGGGAATTTTCCAAATTCAAATTATTTTTCCCTCCAACAAAAATAATAAAATATTCCATAAAAGTTGGATCTAGATTTGGTTAATAATATTTTAAATTATGCACCAATATCTAGACTAACACAATTTTTTGTTATAAATAGAACGGTTTTTCCACTAATTCACTACATTTTGTTGCTCAAAGATCGCTCTGGATCTATACTTTTGGTATGACTTTGATCCTCCATCATTGTCATATTTTTCTACTTTTTGCTTGTGAACTCCCCTTGAGATCCATTTTTGTCTAGGTTTTCTACACCAAGAGAGAGAGAGATATTAGATCTGAAGCGCTGAGGACATACAATAACCCATCCCATTGAGAGGGATCTCTCTATGTTCCCTTCCCAGGTGTCATAATACAAAAAAATCTTTAAAACATATTGTCTTGTTCATTGGATGCATGGAGCAACTCTTGCTTATTATTTATTATTTAATGTCTTTAATTGCATAGATCTGGATTTTTGTAGAATGTATTCTGATCACTAACTGTAGATCTAAGGAAATTAACAACCATCTTTGATGTTAGAGTTGTTTGTTATGCACATCTAAAGTGAGTTTTTTTTGTATGCTTGCAATTAGAATTCACACTAACATCTAGCTTATAAAAAAAATATATGTTTTCAAACTGAGGTTAAATATAAAATTCATTCTGAAATGCTCTACGTTTAATTGAATCTAAATCTTTTCCTCCCTTTCACTCCACAAATTTTCAAAGATCCAATAGCCTTCCTACCCTGCCCTGTTACATCTGTTATGATATTTCTGTATCTAATCACTCTAATACTTTGACTCCATAGCCCAATGGCGTTTTCTTGCAGTTGTAACCAAACATTTCAAAAAACCAAACTCTGAGCCCAATATCTAGGCTAAAATCCCAAAAAAAATATCTAAATCTAATAGAGAGAACCCTCTCTGAGTTTAGAAGTGTTAGCTTCTAATATTACAATTGGTTTTGTGGTTACCTTTGGGTTTCTCTCATATCCTTGGGAAATTATGGAGTTATAACATTCTACCGACCATACTAGGGAACTCGAACAATTCCAATTTATATTCAATTTTTTCCCAGGTAAAATTTATTTTTATGCTCAAATCTATTTCAAAGTGTGGCTAAGAAATAGATCAGATTAAGGTTGTTTTCCACTTAAAATTTCTACCTAATTTGTATTTGTAAATATACTATTGTAGATCTAGCTCCTGAAAAAATCCTCAGAAAAAGGAGTTTAACTGAGAACCAAGCAATTAATAATCCTTTGCCCATAGTCAATTCTCTCCCTGAGGGTTCTAAAACTATAGAGGATATTGAATTTTATCTTCCTTTTGAGCATAGATTTTTTTGTAATAATTCATATATTTTTGTACCTGAAACAGTGTTTGATGAAAATATTTTGACACCCTATATCTCAAAGCATCAAACTGTTAACCCTGACTCTGACGAAAATATCATAAAATAGTTTGATAAGCCTAAAGTTTTGGTATCTAGATTAGATCACGTTGTTCAGAAAAGTCTGAGTCGTCAATCATCTAAATCTTCACCCTCTTCTTCTATTGCCTCATCACTAAACCCACTAGTAATTCCCCATATTACTACTCCTCCATCAACCACACCACTAATTCCCTCCACTACTAGCATTCCCAGTTCATCTACTATCCCTACCACCTCTACACCAAAACAATAAAGTATAACCCAGCACCCTTTAATACCCTCCATATCCTCAACTATTGTAGCTTCATCTTCATCCCATTTTCCCATAATGGCAACTCATTATGCCCCCCTGGTCCTACCAGGGAAACTCAATCACATGCCACAAGACTATCAGATTCGAATACCCCAATATGATGGCACATGACCAATCACTGCTTAACAACATATATATAGGATGAATGATTATTTATATCTACAAGAAATTGATGATGGTGATGTAAAAATGAGACTATTTTCCCAAAGCCTGATAGGGGAGGCTAAGAAATGGTTTAAGGCATTTCTAGCTGGTTCAATCCCATATCTCACACATATTCACCAAGATTTCACCACAAGATGGGAAGTAAATAAAAACCATCTCCAAATATTAGTTGAATATGAGATTATCAATAGATCCCTTGGTGAAACAGTTCAAGACTATTGTGTTAGATTCAATAATTTTTATAACTCTATCGCAGCTACAATAAAACCTCCAACACGACTAGCTCTGATCAAATTTCTAGATGGTTTTGATCTGGACATGTCATACCAACTCATAGAGAGAAACCATTCTACCCTTGAGGAAATGCAGAGGAATACAGTCAGTGTATGAGCCAATTTGTTTGCAAAGAGAGCTAGGTTGAAGGTTGAGAGGAGAGTCGTTATTAAAGAAGAACATGCTTCTTCTTCATCAGATGCTAAGTTGGATATTTTGGTAAAAACCATTGAGAGAATGATGGAAAGGATAATTTTAACTGATAGGGATCCTCCTAGGGAAAATAAGGGTGGCCCTTCAATTAGAAATCCTAAATTTATGAGATATCCACCTCAGATTAAACAAAGTGAACAAAGAGGCCCAAATGATCAGAAACACATTAGACCTCCCTTCCAAGAAAATTATGTTGATGAAGAAGCTAAGTTACAGGAAGATCCTAAAGAAAATCAAATAAATTTATTTGTGGAAACATAGATTGACCCTATTTTCTTAACTAAGGAGGAGCAATATCCCTTCTTGCTATCACAACTAGAAGTCATTCCTTCTGATTCAAATGAGTATAAACAAGGATACCAAAATGAAATCATGGAGGTGCATAAGAAATAAAATTTAAGGAGTAAGAAGACTGTTGGAAATCCTCCTGGAAAAACTCAAAACGATGCCCCTTCTACTAGTCAACGCAAGGATGATTCTCAAAAGGAGGCTTCCAAAAAAAAGATGTAAATACAAAATACATAGATAAACCTCGGACACCTTTCAGTATTGAGAATGAACTGGCTAAGGTAAAACTTTCCATTCCTCTCACTGAATTAATTAAAAAATATGCATATAGATCTCAAGCTATGAAGGCTTTGAAGATGGGACAAGGGATAGACACAATCAACCTCAATGATGACCAGTCTAAGTTATTGTTTGGACCAGAAGTAGAAGGAAAATATTAGGAGGGTTTTATGCCACCTTTCTATATCATTTTAAATATTCATGACAAAACTTTTCACAATGATATTCTTGATTCTAGTGCTTCCCACATTTTTATGCCTAGAGCCATCATGGAGAAGCTAGGATTAGACATCACAAGACCCTACAAAGATTTATATTCCTTAAATTTGAGAAAATTAATATGCCTAGGCATTATAAAGTATCTATGTGTTACTTTATCTCAAATACCAGAAAAAAGTATTGTAATGGATATTGTAGTGGCAGACATACCTCCCAAGTATGGAATGTTGCTATCAGTATCATGGGCAGCGAAATTACAGGGCACTTTGCAAATGGACATGACTTATGCTACCATTCTAGTTTTTGTCAGCAAAGAAGGTTACACATGGAAAAATTAATGAAGTATATGGTTAGTAGCTAAGATATACCAAATAATTACCCCTCGTATTTTTTCCATTCAGATATGGACTCCTTTATTTTGTATAATGATGAATGTGTAGAGGAGGAAGTGTCACATTTGGAAGTTGAATTGAGCAAGACATAAAAGATAAAAATAGATGCTGGAAAATAAGATGAAGAGATGAGCCCCTTTGGAACATGGATATTGATGGGGTTGTGAGAAAAGAAGGAGCAGGGGCAGGTGTTTGGATCTTAAACTCACAGACAGGTATAGCAAAGGGAAATTCATACAAGCTAAATTTCCAATGTACAAATAATATAGTTGAATATGAAGCTCTAATTTTAGGACTGCAAATTTTGAAGAGGTTGGGAGCTAAGAGAATATTTTTACATGGAGATTCTAAACTCATCATTAACCAAATTAAAGGTGAGTACTCAGCTAAGCACCCAAGACTAAGGGCCTACAGGAATGAAGTCTTAGATTTTTTGCAATGCTTCCCTGAATATCAATTGTCTCTAATACCTAGAGGAAAAAATATCTTAGTAGATGCTTTAGCTACTTCAGCCAGCTTTTGTAATATTCCATTCCATCCCAATAGAAAATTAGAGGTTTAAGTAAAACATAAGCCAGATGTCCTAGATAATGTGAGATATTGCCAGGTTTTTTATAGTGACAAGCACGTAGAGATTTGTTTACAATCAAAAGATGAATTTGAGTGTGTAAATATTGATGTAGATAATTTTGAGATGAGAATATTAGTGAAATAATGTTGAATCAAACAAATGATAACTCTGATGAAATTGAGGTTCTGCAATTAAAAGACAATTTTCTACCAAGAGGATTGGTACCATTAGAAGATTTGTTTGATTTTAACGATGTAGCCAAGAAACCAAAAATAGAGCATGTAGGAGGTGAGGTTGAGGATTGTAACATAGGTACTCATGAGAATCCTAAAATTGTTAAACTATCCAAGTCCTTTCCCCCCACAGAAAAACATAATTACATTGATCTATTAAAATAATTTTCTGATGTGTTTTCCTGGAGCTATGAAGACCTTAAAGCATATGATACTAGTATCATACAACATACCATTCCCATCAAGGAAGATCAAAAACATTTACGCAGAAATTAAGAAGGGTAAATCCAGTGTTGTTACCTTTTATATAAAATGAGGTTAAAAAACTATTTGATGCACAAATCATTGTACCTTTAATATTTTAAAAATTTGTGTCTAATCTAGTGCCAACAAGGAAAAAGACGAGAGAAATAAGGCTCTGTGTGGATTTTAGGAATTTGAAAAAAGTTTCTCTCAAGGACAACTACCCTCTGCCTAAAATGGATCATATCTTACAGAAATTAGTTGGTTCCAGAAGAATTTATTTTTTAGATGGTTTCTTAGGATACAACCAAATTCTGGTTCATCCTGATGATCGACATAAAACAAATTTCACTACACCTTAGGGAATCTTTATGTATGTTAGAATGTCTTTTGGACTAATGAATGCAAGAGCCACTTTCTAGAGGGAAATGGATATTTCCTTTGCTAATGAGAAAGACATGTTCATTTTAATTTACCTAGATGACATCACTATATTTTCCAAAACAGGGCAAGATCACATGCTATACTTAAGAAAGGTTTTTTTTAAATGCAAACAAATTGGTATTTCATTGAACCCCAAGAAAACTCTTTTTGGTTTGCAAGAAGGAAAATTATTAGGCCATATTATTTCAAAGAAAGGTATAAGAGTAAACCCCAATAGATGTGAACTTTAATGAAAATTTATCCTCCCAGAAACAAAACAAAAAAAAGATATTCAATATTTCCTTGGTAGGATAAATTTCCTTAGAATATTTATTCCAAACCTAGCCAAGACCTTGAGGACCATTAAAAACATGCTTAAGAAAGATGGTGAAATAAAATGGAATATTGAAGCCAAAAAATATTTTAGTAAGGTAAATTTAGCTTTGACAATTACTCATGTTTTAATAAGCCTTGACATTACTAAAGATCTTATGATTTTTTATTTTGCATCTAAACATACCATTACAACAGTTTTGTTGCAGAAAAATAGTGAAGGACATGAACAGCCTATAGCTTTCTTCATCAAATATTTAAGGGATGCCTTATTAAAGTATAATATCATGGAAAAAATAGCCTTTTCTTTAGTGAAGGCGTTGAAAGACTTTATAGTGTACATTCTACACTCCCATATCATTGCATCTGTCCCAAGTGTTGTTGTGAAATACATCCTTAAACAAACTGACCCAGATGGGAAGAGAGGAAAATGGATTGCTATAATTCTAGAATATTATATTGAGATAAGACCTACTAGGTTCATCAAAGGTCAGGGATTGGCTAAGCTAATGGTTGACTCTAATTTCCATGTACTGGACATAAATTTTATAGTTTCACTTGATGAACATGAAGAGCAGGCGACTCTACAAGTATCAGAAGCATTTGCTACCTCTCCTTGGTATGCATATATTATTTGTTTTAAAAAATCTATAAGATCCTCCTAGTTTAACAAAGACAAAATAGTATATTTCTCATAAATTTTTCATTTTAGATCATAATGTGTATTAGAAATATATTGGGGTTGTTTTTCTTAATTGTTTGATGAAAGATGAAGTAGACAAGGTCACAGAAGAATTTAATCAAGGGGATTGTGGAGGACATCTATACTGGAAGACCACAGTAGATAAAATCCTCAGCATTGGTTTTTACTACCCTACCTTGTTTGCATATGTTCATAAGATATTTTCAGCGTTCCATGAGTGCCAAATTTTTGAAGGAAATCGAAAGCTTTTTCCCTTACCTTTGAATCCCATTTATGTTGAGGTTCCTTTTCAACAATGGGGTCTAGATTTTATTGGAGAAATCCTTCCAAGCTCTTCAAGCCAACATAAATGAATTTTGACAGCCACTAACTACTTCACCAAGTGGATTGAGGCCATTCCAACCAGACTGGCTACAAACACCGTTATCATTCAATTCCTAGAAGGTAATATTATTTCCATATTTGGATGTCCACTTAAAATCATTACTGACAATTTTGTCACCTTCAAATCAAAGAGAATGATTTATTTTTGCCACAAATATAACATAAATTTAGGACACTCTACTTCTTATTACCCACAAGGGAATGGGCTAGCTAAGTCTTCTAATAAGATCTCAGTCAACATTATCAAGAAACTATTACAAGAAAATAAAAAGTCTTGGCATAAGAAGTTGGTTAATTCCATGTGGGCTGATAGAATTAGCACTAATAGATCTATTGGAATGTCTCCTTTTCAATTATTATATGGAGTGGATGTTGATTAGTGTTGTTTCCAAAGGGGGAGATTTTTTATCAGTGATTGTCATTGATGTCAAGCAAAGCAGGACTAGGGGCTACCCCGATCTTGCATGGGATTTTATTACCAGAAACAGGTCATCGTAGAATTTTCACTATAATTTTTTTCTACGAAGGTGAAAAAGCTGAAATTTTTAAGAGGAAAATCCAAAATCCTAAGGAAGTTCCTGTCAAACTTTTGTATCAAGGTGTACAATATTTTTGGATATATGATCTGTGGAAGTCAGTGTTTTCGCAGGCTCCTGAACTTCATCTCAAAGAAGTGACCTTGGGAAAATCGTCATAACTCTCTCTCTGAGTATCAGATTGAAATTCTGTAAAAAGTGGTAAATATTGTAGAGGTTTTAGATTTCTCTGTATCAATTTCAGACTTGAATGAATAAACAATGACACGTGGCATGTCGTACAAGTGTGCTCTAATAAACCAGTCCATAATTAGGTCATTGTGAGATATTGGGAATAAATTTGTCTTGAAGAAGCCAAATTGGGTCAGACCTGTGGCATTGGAAAGAAGATTCAGAGGAATAATACAGCACCAAAATTCACATATTAGGGATCTGAAATAACATAGATACACCAAATTCAATATCGAGCTCCTAGAAGGCAAGAAAAAGCTAGATCTTGTGTTGTCAAGGGCTGCAA
Organism: Pinus albicaulis; assembly: GCA_034641835.2. Classification (NCBI taxonomy): domain Eukaryota; kingdom Viridiplantae; phylum Streptophyta; class Pinopsida; order Pinales; family Pinaceae; genus Pinus; species Pinus albicaulis. The sequence goes on along the minus strand of CM076572.1, from coordinate 578,911,311 downwards.
AGGACCAAAATTTCTACGGAAGCAAAGGAAAGCAAGGTGCAGTAGATGTAAGCTCTGGGTAAGTATATTCTATATATTCATGTTCATATCTTAATTGCATTAGGTTCTTTTTATTCTAATTTCCTTTTTTTGTTTAGCACTGACATATGCTCTACAGGATGAGGTAAGTTTTGATATTATCATGTCATGGGTATTTCCTTGAAGACTTTTTGTAGGTATTATATATTCATCAAGATAAGAATCAATGCATGATCTAATGTTTAGAAGAGTAAGAAATGATAGCATGACAAGAGTAGTAATCTAGGCACAGAACAGCAACAAGAAGTTCACCACATGAAGTCTTCACAAGGGCAACACTACATACAATCATTGTAAAGGTATCATTGTACTGAGTCATTGTAAAAGCATCAATGTAAAAATTGTAAAAGTGTCTATCTAACAAGATTTGAAGAGGCAGTGTCGTGAGGTCTAGGATCATCATTAGTAGGTTGTGTCATAGTTGGGGTTATGGTCTAGTGTGTCTTCTTCTTCTACATCATTCTATATCATTGTAAAGTGGACCATTTTCCGTGGTACGGGAGTCCATTATTATTTTATTCTTCTATAGGGTGGTAGGGTGGTGCTAGGCTGGTGCATGAAGTCACCAAAAGGTTCAATCCTGTGAAAAATTTAGGGTGCTAGGGTGAGTTGTAGCTCATTGGGTGTTCAGGCATCCGTTCAGTTGACTACTAAAGAATCTCGGGCGTTGGAGTGTCCATCCAGTGGGAGATGGAGAAGAATTATTTTCTAGATTCTAGGAAATTGGAGCTTTATCTTCAATTGGAGTTGAATATTAAATAATTATTAGAAAAGCATTCAGGTCGTTTTTGTCCCAGAGAGGGTTTCCACCTTAAAAACTATGTGCAATTGTGTTCCTTTTGCTTACTTTTATCATTGTACAAACACTGATAATAATTGAAGATTAAATAATTCTCTGAAATATTAATAATAATACTAATTGAAAGGAATACTGATTCACCCCCCCCCCCCCTCTCAGTATTTCGAACAATTGGTATCAGAGCTCGGTTCCTTCAATAGCAGTTTAACATCTAGAAGGAGGTCATGGACCATACCAAGAATGGTGTACCTCTATTCAATGAAAATAATTATGCACTCTAGAAAGGAATAATGGAGGTCTATCTCTTGGCGCAAGGTTACAAAGTATGGGACAATATTCAAAATGGATTTACATCAACCATGGATGAAAAAGGTAAGAATAATTTGGTAAATGATGCAAAAGCAAAGAATATTATTATCAATGGACTTATTGAATCTTATTATCATAAAGTCTTGGGTTGTAAAACCGCCAAAAATGTATGGGAAAATCTTGAGAATATATATGCAAGTGACTCAAATGTCAAAGAAGAAAAGCTTCAAACCTACAAAGAAAAATTTGAGCAACTCGGAATGAAAGAAGATAACAACATTGTTGCATACTTCCAACACGTTGATGAAATAACCAACACTCTGGAAGGATTGGGAGAGCCTACTGACAAGAAGACTATTATACGAAATATTCTCATAACGTTACCAAGGAGATTCAACCCAAAGGTATCGGTCTTAGAATATAGTGCAAAATTGGACAAACTTAGCAAAGAGGAATTACATGGAGCTATCATAGCATATGAAATGAGACTTGACGAAGAAGAGGTTACTTTGAATCTAGAAACTACGTTCGCTGCATCTAAGAAAACCAATAAGGAGAAACAACCTTCAAAGGCACAGACCTGCACCTGCAAGTGCGAAGAAAATGAAGATGATGAAGAAGGTCTTTCAGATGGATAATATGCTTACTTTATGAGAAAAATGAGAAAAATAAAAATTGGTAAGGGAAAATTCAAGGGTAAACTTCCATTGATATGTTTCAATTGTGGTGAGGTTGGGCATTTCGCAAAAAAATGTCTGAACAGAATTGATGGCAACTCAAAAGAAAATAAAGGCTTTAATAAATTCAACAAGCAAAGAAAAAATAAAGTATTCAAAAGGAAATTTCTCTCTAAAGAAGATAGCTCATCATCCGATGAAGACAATGACAGCGAAGAAGAAGCCAATGAGAGAGTATTTTTTATGGCCAAGCACATTAAACAAGATGTATCAAACAACGAATAAGAATGGTTGACCATAGAATAATTTTCTAAGGAGGAAATCAAGCTTATAAAAGAGCTCAAGACTAAGAAGATCCATAATACTCTTAAAGAAAGAGTTCAAGGTCTCAAATTTGAAGTTGACGAACACAAATGTATTCAAGAGTCACTTCAAAAGAATTTGGAAGAAATAAACCAAGAAATGGAAGCATTAGAAGCCGAAGTAGTCTCGCTGCGTAAGGAAGTGAAGAAGGGAAAATCTATCCAAAAATATGTCAACAACTCAAGGGAATTGGAAGAATTCATCAACAATCAATGATCTTACAACAACAGAACTGGCCTCGGTTACAAAGAAGAATAAGAAGGACCTTCTACAACAAAATACAATGAACCTATGAGATCTGACATGTATGTAGACTTCATTGGACAAGATTCGCAAGAACAGCCTTGGAAGACAATTCCTCAATGAATATTTCCATCCAGGTACCAACATATTTTTATGGCTATAGTTATTCATGTGGAAAATTTGGTCATAAAGCTGTAGAATGTCGCACATAACCTACGAACCAATACAATTCTAGGAGATCTGTCAAATATGAACTTCCTAGGGCTCAAATAAACATCAATAGATTTTAACATTTAATAAATAATATTGAATGTTACGAATGTCGAAACTTTGGACACATAGCCAAAGACTAAGGACTTGAAAATCCTCCAGAAGAATATTCAAAGCCACAGAAAAAACAAACATGGAAGAAGAAGAAGACTGATAATTGCGCTCTCGCTCTCAAGGCTTAGAACAATAAATATGTGTGGTATGCTGATAGCGGTTGCTCAATTCATATGACTGGAGATAGAAAGAAATTTGTATCTCTAAAAGAGAAGAAGGATGGAACTGTGTCCTTTGGAAATGGTGGATCTTCAAATGTTATAGGATCAGGTACCATCAATCACGGAAGCAAAGATGCTATAGCCAAGAATGTTCTATTGGTTGAAAACATGAATCACAATCTGCTTAGTGTTGGAAAAATGTGTGATTAAGGACACATAATACTATTCAACTCCACAAAATGTGAAATCAAGAAAGGCAGGTATGGTGAAATTGTGGCTACAACAAGTCGAGCTCCAAACGACATATATGTTTTGGATGAAGCAACCAAAGAACGTCTAATAGCTAAAGAGGATGATATAATATTTGGAAGAAATTATGATCGACTAAGTAATAACTTTGCTACAAAGATGAAAATTTAGTTCCAAATGTCTTTACTTGGTGAGCTGACATACTCTTATGGCTTCAAATATCTCAGCAAGAGAAAGGAATATTTATATGTCAAGCCAAGTACATCGAGGAAATTCTTAAGAAATTCAAAATGGAAGATTGAAAACCCATCCTCACTCTGATGGTAACAGGTTGCAAATTGAGCATAGACGACTCATCTAAGGATGTGGATCAGAGGTTGTACAGATCTATGATTGGTAGTCTTCTATATGTAACAGCCTCCCAGCCAGATGTTATGCAAGCAGTTGGAAAAGTAGCAATATTCCAAGCAGCACCAAAAGAATCACATATTATTGCCATCAAAAGAATCCTTCGATATCTAAAGGGAATAGCAGAATATGGCTTGTGGTATCCCAAGGGCAACAATCTCATTATTCAAGCCTTTATAGATGCAGATTGGGCAGGAAGCGTTGATGACCGTAAGAGTACTCGTGAAGCATTTGAATATCTTTGCTAGAAGCTTGGGATTCTCCCAAGTTATCATTAGATTTTCCTTATTCAGAATATAGAGGGAGAGTGGAAGTGTGTATAGGTCCACGGGATGGTTGTGTGTCAAGGGGAGTTACCCTTTGCCATTGATATCAAAGGGGGAGAGAATGTTGTAGGAAGAGATGTCATGATCGCAGGGGGAGTACCTGTGTTACCATCAATGCCAAAGGGGGGGATTTTTTATCAGTGGTTATGCCAAAGGGGGAGATTGTTGATCAATGGTTGTCATTGATGTCAACCCAAGCAGCACTAGGGGCTACCCCGATCTTGCATGGGATTTTGCTACTTGAAATAGGTCATCATGGAATTTTCACTATAACTTTATTTTCTACGAAGGTGCAGAAGCTAAAAATTTTATGAGGTGAAGCCAAAATCCTAAGGAAGCTCCTGTAAAAATTTCAGATCAAGGTCCACAATATTTTCAGAGATATGATCTATGGAATTCAGTGTTTTTGCAGGCTCCTTAACTTCATCTCAAAGAAGTAACCTTGGGAAAATTGTCATAACTCTCTCTCTGAGTATCGAATTGGAATTCTGTAAAAATTAGTTGATATTGCATGGGCTGTAGTTTTCTCTATATCAATTTCAGACTCGAATGAAGAAACAGTGACACGTGGAATTCCATACAAATGCGCTCTACTAAACCATTCCATAATTATGTCATTGTGAGATATTGGGCATAACTTTGCCTTGAAGAATCCAAATTGAGTCAAGCATGTGGAATTGGAAAGAAGACTCAGAGGACTACTGCATGACCAAAAATCACATATTGGGGATCTGAAATAACATAGATACACCAGATTCAATATCAAGCTCTTAGAAGGCAAGAAAAATCTAGATCATGTGTTGTCAAGGGCTACAAAGGACCAAACTTTCTAGGGAAGAAAAGCAAAGCAAGGTGCAGTAGAAGTAAGCTCCAGGAAATTATATTCCGTATATGCATGTTCATATCTTAATTTCATTAGGTTCTCTGTATTCTAATTTCCTTTTTTTGTTTAGTACTGACATATGTTCTGCAGGATGAGGTAAGTTTTGATATTATCATGTCATGGGTATTTCCTTGAATAATTTTTGCAGGTATTATATATTCATCAAGATAAGAATAAATGCATGATCTAATGTTCTGAAAAGTAAGAAAGGGTAGCATGACAAGAGTAGCAATCTAGGTGCAGAACAGCAACAAGAAGTTCACCACATGAAGTCTTCAGGAGGGCAACACTACATACAGTCATTGTAAAGGTATCATTGTACTGAGTCATTGTAAAAATTGTACAAGTGTATACATGCTAAGAGTTGAAGAGGCAGTGTCAGGAGGTCTGGGATCATCATTAGGTGGTTGTGTCATAGTTGGGGTTATGGTCTAGTGTGTCTTCTTCTTCTACATCATTATATATCATTGTAAAGTGGAACATTTTCCCTGGTACGTGAGTCCATTATTCTTTTATTCTTCTATAGGGTGGTAGGGTGGTTCTAGGCTGGTGCATGAAGTGACCAACAGGTTCAAGCCTGTGAAAAATTTAGGGTGGTAGGGTGGTGCTACGGTGAGTTGTAGGTCATTGGGTGTTGGGGCATTCATTTAGTTGACTACTGAGGAATCTCGGGCATCGGAGCATCCATCCAATGGGAGCTGGAGAAGAATGATTTTCTAGATTCTAGGAAGTTGGAGCTTTATTTTCAATTGCAGTTGAATATTAAAGAATTATTAGAAAATCATTCAGGTGGTTTTTGTCCCAGAGAGGGTTTCCATCTTAAAAACCATGTGCAATTGTGTTCCTTTTGTTTACTGTTATCATTGTACAAATGCTGATTATAATTGAATATTAAATAATGCTCTAAAATATTAATAATAATACTAATTGAAAGGAATACTAATTCACCACCCCCCCCCCCTCATTATTTCCAACAATTGGTATCAGAACTCAATTCCTTCAATGGCATTTTAACATTTGGAAGGAGGTCATGGACCATACCAAGAATGGTGTACCTCTGTTCAATGAAAAAAATTATGCACTCTAGAAAGGAAGAATGGAGGTCTATATCTTGGCGCAAGGTTACGAAGTATGGGACACTGTTCAAAATGGATATACATCAACTGCAGATGAACAAGGTAAGAAGAATTTGGTAAATTATGCAAAATAAAATAATATTATTCTCAATGGACTTATTGAATTGGCTTATCATAAGGTGTTGGGTTGTAAAACTACCAAAAATGTATGGGACAATCTTGAGAATATATATGCAAGTGACTCAAGTGTCAAACAAGCAAAGCTTCAAATCTACAGAGAAAAATTTGAGCAACTCAGAATGAAAGAGGATAACAACATTGATGCATACTTCCAACACGTTGATGAAATAATCAACACTCTGGAAGGATTGGGAAAGCATGTTGACGAGAAGACTATTATACGAAAGATTCTCATAACGTTACCCAAGAGATACAACCCAAAGGTATCGGTCTTAGAATATAGTACAAATCTGGACAAACTCAGCAAAGAGGAATTACAGGGAGTTCTCATAGAATATGAAATGAGACTTGATGAAGAAGAGGGTACTTCACATCTAGAAACTGTGTTCGTTGCATCTAAGAAAACCAATAAGGAGAAAAAACCTTAAAAGGCGCAGACCTGCACCTGAAAGTGTGAAGAAAATGAAGATTATAAAGAAGGTCTTTTAGATGGAGAATATGCTTACTTTACGAGAAAACTAAAAATTGGTAAGGTTGGGCTGTGGTGAGGTTGGGTATTTCGAAGCAAAATGTCCGAGAAAAAGTGATGGGAACTCAAAAGAAAAGAAAGGCTTTAAGAAATTCAATAAGCAAAGAAAAAATAAAGGATTCCAAAGGAACTTTCTCTCTAAAGAAGATAGCTCATCATCTGATGAAGACAATGACAGTGAAGAAAAGCCAATGAGAGAGTATTGTTTATGTCCAAGAACATTAAACAAGATGTATCAAACAATGAAGAAGATGGGTTGACCATAGAATAATTTTATAAGGAGGAATTCAAGCTTATAAAAGAGCTCAAGGTTGAGAAGATCCATTCCAATACTCTTGAATAACAAGTTCAAGGTCTCAAAATTGAAGTTGAAGAAAACAAATGTATTGAAGAGTCACTTCAAAATAAGTTAGAAGAAAGCAACCAAGAAAGGGAAACATTAGAAGTCGAAGTATTCTTGTTGTGTAAGTAAGTGAAGAAGGGAAAAACTGTCCAAAACTATGCCAACAGCTCAAGGGCATTGGAAAAAATCATCAACAATCAACGATCTTACAACGACAAAATTGGCCTCGGTTACAAAGAAGAAGAAGCAAGACCTTCTACAACAAAATACAATTAAACCATGATATCTGACATGCATGTAGACTTCATTGGACAATATTCACAAGAACACCCTTGGAATACAATTCCTCAATGAATATTTCCATCCAGGTACCAACATATTTTTTATGGCTATTGTTATTCATGTGGAAAATTTGGTCATAAAGTTGTAGAATGTCGCATGTACCCTAAGAACCAATAAAATTGCAGGAGATCTATCAAATATGAACTTCCCAGGGCTCAACGAAACATCAATAGATTTGAAAATTTAATAAATAATATTGAATGTTACAAATTTCGAAACTTTGGACACATAGACAGAGATTGCAGGCTTGAAAATCCTCTAGAAGAATCTTCGAAGCCACAGAATGAACAAACCTGGAAGAAGAAGAAGAAGATTGATAATTGTGCTCTTGCTCTCAAGGCTCAAAACAAAAAAGATGTGTGGTATGTTGATAGTGGTTGCTAAACGCATATGACTGGAGATAGAAATAAATTTGTATCTCTGAAAGAGAAGAAGGATGGAACCGTGTCCTTTGGAAATGATGGATCTTCAAATGTTATAGGATCAGGTACCGTTACTCTTGAAAGCAAAGATTCTCTAGCCAAGAATGTTCTGTTGGTTGAAAAAATGAATCACAATCTTCTCAGTGTTGGACAAATGTGTGATCAAGGACACACAATACTATTCAACTCCACAAAATGTGAAATCAAGAAAGGCAGGTATGGTGAAATTGTGGCTACAGCTAGTCAAGCTCCCAATGACATATATGCTCTGTATGAAGCAACTAAAACATGTCTAATAGATAAAAAGGATGACATGATATTTAGTAGCAATGATGATCAACTAAGTAAGAACTTTGCTACAAATATGCAAAGTGAGTTTGAGATGTCTTTACTTGGTGAGTTGACATACTTCTTAGGGCTTCAAATATCCCAGCAAGAGAAAGGAATATTTATATGTCAAGCCAAGTACAACAAGGAAATGCTCAAGAAATTCAAAATGGAAGATTTAAAACCCATCCTCACTCCGATGGTAATAGGTTGCAAATTGAGCATAAATGACTCATCTAAGGATGTGGATCAGAGGTTGTACAGATCTATGATTGGTAGTCTTATATATGTAACAACCTCCCAGCCAAATGTTATGCAAGCAGTTGGACAAGTAGCAAGATTCCAAGAAGTACCAAAAGAACCACATATTATTGCCATGAAAATAATTCTTTGATATCTAAAGGGAATATCAGAATATGGCTTGTGGTATCCCAAGGGTAATAATCTCATTATTCAAGCCTTTACAGATGCAGATTGGGCAGGAAGTATTGATTACCGTAAGAGTACTCGTGAAGCATTTGAATATCTTCGCCAAAGCTTGGGACTCTCCCAATTTCTCATTATATTTTCCTTATTCATAATATAGAGGGGGAGTGTAAGTTCGTACAAGTCTCTAGGATGGTTGTGTGTTAGGGGGAGTTACTCTTTGCCATTGATGTCAAAGGGGGAGAGAATGTTGTAGGAAGAGGTGTCATGATCGCAGGGGGAGTACTCATGTAGCCATAAATGCCAAAGGGGGAGATTTTTTATCAGTGGTTATGCCAAATGGAGAGATTTTTGATCAATGGTTGCCATTGATGTCAACCAAGGTAGCACCAAGGGCTACCCCGATCTTGCATGGGATTTTCTACCTGAAACAAGTCATTGTGACATTTTCACTATAAATTTTTTTTCTTCGAAAGTGAAGAAGCTGAAATTTTTATAAGGCGAAGTCGAAATCCAAAGGAAGCTCCTATAAAAATTTCTGATCAAGGTGCGCAATATTTGCGGAGATATGATCTATGGAAGTCAATGTTTTTACAAGCTCCTAAACTTCATCTCAAATAAGTGACCTTGGGAACATCGTCATAACTCTCTCTCTGAGTATTGGATTGGAATTCTATAAAAATTGGCAGATAGTGCATGGGTTTTCATTTTCTCTATATCAATTTCAGACTCGAATGAAGAAACAGTGACACGTGGCATGTCGTACAAGTGCGCTCTACTAAAATAGTCCATAATTAGGTCATTGTGAGAGATTGGGCATAAATTTGTCTTGAGGAATCCAAATTGGGTCAGATCTGTGGCATCGCAAAGAAGACTTAGAGGACTAGTACAGGACCAAAAATCACACATTGGGGATCTGAAATAAGATAGATACACCAGATTCAATATCGAGCTCCTAGAAGGCAAGAAAAACTAGATAATGTGTTGTCAAGGGTTGCAAAGGACTAGACTTTCTAGGGAAGCAAAGCAAAGAAAGGTGCAGTAGAGGTAAGATCTAGGTAAGTATATTCTGTATATTGAAGTTCATATCTTAATTGCATTAGGTTATTTTTATTATAATTTCCTTTTTTTGTTTAGCACCGATATATGCTCTGCAGGATGAGGTAAGTTTTGATATTATCATGTCATGGGTATTTCCTTGAAAAAATTTTGTAGGTATTATATATTCATCAAGATAAGAATCAATGCATGATCTAATGTTCTGAAGAGTAATAAATGGTAGCATGACACGAGCAACAATATAGGTGCAGAACAGCAGCAAGAAGTTCACCGCATGAAGTCTTCAAGAGGGAAGCACTGCATAAAGTCATTGTAAAGGTATCATTGTATTGAGTCACTGTAAAAGCATCATTGTAAAAATTGTACAAGTGCCTATCTACCAAGAGTTGAAGAGGTAGTGTCATAGTTGTGGTTATGGTCTAGTGTGTCTTCTTCTTCCACATCATTCTATATCATTGTAAAGTGGACTATTTTTCCTGGTATGGGAGTCCATTACTCTTTTATTCTTCTATAGGGTGGTAGGGTGGTGCTAAGAAGGTACATGAAGTCACCAACAGGTTCAATCCTGTGAAAACTTTAGGGTGGTACAATGGTGCTAGGGTGAGTTGTAGCTCATTGGGTGTTGGGGCATTCGTTCAGTTGACTACTGAAGAAACTCGGGCGCTAGAGCGTCCATCCAGTGGGAGCTGGAGAAGAATGATTTTCTAGATTCTAGGAAGTTGGAGCTTTATTTTTAATTGTTGTTGAATATTAAAAAATTATTAGAAAATCATTCAGGTGGTTTTTGTCCCGGAGAGGGTTTCCACCTTAAAAATTGTGTGTAGTTGTGTTCCTTTTGTTTACTGCTATCATTGTAGAAAAACTGATAATAATTGAATATTAACTAATGCTCTAAAAGATTAATAATAATAATAATTTAAAGGAATACTAATTCACCCCCCCCCCTCCCCTATCAGTATTTCCAAAAATTGGTATCAGAGCTTGGTTCCTTCAATAGCAATTTAACAGCTGGAAGGAGGTCATGGAACATACCAAGATCAAAATGGATTTACATCAACGACGGATGAACAAGGTAAGAAGAATTTGGTAAATGATGCAAAAGAAAATAATATTATTATCAGTGGACTTATTGAATCTGCTTATCATAAGGTGTTGGGTTTTAAAACCACCAAAAATGTATGGGACAAGCTTGAGAATATATATGCAGGTGACTCAAATTTTAAAGAAGCAAAGCTTCAAATCTACTAAGAAAAATTTGAGCAACTCAGAATGAAAGAAGACAACAACATTTTTGCATACTTCCAACACGTTGATGAAATAACTAACACTCTAGAAGGATTGGGAGAGCTTTTTTGATGAGAAGACTAGTATACGAAAGATTCTCAGAATGTTACTAGGGAGATTCAACCCAAAGGTATCGGTCTTAGAATATAGTGCAAATATGGACAAACTCGGCAAAGAGGAATTACATGAAGTTCTCATAGCATATGAAATGAGACTTGATGAAGAAGCGAGTACTTCGCATCTAGAAACTACGTTCGCTGCATCTAAGAAGACCAATAAGGAGAAACAATCTTCAAAGGCACAGACCTACACCTGCAAGTGTGAAGAAAAGGAATATGATGAAGAAGTTCTTTCAGATGGATAATATTCTTAATTCACGAGAAAACTACAAATTGGTAAGGGAAAATTCAAGGGTAAACTTCCATTGATATGTTTCGGCTATGGTGAGGTTGGGAATTTTTCAGCAAAATGTCCGAACAGAAGTGATGGAAACTCAAAATAAAATAAAGGCTTTAATAAATTCAACAAGAAAAGAAAAAATAAAGGATTCAAAAGGAATTTTCTCTCTAAAGAAGATAGCTCATCATCTGATGAAGACAATGACAGCAAAGAAGAAGACAATGAGAGAGTATTGTTTATGGCCAAGCACATTAAACAAGATGTATAAAACAATGAAGAAGAAGGGTTTACCATAGAAAAATTTTCTAAGGAGGAAATCAAGCTTATAAAAGAGCTCAAGGCTGAGAAGATTCGTTCCAATACTCCTGAAGAACAAGTTCAAGGTCTCAAAATTGAAGTTGAAGAACACAAATTTATTGAAGAGTAACTTCAAAATAAGTTAGAAGAAAGCAACCAAGAAAGGGAAGCATTAGAATCCAAAGTAGTCTCGTTGCGTAAGGAAGTGAAGAAGGGAAAAACTATCCAAAAATATGCCAACATCTCAAGGGCATTGGAAGAACTCATCAATAATCAATGATCTTACAAGGACAGAACTGGCCTCGGTTGCAAAGAAGAAGAAGCAGGACCTTCTACAACAAAATGCGATGAACCTATGAGATTTGACATGCATGTAGACTCCATTGGACAAGATTTGCAAGAACAACCTTGGAAGACAATTCCTCATATGAAGATTTCCATCTAGGTACCAAAATATTTTTTATGGCTATTGTCATTCATGTGGAAAATTTGGTCATAAAGTTGTAGAATGTTGCACATACCCTAGGAACCAATACAATTCCAGGAGATCTGTAAAATATGAAATTCCCAGGGCTCAACAAAACATCAATAGATTTTAACATTTAATAAATAATATTGAATGTTACAAATGTCGAAACTTTGGACACATAGCTAGAGAATGCAGACTTGAAAATCCTCTAGAAGAATCTTCGAAGCCACAGAACAAAGGAACATGGAAGAAGAAGAAGACTAATAGTTGTGCTCTCACTCTCAAGCCTCAAAACAAAAAATATGTGTGGTATGTTGATAGCGGTTTCTCAACACATATGACTTGAGATAGAAATAATTTTTTTTCTCTAAAAGAGAAGAAGGATGGAACTGTGTCCTTTGGAAATGATGGATCTTCAAATGTTATAGGATCAGGTACCATCACTCTCGGAAGAAAATATGCTCTAGCCAAAAATGTTCTATTGGTTGAAAACATGAATCAAAATATGCTTAGTGTTGGACAAAAGTGTCATCAAGGACACACAATACTATTCAACTCCACAAAATCTGAAATCAAGAAATGCAGGTATGGTGAAATTGTGGCTACAGCTAGTCGAGCTCCAAACGACATATATGTTCTTAATGAAGCAACTAAAGCACGTCTAATAGCTAAAGAGGATGATATAATATTTGGTAGCAATGATGATCTACTAAGTAAGAACTTTGCTACAAAGATGCAAAGTGAGTTCGAGATGTCTTTACTTGGTGAGCTAACATACTTCTTAGGGCTTCAAATATCTCACCAAGAGAAAGGAATATTTATATGTCAAGCCAAGTACATCAAGGAAATGCTGCAGAAATTCAAAATGGAAGATTGAAAACCCATCCTCACTCTGATGGTAACAAGTTTCAAATTGAGCATAGACGACTCATCTAAGGATGTGGATCAGAGGTTGTACATATCTACGATTAGTAGTCTATATGTAACAGCCTCCCGGCCATATGTTATGCAAGCAGTTGGACAAGTAGCAAGATTCAAAGAAGCACCAAAAGAATCACATATTATTGTCGTCAAAATAATTCTTTGATATCTAAAGGGAATAGTAGAATATGGCTTGTGGTATCCCAAGGGCAACAATATCATTATTCAAGCCTTTATAGATGCATATTGGGCAGGAAGCGTTGATGACCATAAGATTACTCGTGAAGCATTTGAATATCTTCGCCAGAAGCCTGGGATTCTCCCAAGTTATCATTAGATTTTCCTTATTCATAATATAGAGGGGAGTGGAAGTGGGTACAGGTCCTCAAGATGGTTGTTTGTCAAGGGGAGTTACCCTTTTCCATTGATGTCAAAGGGGGAGAGAGTGTTGTAGGAAGAGGTGTCATGATCGCAGGGGGAGTACTTGTGTTGCTATCAATGCCAAATGGGGAGATTGTTGATCAGTGGTTATGCCAAAGGGGGAGATTTTTTATCAGTGGTTATGCCAAAGGGGGATGTTATTTATCAGTGGTTGTCATTGATGTCAACCCAAGTAGCACCAGGGGCTACCCTGAACTTGTATGGGATTTTTCTACCTGAAACAGGTCATCGTGGAATTTTCACTATAACTTGTTTTCTATGAAGGTGCAGAAGTTGAAAGTTCTATGAGGAGAATTCAAAATCCCGAGGAAGCTCCTATAAAAATTTAAGATCAAGGTGCGCAACATTTTCAGAGATATGATATGTGGAAGTCAGTGTTTTTGCAGGCTCTTGAACTTCATCACAAAGAAGGGACCTTGGAAAAATCATCATAACTCACACTCTGAGTATCGGATTGGAATTATTTAAAAAGTGGCAGATATTGCATGGGCTGTTTTTTTCTCTATATCAATTCCAAACTCGAATGAAGAAACATTGACATGTGGCATGTTGTACAAGTGCGCTCTACTAAACCAGTTCATTATTAGGTCATTGTGAGAGATTTGGCATAACTTTGCCTTGAAGAATCCAAATTGGGTCAAACCTATGGCATTGGAAAGAAGACTCAGAGGACTACTACAAGACATAAAATCACATATTAGGGATCTGAAATAACATAGATACACCAAATTCAATATCAAGCTCCTAGAAGGCAAGAAAAATCTAGATCATGTGTTGTCAAGGGTTGCAAAGGACCGAACTTTCTAGAGAAGAAAAGCAAAGCAATGTGTAGTAGAGGTAAGCTCTAGGTAAGTATATTTTGTATATGCATGTTCATATCTTAATTGCATTGGGTTCTTTGTATTCTAATTTCCTTTTTTTGTTTAGCACTAACATATGCTCTGCAGGATGAGGTAAGTTTTGATATTATCATGTCAAGGGTATTTTCTTGAATACTTTTTGGAGCCATTATATATTCATCAAGATAAGAATCAATGCATGATATAATATTCTCAAGATTAAGAAAGGGTAGCATGACAAGAGCAGCAATCTATGTGTGGAACAACAGCAAGAAGTTCACCACATGAAATCTTCACAAGGGCAGCACTACATACAGTCATTGTAAAGGTATCAATTTATTGAGTCATTGTAAAAGTTGTACAAGTGTCTATCTGCCAAGAGTTGAAGAGGCAGTGTCGGAAGGCCTAGGATCATCATTAGGTGGTTGTGTCATAGTTGGGGTTATGTTCTAGTGTATCTTCTTCTTCTACATCATTCTATATCATTGTAAAGTGGACCATTTTCCCTATTACAGGAGTTTGTTATTCTTTTATTCTTCTATAGGGTGGTAGGTTGGTGCTAGGCTGGTGCATGAAGTCACCAACAGGTTCAAGCCTATGAAAACTTTAGAGTGATAGGGTGGTGCTAGGATGAGTTTTAGCTCATTAGGTGTTGGGGCATCCGTTCAGTTGACTACTGAAGAATCTCGGGCATTGGAGCGTCCATCCAGTGGGAGCTATAAAAGAATGCTTTTCTAGATTCTAGGAAGTTTGAGTTTTATTTTCAATTTCAGTTTAATATTAAAGAATTATTAGAAAATCATTCGGGTGGTTTTTGTCCCGGAGAGGGTTTCCACCTTAAAAACTGTGTGCAATTGTGTTCCTTTTGTTTACTATCATCATTGTACAAACACTGATAATAATTGTAGATTAACTAATGCTTTGAAACATTAATAATAACACTGAATTAAAGGAATATTGATTCACCACCACCCCCCCAGTATTTCCAATAGTGGATACAATTTCCCTACTTCACTGGGAATCCATGTGCTGGAAGTGTTACAGGAATCACAAGTGGAACCAAATTATTTACAAAAAAAGATAAATGATACCATACAGTTGCAACAATCCATGGAGGAGGTCTACAATAAAATTTAAATTATTCAGGATATATAAAAAAGGATACATGACAAAAGGATAAAAGAAAATGACTTTCAACTAGATGATCTTGTCTTAAAATGTGACTCAAGAAATTAATACAAAGGTAACCATGGTAAATTCAACGATATGTGGAGAGGACCCTACAAGATTGATACTTTCATAGGCAACAATGCATTTTTGTTGAAAGAATTTACTAAAGAAGCACTACCAGGTGGACCTATCAATGGAAGAATACTCAAGCACTATTTCCCTCAGGACCAGATAAGTTTTCATTTAGTTCTTGTAAATATCATTTGATCATTCTACTACAAGAGTGAGGATGACTGACATCGGGAACTGAAGCCTGAAGAGAAGGCCCTAAGCTTTTGGAGATTTTTTCTGATATTTATAATAATAGAATTCAATCAACTCAGTTACAGAATAAGAACTACATGCCCAATGGAAAAAGGCTACTAATCTACAACGTTCTTGACACCTCACAAGGAGGATTCCATCCCCATTGGAGCCACTGTTAGGGTCCTTTATTTTATAGGATAATTTTTTAATTATCTGTTGAATTCTATGTGAAATATTGTAAATAATTTTTCATTCTACAAATTATTTCCAAGAAAAGGAAAATATAAAAGAAAAATGGGACATAAAAGATATATATTTGTGAAAAAAAATGAACGAAATAAAAATATGAAAAATAATGTAAAACCCCAATAAGTGAGCCATTGAAAATTCCACTTCAAAAAAGTGAAATACCTTTAGAAAAAATCAAAAATATAAAAAATAATGTGCAGTTATTCTAAATTTCGCATTAGAAGATAAATAAATAGGTTTTAATGTTTAATCGCACGATGTAAGCATGATTATATTAGTTTTTAATAAAGTAAGTTTTTAAATATATTTTATTGTTTAATCACATCATTTAAGCGTGATTAATAGTTTTTTTAAATATTCTTTTTGTGATACGACATGTTGTCGTTTATTAATAAGTGTCAGGAAGATTTCAAATTCCATGATCTCACCCACACAGATCAACAACGAGTGATGACTTCGGACCCCCACCCCCCACCCCTTCGACAGTTAATTAAGGCAAGGGGGGGGGGTCCGAAAAGCAGATTCCTCCCTTACCACTTTTGAGATGAGTCACCCCCTGGCTCATTTCGTTACCCCCTTTCCTAAAACCCCTTACCACTAACCACCCCTATGAAATTCACTTTCCCCCTTCCTGCCATTTTTTCACCGTGGGCCCTACGATCCCCTGCTCTACTCCATTTCTACCACATGGCACATCCTGATCTGCATTATTTCCTCCCCTATTTTTTTCCCTCCCTGTCCCACTTTGTAGCCACTCCCTGTTCTCCAAGTGGCACCACTCATTCCACTCCACGTCTGTTGGCCGGATAAATCGTTCTTGCGGACAAGACCGATCTCCCTAGTACTAACAGATATCACTAACAGGATTTAGTACTAGGGAGATCGGTCTTTTCCGCAAGAACGATTTATCCGGCCAACAGACTGATCTCCCTAGTTCTCCTGTCATATCATTGTCATATCCTTCCATGCTCCACTTCAAACCCCCCTGTCACATCCTTGTGCAGTTCACGTAACCATTTCAATGGACCTACTCCGTTAAACGGAAAAACCAGCAATGGTATACAATTCATTTACAAAATATCCTAAGACCATTCTATTGGCCTTTCCATTTTCTATTTCAAGACCCTAACTGATAGAAGTTGTGCAAAAACTAGTCAGCGAGCCAACTACCACTGCAACCAGTAAGCAAGTTAAACCAGTCACCAAGCCACTAGCCTCCCGCTATATGATTCCTGGGTAATTATAATTGTCCAATTTGAATTCTTTCTACCATGGCACCTAACGGAAAATATAAATCCATGATAAAAAAATACCCTTCTACCGCCTGAAATAAACCTGGACCACTAGTCCCTTGTAGATCAAGAATACAAAATTATTGAAACCATTTGTGAGTTCGACCTATACGAACTTCACAATTGTTCAAACAAAAATTCATTGATCTCAATGATAAATAGGGTTTGTGGGACTCCTTCCTACCTCAATTCATGTTTCCTCAAACCCACCATTTCGTTAAATTCGTCTCATGGTGCCACTTACGGTACAGTCCCAGTCAGAGAGAAATTGTAGCACAAAACAATGATGTCCTTCTAACTATTACCTATGAATTTATTTCCCAAATGTTGCAGATTCAAAATTTTGCCCCTCTGAAACCTTTTTCAGTAGATTCCCTCATGGAACTCTACAAGAACCTCAATTTCCCTCACAGAGCAAATATTTTTTAGACATTTCTCCTTAAAGATGCCCAATTGCCTAAGAAACATCCTCCCTATTCATCCCCCGTGTTCCCTGAAATGACAAAGCATACTATCTCAATTATTTCTTGTTTACTGGGCTACCAATCCGATCAGTGGGTTGATGAGGCCATCATAGGATTATTATCAGTCTTCTTGGCAGATGAAAAGCCCTAATTCACCTTCAATTACAATGAGTTTCTAGCAGATGCCATTCATGAGCAGTTCCTAAAGTTTTCTACAGAAGGGACCTTCAAGTATGCCTCAATCTTAGTATTTTTTTTTATTCCATCAGGCAGACAGATTTTAGTTTCCATTTGAAATATTGGATGAGCAAGGAAATTCCAAATCTATAATTGATTAGACTTCCTTGGTAAGGAATCATGCCAATGAATTCACCTTTAGTGAATATGTTTATCATTTTTTATATACATTCTCTTTCCTATTAAATAGTAATGTTGAACTAAGGATAGGAACTGAGATAAAATTATTTCTTCATCTCAGTGAGCAAACCAGGATAGGTGAATGGTACTTGTACCAAAATTACACTGAGATCAAATTGTATGCATGTGAATTTCCTCCATACACTTTGCCCAAGTTTGTCCCCATGATAATTTTTTCACTGGAATATATTATACAGGTGATTAATATGGATGAACTACACTTTGTGGCAACCCAAGAAGGAATCTCAATATAAGATTAAAACAAAATTTGGTCCTTTTATTTGCAACACCAGGACAACAGATAAAGAAGCAGAGATTCTCCTCAAACAACTGAATTTTAAATTGAGCTTCACATGCTCATATGACCCCTTGAGAATGATTTCAAATTTGAGAGTAGAATAGAAAACTACTCCCTACACTCACACTCCCAGGATAGAGATTGAAAAATATATGAATCAAGATCAATGGTAGGAGAATACTTTGCAGCTAGAAGAAGAACAGGTGATCTCAACAACAACATCATAGACTCCAATACCACAGAAGAAGCAGTACAAGAGGCCAAGGGTATATGTTTCCCCTTCAGTGAAAGAAATCTCAGGGAAATAATTTCATATTAAAAAGAAGAAATAGAAGACCAGTACAGCAGAAAAATCCTTTCAAGAGGGAAATGTATAGTCCACTATAGTTTTGATAGGGCCTTTCACTTCCACCAAGAGTGAAGTTATTTTCATAGGATCCCCATCATCCTCGGCTTCCTAAGAGCCACTAGATACATCTCAGTCATGGGAATTGGTTCTTGACCAAGATGAACCAAATATATTTTCCAAGTATAGAAAAATGAGATGCTAAAGGCTACAACTTATACACATTTTTGGAAACAGGAAGTATCCTCACAGCATAGGCTTCTCTTTTATTTTGACACAGAAGAAGGAAATATGAAAATGGCTTTCCTCCAGGCTAAGATTCATTTCCCAAAAACTCTATATGATTATGAAAAGTCCATTTTTTTCCTTCAATGTAGATCAAATCCATCCAATTGATCAGATGGACTTGCACAAGAAAACATGGGATATTGTATATACAACATTAACCAATTCAGCAATGGAAGCTTCTAGGTTGCAAGCTTCAATCAATGACATTCAGTCCCAACTCAAACTATAAATAATCTCTTCTTTATATAAAGACACAAAAATTAAATCTTTAGAGGATCTAGTAATTAAGCTAGGATATGACCCTAGAAATGTAAAAGTTGCAGAGGATATTATTAAAATGAAGAATGTTGACATTGTAACACTAAGAAAAAAACTCAAGCTTTCATCCACTAAGGATCCTCAAACAAAATAAGTTGGGAAGCTAGAGCAAGAAAAACAAGACATGTTTAAGATTATCATTGAATAAAATGTGCAAATCAAAAAGATAGAGGCTGAGATACAAAAATTGCTAAAGGAAAGAGAATATTCAGCATAGGTTGCATCCATTCCACTCACAACAGTCCCTATTGCATCTACATCTAAAACAGAAGCATCCAATTCAACAACCATCACAATACAAGGACAGTCCACAAACCCATCAGGCGAGCTAATCAAAGCCATGGAGGACTTGTCTATCAGAGGAGAGGATATTGAGAATCTGAAAGCTCAGCTAAAAAATCTCCAAGAACAAAAGTTAAAGATTGACAACGTGTACCTTTCAGAGCTTCAGAAGACTCATAGGTTAACTCAGAAAACTGAAAATTTGGAAAATGAGTCTACCATGTTATAAACAATTGCACGGGAAAAAGAAAACATTTGGGTAGAAATAAATGAAGCCATGAATGAAATATGGACCTCCATTGAAATTATTTTTGAGCAAGAGTAATTAGTGCAGAAATCTAAATAAGTTCTTGATAAAGTGAAAGATAATTCAAGGCAGAAGCCAAGTGAAACCACAAAATTAATCATAATTATGAATTCAAAGAACAAAGGGGAATTAGAATAATTTTAGATTGCAAACAGGAAAGACACAATTCTAGAAGTGAGAAGGATCCTTACAAAAAGGAATTTGATGCTACATTTAGAGAACAAGTGCCACAACTTAGAGGCCAAGATTCAGAATTTCCATAGGAAATTCAATGTACTGAATCAAAATGGATTGTTAGGTTTAAAAGGAATTGGAGATAAGTTATTCAAGTTGGAGGACTATCAACAGAAGTTGTACACCATAGCCAGAGATAATTTAAATTTCTCCACCATCAAAGGAACCATCATAGGAAAATATTTCATGGAGGGTTTGGAATTCGAATTTCTTATCAAACATGAGATAAAGGATTTTTTCATAGTCAAACATACCTTCCAAAAATACACCGACGTGGATGAAACCTATAGGAAGATAATTAAATTATCCACCCCAGATGAAGACATATGAGATAAACCATTCCAATTACTTGAGTAAAATAGATGTTCACCTTCAAATAGAAAATTAGCACTTTATCAGGCCAAACCATCACCAACAATCCTAGAAATCAGTGCCAAAATACTACAGCAGTTTCATTTTCCTATATTTTTGTACTATTTTGTAATCAGTTTTTAGGATATTTAGTAAAAACAATACATGTTCAAGATTATCATTGAACAAAATGGGTAGTTCAAAAATATGGAGGTTGAGATAGAAAAATTTTCTAAAGGAAAGAGAACAGTCATCACAATCAGCAGCCATTCCACTCATAGCAATCCCTATTGCATCTACATCTACAGTAGGAGCATCAACTTCAATAGCCATCACAGTATAAGGACAAGCCACATACCCATCATGAGAGCTAATCAAATCCATGGAGTATCTGACTATCAGAGGACAATAGATTGAGAAGTTGAAATCTCAACTAAATAATATCCAATAACATAACTTAAATATTAACAACGTGTACCTTGTAGAGCTTCAAAAAACTCATAGGTTAACTCAGAAAATTGAAACTTTGGAAAATGAGTCTTCCATGGCACAAAAAATTACACATAAAAAAGAAAACATTTGGGTAGAAATAATTTAAGCCATGAATGAAATATGGCCCTCCATCAAAATTATTTCTTAGCGAGAGGAATTAGTGCAAAGATCTAAAGAATTAATTGAGAAAGTGAAAGATAATTTAGGGCAGAAGCCAGGTGAAGGCACAAAATTAATCATAATTCTAAATTCAAATACCAAAGAGGAATTAGAATAATGCGAGATTGCAGACAGGACAGAGACAATTCTGGAAGTGAGAAGGATCCTTACAAAAATGAATTTGATGCTACAGTTATAGAACAAGTGCCATAACTTAGAGGCCAGCATTCATAAGTTCCATAGGAAATTCAATGTACTGAATCAAAATGGATTTCCAGGTTTAAAAGGAATTAGATATAAGTTATTCAAGTTCGAGGACTATCAACAGAAGTTGTCAACTATATCTAGAGATAAGTCAAATTTCTCCACCATCAAAGGAACCATCGCAGGAAAATCTTTCATGGAGGGTTTGGAATTCGACTTGCTTATCAAACATGAGATAAAGAATTTGTTCATAGTCAAACCTACCTTCCAAAAATACATTGAGGTTGATGAAACCTGTAGGAAGCTAATTAAATTCTCCACCTCGGATGAAGATAGATGGGATAAATTGTGCCAATTACTTGAGTAAAACAGATGTTCACCTTCAAACATAAAATCAGCACTTTCTCAGGCCATAGCATCACCAACAATCCTTGAAATCATTACCAGAAGAATACATCTGTTTCATTTTCCTATATTTTTGTACTATTTTTGAAATTAGATTTTTAGGATATTTAGTAAAAATATTGATATTTTAAATCAAGAGGTTTTGGTAAATTTTGTATTGATACTTCATAAATCGAAGTACAAAGGGTTGGAATTTGGATGAAGAAAGCATAATCTTGATGTAAAGTTGTTCACATAGATAAAAGTGATCATTTCATTAATACAGAAATTTGTTCCAAGATTCATGTGTCAGGTAAATTGGTGATGTTCTTCCTCTTATGTCATTTTTATTTCTCTGTTATTCCATATTTTTTTCCTATCTGTATTGTTTAAAAAATATATAGGTATGAATTTGTTTAATTACACTCTGCTCTGGCTTATAAACAATATCTATGTTTTCAAACTAAGATTAAATATAGAATCCATTCTGAAATGCTTTATGTTTAATTGAATCTAAATTTTTTCCTCTCTTTCACTCCACAAAGCTTCATAGATCCAATACTTTGCCTACCTTTCCCTGTTACATCTATTTTGATATTTTTTCATCTAATTACTCTAAGACTTTGACTCCATAGCCCAATGGAATTTCCTTGCAGTTTAAACCAAACATTTCAAAAAACCAAAATCTAAGCCCAATATCTGGGCTAAAATACCAAAACAACAAATCTAAATCTAATAGAGAGATACCTTTTTGAGTATAGAAGGGCTAGCTTCTAAGCTTACAAGTGGTTTTTTGGTTACCTCTTTCTTTCTCTCACAGCCTTGGGAAATTACGGAGTGATAACAGATTTTTTGGGAGAACTTATTAATGCCTTAAAAGAAACAAAAAGACTCAAAAGAAAGAATAAAGAGATAAAGGATATATTATATAAATATGAAAAGGAAGATCAATATTTTCATGAATCATAAATTGTCCTCCTAAAGAAAAAAACTAGAAGAGGCTGAGAAAATAGAGGATACACTTGTAAGTCAATTGCAAGAAAAGGAAAGAAATCGTGAGAAGCTATAAGTAGAGGTTGTATCCTTAAGAAACAATATAGAGAAGTAAAATTCTTAATTTAATATAAACTTAAGGTTTTTAAAAGGGACTGAACCATTAAATAACATTCTCAATTGAAAGTGATCTCTTATTAAAACAAGCCTTGGATATCATGAAATTTCCAATGGAGAATCAAGCTCAATGTCAACAGAAAGGAAATGCAAAAAGGAACCTGAAAGATATGTTAATTTTCTCAAAATATATATCGGTGAAAGCATAAGCACTAGTAGGAAATAAGGAAATATTGTTTTTATTAATTTCAAATACATGGGGAGACTACATATGTTTAAGATAAATATTGGAAAATGAATATTGTTGGAAATATTTTATTTGGACTTTTGAGGGCACCATTTGGCTACCCTTACTTTGAAGACATTTTTAGTCTAATTTCAAAGATAAAATTGGATCATATGATATATGGCTGGAAATATTATTATTGTACCTTTCCAACAGTATATGGCACTCCCTCAAACTCCATAGGAATGAGGAGATTTAGAATATTTTCTTGGGATGACCCAACCAAAGTACAAGCAAGACGACCCAACAAGTTTTACAAGCCAATGTCATAAGTGAGCATATAAAACTACAAAAAAATGAATATGATTTCATTTAAACACCAATATAAGAAATAAGTGATTTTAGGTCACACAAAGAGTTGAGGAATAATTTTTTGGGTGCTTCTTAGAGTCTAAAGGTGGAAGCAAAATGTGATTTATGGGGTGAATGAGTCATCTGGAAATTTTTGCTATAACATTTCTTCTGGGATATTTAGGAACATGAAAGTTGGAGGATACAAATATAATATCTCCATGTACCATTCATTAAAATATAAGTCCTTGGCTTTCTATAATTTCATATATATGGTCTAAGAAAGTTAGGCTTCCTTAGTGCACATAAAACAGGCCATCTTGGCATTTTCACCATAAATTTTGTTATGGGGTGTTTTAGAATGTGAAACATGAAGGATACAGCTAAAACATATCCATGT
This sequence comes from Pinus albicaulis, assembly GCA_034641835.2. Taxonomy (NCBI): domain Eukaryota; kingdom Viridiplantae; phylum Streptophyta; class Pinopsida; order Pinales; family Pinaceae; genus Pinus; species Pinus albicaulis. Next base: position 578,887,489 of record CM076572.1, on the reverse strand, counting down.
TTTATGTGGTTAAAGGCTTATAACTTGGTTCACTATAAATTCAAAGAAATGGTCTAAGGAATTTAGGCTTTCTAAATGCTCATCAAATAGGTTATCTTGGAATTTTCACTATAAATTTTGTTCTGGGATGTTTCAAAATGTGAAAATTAGAAAATGAAAATAGAATATATTCATGTACTTGTGGTTATAATTTATAACATTGGTTCACAATAATTTCAAAGATATGGTCTAAGGAATTTAGGCTTCCTAAATGCTCATAAAAACTACTTGAAACAATTCAGTTTGGTATTTTCGCTATAAATTTCTTTTTATGATGTTTTAGTTTATGAAATATGGAAAAGATAGAGAACATATCTCAAGGTACCTGTGGTATAAATTTAATATCTTGTTTCCCTATATTTTGGAGATATGATTCAAGGAATTTTGTGTTTCTAAATGCTCCTTAAACATGCTTCAAATAGGCCAACTTGGAATTTTTGCTATAAATTCCATTCCTAGATGTTTCAAATCATGAAATTTGGATGAGATATAGAATATATTTTTAGGTACTTGTGGTAGAAATTTTAGAACCGGATTTCCAAAATTGGATTTGTGGCATGTTTTTCAAGTTCATTCTTGGGAAGAAGCCAAAAATAACAATTTTTGGGAGAAGTAGACCTGATGAAGAAAGAAGCAGCAGATAGAACTATTAAAGGAAAAATAAACTAACACACTTGGTGAAGGTACATGTAGCAAGAATACTTTGTTAAATCATAAGAAACTAATAGAAAATGTGAAGAAGCAAATAGATTTAGTGAAGTAGGTTGGTTCCTACAAATATTTGCAGTAGTGGGGATTGGTTTCTCTTGTAGGTTGGTGCCTATAAATATTGTAGCAGTTGGGAGGGATTGGTGTCTCTAGTAGCTTGGAACCTACAAATAAGTAGAGGGGATTGGTGTCTCTTATATATCGGTGCTTACAAAGCAGAAAAGTGGATTGGTGTCTCCTATAGGTTCGTACCTACAAAGCAGCAGAGGGAATTGGTGTTTCTTGTGTGTTGGTGCCCACAAAGTAGCAGAGGGGATTTACTTATCCTATAGGTCAGTGCATATGTAGGTTAATGTCTACAAGGTATTTCATATAAAAAAAAAATTATGGTTTTCTCCCATAAGGTTTTCCACATATATCTTATGTTTTATGTTCAATGTATGAGATTTGTGTTGTGTGATGTTTGATTGGATTTAAATAAGTAAAAAAATGTATTATACGAATTCACCTCTCCCCACCCCCACTCTTAGTATAATTATGAATCCAACAAGAAATATCCCCTAATCTGAATAACTTCTCTATTCTGCATTGATCATGCCTGGGCTCTTACTTTTCTTATGACTTCTTCAATGTCTCTTGTACTTGCAAATGGTTATGGGTAATCTTCTCAATAAATGTCTTTACCCTTAAAGCATCCTCTGTGATATCGTTTCTCACTACTCCTTGTTTTCCACATGCAATATTTGGAGGTGAAGGTGGAAAATATCCAAAACAAGTTTCAAACAAGTACCTACTAGTAGAAATGTGGATTGCTATGTTATAAGATTATTGTATATACACCATCTTTTCATCCCAAGTCTTTATATGATTCTGATTGTAACCCCTGAAAAGCTACACAAAAGTCCTATTTTTTCCATCTTCTCCCATAACGTAGTCCAAAATGCATTTATAAATCCTGTATCCCCATCTAAAATGATGCCCTTTGGTATCACAAAGTGAACCCAAACATGTTCATTGCTTTTGTCACATTGATAATGTTTTTACAAGGCATGAGAAAATTCTATCCCTTTATCTTTCATGCAATGATAATTAGCATGATAATTAGCATCTACATTTGAATGAATAAAATTTTCACTTTCATAGTTAGAATCAGGTTCAATTATGCTTTCATGAGAATTTTTCACTGTTGTTAAGTTGGAGGAATGGTATCTGATCATGTTTATCTGATGTCATGACTGAAAGTGACATGAGTAGAACTTAACCTATTGTTCATATAGAACTTTCACCCTTAATTTTGTATGAACCTCGGGTTGATAATTTAAGTTGAGGAGCCCTTGGGATTTGAAACACTCTTGGTGCAATACCAGGGCTCACTAGTAACCATCTTTAAAAAAATTTTCTTCCTTCAACAAGTTAACTCATTTTCCTCTCAAGTTGATCCTTGTCCTTCAAAGTAGCTCTAAAACCATGTTGAAAATTCTTGTCACCCTAGGTTAGGTATACGACCTAGATAGGAACACAAACAACACACCAAAGATGCCAAAAAATGAAGCTCTTTGCACAACAGAATATAACAACAATGAGATCAATAATGCCCCAAAATGGCTTCAGGCGTGCAGGACCTGAAAACCTGCTAAAAATAGTAAGCTGTTGGAAGTGAAAAGCTGCAAGAATTGATGTCGCGGGTCCAAATGGAATATATGGGTGGCCACCGATATCCACCTGGACCATTAAAATAGTAAGCTGCTAAAAATAGTAAGCTGATGGAAGTGAAAAGCTGCAATATTTGATGTCGCGGGTCCAAATGGAATAGGTGGTCAGCCACCGATATCCACCTGGATCATTAATGATCCAGGTGGATATCGGTGGCTGACCACCTATTCCATTTGGACCCACGACATCAAATCTTGCAGCTTTTCACTTCTGATCCAGGTGGATATCGATGGTTGACCACCTATTCCATTTGGACCCGCGACATCAAATCTTGCAACTTTTCACTTCCAGCAGCTTACTATTTTTAGCATGTTTTCGGGTCCTACACACCCGTATCCACCTAGATCATTAATGCCCCAAAATGGCTTTGGGCATGCAAGACCTGAAAACCTGCTAAAATAGTAAGCTAATGGGAGTGAAAAGCTGCAAGAATTGATGTCGCAGGTCCAAATGGAAGAGGTGAGCGGCCACCGATATCCACCTGGATCAAGCCCTCTCTATGGTGATAATTGGATATATATAATCTTAGGGAAAATATCTATATTGTTTTTGTGAATTCACAATGGTTCCTTGTAATAAAGGAAAGGTTTGGCAAGAGAATACAAGGTAATATTTTGAACTCAGTTGCCATGGTAGATTGTAATACTTCATGATCTGTAACTTGTATTGGAAAGTAGCCAACTAAGGTCTTCCAATTATCATAGGTTAACCACTAATCCCACTTTTATTATGTTCAATATAATATATTTTTGGTATTCTAAAGAATCACTAGGATCCCTGCCCCCTTAATAGCATATTTGATAACAATTTGAAGAACAATGGGGGTTTGCCTTAACATTCTTTGAATTTTTAAATTCTCAATGATGTATTTAGTCATGACATTTATGGCTCCTTCAAAATAAATATAAGTGTACTTTTGGATGAACGTATTCCCTATGCAAACATCTACAACAGTTCTACCTAGATCAAACTACTTAGGGATACCAATATTTTCTAGCATAAGGTTAAGAAACTAACCTTACCACTTAGGATGATTTTAGGATCTTTCTTATTTCTTCTTGGTTAGTCACATATGGCCTTAATATAAATGGGCACATTCTTGATAGATTGAAACAAAAATATTTTTATAGAAAGTTTTTTCATTCCCCTAAGATATCAAATTCATGTTGAGGCGTAAGATTGGGTCTAATCTATTATTTCCATAAAAGTGGGTTTTCATAGGTGGAGAAATATATGGACTTGCATCAAACTGAATAGGAAGAGGTGGTCTTTGATGATCTTCATTCTTTTTTCTGAAGGTGATTTATGGCTTTGGTTTTTCTATCATTTTCTTGATCTAAATTGTGCCCCTTGACAATCTAAGGTCATGAAAGAGTAAATTCAAAGGTTTATTGTTATGTTGTTTTAGACTGGTTGGGATTGTTTTCTATTTGGATTAGTTGGAGGTTGGGTAGGAAATTACGGTTGCCTCGGAGGATGTTAGTTGATAGGATAATGGGAGGTAGAAAAAAATCTTGTTTTTGATTAATTAGCCACCTTTTTTTAGGCATCCATTGCTATTGGTTTGGCCATTAATGAGTATAAAATTCAGGGAATGGTGGTGGTTGTTAAGAAGGTATGGTAAAAGGTCAAGGTTTTTGGTTTGAAACTTTGATACAAGAAATTTCCAATGCCAAATTGGAAACTGTTTGGCAAGAAAATGTGGACAATCAACTTTAGGAATTACTACTATGAATGTGTCATTGATGGCCCTAGGTACTTTCCAGTTAACCTAACCTCCTCCACCATAAGAAGATAATTTCCCATTATGTCAAAAAAACTCAAAAACAACTCAAGCGTCCACCCATAAATCCATAGTATTTTTTCCCCTATCCATTGAAGAAAGAATGACAAAGTTAAAAGATCAAAACTTCTTCAAACATATATTTTTTGTCCTGTTTTGACGCTAATATAGGAAATTGTGTCACTGATTTTATAAACTTTGCTATGTTAGCCCTAGATGGATATTGAATTTTGTTTTCTAAATTTTGAAATACCTAACTCAACCAAGTCAGGGAGCCCCTTTATGTCAAAGTCATCTGCATTTTTCATGCTCCAAATAGAATTGATTATTTCTCTATCAAAGTGATATAAATACTTGGTGTTCCTTTCCCTAAATCAGTCTAGGTGTATTTTCTCTTAATCCTTAAATCCATATCCTTTTGTGTTGACAAATTAACCTTTCCTTCCTACTTTTAAGTTATTTCTATCTCAACAATTCATCATCCTTCAACATGCCACTCTTATTAATAGAGAATGTCAAACAATTGTTTTCAGACTGATTCAATGAGTATTATAGTTACTAATTGATGATTGTAACAAAGTAAATAATATGTTTAATGCTCTTTTCAATTTTGTTAGGCATGTTTTAGGTTGAGGGAGAATTGGTCTCTAGTATTAGGTGATCCTTACTCCTTTCTAATTGATGGATGCATATAAAAAGTGTCTCAAGTTTCAACAATATTGTGGATGTCTAAATATCAAACTTAAACATATGAATCAACACCCCTTTCTACCTAGAAATATTTCTTGCATTCCATACATCTAGATGTCAGTTTTTTCAAATTATATTCCCACTTGTCCAATTTTTCAAGTAGAATAAACTGTTTAAAATTGCCATAGCACATTTATCTGTGTATCTAACACTTTTGTGGGTGGTCAAAATAATATTTCTAATAACATCAAGGGACAAATATATCTACAATAGGAATCAAAGCAACATCTTTCATATGATTTGGATAGCACTACAGAACATAAATTGTTATGCCCAAGAATCCAATGTACCTTTGAATTTCACTGCATAAAAGAAGTTTCTAATGCTTCAACATTATCATGGATACCTACCCTTGAATTTAAGTGCATAAAAATAGTGGTCTCAAGTTTTATCATCATCATGGATACCTAAATATTTGATTTAAACAAATGAACTAACACCCCTTGCCACCTAGAAATATTTATTGTATTCCATATATCTAGATGTCAGTTTTTCCACAACATATTGTCATTTATCCAAATTTTCAAGTAGGACAAATTGTTTAGTTTTTTTTCGTGTTCTTGTCTCACATTTTGTTTTTCAAATTTTTTTATTTGTTTGCAACTCTGTAAACTATGTTTTGATGCATATTTTCCTAATTGGGACATGGAAAAACTATATTTTTTATGGGAAAACAATTTTATTTCTTGTGAATACATTAATATTAAGAATTCTATCAAATTCCTCAACCTTTAGGTCAGACACATTTTGGAAGGTCGGACTTCTTTTCAATGTAACGGTAAAAATTGACATGTTTGATTTTCTAAATTCCTATTTATTTAATTCGCAAATCATAATTCTTATTATTTTCACCATATTAATATTAATAATTTTAGGACATGATGGAGTGTATGGAGATGGGAGTACACTAAACTTATAAAATGTAAGGAAAGCAAGCACCTATTAGCTAGTATCTATATAAAAAAAATTTGTTTGTGGGCTCAACTCTCACATTTTTTAGTCTTGTTTTATTTGTTTGGTTCAATTTAGTATATTGTTTGGGATGCATATTGTGATTAGTCCAAATATTGTAAATAAAACATTTTGATGATTATTTGTGTCTACTTCCTCATGTAGACTATTTTTATTGAATGTATGTTCCTTTCTGGTAAGGTATAAGAAACTTTTGTGCTTCCTCGAGATGACAAAATGTTGGCTCACGACATTCTGCAAAAGAGGAACCCAACAACAATGCAAATTGTTGTTGAACGTATTATAGAAAAGGTAGGGTTTGGAACATTATGGAACTTGATGGTGCCACATGTTATGTCCCTTTTTCACTAATGAACTTTAATGAGTTAACATTTTGGATGTATTGTATGGATTCAATGTTAGTGTAGCATTCTGTGTTTTTATTTATGAAACTTTCTTTATGATATTTAAATTTCGTTTTCAAGAGCACTATGAATAACAGAAATAGGTTGTACTCATGTCACATCATTTTCTTTCCACACTGTGCTTTTATTTTATCGTGCAACATCCATACAAATATTGTGTTTCTGCAATCAATATTTTTAATGTTGTTGAAAATTCTTTAGCACAAGTAGCATGGAATTTTGTGAATATTAGGTGAGTATTCAAATCTCTTATCTTTATTATTCAATATTTTATGATTTTTGGATTGTATGCATCTCTGGAATTTTAGCAAATTAGAAAATTTATTTATATTTAGGTAACTATAATTTTAACAAGGATTACAACCCTCTGCGTCTCGTGCAATCCTTAACATATTATTGTTGGAGCTATTGTTCTTGTTTCTAATATTTTGAAGGTTAAACTGCCATTAGATGGAGAGAGGCTTTGTTGGGATGATTTTGATGTGACTCACCACATATTTGAGGGTTAGCTTATCTACTTTGATATAATATGGAATTTTTGCAGAGTGTTTAGATTTATAATATTCTCAAACTTTTCTTAATGTCATCATATCTAAATATGTTCTTTGATTTCTAATACACATCAATTGTTGTTAAACGGGATATACTCGGAAGTGGGAGACTAGATATTTTTAGTGACTTGTAAATTTGTGGCATGCATACATCTACCCACTGGCCACTACAATTGTTGAGTTATATGTAAAGGTTATTAATCAAATTTTGGATCTATATGAACAAAATATATCAACATCCATAAAAATATGAACAACAGAAATAGGTGGTACTCATGTCAAGCAGGTTCTTTCCACATTGGCCTTTGTTTTTTTGTGCAACATCTATACAAATATCTTGTTTCTGCAATCAATATTTTTAGTGTTGTGGAAAATTCTTTAGCACCAATAGCATGGAATTTTGTGAATATTAGGTGAGTTTTCGAGTCTATTATCTTTGTTCTTCAATATTTTATGTTTTTTCAATTACATACATCTCTGAATTTTTTAAAAATTGGAAAATTTCTTTATGTGTTACAAGGATTACAACCCTCTATCTCCAATGAAAACCTTAACATATTGTTGTTAGAGCTATATTTCTTGCTACTAACTTTTTGAAGGTTAAACTGAAATTAGACAGAGAGAGGCCTTGGTGGGAGGATTTTGATGTGACTCACCACCTATTTGAGGGTTATCTTATCTACTTTGAGGGTTAGCTTATCTACTTTGATATAATTTGGTGTTTTTGCAAACTGTTCAGATTTATAATATGCTCAAACTTTTCATAATTTCATCATATCTAAAAATGTTCTTTTATTTCTCATACACATCAATTTTTGTTAAGTGATATATATTTGGAAGTGGGATATTGGCTATTTTCAGTGACTTGTCAATTTGTGACATTCATGCATCTACCCACTACAATTGTTAATTTCTATGCAGAGGTCATTAATCAAATGTTAGATCTATATGAAAAAACCAAGTCAACCTCCACTTCAAATGACATCAACTATCCTCAAGGTGTGGATAATAAATTAAATTATTCATATCATACATGTTTAGTTGAGTGAAAAGACAATATCAAAAGAAATTATTGCAGTAAACATCCACCATTCATTTGTTAGAACTATTTCTTTGCATCAACCTGAGTTTGATGGTATTGTGAGGTAAACACCAAATATAAATCCGTGCAATGATAAGGCTACATGTGATACTATGCTTGGGCATGTAAATCAAGGTTTAAAATTTCTAAATTTTGTTACAAGCTGGTAAAAAAAAGAGAACATCTGAAACAATAAGGAATTCATATACTAAGAGTGCACTAACATCAATGGTAGGTTCAGGTAAAAGGAGTAACATGGAAATACAAGTCCATTTTTTCATACAAATTCCAGTCTTATTTGTGTTCATTTAAATTAAAGGAATATTAATTTATTCGTTGTTTGTTTAAATATTGGGTGCAGTGAAGGGAAAGTAATATGGAGGATAATTGATGAAACTATTGAAATATCTATGTGAGAAACATTATATTATGGTGAAGATGATGTGGTAGAGGTGGGTCCTCTTTTGGTTCAAAATCCATGCTATCTGTGACGAAATCCTCATGTTGGTCTTTGTTTATATTTTTCATAATATATTTGGTGTATATTTAATATTTCTCATAAGGTTTCATCGTCTTTATTTAATTCTCTTCTATTTTCTGATGTGCCATTTGTCCTTGATTGGCCATGGTGCCATTGAAACTTATTGGTATTGCAAAGAATAGTCTTTGTATACTATTTATCTTTCTTTATTTTGTTTTTTTTATCTTCATTTATTTTTGCTATTGTTGATTTTATTTTCTATTTGCTTGTTTTTCCTTGTTGTTTTTATAGCTATGGTTGTTATTTTTTACATTTTTTAGCATGGCCATGCAAAATTGTAGTTTGTTTGTGTGTATTTTTTTTTTATATATGTATATACCTTTGTTCATGGTTTTTTTTGGATTCTATGAATGGGGAAATTAAGGCAAGGCTTAGCAACACATTGTGGGTTTAGCACCGATGAATATTCAACAAATATAATAAGAAAATATGGAGGTATGTATGAGGGAATTTTCTAGTTACAGTTGCTATATAACGGTTGCTATATAACTTAATGGTTCCACCTTGTTTTAATTGGAAAATTTTGCTACCTCTTATACCATGTGTGTTCATGTAAATATATTATAGGAAATATGTGTAAAAGAAGGTAACTAGAATCTTCAAGCATAAGCAAAACTTGCTTCTAATTGAGTAGATTTTGTAGATATGGATAAAACAAAACAAAAGTTTCAATTCAAGTTATGACCATATTAATTTTCATCTATAATTGGGAGGGATACTAAGAAATTTGCACTACTATAGGGTGTGGTTTTCTTATGTGTGTTTCAATCTCAACACTTTCATTAAAACATGACACCTTTTTCCTTTCCGCTAGATAATATCTCCATCTTTCTATATGGTTTCTTTATGTTTTTATGACAGAGCCAAAGCATCATGGAATTATTTTATCTTTCTATCATAGATATATTTATGTTTGACGGGAACTTACAGTGGTCAAGCAATATAATGAACACAAAAAATATTTGGCTTGTAGAAGGGTAGGACCTTCTAGCCTTCTACAAATTTTGTGCCTCTAAAATTCTATGAAAGAGTTCATTCAAATTGGTTTGTGTAGAGTTTATGGAGGGGGTCTAACTTCCTCACTCCAACAACTCCCTTTAGACCTTATCCTAGAAGGCTAGGAAAGAGTGCATCCAACTTTGGTATGTGTAGAGTTTATGGAGGGGGTCTGACTTCCTCACTTCAACAACTCCCTTTAGACCTTATCCAACATATTTTTTTCTTCCATTCTTCAATCAACTTTAGTTGGGCCTATATTTATATCTCTTCTGTGAGTGTCTTGGGGGTCTTCTTTGTCCCTCAAGAAACCCTCACTTCGCTACTCAACAACAAATTAGAATATAATATTAGTTTTATTGGGTTCCAAGCCCACAGCTTTGGGTCCAAAATCCCAAACTTGGCTACTTTTCCCACAAACACTCCATTTTGTGGGTTTTCTCCTCACAAGCCTAGCACCTGAGGCTTGTAGGAGTACCTCCCAACTTACTCAAATTTCAACACTCCCTCTTAGCAAGGGTGATACTTCCATTCCTCGAAAGTAACTCCTTTTCCCATACTAGAACACCATCCTCTTCCAAAACTGCTCTCCACCATGCGCCATATGCTTTGTCATCCATCAGAAAAGAAAAATCTACAGTATGAACAATACACTTCTTGGAAGTTTCCTTGCTACTATAAGCTTCATGCCTCTTTTTCCCCTGATATTTTATTAAGCAATTCCATGGCACCTCCTTGTCAGCAATGGAAGTATCCTTTCTTCCTTGTGACGATGAGTTCTTCTTGGGTTACAGATTCACCCTATGAAAATGTGAACCCCCTCTTGAACTCAACTCCCTTTGAGTCTTAGGAACCTTCTTCTTTCCTTGGTCAATAGGCTTTCCCTTCAACCTGTGCATACCATTTTCCGTAACTCTAACAACTTCTCTTGAATTGGAGTTAGAGCCATGGGGCTTGAACGGGACATTACTTAAAACCCATTTTCCTCAACAATCGAGACCTATTAAATTTTTCACCTAAGCTTCAGTATCCAAAGTACATCCTAGACTCACAAATATCCTCTTGACTCCATCTTGAATGGTTTAGTTCTCACTCCTTTGACTATCTTCTGATTCTTATCACCAATATTCACATGTATACCAGACTCCCACTTGGTTATCCTCTCAAATACTTTCTGAAATATTTTCATATGCTTTGATGCTAAGTTATCTATGAACTAAGAACCCTATGAATGTTTCTCCTTGAGAAATTAGACACTAGAAAAAACTCCTTGTTTAACCTTTTCAAGGAATCATGTTCGAGAGTAATCGAGGCAGCCACAAGATTATCCTAGTTCTTCTCATTCCCTCCTTTCTTCCTTCACATACACTTACTCACATAATGACCAAAATTTCCACATGTAAAGCATTTCATTTTACTCAAATCCTTCTTCTTCTTGCCATTGTCGAACTTCCCTTTGCCCTTATTCATCTTACTAGCGAGAACCATATTCTCTTCATCAAAATTATTCTTCTAAATATCCTCATTCTGAATTTTATCCTGGATGAAATCATCCCATAATTTTTTTGTTGTGAAACCACCTCAAAAAATAGAAGAAAAGAGATATCAATGCCTTAGAAATACGCCACTTCAAGGGGGAAACCTCCAATACATTACATGAATGAACAATTCTTGGATGATACAAATTACAAAACCTCCTTTCTATATATAAGAGTCCATGGGGCCATAATGTAATCCTAGCCGACCAAACAATAATAATTTAAGGGAACAATAACAACAATATGGGGGTTACAGGGGTACAATAATAACAATAAGGGGGTTACACTAACAAGAAATAAGGGACTATATCAGTAATATAGGGACCTAACATGCCCCTCTCCTTCAAAAAAGTGTTGTCCTCAATGCTTGAGTAGCTCTGGGTGCTTCTGTATAAAATTATCATCCTCCCATGTAGAATCTTCAGGGGGTAAGCTCTTCCACTTGATGAGATACTCTGAAATTGATCGATTTCGTAGATGTCGAGTTCTTGTTTCCGTGACCGCTTCAGGTTCCAATATGATTTTTCCTTCCTCATCAAGTTCTGGCAATATTGTTTGAACTAGAAGATTTTCACCTATAACCTTCTTTAAGCATGAAACATGGAAAACTGGATGCACTCGTGAAGAAGAAAGAAGCTCCAATTTTTATGCCATAGTACTAATCTTTTGCAACACCTTGTAAGGACCATATTACTTTGGCAATAATTTATTATCCTTCTTAGCTTGCTTGAGGGAAATTTGTTTGTATGGTTGTAGCCGTAAAAATACCCAGTCTCCTACATCAAAACTTCTCTCGCTGCAATTCTTATCTGTCTGTTGTTTCATTCGATTTTGTGCCAAATTCAGGGTATCCTTTAGGAGTTGGAGAACTTCTTGTTGATACTCGATGTCATATTCCATTGCTTGAACCTTAGAATTTTCTCTTAAAGATGATGTGATGGATTGTGGATGATATCCATAAAGTGCCATAAATGGGGTCATTTTTGCTACAGTATGGAAGGAAGTGTTATACCACCATTCAGCGAGAGGTAACCACTTGACCCATTGTGTTTGTTTATCAGATACAAAACAAGGAATATATCCTTCCAAACATTTATTTACTATCTCAGTTTGACCATCGTATTGAGGATGATAAGATGAGCTATGAGCTAATTGAGTATCCAAACAAGAAAATAACTTCGTCCAAAAATTTTCAGTAAAAATGGGATCTCTGTCGCTCACAATAACCCTTGGGTTTCCATGTAGCTTTTGAATTGTGTCCATAAATATAGTAGCAACTGTACTTTCTTTAAATGGATGAGATAATGCACAAAAGTGTGCATACTTGGTAAGTCTACCAACTACCACCATGATGACACTCTTTCCTTCGGACATAGGTAAACCTATGATAAAATCCATTGAAATCTCCTCCCAACGTTGACTTGGAATGGATAAAGGTTGTAGAGGACCCGGGGTCTTAACTGTCTTAACTTTGTTCTTTTGGAAAACCAAACATTCTGCCACAAACTTTTGAATATCAAAATTAAGGCCATCCCAAAAAAAATTCTTTCTTCACCTTGTGGTAAGTTTTTAAAAATCTTGAGTGTCCTCCTAAAGGAGAAGTGTGCAATTCCAAAAGAATATTTTGTTTTCATTGGGAATTCTTACAAAGATATAAGCAATCTTTGTACCATAAGGAATCATTTTTCCAAATAAATGTATTAGATCTACTAGGATCTTGCTACAACTTTTGAATGAGTGTCCACACTTCTTCGTCCTTCTTCCATTCATCTCTTGCTTCGGTTATCCAATCTAGTTGGATAATAGAAATGGCACAAAGAAATGCTTCCACCTCTTCATTCTTTCTTGAGAGTGCATCTGCAACAACATTTAGCTTCCCTTTTTTGTAGATTATTTCAAAGTCATGACCCAACATCTTTGTGACCCATTTTTGTTGCTCTTCTAAAGATAGTCATTGTTCCAAAAAGTGTTTAAGACTATCATGATCAATTTTTACCTTAAAGTGTCTTCCCATTAGGTAAGTTCACCATTTCTTTAGTGCATGCAGTATTACTAAAATTTCCTTCTCATAAATAGGTTTCTGTAAATACTTTCCTTTGATTGGACGACTTTCAAAAGCAATGGGTCTTCCTTCTTGCATTAAAACAGCACCAATTCCATTCCTGAGGCATCACATTCCAGAATAAAGGTTTTTGTGACGTCTGGTATAGCTAAGACCGGTGCTAGGCACATTACCTCTTTAAGATGTTCAAAGGCCTTAGTTGCTTCAGGAGTCCATGAAAATGCATCTTTCTTCAATAATGTTGCTAGAGGTGCTAATATTCTCCCATAATTCTTAACAAACTTGGATAATACCCTGTTAACCCGAGAAATCCTCGCAACTGCTTTATGGTTGTGGGGACTTTCCATTCCTTAATGGCTTTAATTTTGTTAGGGTTTACCTTAACACCCTCGTGAGATACAATATGACCTAGATATTCCACCTCTTGTACTCCAAAGAAACATTTGGATGTTTTTTATATATAATTGTTTCTCCTGCAATAGTTTGAGCACCCTTTCAACATGTTGAACATGATCCTTCCAAGACCTATTGTAGATTTTTATGTCATCAAAAAATACTGGCACAAATTTTCTAAGGAAGGGTTTGAAAATGGAATTCATCAACCCTTGAAATGTAGAAGGTGCATTGGTAAGGCCAAAAGGCATGACCAAAAATTCATAATGACCCTCATGAGTTCAAAATGTTGTTTTCGAAATATCTTCAATCTTCATTCTAATTTGATGATATCCTGAATGAAGATCCAACTTGGTAAAATAAATTTCTCCATGTAATTCATCCAATAATTCATCAATCACAAGAATGAGAAATTTATCTTTAATGGTGAGCTTATTGAGCTCCCTATAATCTAGACACATGTGCCATGATCCATCCTTCTTGTGTACCAATACTACAGGAGCAGAGAAAGAACTTTGACTAGGTTGAATTATACCCGCCTCTAACATTTTTGCAATCATATGTTCAATTTCGCTCTTTTGGACATAAGGATATCTATAAGGCCTAATGTTTGGAGGAACACTTCCTGGAATCAAATGAATAGCATGATCATGATCACGAATAGGTGGGAGTCCTTTGGTAATTTCAAACACCTTGGAATGATTTTCCAAGACTTTTTGGAGATCTGCAGAAATAGATGATTTTTATGTTGGAACTTCTAGTGAGCATAATTGTGCAATTACGCCTCGTTGTTATTTCTTTAGAAGTTTTGTCATGACATTAGAGCTTATTATCTTTCCCGACTTTGCTGCAATACCCCATAATTCGATTTCCTTTCCTTCTAAAAAAAAATTCAAGAAAAGTTCTTGAAAATTAAAAGCTACCATCCCCAAAGATTGTAACCATTGTACAACTAGTACAACATCAGCACCTCCCATAGGAATGGAAATCATTGGACTATTCAACACATATTCCCCCATGGTTAGCTTGATATTATGGCATTTTCCAGAGTAATTTATAGTTCCTCCATTTGCAACCATCACTTTACATTCTGGTGCTAGGTATAGGAAACAATTCAATTCCTTGGCTACCTTACAATGAATAAAATTATGGGTGATACCTGAATCAATCAACACTATTACCTTTTTCTTCTTGATATGTCATTCTATCTTGAGAGTTTGAGGAGTGGTAATTTCTGCCAATGCATTACATGATATGGTCGGACTCATTTCTTCCTCTTCTAGGCCTGGTCCCTGGTGTATATCCTCTTCTTTTGAAGATTCTTGTTCATTTTTTTCTTCCTCTTCACAATCTATGTAAAATAATTTCTTCTCAGCACACTTATGACCTTTAGTGTATATGCTATCACAACTGTAGCAAATCCCTTTTGCTCTTTTTTCTTCCAAATTTTGTGGTGTCAACCTTGTAGGTTGTGGAAATCTAGGAGTAGCAACACTTCCATCTTTATAGAAGTGAGTGGTAGGCTTCCTTGTCGCCATAATTTTACATTCAATTTTTCTTGCCAACCTAAATGCCTTCTCTAATGAATCAAGTTCCAAAACGTGAAATTCATGTAGAATGTTATCGTTTAAAGTACATATGAAGAGATCAATCATGTGTTCCTCTGGAATATCAGTTACCCGTATATTCAATTTTTGGAAGTCCTCAATGTGCTCCCCCACTAAACACTTTTTTTTTAGATTTATCAATTGGCTAAATAAAGTGTTGCTCTTTGTATCCTCGTAATGTGTTATCATTTCCTCTATAAAAATTGACCAAGTGACAATTTTTCTACAAGAGCAAAGCCATCGATACCATACAAATGTATTTTGTTCTAAATGTAAAGTTGCAATGCGTACCTTTTGTGTGTTTTTCACATTACTGAGATCAAAATATTGCTCCATTTGTAGTATCCATGTTACAATATCCTTTCCATCAAACTTCCTCATATCCATTTTTGGAATATGGTGGTTCTTCCCTCCAACATTAGAGTTTATGAAATCACAATTAACATTTATTTTGTTCTCATCATGAGTTTCCTCTACTATCTTTTCACCATTATGAAACATTTCTTGTATCAACTTTGTCAAACCTTCCATGTCTTCTTTTAGATCATTCTTCATGTTTTCCATCTTAGCTTCCATGTCATCCATCTTAGATTCCATGCCAGCTTCCATGCCATCCATCTTTTCTTCGATGCCATTCTTCAAACCATCCATCTTAGATTCCATGCCTTTCTTCAAACCATCCATCTTAGTTTCCATGCCTTTCTTCAAAACTTCCACGTCAATTTTTGTTGCTCTTTGCGAAAGAAAAATTTGTTGCACTTGCTCTTGTAATTTTGATATGTCAAGTTGCCATTATTCGTCTTCATGAGTCATAGTAGAGCCTTCTAAAGGCTTAATAGGTGTTGAATTATTTTTAGGGGCCATTTGAGAATCCAATACTGATATATATTATACAATATGCCCTTGGAATCAATTCAACTTGATTCTTCAAACAAGACATATGCAATTCGGAAAAAATAAAAAATAAAAAAAATAAAATAACACACCTTTTACTTGCTTTTGAGGAGCTCGATATTGAAATTGACTTATCTCTGTACTTGCAGATCCTCAATATCTAAAATTCAGCCCTGTAGTATTCCCCTGAAATTTTTTTCAAATGCGATAGGTCTAACTTGATTTGGATTCTTCTAGTCAAAGTTATGTCCAATCTCCCACAATGACCTAATTATGGACTAGTTCAGTAGAGCGAATTTGTACGACTTGCCACGTGTCACTATTTGCTCCTTTTGCTCTAAAATTTATAGACAGGAAACTACAGTCTGTTTACTTCTAGTCAATTTTTACATAATTCCAATCCGATGCTCAAAGAGAGAGTTATGAATATTTTCCCATGATCACCTCTTTGAGATGAAGTTCGAGAGCCTGAAAAAGACCTAACTTCCACAGATCATATCTCTGAAAATGTTGCAAAAAAGGATCTGAAATATTGTGATGATGTTCCTCAGGATTTCAGCTTTGTGCTCTACAAATTTCAGCTTCTGAACCTTCATAGAAAAAACGTTATAGCAAAAATTCCGCGATGACCTTTTTAAGTGAAATTCAGGAGCCTGCAAAAAGCCCTAAATTCCACAGATCATATCTCCAAAAATATTACGAACCAAGCTCTGAAATGTTGTGAAGATATTCCTCAGTGTTTCAGCTTCACACTCTAAAAATTTCACCTTCTTAACCTTCATATAAAAAACGTTATAGAGAAACTTCCACGATGACCTGTTTCGAGCAGCGAAACCCTAGAATCCAAACCTTTGATACCAAACGTTGTGAAACCAGCTCCAAAAATAGAAGAAAAGAGATATCAACGCCTTATAAATAATCCACTTCGAGGGGGAAACCTCCAATACAATACATGAATGAACAATTATTGGATGATAAAATTACAAAACCTCCTTTATATATATAGGAGTCCATGGGGCCACAATGTAATCATAGCCGACCTAACAATAATAATTTAAGGGCACAATAATAACAATATGGGGGTTGCAAAGGTAAAATAATAACAATAAGGGGGTTACACTAACAAGAATAAGGGACTATACTAGTAATATAGGGACCTAACATTGTTTCAATCTGGCAGCTTCTCACATGAGACTATACCTTTTATAAATGGTTTCTGCTTCTTGGAAAATCCCTTCAAGGAAGTCCTCACCAACTCAATTTATTTCACATCATCACCAATGGAGCTAATCTCTTCACAATTTTGTTGAACTCTTGTGAGATACAAATTCATGTTCTCTCCATTTTTTATCTTGATGTCTTTGAGCTTCTCTCTCAACACCATCTTTTCGTTATCATTCTTGTTCTGAAAAAAACGCTTTCAAATCATCCCACATATCTCATGCATGTTTATTCCCAGTTAGATGAGGTATCAAGTGATCCTTGCCTCCATCAAGTATGATCAACTTGGCCTTCGCATTTGACTCTTCATGCATAGCCAACTTAGCCACGTCGAATGGAGAGACAATTTTCATGTCAACAAATTTCCATAGATAATTTACCAACAACACTAGTTTGATCCTTTCTTTCAATGGATTGTAGTTGGAAAACCTGTCCAACTGGTCCTCGTACCTCGAGCCAGTAACCATCTTTGACAAGTTGTTCTTCCTTCAACAAAAATTTAACTCAATTGCCTCTCAAGTTGATCTTTGTGCACACTTGATCCAGTTTCCCTTCAAAGTAGCTCTTAAACCATGTTGAAAATTCCTTGCACCCTAGGTTAGTTCTATGCCCTAACTAGGAACACAAACAGCATACTAATTATGCCCAACAATGAATTTGCACTTTTCACAACAGAATATAACAACAATGAGATCAATAATAGTACACACTTTTATTGACTCAAACACATTCCTTAGCATGCCATCAATAAGACTATTATATCAATAACAATACATAGTTTTATTGAACCAAACATATTCCCTACCATTCCATCAATAATAATATCATAGGGCTCCCATACCAGGGATCATGGCCCTTTAGAAACACTAATACAATGTTATGATATAACAGAATACAAGTTTGTCCTTTCATTGTTACAACCAGGGCTAAGACCTAATCCTTCAGGCCCTCGTCTACCCATAAAAACAAAGACAAAAAAACAAACTTACTATGTTTTCAGTCCTTGGAAATCATCCCTTTCATTCCTCTTTTTCCATAGATATCAACTCCTGTATACCTTTGTCCAATTGTTTCTCATTAGTATACGACTCCTTTAGCCCACTACACAATAAAAACACTATTTTATCCCTCCTTAGTAGCTCGTTACCTTTTTTTGTAGCCTTCTATTAGCTCTTTGTAAACACTCCTCAAGTCTTCGCAACTTCGACTTGTTACATTGGCCCGCGCCCTGCTGCCTCCTTCCTAAGGTCTTGCGGATTTCTTCCTACAACTTTAAGTCTCCTTCATGCATCCCTAATTGTGGCCTAACTCATCCCTCTTACTGGTAGCCTTTGTCACCCTACACTAGGTCTACAGCCAACATAGTTAACCCTTTTCCTACTTGTGTCCTTCCTAACATTACCTACAACATATCTCAATTTCTCTACCAACCACAATTTCCAACACGACTAGACTTACCAGTCCTTAAACCAACCTCAGACAACCCTTAAATTTCTTCAGACATACCTTGACACACTCTTGCTGGAAAGAACCTTACATGGCCTTATCTAGAACATATATTAGTAGATCTCCTAACTCAACTTCCTCGTGGGTAGATGTGACTTTATTCTAGGGCTTTCTCTTCTACACAAATGAATTCTCTTCACACTTGTGATTAGGCCTCTCCTTTGGCCTATATTTATATCTCTTGTGTGAGGGTCTTGGGGTCTTATTTTTCCTTCAAGAAACCCTCACTTCACCACTCAACCACAAATTAGAATATAATATTAGTTTTCTTGGGTTCCAAGCCCAACTTTGTGTCCAAAACCCCAAACTCTATTATTTTTTCCACAATCACTCAATTTTGTTGGTCTTATCCTCACAAGCCTGCATCCATGCCTTGTAGGAGTACCTCCCAAGCTACTCAAATTTCAACAGCCTCCATTGCAAATATTGAGATAATTTTATGGCCGATTGATTTCTAATGTGAAAACAAGATGCCTAATTTTCCCCTTTTATACATTAATCAAATCTTGGAAAATATGTCCAAACTGGTTTCAAAAATATAAACACAACTAACTCTTTGCAAAAAACCTTGTCTCGGAAAATATCAAAACTAATAATAATGCAAAATCAAGGTTCAATTTTGCATTTGTTTTCTTATTGTTTTTTGGGTGAATATTGAAAAACTTATTGAAGTACGTTCAAGTCTGGTCAATTTTTTTGTGCATTGGCAAGTTTGACTAAGCTTATCATAGGAGAATATGCCCCATGATGTCGTAGGTGTAGTCTTGTGCATGTATCCTTTCAAATAGCACCTTATTGTAACACGAAAAAACTTCAAGCGTAAATAGCATATGTGACGTTGTAACTCTTCGTAACAACAAATCCATGTTAGGCAAGGGATAATTATCCTTAAAAGCCATATCATTAAGATTGTGAAAATCAATGCATGTACTAATATAACCATTTTTTTTACATAAAGGCAGGGCATTAGCTACCTAAATGGAATACATGATCAGTGCAATGGCCTACACATCTTTTAGCTTCTAAAATTCCTTCTAAATGATCAGTGCCTATTTAGGGTTTGTGGCTCTCAACTTCTAATCAAAAGGCATAACCAATTTTTTTAGAGGGATTGTACGTTGAAATACATCCAAATAGTTTCATAAGTTCAAATTAATATATCCCTGAATTCTCATATGATCTCAAAAATCTTACCTTACTCATTAGGGGAACACGCCCTACAAAGTTTAACTAGTCTAGGGATTTATTTTGTACCCACATTAATATCAACAAATGGCTCATAAATTACATCAAATTCAGGAGTTACTTTACTTTTCTCGTCAGGGTCAAAAATATTATCTAATGGTATCAACCCCTTAGGAATCCAATTATTCCTTAATTGCACAACCTCTTAACCATCTAAATAAATTACATGCAAATATTTTTTAGGCTATTGATCTGAATTTTGAAGCATCTAAAGAAATTACATGCAAATAGTTGCTAGGTTGTTGATCTGAAGTTTGAAATATCTAATGTCTAAACATAAGCAAAGGATACTACTGAAAATGACACAAAATTTTAGAAATGTGATCTTCATCTTTGAATACCTTCCACTGGTCAATATTGATTGGAACCATGGACTTAAAAATGACCTCCATCTTAACCTTGTGCATGGGAAAATGTGTACATGGAAACAATGGAAACAATTTTGCAAAAAACAAAACCAAGGAATCAACCTGCATTTTATAATCTCTAGGGATTTCCTTAATGGGAAAAGTGTCAAATAATTCAATACAAACCCATACAATCCTATAATGTTTAAACCACTGATTTTTGGCCAAACATTGTTCACGAACCTGTTGAACCACCAAATCATAATAACCAAATACCTAAAGGATCTTCATTTTCTTGTCTCATGTCACTTAGATACCAAGAAACAAGGCTTCATATTCCACCATATTATTAGTATAATCAAATTCTAGGTGAGAAGAATAAGGAATAATATCTCCATATTGAGAGGAAATTAGAATACTTTCACCACAATCGTACTTGGTGCTAGCACCATCAAAGTGCATAATACAAATACCTTGTGAGTCATAATATTATTTGGATGGGACCATAGATACGTATGAACAAATCTCTTGCTCAAGAATGGATAAAATATCCTTGTCACTAGATGTTGAACAGAAACCTGGTTCTCCGACATGATAGTATACTTGCCCATATTATCCAAACAAATTGTGTTATTCATTTCTTGATTACGAAAATCAATGTTAAACATCAGCTCATGTTCACGATTTAATTTGAAAATCGATTAGGATAAACTAGAATAGTAGCATAATATAGATACATATGCAAGGTACCCCCCAAAGTCGCTCCCAACTTCTATAAAAAAGCATGTCGCATGTAATGGGAACCTCGGATACTACTAGATCCATGCGAATGTTTCTCTCAGGGAATGCAACTAGTTGAACCTTTATGTTTTTAATCAATCCTCGCACCTACACCTTCCTAATATCCATTGTGTAAACACTATGATATATTCTTGTTCATTTTCATACAAGTTTCATCATCACACCATCTAGAATGATGTTGTTAAAATCACCTGAATCAACCATACAATTACGTAACACCAAATCAGCAACAAGCGAAGATATATAGGAAGGAATGTCTTGAAAGTTTTCTCTAACAAATACCTATGGATAATAGTTTTCCACATCTACTATGTCATTGCCCTCTATTACAAGTAATGTATCAAACACATTCATAACAACTGGGAAATCAGGTGGAAAATAAAGTAGTTAGACAATGGTAGATATTTGCTCCATAATATTAACCAAATAATCTAGAGGAACAAAGATATTGACCTTCCAAAGTTATTGTTCGACATAAAACTTAATGGTGGATACAAAAATAAAAGTGGTTGTTGGTTGCAACATCCTGTGGAACTATCTCAGTTGTTGGTTGGCTACTTTGTACTTCCCCACTTGTTATCCTTTCTTAGGTGCATAAATCCTAGGTTTGGAAACAATCAATTCATTAATTGGCATAGTGTAATGATATGGAATCAACAAGGAGATCAAATTTTTTGTTTGAAACATGGGGCTCAGTATTAAATATTTCTTTAAGGGCATGTGAATTTGGTTTTCTCATTGTCTTTAAGGGATATTTGTATCTTTTTATACTTATCAAAACCATCGAGGAAGGAAGAATACTTTTTTCCCAACAAGACATAAATAAATTGGCCATTGAAAGGGAAAGGAAAGTGGTCCCTCTTAGTGGCTTTATTGAGGTCTTGGTATTCTTCACAAACTCTCCATTTTTATCCCTTCTTTGGTACAATAACCAATGGGGGAATCCACTCACTGTTGGATATAGGGTAAATAAATCCAACAATCAACAATGTTTGCATCTCTTCTTTGACTATGTTCTTGAGTTTTGGGTTCATTCTTCTTTGGGTTTGGTGGGTTGGAAGATAACTCTCTTAGATGTAGATATGGTGTTTATATATAATAGGGTCAACAACATGCGTGTCTTGATAATCCCAAGTGAAACATAAATCTAAGTCTACAACAAATGAATTAGCTCTAACTTTTGGTTGGGCTATGTTTGTTATTTATGTTAAGAATCCTGCCAGGGTTGATTTATATAGCAATGGTAGATGGTTTGAGGATATATGCAATAATGTAGTCATTTGGGTAATTAAGGAAGGTGGAAGTGTTGATAGAGCTTTCTATCTCAGAATAAAGTACTAAAGTTCTCACTGGATTTTTTGTCTTCAACTCTTCCTTATTAATTTGTTCATTGTGTTCTTTGATTTGGACATTGGAAGGATACATACTTTGCAGTAAGTTTGTAATCATTGTGTCTTAAGTGGGTTGCTTCAAATTTAAGGCCCTCTCTATGGTGAGAATTGGATGAATATAATATTATGGAAAACTCTCTATATTGTCTTAGTGAATTGATAATGGTTCCTCATAATAAAGGAAAAGTTGGAAAAGAGAATACAAGGTAATATTTTGAACTAAGTTTTCATGGTACATTGTAATATGCAGCCAGTATGGGCTAGTAGCTAACCATACTGGCAGATTTGATAACAATTTGAAGAACAATGAGGGTTTGTCTTAACGTCCTTCAAAGGTTTAAATTATCAATGATGTATTTATTAATGACATTGATGGCTACTCCAAAACAAATATAAGTTTACTTTGTGATTAACTTCTTCCATGTGCAAACATCTACAACAAGTCTACCTAGATCAAAGTGTTTCGGGGTACCAATATTTCCTACCCTAAGGTCGGGAAATTGACCTACCACTTAGGATGATTTTAGGATCATGTATATTTCTTCTTAGTTAGTAATATATGGCCTTACTATAAATGGGAACATTCTTGATAGCTTGAAACAAAAATATTCAAATAGAAAGGTTTTTTCATTCCCCTAAGATATCAAATTCAAGTTGAGGCTTAAGTATAGGATAATCTATTCTTTCCGAAAAGGTGGATTTTCATATTGTTCTTCAGGTGGAGAAATATATGTACTTGCATCAAACTGAATAGGAAGAAATGATATTTGATGCTATTCATTCTTTTGTTTGAATATTATTTGTGAATTTGGTTTTCTATCATTTTTTTAATCGAAATTGTGCCCCTTCACAATCTAAGGTAATGAGAGAGTAAATTCAAAGTTTTATTGTTATGTTGTTGTAGATTGGTTGGGCTTGTTTTATATTGGGATTAGGTGTAGGTTGGGTAGGAAACTATGGTTTCCTCGGAGGATGTTGGTTTCTAGGCTACTGGGAGGTATAAAAAAAACTTGTTTATTCTTAATTAACCAGCTTTGTTGAGGCCTCCGTGGCTATTGGTTTGGCCATTGGTGAGTATGGAATTGAGGGAATGGAAGTCGATGTCAAGAAGGTATGGGAAAAGGTCAAGGTTTTTGGTTAGAAATTTTTATACAATAAATTTCCAATACCAAATTGGCAATTGGTTGTTAGGAAAATATGGACAATCAACTTTAGGAATCAATGTAACTATGAATGTGGCATTGGTGGCCCAAGGTACTTTCCCAGTTAACCTAACCTCATCCACCACCCTAATAATATCATTTCCAATTAGGTCAAATAAATTCGTAAACAAATCAAGATTCCACCCATAAATCCCTGGGATTTTTCCCCCTATCCATTGAAGAAAGAATGACAAAGTTCAAAGCTAGAAGCTTCTTCAAACATTTTTTTTCCTATTTTGAAACTCATATAGAAAATTGTATGACCACTTGTATAACCTTTGTTATGTTACTGCTAGTTGGATCTTTATTTTATTTTTTCTAAATTTTGAAGCACCTCACTCAAACAAGTCATTAAACCCCTTTATGTCAAGGGCATCTGCATTTTTCATGCTCCAAATAGAATTGGTTCTTTTTCAATCAAAGTGATATAAATACTTGGTTTTATTTTCCTCAAATTAAGCCAGGTGGATTTTATATTCATCCTTCAATCCATATCCTTTTGCCCTGAAAATTTAACCTTTCCTTCCTACTTTTAAGTTCTTTCTATCTCAACAATTCATCATCCTTCAAAATGCCACTCTTAATATCAGAGAATATCAATCAATTGTTTTATGACTAAGGCAATGAGTATTATAGTTACTAACTGATGATTGTAACAAAGTAAACGATCATGGGTGAAAATGTGAAGTTGGGTTACACTTTTTTCCCTTTTTGAGAAAAAAACTTTCATTTTTTTCTGTTCTTCAACTTTTTGCAAGCTAAAACAATTTTCTGTTTAGAATTTCATTTTACAATAAAAATAAAAGTTGTCAGAAATTTTATTAGCTTTCTATTACTTATTTTTTGGAATTTTTTTATACATATTTAATATGTCAACTTAGCATTTCTTTGAGTGTGTGTTTTTTAGCAATCAAAGGATTCATAAGAAGTCATGTTAATACACAATGTTGTATTCTTTGAAACTTTGTGTTTTTTAGAAACAAAATGTGTTACAACAATCTAGACAGAGTCTACTTCGGTTTCGTCATATTTACAAAGCCAATGGATGCATATCATAATTACTAGAATTTTTTGAACTGATCCAATATAAAAAAACTGGATATTTTGAATACGTTTCATGACGCAAGAAATTTCTTAACATATAAGTTATAAACTAAAGATCTAAAAACTACCCATTAGAGACGATGAACCAATGTAATGCACCATAATTTTTTCAATTTTTTTTACAACGTATTTTGGAAGATACAGAATTATGATTTCATTGAATCATAATGACCTTCAGAAATTGTTTGTACTCATTTTATTACAAAATTAATTAAAATTAGTGAATATTTATGGAATTCCATAAAAGTTATATTTCCTAAAAGTAGATTCAATTCTGAAAATGCTTGTCTTGGTTCCGACAGTTAATTCAGAATGTTTCATGGATTTTAATCAGTCCAAAGTTACAAATACATATTCAGAGTTTAGGTTTGCATAATTTTTGACGCGTTAGCTTGGCCGAACTCTTAAAAAAAGTTCAGCCGAATTATTTTTTGCGCCGACGGCCCGTCAAGTCTAACGACGTAAAATTTTGGTCAAACTTTCACAATTTTCCATCGACCGGAAAATATCACGGAACCCCTCCAAAAAAACATTTCGCAGCAATATAAATTGCCGCAAAATCGTTCATTATCTTCGCATATGTTCGCACATTTGGTTTGATTTTACAAAGGTCTTGGTCTGATTTTGCAAAGAATTGTCTAATTTTGCAAAGAATTAAATTGTTTTGGTTTAAAGACTTTTCTTGGAGGTACATTCAAAGAACATTTTTCCAAGAGATTGTTTTGGGTTCAAGGAATTTTCTTGGAAGTACATTCAAAGGACATTTCTTGGGACATTTCTTGGAGGTATGTGATACATTTTTTGGATGTTTTTTGGGCTTCATTTTTTTTGAAAGTATGGATTTGGGCTTAATTTAGAAAGGATATTTTTTGACATTTTTTGGAAGTATTTTTTAAAGTGATATTTTTTGAAGTATTTTTTAAAGTGGCATTTGGTTTGATTTTACAAAGGTCTTGGTATGATTTTGCAAAGAATTGTCTGATTTTGCAAAGAATTGTTTTGAGTTTAAAGACTTTTCTTGGAGGTACATTCAAAGAACATTTTTGCAAAAGATTGTTTTGGGTTTAAGGACTTTTCTTGGAGGTACATTCAAAGGACATTTCTTGGAGGTATGTGATACATTTTTTGGATGTTTTTTGGGCTTCATTTTTTTTGAAAGTATGGATTTGGGCTTATTTTCGAAAGGACATTTTTTGGACATTTTTTGGAAGTATTTTTTAAAGTGATATTTTTTGAAGTATTTTTTAAAGTGGCATTTTTTAAGAAGTTGGAATTAATTTTCAATGGACATTTTTTGGAGGCATTTTTTGAAGTGACATTTTTTTAGAGTACGTGTTTTAGATTGAAGTAAATCTTTTATAATGATTTTTTAAAATGAGTTTTTGTCTAACTTTTAAAAAGAAATTTTTTTGTAGGACTTGGAAGTAAATATTTTGAGCTTCGTTTCATTTTTATAAGACATTTTTTTCTCGAATGTTTTAAAGTAAGTGTTTTGGATTGGAGTATGTATTTTTTGCAAAATTTTTAAATGAGTTTTTTTTTAATTAAATATTTTGTGGTGTTTTTTCTAATTTTGTTTTTGTCTAAATTTTTGAAGGAAATTTTTTGAACTTCATACTCTATTATCATGGGAAATCAAAGGAATTGTATGAGAAAATATGATCAAAAAAAAAACCTTGAGGAATGTAGAGAAGAGACGAGACAATCTCGCAAAAGAAAGATAGAAGCACTTTCGAATATTGAAGTGGAAAATCAACCTCAACTAGAAGTTGAAGCAGGTATGTAAATGTAAATATTATGATTTTGATATATTTAAAATTTTCCTAGTGTAAAATGTGAAGCTTAATTTTTATTTGATGAACTAATTTTACAAGGTATATATATATATATATATATATATATGTTGAACACATGCACGTATTATTGAAATTATACATATATTTATTAATTTAGTTATTTATTGAATATGTAAACTTATTATGTATTATTCATTTGAATTTGTACATATGAAATCAATGTCGACGATGAAATGTTGGAAAATGTTGACACTCACACATGTGGAGATAAAAAAGATGACCATTATATACGATATCGTGTTAACCACATTTTTAATAAGTACTTCATAAATGAACATGTGATAGTTCAAGCCCAAATGTTGAAAGGTCTCCTATCATTAAGAAAATTAAAAGAAGCTATGACTTTATTGGATATTCGAAAATCAACCAAAGATTAAAAAAAAAAAAAAATGAAGGAAAATGTGATACAAAATATAAATAGTGCTATAAATTCAATTAGAAGATCTAGACAGAAAAATGTTTCAGATATACGTAGAGAAATACATATGGCAGTGGTTTCATCAAGTACTAAAGAGAATCGCTTGGTAAAATCTATGGCACGAGCATTAGGAACCTCGCGAAAAGCTTTGCACAAACATCGAAAAATTCGGTTGCAAATAGATGTAAATGATGAACTCGCTTGTTGGAGAGATATTTGTAGGAAACCATACAAAGATAGAATTGGATAACATGTTAAAAAAATAATATATGAACATTGGAAGAACAATTCGCGTGTTTCGCCAACTGCAAAGCATGTGATGTGAAGAAGAAAACACGAAATCAGTACGAACAACATGAAAAACATTTCTTAGAAACCACTCAGATAGAGTTGTTCAACAAGTTCAAAGAAGAGAATCATGAAATTCATGTGTCAATCAGTGCTTTTTTCAACAAAAACCATAGTATGTAAAACCTATCACCGTACGCGACACTTGTGGTTGTCGTTATCATGTGGATTTTGAGTTATATTATGACACATTCCTTAATTCTGGTAGAACATTTTGGAAGGATTCACCTCCTCCTTCCACTATCCGTGATTTCATATCTCAAATTCTATGTGAAAGAAAAAGGGATGATCTATTTTACAAAAAGAAATGTGTTGGTGGTAAAAAATGCGATGATTGTGAAAATTTGACTAAATTTCAAAACAAATATCATATTGATATAAATGATCAATCATTTTCCAACATGAAAGTGAAATGGAAGAGATATGAATATATCCATACATCTATTCAAGGTGCAAATTTTGCTAAAAGAATTGAATTACGAGAAGAAGAAATTTTTGTGATAGACTTTTTGAGAAATTTTGAAGCATAAATTTATAAATAGACCAAGCATTCCCATAGAGCGCGATGGCAAGACTTGAAATTCAAAAAATCCCGTGAAATTTTTCCACCAGGGACCATTTTGTCAGTAATTGATTTTGCAGAAAAGTACACAATTGTTCCACAAAAAGAAATTCAGAGTGAATACTATCATTCTGACCAAGTCTCCATGCTCGTCCATATTCTATATAGACATGTTGAACAAAACGTCGATCATATAGAAAGCACCAATGAAAATCGACATGTTATTAAAGAATATCACTTTTATATCAGTGATGATCGTACACATGATACATATTTTGTACAACATTGTTTTGGAAAGATTTATGATTCCTTGAAAAGAAGGGGAATAACATTCAATGAACATTGGATATGGTTAAATGGATGAGCAGGTCAATTCAAATCTGCACGATCATTCTTTTGGTTGTGTTTTCTTCATAAGAAAACCTGCATTAAACATTGTTGGAATTTCTTCGAGACTGGTCATGGAAAAGGAGAACATGACGATGCAAGGGCATGCATAAAAAGAGCACTTCAAAGATATCAAATGAATCCCTTTGCAAGCCAACTTGTGGATGTTAAAGAAGTTTTTCAATGGTGCATCGCTACTCTAAGCCATGAGACTAACGGATCAAGGGAAGTGCAAAGTTACATTCATTTTA
Source organism: Pinus albicaulis (assembly GCA_034641835.2). Lineage (NCBI taxonomy): Eukaryota > Viridiplantae > Streptophyta > Pinopsida > Pinales > Pinaceae > Pinus > Pinus albicaulis. The sequence continues at coordinate 578,858,818 of CM076572.1, read as the reverse complement.
ATTTTTATTGGATATATAATTTTAAACAGTGTACATTTATCACAATTTGATTATCTCTTATTGATTATCTTTGATTGTATTTTGATATCATATTTACATTCTTCTTTGAATTTTCCATACAAAGGTTTTTCTGACATATTGGGATCGAAGAAGTAGATATATCAATTGGAAATGACGTTGAAACAATAAAAGGGACTCGAAAATTGCATTCAATTAAAACAAAGTTGTCCACAAATGTGTTTGCATTGGACAAAAGAAAATATTCTTGTTTTTTTCATGTTTGCATAGACAACACAGAATCCAACGACGTTTGTGAAAACAAAATGTATGTAAAAGATTGGAAACATACAGAGCTAAATACAAGGGGGAAATTTTATGTTGCAATGTTTGAAGAAATGCAATCAGAGGAGACTAAAATATCATCCGATGGTGATCGAGTTTCTAATCTTGTTAGAGAAGGTAACATTTGAATTGCTTTCAAATGATAAAGATCTAGAATAAATTTAAATACATAAGTTTGTTAAGTTTGTTAAGTTTGTGTAGGAGATGTTTTTGCTGTAATTTCACCTGCTGACAACGATGAAAATGTGAAGTATTATTTGATGTGTTGCACTGAATGAAAAATGAAATTATTAGAAAACTATAATGATCATGGGTTTCCATATGAAAGAGGATCCATTATACTGAAAGGATATTTTTTCAGACAAACTAATCAAAGTGGGGATTTTGTTTACTTTGAAGACTATGAACCAGATGTCATAAGTTGTCAATATAGTCACTTGGTGTGTGCAGTGCGCATAAAGTTGATAGATGTTCAATCAATGAAGAAAATGAAAATTAAGAAATGGAAAATGTCAAAATCCGATCATGAATGGATCATTGAAGATGGCATTCCATTGGAATTTTTTTTATTGAACTTCCCAACAATTTCTTCTCTTTGGATTATGTTTTAGAACTTCCAGAACTCAACTAAAAATTGAGTTGCATTGTTATGTTATCTATGCAAGTGTTTGCACATGTACAAATTGTTTTGGTACATGCACACTAAGATCAACTGAAAGTAGTTTTTCTATACATGCATTGATGAAAAATGTTGCATGTATTGGATATATATATATATATATGTATGTGTGTGTGTTCTAGAATGCAATTAATTGTTCAAGTAGTTTTACTATATGTGCATTGATGAAAAATGTTTCATGTACTGAATATATATGTTCTAGAATGAAATTAACTAAAAGTAGTTTTTCCATGTGCATTGATGAAAAATGTTGCACGTACTTGATATATACACGGACTGAATGTGACCAGTTTTTCTTGTGGGATTTTCTGGTAAAAAGTATGGAATGTAAATAAATCATCCACAGTATAGTTTTGAACGAATATTCCTTTCAAACAAGAGACTCGGAGCACTTATCTGACTTGTAGAAATTATATAAAATATGCATGTATATATCCAGACTCTCCTGATCTCACAATATTTATCTTCTTGCAAAATACAGAATCCTTCTACTATAATTCTTACGGAAATTTAATCAACAATTGCAAAACACATAAAGCAATAAAAACACACATAACACAGTTGTTTAACGAGAAAGCTTGAAGCTGAAAACCCCAACTATCATATATTATGTATCATGGAGATCATGTAACAATCTCATACAAAGCTTAGTACATCAAGCTCTCAATACAATACAATCGTCACACACTAACATAGAAGAAATATGCAAATCCATGCACCAATCTCTACCCTCCTGCTAGCCTACCTCCACTGTGCAATCCAAGCTGATTACAAAGACCAATTCAATGTAATCCCACTCTCCTTGACTGCGTTATTATCATTGGAAAATCCAATGTATATATAGATGCAATTCATGCATCACTATGGTCACAACAGATAGTCTATCTCACCCTTTCACCTATCTCTGCACTGGGTCTCCACTGGATCTGACATGCACTGTAGTTAACTGTTGTATTGTTCAGTTGATTAATGATTTGTTATTTGTGAATTAATTCACTCCACTCTCACTAGTGTATCATTCAGTTAGATTAGATACAACTAGCTCAACTGAGTCTAACTGATTTAAACTGAATACAACTCCATGAACTACTCTTCCAAATCTAACTGAGTCCTCCATGCATGAACTCCAGTAAACCCTTAGGAATTGTGTAATTCCTTCAGCCCACTGATTTTCCAAATCTGTTCACTGAAATAAAGTGCTCCAAGAGAATAAGTTGTTGTTTATTGTCGATTTTTATTAAGAGCTAATAATAACCGACATGCATCTATTTTTAGATCGACGATCTATAAATAGACTTCGCCCAATCTACTAAAAATAGAATTTCATCTATTTTTCAGATTTGACCAACCATCTACAAATAGCCTCCTACTACATATAGAATATTCTCATCATGTCTAAAAATAGACATACACCTAAAAATAGCATGTGTGGGCCCCACCTAGTTTAGGTGATTCTTTTCCAGCTAGGATCAAGGATGATGTTTCAGGATGCCTCATTCACTATTTCTTGTTGCAATCTTCAACAAACTTTTGGTGGGATTCGACCCACATCTCTATTCCTGATAGAAAATATAGTACAAAATTTGTCTGTCCAATGGTCGGATATGTTCTAAGCAATTAACTGAAAGTAGATTTTCTATGTGAATTAATGAAAATTGTTGCACGTATTGGATATATATATATATATATATATATATATATATATATATTCTAGAATGCAATTAATTATTCAAGAAGTTTTCCCATGTGCATTGATGAAAAATGTTTCACGTACTGAATATATATGTTCTAGAATGCAATTAACTGAATGTCATCAGTTTACCAATTTATAAATCAACAAGGCTACCTAGTTGAGTGCATTAATTACATTGACCCCAATTCAACAAACATATATCTACTTTTTATATTTGCAATCAAAATTAAAGGGATTTATATGGGAAAGAGGCAGAACATATAGCCCATGAACTATTTTTTAGAGGTCAATGAAGGTATCATCATGTGGGAAAATGTTTGGAACACTTGATTGTACTTGAAATTAATCTTAAGATTGTTTTTTTATATCTACATAATCTTTTCTGAGTGAAAATTTTTCCAATGAAAGGAACATAGCTTTTCAATCCAACTAACCATATAAATTGAGCTCTATTTGAAAAAAAGTAAAAAAAAAAAACCAAAAAGCCAACAAAATAACATCTTTGGTTGTTATTTTTATTGGAATAACTAAATCATATTAAAGATTCTCTTCTTTGAAATTGTTTTTGGATGGAGAATCCTTAAAATATGATTTAGCTATTCCAATAAAAATGACAACCACCAATGTTATTTTGTTGACATGTTTTGTTGGCATGTTAACTTTTCTTTACTCTTTTTTCAATTAGATCTCAATTGATATGGTTAGTTGGATTGAAAAGCTATGTTCTTCCCATTGGAAATTTTTTCACTCAAACAAGAGTATGTAGAGATCAAAAGCAAACTTAAGATGCCAAATGTACTTCAACCATCCAAAACTTGAGTTCTAAAAACTTTTTTATTATATCAAAACATTACTTCACATGTCATGCCAATTGTAGTTCAACTATCCAATAAAAACATTTAACATTATATCACATGCCAAATGTAGATTCAACCATCCAAAACTTAATTTTAATTTAACAAAAAATTATAGATCACAAAATTACTTCACATGCCAAATGTACTTCAACCATCCAAATCTTGAGTTTTAAAAACTTTTTGATTATATCAAAACATTACTTCACATGTCATGCCAATTGTAGTTCAACTATTCAATAAAAACATTTAACATTATATCACATGCCAAATGTAGATCAACCATCCAAAACTTAAGTTTTTATTTAACAAAAAATTATAGATCACAACATTACTTCACATGCCAAATGTACTTCAACCATCTAAAACTTGACGGTTTAAAAAAAAAAATTTGATTATATCAAAACATTACTTCACATTTCATGCAAATTGTAGTTCAACTATCCAATAAAAACATTTAACATTATATCACATGCCAAATGTAGATCAACCATCCAAAACTTAACTTTTTTAATTTAACAAAAAATTATAGATCACAACATTACTTCACATGCCAAATGTACTTCAACCATCCAAAACTTGAATTTAAAAACTTTTTGATTACATCAAAACATTACTTCACATGTCATGCCAATTGTAGTTCAACTACCCAATAAAAACATTTAACATTATATCACATGCCAAATGCAGATAAACCATCCAAAACTTAATTTTTAATTTAACAAAAATTTATGGATCACAACATTACTTCATATGCCAAATGTACTTCAACCATCCAAAACTTGAGTTTTAATAACTTTTTGATTATATCACAACTTACTTCACATGCCATGCCAATTGTAGTTCAACTATCCAATAAAAACATTTAACATTATATCACATGCCAAATGTAGATCAACCATCTAAAACTTAACCTTTAATTTAACAAAAAATTATAGATCACAACATTACTTCACATGCCAAATGTACTTCAACCATCCAAAACTTGAGTTTTAAAAACTTTTTGATTATATCAAAACATTACTTCACATTTCATGCCAATTGCAGTTCAACTATCCACTAAAAACATTTAACATTATATCACATGCCAAATGTAGATCAACCATCCAAAAATTAACTTTTAATTTAACAAAAAATTATAGATCACAACATTACTTCACATGCCAAATGTACTTCAACCATCCAAAACTTGAGTTTTAAAAACTTTTTTACTATATCACAACATTACTTCACATGCCATGCCAATTGTAGTTCAACTATCCAATAAAAACATTTAACATTATATCACATACCAAATGTAGATCAACCATCCAAAACTTAACTTTTAATTTAACAAAAAAATATAGATCAAAACATTACTTCACATGCCAAATGTACTTCAAGCATCCAAAACTTAAGTTTAAAAAAAAAACAAATTATAACACAACATTACTTCACATTCCAAATGTAGGTCAAAAGCAAAACATTAATTTATAGATCACAACATTACTAGTAGTTCAACTATCCAAAACTTAAGTTTTAAAAACCAAACAAATTATATAACAACATTACTTCACATTCACATGCCAAAAGTACTTCAACCATCCAAAACTTAACTTTCAAAAACAAAAAAAATTATATTAACACAATAAAATATGTCCAAAAATTGTAGATCTCACAAGTATCAAGTATCAAGTTATATATATGACTGTGCATCTAGATAATATATAAAAAAGTAAATTTAAGACTAGAAATATCAATCAAATCTACAAATCATGTCCATCAAATACAGATGGATGTAGTGTCTTTCCTAGTAGAGTCTCAATCCGTGAGCTATCTTGCAAAGCATGGGGAACTTGTACACAATGCATGTACAAACATTAAAATTTGATGTTTTAAAAACGAGTGAGAATATATAGAACTTCATGTAAAAAACAAAATATAAAAAAAATCATGCAATACCTCATGAGGTTCCCTCTGCATTTGTTCACCTGCTACAACTTCCCCCATGGGAACATCTCCAACAGTAAACTGTACAATATACATGTACAATTATATATATATTAAAAATTTTCAGATGAAAATGCACATGTGTATATATAAACTTATTTTCAATAATATTAAAAAAAAGTTAGACAACTTGTTCAAATGGTTGAAATGGTGTGGATGTTCCTATCTCCGTCGCTAGAGTCCATGGATTAAAGAAATCTTCTATAGAAACCTAAAATTCAAAATTTTAAAAGTATAAAATAACTCAAGATCAAGATCTCAATTTATAATAAAACTTAAATAAACTTCAATTTATAAATTATAACTTTAAAAAAAACATATATATATTTAAAAGTGAAAAATTGAATACTTCTGCAGGTGAATTTGGGACATCTCCTAAGAGAGGCTCCAAAAGAAAATCTCCAAAAACCTAAAATTCAAAAAATTTAAAATAACTCAAGATATAGATATATATATCTCAATTTTTAATGGAAATTTTTGAGGTGGAATATATATAACTTAAACATAAATTTTAAAAGTGAAAAATTGTCCATACTTGTTGTGGATTTGGCACATCTCCTAAGGAAGTAGAAGGTACATCTCCCAAGGAAGAAGAAGGTACCGCCATCCCAAAAACATCGGATGGAATCGAAATCTGTTAAAACATTTTATTATTATATATGTACATGTACATGTGTGCACAATTATTTATTTTAAAAATATCACTTAAAAAACACTAACATTTGTCAACATATCTTGATGGTGAGACCCATCTTCATTGTTTGAACCAGAGGTCCCGAACGTGATATTAACATTTTCGTCATTCATCATGCATGACAACTGCAAATGGTGTTTTAACATATAATGATACATTTTTGTTAGATTAATGTACATACAAATAAATGTATACATATACATGTGTATTTATTACAAATTGTACATGTATGTGTTAAAATAATTGAACCCTAACCATTAACACATACCATTCCCGTCCCTTCCTCATGAAGAATTAGGTCTTGCCAACCATTGCAAAAAAAAATTGCATATATTTTGAGACCGTCAATACTCATGGTGTCAATCTCTTCATCTGTACAATACACAAAATTGGTGCGTGCATTCTCACGTGCTCTTTGTCGATTCAGACAAACATCGACTCCACCCAATCCACTATGAACGTTGTCGATGATGGAATCCCTTGCTTCTCGACTAATTTGAGAAGTGGCATCCATCTCTAATTACAAAGTTTCGACCCGAAAAGGTCAACTAACCAATGGTGGCTCAGGGCGAGGAAACTCAACATCATGCCTAGCGCCCCTACGGTCACACAATTGACCTTTCCTAGAACCAAAAAATTCAGAAAGATGGTCATTGTAATTGGGTTTCATTTGCAAAAATAATTCTTCATAAAAAAAAAATTCAAAATAAATAGGAACCTCGTCGTTCCATGGGAGTCTCCCATAGACTACAAGGTGTCTATCATACAAATAGTGAGCTATATTAGGGTGCTTGAAATATTGCACCTTCAGCATCTTTCTTTTCGGCCCTTCTTTGAAATTAAACATTGATTTCGCCATTTCTTTTGTAACTCTTTGTTTTACATCCTCCCATTTATGGGGACCCATTATGGTTTTCTTTGTTTTTCTCATGACTTCTACAAATGTATCACTCATTGGCCCAAGATTTTGGTACACAGTTACTAGTTTTCCTAAAGAATGTGTAACTATTTCCAAGCTTACTCTCAGCAGGTAGAGTCAAAGCCACGAGATCTCTCTGCAATCTTGCATGAAGTTGTTGACACCTTTCTAAGGTGCATTACGCCATGTTTCTTTCCCAAGGTATATCAGAAATGTCAGTCGGATAAGTCGTGGTGGGTGGACAACATTCTTCTTGAAGGTAGCATTGTGCCCTGCGTCTTTTTTTACCAACATTTGGGGCATTTTTAGCCTCTGAATCAATATGTATAATTTTGTATATTAGAAAAAACACATGTAAACAAATTTGTACAAATTGAATGAAAAAATATTGAAATTGATGGCAACCTCGACGTGGTTGGCTAGCATCTTCCCCACCCTGAAACTGTTGACAACCAGAACGACCCTGCTGAGAACCAACACCACCAGCCATTGATTGGCCTCCGAGGGAATAAATATCACCACCTTCATGCAACCTGCTAGCACTTATTGATGGCCCTCTAAGGGGATTTGAACCATCACCAACCTCTCGAGATGAGAGAGAAGCTTCATAAACAAATACGAATTTATAATCAATTGAAAAATACATTCATACATATAAATATACACGTACATATTCATTTATTAAATTGCGTTCAAACCATACCACGATTGGGTGAACCATGGGTATGCTCCATGGATGGAGTAGAGACCCTTCTCCTCTTATTAGCTCCTAAAAAATAAAAAATAAAACTTATTAACAACTAATTTAACTCACAAAGTTGATAAAAAATCAATTCCATATGTACACACATGTATGGAGATTTAAGATTATATTTAAATACCATGAACATCCATCGATCCCTGATCCCCCCCTCTCATAGAGATATGGGATTCTGTTGATCTTCTTCGTCGCTCATCCTCCATGATATATATATATATATATATATCTACGGTGGACATTTACAATTATTTATTTAAATGACTGATTTAAAATAGATTCAAAATAAATTTCAGAAAATTAATGTAATTTAGTGTACACAAATTATGTAAAACACAACTTTCAAAGCACTAATTGATGTGTGAAACTCAATTTAAGAAAAAAAAAATTATAAAAATGATAAGGTCACCAAACTGCGCTTTACATGGTGGGAGCACACTTGGTATAAAATTTAAAAAAACACATTGTCATTAAAAAAGAAGTGAAACTCCATTTAAACGAAATTTGTTGAAGTCCACGCATTTTAATTTCAAAAAAATGTGAATTTCACCACTTGTTGCAAATGTGAAGTTCACCAAGTTGCGCTTTACATGGGGTGGTGGGAGCACACTTGGTATATAGTTGAAAAAAACACATGGTCATTAAAAAAGATGCATTTATAAGTACACAACACACACATATCCAAGATATGTTACAATGTCGATCAATAAATTTTGAAGGAGAGTGTCTCAACACTAATTCATCTTTGAGAGATGAATCTTGAATTTTTGGAGAAGAGCGTCTCAAAACTAATTCATCTTTGAGAGATGAATCTTGAATTTTTGAAGAAGAGTGTCTCAAAACTAATTCATCTTTGAGATGAATCTGGCATTGGCATTGCCCCATATAATTCTAATTCATCTATTAATTCATCTTTGATAGATGAATCCTGAATTTGCATTGCCCCACGCAATAGATCAACAGACATCTTATTCAAATTCGTACAATGTCTTATACTAAAAAATTGAAATTGGCTAACAATATTGTTTACTATTCCATGTATTTCTTTTAGCCTCTCCTTCTTAACTTGGCACACACCATTCATTTGGTTGCACACAAGTTCAGAATTGGTGAAAACTACAATTCCATTTGATCCATACTCCATAGTTGTTCCCAAGCCTTCTATCAATCCAATATAATATGCCTCGTTGTTTGTTGTTCTTCCCGGTATATTCATTTTCCTTTGGACGACTTTGCTAGTCACAATATTGGAAAGCACATATGTAATCACTACTTTCCCTCGATTGGGATAGCAAGAAACTTCTATGCATAATTTCCATTTTTCAACCATATTTAATGGTTTTCTTATCTCTGAAAAAAAAAAAAAAATCAATAAAAATATATATTAAATTGACATTTATTGCAAATGCATGGGAGAAATGGCACAAGATCATGAGATAAATGAAGAACTTCTATTTAGATCTATTCCAGAGATTGACTGTAGGGGCATTTACTATATATGTCACCTTTCATAAAAGATGAGATCCATAGGCTACCTGGCCCTTTACAGACTCTGCCTATAGAACTTGTAGACGTTAACACTACCTGTCCCAATTATACCCTATGAAGGGTGTAGAGGACCCGTGGAATCACTCACACTACTTTACGTAGACATAAGGGTGTATAAGAATGCATTTGTTTTACATTGAATATTTTTCATTTTAAATTAAGAATCTATTTGAAACAATTACCTATATAAGGTTTAAAACCTATATGTTTTGTATCAAATTGAACTTTTGGTTTCAATGGGAAACTTTTATGGCTAATGTGTTTTTTCTCGAAACATGATACACCCCATTAAAATGGGATATATATCGAAATGATTCCTATGTTGTAATAAAATATAGATGCATAAATTCAATGAGCATAGTTTTGAGATATAAAAGTCCACAATGGAAGATTTGTTTGTGAACAAATATCAATGCCACTATGGATATATATCTGCTTCATTAAAAGGGATTTTTCTAGAATGATGTCCACTAAGTTGGAAAGAAGGGAAAGTATCACAATTATATGTTAATGTGCATGTGTTTTACATTGAATATTTTTCATTTTAAATTAAGAATCCATTTGAAACAATTACCTATATATAAGGTTAAAACCTACATGTTTCGTATCAAATCACTTTTGGTTTCAATGGGAAACTTTTATGGCTAATGTGTTTTTCTTGAAATGTGATACACCTCATTAAAATGGGATATATATTGAAATTAATCCTATGGTTTAATAAAATAGTTTCAAGTAGTTTAAAAATATAGATGCATAAATTCAATGAGCATAGTTTTGAGATATAAAAGTCCAAAATGGAATAGTTATCTATGAACAAATATCAGTGGATCACTATGGATATATTTTCTTCATTAAAAAAGAATTTTCTAAGAGGATGTCCACCAAGTTTGGAAGAAGGGAAAGTATCACAATTATATGTGTTAATGCATGTGTTTTACATTGAATATTTTTCATTTTAAATTAAGAATCTATTTGAAATAATTACCTAGATATAAGGTCAAAACCTATGCTTTGTATCAAATTGAACTTTTGGTTTCAATGGGAAACTTTCATGGCTAATGTGTTTTTTCTCGAAATGTGATACACCCCATTAAAATGGTAGACATATCGAAATGATTCCTATAATGAAATAAAATAGTTTCAAGTAGTTTCAAGATAAGGTTAAAACCTATATGTTTTGTACCAAATTGGACTGTTTTGTATCAAATTGGACTTTTGGTTTCAATGGGAAACTTTTATGGCTAATTTGTTTTTTCTTGAAATGTGATACACCCCATTAAAATGGGAGATATATCGAAATGATTCCTATGATGTAATAAAATATAGATGCATAAATTCAATGAGCATAGTTTGAGATATAAAAGTCCAAAATGGAAGAGTTGTTTGTGAACATTTATCAATGCCACTATGGATATATATCTACTTCATTAAAAGGGATTTTTCTAGAATGATGTCCACTAAGTTGGAAATAAGGGAAAGTATCACAATTATATGTTAATGTGCATGTGTTTTACATTGAATATTTTTCATTTTAACTTTAAGAATATTTGAAACAATTACCTATATATAAGGTTAAAACCTATATGTTTCGTATCAAATCACTTTTGGTTTCAATGGGAAACTTTTATGGCTAATGTGTTTTCCTCGAAATGTGATACACCTCATTAAAATGAGAGGTATATCGAAATTAATCCTATGGTGTGATAAAATAGTTTCAAGTAGTTTAAAAATATAGATGCATAAATTCAATGAGCATAGTTTTGAGATATAAAAGTCCAAAATGGAATAGTTGTCTGTGAACAAATATCAGTGGATCACTATGGATATATTTTCTTCATTAAAAAAGATTTTTCTAAAAGGATGTCCACTAAGTTTGGAAGAAGGGAAAGTATCACAATTATATATGTTAATGCATGTGTTTTACATTGAATATTTTTCATTTTAAATTAAGAAACTATTTGAAACAATTACCTAGATATAAGGTTAAAACCTATGTTTTGTATCAAATTGAACTTTTGGTTTCAATGGGAAACTTTATGGCTAATGTGTTTTTTTCTCGAAATGTGATACACCCCATTAAAATGGTAGACATATCAAAATGATTCCTATGGTGAAATAAAATAGTTTCAGGTAGTTTAAAGATAAGGTTAAAACCTATGTTTTGTATCAAATTGAACTTTTGGTTTCAATAGGAAACTTTTATGGCTAATGTGTTTTTTCTCGAAATGTGATACATCCCATTAAAATGGTAGACATATCGAAATGATTCCTATGGTGAAATAAAATAGTTTCAAGTAGTTTAAAGATATAGATGCATAAATTCAATGAGCATAGTTTTGAGGTATATAAGTCCAAAATGGAATAGTTGTTGGTGAAAAAATATCTGTGGATCACTATGGATATATTTGCTTCATTAAAAGGGATATTTATAGAAGGATGGACTAAGTTGGAAAGAAGTGAAAATATCACAATTATATGTTAATGTGCATGTGTTTTACATTAAATATTTTTCATTTTGTTAAGAATCTATTTTCAAAACAATTAACTATATACTTGGTTAAAACCTATGTTTTGTACCAAATTACTTTTTGTTTCTAAATACTATGTTTTTTACATTGAATATTTTTTATTTTATTAAAAATATATTTGAAACAATTAAACTATATAAGGTTAAAATCTATGTTTGGTATCAAATCACTTTTGGTTTCAATGAGAAACTTTTGTGGCTAATTTGTGTTTTACATTCAATATAAAAGGTTTTTTCTCTCTCTCATTGTTTGAGACCATGGATATGAAAATGAAAAACTTTTATTTAGATGTAGGGGCATTTATTGGAGATGTCACATTTCATAAAAGATCAGATCCAGAGGCTACCTAGCCCTTTACAGACTCTACCTATAGAACTTGTAGAATTTAACACTACCTGTCCCAATTATACCCTATGAAGGGTGTGGAGGACCCGTGGAATCACTCAAACTACTTTACGTAGACATAATGGTGTATAAGAATGCATGTGTTTTAAATTGAATATTTTTCATTTTAAATTAAGAATCTATTTGGAACAATTACCTATATAAGACATAAGGGTGTATAAGAATGCATGTGTTTTACATTGAATATTTTTCATTTTAAATTAAGAATCTATTTGAAACAATTACCTATATAAGACATAAGGGTGTATAAGAATACATGTGTTTTACATTAAATATTTTTCATTTAAAATTAAGAATCTATTTGAAACAATTACCTATATAAGGTTAAGACCTATATGTTTTGTATCAAATCACTTTTGGTTTCAATGGGAAAATTTTATGGCTAATGTGTTTTTCTCGAAATGTGATACACCCCATTAAAATGGGAGATATATCGAAATGATTCCTATGTTGTAATAAAATATAGATGCATAAATTCAATGAGCATAGTTTTGAGATATAAAAGTCCAAAATGGAAGAGTTTTTTGTGAACAAATATCAATGCCACTATGGATATATATATGCTTCATTAAAAGGGTTTTTTCTAGAATGATGTCCACTAAGTTGGAAAGAAGGGAAAGTATCACAATTATATGTTAATGTGCATGTGTTTTACATTGAATATTTTTCATTTCATTAAAAATATATTTGAAACATTAACTATATAAGGTTAAAGCCTATGTTTTGTATCAAATTACTTTTGGTTTCAATGGGAAACTTTTATGGCTAATGTGTTTTTCTCGAAATGTGATACACCCCATTAAAATGGGAGATATATCGAAATGAATGCCATGGTGTAACAAAATAGTTTCAAGTAGTTTAAAAATATAGATGCATAAATTCAATGAGCATAGTTTTGAAATGAATCCTATGGTGTAATAAAATAGTTTCAAGTAGTTTAAAAATATAGATGCATAAATTCAATGAGCATAATTTTGAGATATAAAAGTCCAAAATGGAATAGTTGTCTATGAACAAATATCAGTGGATCACTATGGATATATTTGCTTCATTAAAAAAGCTTTTTCTAAAAGGATATCATACCAATTACATAACTAGGCTAGATATTCAAGATACATATTGCCATTGAATCAAACCACCTATGTTTTGTATCAAATCACTTTTGGTTTCAATGGGAAACTTTTATGGCTAATTTTTGTTTTACATTGAATAGAAAAGGTTTTTTTTCTCTCTCTCATTTTTTGAGACCATGGATATGAAAATGAAAAACTTCTATTTAGATCTATTCCAGAGATTGATTGTAGGGGAAATTATTGGATATGTCACCTTTCATAAAAGATGAGATCCAGAGGCTACCCGACCCTTTACAGACTCTGCCTATAGAACTTGTAGAATTTAACACTACATGTCCCAATTATACCCTATGAAGGGTGTAGAGGACCCGTGGAATCACTCAAACTATACATAGACATAAGGGTGTATAATAATGCATGTGTTTTACATTGAATATTTTTCATTTTAAATTAAGAATCTATTTGAAACAATTACCTATATAAGGTTAAAACCTATGTTTTGTATAAAATTACTTTTGGTTTCAATGGTTGTTTATTGGCTAATGTGCTTTTATCAAATCACTTTCGGTTTTGACGTATATTCTGGAATCTTCTGTAACCACTTATTAGGCCTATCAATATGTAAAGTCAATATGTAATTAGAGCACAGTGAATATGAGAAGTCGATACAATTATATGATCAAAAATTAGTAGAGATAAGCAATGTTTCTATAATATGGGATAACTGGTTAGATTATAGGTTTCCATAGATTAAGATTCAGTAACTAATACGTAGCCATTACTATTATTACTAAAAGTAAAGTACTAGTGATAGTTAACAGCAGATGATTTGTTTCCCTTTGCTTAAACTGATTTGTATTCCCCTAATAAATCTGTTGAGCTCACTTTCAATACAGAGAGTTGAACTAAGGACTGTCATCTAACTCAAGACGAAGAGTTGTTTCAATTCCTCTCTCTAACTGAAAACAGATCTCATTACATTGTGGTCCTCAACAATCTGTGTTTTTTGTTGCTGCTATTATATGAATCAACAGCTAACTGTCAATACAGAGAGCTGAACTAAGGACTGTCATCTAACTCAAGAGGAAGAGTTATTTCAATTCCTCTTTGTAACTGAAAACAGATCTGATTACATTGTGGTCCTTAACAATCTATGTTTTTTGTTGATGTTATTGTATGAATTATCCCAAGGTAAGAAGAAGAAATGCTTCTTTAAATGGATTTTTATTTCTTACTTTGGTTTCTCATAAGATTCTATAGGAATTCATGTCCATCCTGATGTTTCCCCTAGGGCCTATACATTGTGTGGGTTTTAGCACTATAAATCCTGGTGCTTTTGTCTGTTGTCATCTGTACTGTATCTATTGATTTGCTCTATATTAATGGTGCGTCTACATAGGAGATTAGACAGATATTAATCAATGTTGTTTTCTTTGTCTAACAGACCCCACCAACAGGGATGTTTTGATGCCCCATAGTATTACTTCCCACGGCCCTATCAGTCCATCTCTCTCTTTAGAGGACACTATTTAATATTTAACTGATTTGGATGATGAGTGACGATAATGAATGATAAATGGTGGTGCACAACTGGCGAAATTCTTTTTTTTGTGTGTTTCTGCTCATGTTGTAATTTTTTTGGAAACTTAGGAAATCTCATATTTAGAACAAGTGCAAACAAGTATAAATTTACAATGCTAAGTGACCTATATGTTTTCTTGTCAATATTTTTGGTGACTTTTAAGTTTTTGGTTTTTAAACCATAACTGGGGAATTTATATTAAGAAAAATATGATGTCAAAACATGCAGTTGAGTTATATAGAGAGTTATTAGTTTGTCAAAAATCTAAGGCAGGAAGATCTAAATTGCCAACTGTCACAACACCCAAGTACCAGCGATAGTTAACAGTAGATGATACTCCAAGTTCCCCCTGAGGATCATTCTGGAGGGGAAATTTTGTATAATCATTGTAATTTTCTTGTAAATATAAAATTTAAATAGAACAAAAAGCTTTTTTTAACAGTAAAAAAAATATTCAAGAAATGCTCTATCTTGTTTCTCTCTACCATATCTCTATAAAAAGTGACATATTGCTAATGTACCTGTTTTTAGTAATGTTTTTGGTTTTCATCATCCCAATCATATGTATGAATCTAGAATCTAGTTTGTCAAATCCTCAGTTTGCTTTCAGTTAAACACAAAATTTTCACTTATCATCTCATTTAGTTCCATCTCCCTTTCTACATTTGGAATCTTTGAATCCTTATATTTGTCCCTTTTTTACCCAACACGTCAACGGAGGAGGGGACTTTAAGCTGAGACGAAACAAAAATCTTTATTTACACCACTTCTGATTGACCAAAAATTATGGCTTTTTGTCTAATACCCTAAATTTAGCTTCACATAGATATAAAACATGAATCAGTGGCATTTTAGGTATAGCCGGGGCATTCTATTTTCAATTGAAAATCTACTATTTTTTTCCTACTAACAAAAAGGTTGACTGAGGTGTATTGCTACTTGATACAGAAATATTAACAGTTTCTGAGACTTGGACATTTTTCCCTATAAAACACACTTGAAAAATAAGTTTCAAGTCTCCTTATCACCAATGTTTGCAAACACAGATTTAACTAAGCTTTTTCAATGATTGCACAGTTACAACTGTAATGTTGTAAAAAGCAAAAAAAACAAAGTATCAAAACTAAGCAGTGCTTTTGCACTTCACTACATCCCTAAGAGTAGCTAATAAAACCCATAATTCTCTTGGAACAGATAACATTCAATGGTTTTAGAGAAGGAAAATTGGTGGATTATACTTACCTGGAAATTCTCTTAACGTCGCCGCAGCAATTCAACAAAATATGATCAGCAACAGAGCAGCAGCAGCACCACAGAATTCGCTTAACCTCGCCGCAGCAATTCAACAAAATATGATCAGCTACAGAGCAGTAGAAACAGAAACACGTGAAACACAGAAAATGAGAACAGAAACATGCGAAACACAGAAAATTAGAACAGAAACGCGTGAAAATGAGAATAGTTCGTGGCCGATATATTTATAAAATATGAGTTCGGCCAAACTGTTGTTGCCGGTTTTCCCATCTCTGGCAAAAGATATGTTTGCCCACGCCATCAGTATGTTGTCAATCTAAACGGCAGACTGAGTCCGGCTGAACTTTTGAGAATTTTTTGCTGAATTATTGCCAAAAAAAAATTTCTGCCACCGATTCTCACAAAAGTGTAACCCAACTTCACATTTTCACCCTATGTTAAATTCTATTTTCAATATTTTTAGGCATGCTTTAGGTTGAGGGATAATTGGTCTCTAGTAGTAGGTGATCCATACTCCTTTCTAATTGATGGATGCATATAAAAGGTATCTTAAGTTTCAAGAATATTGTGGATGTCTAAATATCTAATTTAAACATATGAATCAACACCCATTTCAACCTAGAAATATTTATTGTATTCCATACATCTAGATGTCATATTTTTCAACTTATATTCCCACTTATTCAATTTTTCAAGTAGAACAAACTGTTTAAAATCGCCACAACACATTTACCTTTGAATACAACATTTCTATGGTTGTTCAAAATAAGTATTTTGATAACATCAAGGGAAAAATATATCTACAATAGAAATCAAAGCAACATCTTTCATATGAGTTGGATAACACTGTAGAACATCAATTTCTATGCCCAAGAATCCAATGTAACCTTGAATTTTAGTGCATAAAAAAAGTGTCTCAAGTTTCAACATTATCATGGATACTTACCCTTAAAGTTTAGTGCATAAAAGAAGTGTCTCAAGTTTCAACATTATCATGGATACCTCAATATTTGATTTAAACATATGAACTAACACCCCTTTCCACCTAGAAATATTTATTGTATTCCATACTTCTAGATGTCATTTTTTCCAAAACATATTTTCATTTATCCAAATTTTCAAGTAGGACAAACTATTTATTCTTTTTCTTGTTCTTGTCTCACATTTTGTTTTTAAAAAATTTTGAGATTTTTGCAACTTTGTAAACTATGTTTTGTTGCATGTTTTCTTAAATGGGACATGGCATAAATATATTTTTGATGGGAAAACACTCTTATTTCTTGTGAATACATTAATATTAGCCATTTTATCAAATTCCTCGACCTTAAGATAAGACATATTTTGGAAGGTCGTACAACTTTTCAAGGTAACAGTAAAAATCCCCACGTTTAAATTTCTAAATTCCTATTTATTTAATTCAAAATTCATCATTCTAATTATTTTCACCACATTAATATAAAAAATAAAAATAAAAATAAATAAATAAAATAAATAAAAAATTAGGAGAGGATGGAGTGGATGGATATGGGAGTAGACTAAACTTATAAAATATTAGAAGGAATTCAAGAAGCTATTAGCTAATATCTATATAATTTAATTTTTTTTGTTGGCTCAACTTTCACATTTTTTAGTCTTGTTTTATGTTGGAAATGCATATTGTGATTAGTCCAAATATTGTAAATACAACCTTTTGATGATTAGTTATGTCTACTTCATTGTGTAGACTATTGTGATTGCATGTATGTTCCTTTCTGGTAAGGTAGAAGAAACTTGTGTGCTTCCTTGAGATGTCATAATATTGGCCCAGGACAGTCACCAAAAGAGGAACCCAACAAAAACTCAAGCTATTGTTGAATGTATTATAGAAAAGGTATGGTTTGGAACAATGTGTAAATTGATGTTGCCACATGTTTTTTCCCTTTTTTGCTAATCAAATTTAATGAGTTAACGTTTTGATGTATTTTATGGATTTAATTTTAGTGTAGCAATCTTTGTTTGTATTTATGCAACGTGCTTTGTGATATTTAAATTTGGTTTTCAAGAGTGCTAATAATAACATAAACAGGTGGTACTCATGGAAGAGCGGTTTCTTTCCACACTGGCCTTTGCTTTGATCGTGTAACATCCATGCAAATATCTTGTTTTTCAATCAAGATTTTTAATCTTGCAGAAAATTCGTTAACACAAGTAGCGTGGCATTTTTTTAATATTAGGTGAGTGTTCCATTCTCTTATCTTTGTTCTTCAATATTTTATGCCTTTTGGAATACATGCATCTTTTGATTTTCAAAACATTAGAAAATTTATTTATGTGTTATAGGGATTGCAACCCTCTGCCTCTCATGCAAGCCTTAACATATTATTCTTGGATATATATTTCTTGTTGCTAAGATTTTGAAGGTTACCCTGTCATTAGATGGAGAGAGGCCTTGGTGAGATTTTGATGCAATTCACCACCTGTTTGGGGGTTAGCTTATCTACTTTAATATAATTTGGTGTTTTTGCAAAGTGTTCAGATTTATAATATGCTCAAAATTTGCATAATTTCATCATATCTAAATATGTTCTTTGATTTCTCATATAAATCAATTTTTGTTAGGCGAGATATATTTGGAAGTGGGAGACTAACTATTTTTAGTGACTTGTCAATTCGTGACATGGAGACATCTACCCACTACAATTGTTAATTTCTATGCAATGTTTATTAATAAAATGTTGGATTTATATGAACAAACCAAGTCAACATCCATACAAATATGAATAACAAAAATAGGTGGTACTGATGACAGAGCAGGTTATTTCCACATTGGCATTTTATTTTATTGTGCAACTTCCATACAGATATCTTGTTGCTGCAATCAAGTTTTTTAATGTTGTAGAAAATTCCTTAGCACGAAAAGCATGGAATTTTTTGAATATTAGGTGATTTTTCCAGTATGTTATCTTTGTTAATCAATATTTTATGCTTTTTGGATTTCATGCATCTCTGTATTTTCAACAAATTGGAAAATTTCTTTATGTGTTACAAGGATTACAACCCTCTGCCTCCAATCCAAGCCTTAACATATTGTTGTTAGAGCTATATTTATTGTTGCTGAGTTTTTTAAGGTTAATTGTCATTAGATGGAGAGACGCCTTGGTGGGAGGATTTTGACGTAACTCAACACATGTTTGAGGGTTAGCTTATCTACTTTGATATAATCTAGTGTTTTTATAGAGTGTTCAGACTTATAATATGCTCAAACTTTGCAATAATGTCATCATATCTAAATATGTTCTTTGATTGCTCATACACATCAATTTTTTTTAAGTGAGATATATTTGGAAGTGGGAGACTGACTATTTTCAATGACTTGTCAATTTATGATTGATCTGTATATGAAAACTTGAGAGTTTATGGTGAAAATTGCAAGTGAAATGCTTATGGTTTTTATCCAATTATGTTAATTTTATTAACACATAAACATTCTTTAAAAATTATTTTTGTAGAAAATAAAGAAGACATAAATACCATAATAGTATACACAAGACAACAAATGATGAAGGAGTTCACCCCTCTTGGGCTACATCTCATGGTCTAGCTTCTAATGTTGGGCCTCTTTCATTATGCTCAAAAATATGTATTTACATCAAGTTACAATGCTTAGAATGCTAAAACAATATCTCCAATGGCTCCAGAATAGTTAGAAAACCCTAGATGGGCTTTTTCTACACTCAAAAAGATAAAAAATTGACTAAGTTATGCTCCATAGAAGTTATTCTTCTAATTGTCCTACAATCCGCACTCCTATGCAAATTTTTCTAGAAATTATACCTTTTGCAGCCACGTGGAGCGACAATTTCACCCCACACCGGAAAGATTCTTGTCAATTTAGGTGCAAATTGTTGAACAATTAATTTTCTTATGTCGGCCATTAACCACATAAAAATATTCCAAGTGGCACGGTTTGAGTCGTTGATTGTGGGTGGTTTGAACTGCTCCCGCCAAACGTTGACTACACTCGCACCAAGGTTGGTGGTATGGTTGGGCTTCGAAACCCACCATAGTTCAATTCAAAAATCCCACCAAATCGTTTGACCCCACTTGAACTGGGGTTTTTATGGTGGGTTGAGTCTAGGTACAATCCTAGTCCCGTCTACAGGTTTCACTCCTCCCACCCGTCTCTAACCATAACACCAACTGCTACTAACCCTGGCATGTGATAGTGTGTATAGATTGTCGGATTAATTGATGTAGGGGCTTACCATGAACCTAACTAGCATTGAACTGTGATTCCAAACATGGGTTCCCCCCATAATAAAACTTCAACCTTCACGTTAATCATTAGACCTTAAACTGCTCACATGTCGACTTGACTCTCGGTGATGTAGTTAACCCCTATTCACCTATTCGTCGAGACTTTTGGATATAGCTATATCATATGGTTTGGTTGTTGAAATTCACTGTCGGTTTTAACATATGGTCTATAGACTTTGGTTATGCACATAATATATATGGTTGGGTTGGGGTTAACCCCGAACCCCGACTGCCTGCCATGTAATTTGGTTGGGTGGACTAGGGTCTAGGGTTTACCCTAGTCCCGACCCCCAACTCCACTGCCACTAAACATCATATAAAACTTTTAACCCATACTTATTAAAGACTAATACAGGCGGGTCGGTGGAGGTCTTCGCTGATAGGCAGTAGGTCTCACATTCGAACCTTGCAGAGGTATTTTGACCTCCAACCAAAATTTTACACAAATGAGTGGAGGCCACGTGGCAACCACCGATTGGTCCATGTGGCTCTCCCTCATTCGTCCAGCACACAACCAATGAAAATGCACCAAATCAAATCAATAATAATGATACAAGTGGAAAACAAAAATGGGCCCGTAAAAACACATCACTTGCCCAGTCAACGTACGGACTCCTGACTGGGTGTACCTGCAACCCATTTTAAAAAATTTAGTCATTTTCCAATTCAATCATAACGTGATATCGGGAGCATCCGATATCGGTTTTGAGTGGAATGAATTGCATTGGAATCAGGGCGATGAGATCTTCTCTTTGACGCTGGTTTTGATCCAATACGAGCACTTTGAATTTTGAGCATTAAATTGATCCACCGAATCAGTGACATGCAAGTATCTACCCACTACAATTGTTGATTTCTATGCAGAGGTTATTAATCAAATGTTAGATATATATGAAAAAACCAAGTCAACATCCATTTCAAATGCCATCAACTCTCCTCAAGGTGTGGATAATAAATTAAAGTCTTCATATCATACATGTTTAGTTGAGTGAAAAGACCCTATAAAAATCAATTATTGTAGTAAACAAACACCATTTATTTGTTAGAACTATTTTCTTCACTACAGCCTAAGTTTGATGATATTTCAGGTTAAACACCAAATATATGTCCATGTAATGATAAGGCTAGAAGTGATACTATGCTTGGGCATGTAAATCAAGGTCTAGAAATTCCAAAGTTTGTTACAAACTGATTAAAAAAACAGCACATGTGAAACAATAAAAAATTCAGCTACTAAGAGTGTGCTAACAACAATGGTAGGTTCAGGTAAAAGGAGTAACAAGGATATACAAGACCATTTTTTCAATACCAATTCCACTACTATTTGTGTTCATTTAAATTATAGGTATCTTAATTTATTTGTTTTTTATTTAAATATTGAATGTAATGCAGTGTACGGAAATTAATATGGAGGATAATTGATGAAACTATTGAAATACCTATGTGGGAAATACTATTTTATGGTGAATAGGTAGCGATAGAAGCGGGTTCTCTTTTGGTGAAAAATCCATGTTATTTGTTATGGAATCCTCATGTTGGTCTTTGTTTATATTTATCATAAGATATTTGGTTTGTTTTTTATATTTCTCATAATATTTTATGGTCTCTATTTAATTCTATTCTATTTTTGACATGCAGGATGTCCTTGGTTGGCCATGGTGCCATTGACACTTCTTGGGATTGCAGAGAAGAGTATTTGTCTATTATTTCTCTTTGTTTATTTTTTTGTTATTTTCATTTCTTTTTGTTATTGTTGTTTGTATTTGATATTTGCTTGTTTTTCCCTGGTTTTTTTATAGCTATGATTTTTTTACATTTTTTAGCACAACCATGTGAAACTGTAGTTCTTTTTATTTTTCATGTTTGATTCTCCTTCTTATTCTTATTTTTTTTCATTTATATACATTTTTTCATGGTTTTTGTTTGTGTCCTATAAGTGGGGAAATTAAGGCAAGGCTTAGCAACACATTGTGAGTTTAGTGTCAATGAATATTCAACAAATGTAATGGGAAAAGATGGAGGTATGTATGAGGGAATTCACTAGTTTGTTTCTATATAAATTAGCAGTTCCATTTTGTTTTAATTGAACTCTTTTGGTACTTCTTATATCATGTGTGTTCATGTAAAAAATTTATAGGAAATATGTGTAAAGGAAGGTAACTAGAATCTTCAAGCATAAGCAAAACTTGCTTCTAATTGAGTAGAGTTTGTAGATATGAATGAAACAAAACAAAAGTTTTGATCCAATTTATGACCATAGTAGTTTTAATCTACAATTAGGAGGGTTACTAAGCACTTTATGCTACTAGAGGGTGTGGTTTTATTATGTGTGTATTTTAATCCCAACATTTTTATTAAAACATGACACATTTGTCCTCCTAGCTAGATAATATCTCCATATTTTCATATGGTTGCTTTATGCTTTTATGAATGATCTAAAGCATCATGGACTTCTTCCATCTTTATATCATAGGGAAATGTATGTTTGATAGGAAATTACCATATTCAAGCAATATAATGAACATAAAAAATATTTGAC
The DNA here is from genome assembly GCA_034641835.2 of Pinus albicaulis. Classification (NCBI taxonomy): domain Eukaryota; kingdom Viridiplantae; phylum Streptophyta; class Pinopsida; order Pinales; family Pinaceae; genus Pinus; species Pinus albicaulis. The sequence continues at coordinate 578,835,666 of CM076572.1, read as the reverse complement.
TTGTAAAGGCTAGGACCTTCTAGCCTTCTACAATTTTTATGCCTCTAGAAGGCTAGGAAATATTTCATTCAACTTTGGTATCTGTAGATTTATGGAGGGGGTCTAACTTGCTCACTCCAACAAATCCCTTTAGATCTTATCCTAGAAGTCTAGGAAAGAGTGTGTCCAACTTTGGTACGTGTAGAGTTTATGGAGGGGGTCTGACCTCCTCACTCCAACAACTCCCTTTAGACCTTATCCTACATACATTTTTCTGTCATTTCTTCAATCAAATTTAGTTGGGTCTATTCGCACACCAACCTACCTCCAATCTTGAGAAGAAGCCTCATACATCATCCTACGTACATTTTTTTTCATTCTCCAATCAACTTTCATTGGGCCTTAAGTCCACACACTAACCTATCTTGAGACCAAGCCTTAGAAAACCTAGAAACATAGACTGGTTAAAACCAAATAGGATCTCTAACTAGACAAAAAGGAAATGAAAGTGAGCCCCAAAAGAAACAAATGCATGAGAAGATCAAAGTCATGGAATTATCTTCATTCTCAACACCTTATTTACTTTGGCACTTCCTATGATTCTTCCATCTTTCCACTTCAGACAATAATGTGGCTTCTTCCAACTTTCCAGTCACACAATAAGGTGACTTCTAGTGGCTAATTCTTGTAGAGGGTCAAACAATTTCTAATCCATCACTTGAGGTTAAGATCCATCATTTTCATATCACAACGCTACATGGTTCTTCACCCTACTATTCCATGCTAGTTTGAGGTGGAGTTCCCACACATGTTTGCTCTCATGTACTTATGATAGGCGTGACTATTTTTTGTGGCCACATGTCCAAGCTTTGCTGCTTTATAATGTTCACATTACCCTGGGAATTAACATTGATATATCTAATAAATACCCTTAGAATAACCTAGAAATACAACAACTAAAATGGAACATGGTTGTTTACTAGACATGGAGATATAAGCATGCAACAAATGCATAAGTACATTGAAGTCATTGCTTTATCTCCATTCTCAATAATTTATCCGCATGCACTTGCTATGATTTTGTTATTCTTCCATTCCACATAGCAATGTGTCTTCTAGCCATTAATATTGGTAAAGGGGGGATAACCTATTTATGATCCTTCTCTTTGCGCTTAATATCCATAATCCTCATAGCATGAGGGTGCATGGTTCTTCCCCTGTTTGTGATTGTGATGGTTTGAGGTATAATGGCCACTTTTATTTTCCTACTTGCACCCGTCACATTTTTTAAGAAAGAAAATCAATTATTCATAATGAATTTGGTTATAAGTAAATTTAATATTAAATAAGGTGAATTAAGTTCTCTCTATAAAATTTGGAGAGTATCATTTTATGATGTTTAATTACAAACATTTTTGTATGGTGAAATTTTTAGTCCTTCCCTATGGATGAAGACTATAATTTTCATGCAACAGTCAAAATCCTTTGAAGTTATATTAGTTTACTTAGTTCCATCATTTTTATCATAAGTTTTATAAAAAAATTATATTTATTTTATCTATCTATAAAAAATGAATTCAATTTTTATATTTTTGAAATTTAAAATATCCCTTTTTCCATGGGATCATTATTACATGATTTGACCTAAATATCCTAAGTACCGGCTTTATTTCTACTTAATTTTTAGGAATAATTAATCATTTAGAAAAGAAAAGAAAAATTTATTGGTCGTTATGTAGGCTCATTAAATAATTATGAGATTGCAGAGCTCCCTACAATCAATGCTTTGTAATTCGTTGTTTTCCATGTTGTAGGTGAAGCATCATAGACTTTTACCGATTGCAGAGTTTGCTACAACTTATGCTCTATGTTTCATTGAAGTGGATGGGTTGGATGTGTCACTTCTCTAACAATTTGTGGTACTTGGTAGTTCATGGATTACCTTCTGCCACCACCTCAGAGCTAGACCATCAACGGACCTATGGGTAGGTTCCAACTTCACAAGGAATATATAAAGCCATAAGAAAATGCAAAGGCACCAGAGACAACATTCCTCCTTGTTCCCCCTTCTTTCCTAGTGGAGGCATCCATTACAATTCCCTAATTTCCAAAAATATTTTTCAACCTAGGTATGTTATTCCTTCCATTGAGATGGGAACATCTACAACAGTAGCTATGGTGACTAAATATGCTTAATGTGAGGGAACAACCTCTAAATTATGTGAGGAAAATCATAATTGAACATTCAATTGAAAAAAAAAAAAAAAAAAATGAGAGTGTCATTTTTAATGTAGTGATTGAAACAATCGAGCTAAGATTTTCTCTTCACAATTGCAATTACGTTTACCATAGCCATTGTCCAAGAGAGAGGAAGAAGAGTTAGAGCGGAACCTAGGCACAAAAATATGTTAATGGTAGATAAAAGGGGGGGAAGGAGAAAGACGTCAAGAGAGGAAGGAGATTTCATAACAAAAGGAACCAAAGGGAGGAGTAGTGGTTACTACTAGATGGATAGCATGACTATGGATACTACTGTCCATAGCTATTCATGCATGCAATAACATAGATGAAGGCAAACACATTTAATTGTATAGTATTGGACCAATATACATAATATGATAATCTATGCACAGGACATGATATTTATGCACAATTATGGGTAATGAAAGGATCAAATGCTTCTAAAATTGAATCAACAAGATTGCATCATCTTCATAAACAATATTTCAATTAATTAATATGCTCAGAAAGTGGTAGATGTATAGGCATAGCAGTACAAAGGGAGAGGTACATCCTTTTCTCCTCTGATGGAAATCAAAATATCATTCATTTGGGAAGGTAGCTAAATTGACGAATAATAAATCATAATTGGCTCCCCTGCTTAACATAGGGAAGTTCCACTATTGAGAGGATTTTATTAAGAATGCCAAGCATTTATAGAGGGGAGACACTTTAGGAGAGAACCATTACAAGGTGCAATGGTGGAGTAGAGACATAGGTAGAGTAGGAAAAACAGAGAGGTATGTTAACCAAAGGAGAATAAATACAAGAATGGGAGCACTTATCAAGTTTTCATTTAAAGAACTAACAGCTTCCATTTTGAAATCCATACCAGATGTTTTGTATCCTCGAAGAGTGGATGGAATTGAAAGTCCTTAACAAGGGCCACTACCTAGGACAACATCCCCGCTTTGCCCAACTTCCCTTCATTCAATTCCACATGCCCTGAGGTATTTCTTCATGGAGCTTATCTATCTTTATGTAGTTTTCATTTCAATAATGAATATTTTTTGTCATGGAGGTTGCAAGTTTTCAAAAATCCACTATTCTTATGATGCAATTTTTCTAATGTCACATAATCCTCAGTTAGCATGATAAACCTTGATAAAGATAAAAAAATTCCCAAAATATATTTCTCTCATGCAAAATATTAGGTAATAGGACCCCTTTAATAACGAATTTCCTTGACAAGCCTCATATTAGTATAATTGTGGTTCAAATACCCCCTTACCGAGAGTCTTGATTCTTCAGATAGATTTTCCTAGATAGTTGGTCCAGATTGGAGCATGGTTGAGTATGGAGGGCAAGGGGTCTTTCCAAGAATTTTTCTCTTTAATTAAGTACAGCCTTGCATCAATCACTGAGTCATTTCACAGCCTTACTTCAATGTTGTAATGATTTACATACCATGTATGCTTTCCTCTTTGGGTCTTTAATGAAATATTTCCCTGCCTATATGACTAGGTCATTTCTCAACCTTATCATAATTTTATTATGATTTGCATACCAATTATTCTCTCCTCTTTGGGTATCGAGCACTCCAGCTTGCTCACAGTCAAGCATAATAATTATGCAACATGAACCTTGGAGGGTGCAAAGGGAGGCCCAAAACAATGCTTTCAATGAGGATGATGAAGGCATCCAATTCTATTACAACTTCCCTTCATAGGGTTTCTAATCCACTAGTAGGGGAAGCAGATGGAGTTAAGCATGAATAGTGTCATAACGAGTAGTTTCATACCCAGGAGTATAGCACAAACATTTCCATAATGATTAGTTGCATACTCAGGAGTAGTTCCAATTTTTTACCCATAAGCAACAACACTAGCAATAATGGTGGTATAAGCATCATTAGTGGTAGAACTACCAACACCTAAGGAAGCCCTAGGAGAAGAAAAGGACGATGAGGTAAGATGCATATCGAGATAAATACACAGAGATATTAGCTTCAAGTATAATCTATCAAGGAAGTATGTAGTTATAGCTCGAGATAAATAGAGGAGGTAGGTTCTTTTAAGGAAGTAGATCTATTTAAGGGTAGAATTAGTATTAATGCACTTACAAGCTTGTCCTCTGATGAAGGTGTTTCTAGTATGTCATCTACAAAATATGGGTTGTTATAGGTTGTTATAGTTTTCTAAGTTGCCAATAGGGATCCAGAATTTTATCCTTTATAGTTCTTCCATCTTGACCAACTAGTTACCACACCCACAAAATCAAAAATCCATGACACATGGAGCAAATAGCAAATAAACATCAATGCAGTGGTTAAGAATTCTACTATTGATGGTGATACTACTATTTGTCGCTTGGATCTATGCATAGGACTTTCTGCTTAACCAACTAAAACCTTTGGATGATGGATAAATATATCTTTACTAAATGGATAAATATGCCTTGTGTTAAATTGATTGAAGTAATTGAGTTGGAGCTTCTATAGGCTAAAGCCTAGTGAATTTCACCTTTCTTGACTAACACTTGATCACAAATTCTAGCACCCTCATTTTACCAAAAATTCCATTGTCCCCTCCATTAAAAACTCACCATTTGAAAACATCCTTACAATCCACCATCGATAATCCACTGACTCCATGTGGTTGTATGCATGGAAATATGTACCATTGATGCATAGCGTACAAAATTTAATGCAGTGGAAACATGGGCACATCAATGCCCACTCATTTACCCTTGAATCTATTGTTTTGTTGATGAAACATGATTTCAAGTATGCTCATTGCCTCTAATTCCCTATTTTTTTGGTGATGCATTATTTCCACATAACAATCCCTTACTCTTCATATCTTGTTTTTCAGCAAGATTAAGATGAAGAGATGAGGAAAATCATCATGTTATTGAAGATGTTTTACCTTCTTGAAACAATTTCCTTTCCATTAGGATAAATACTTAATAAAATCCAATAAAAAAGGGTCCAAACAACCCAAAGAAATTTCTTCAGCATATATTTTGTTCCCACAAGGACAATGGGATTAGGTTGGTCTTAATAGCAAACAAAGGTCGATGTTGAAGGAAAAAAATGCTTATTTTTTTAATTCTAAAGGGAATCAACCCAAAAAAATTCTGAGAGTAGTGCCTTTATTAAGGGCATTACTCCACATAACAATCCCTCACTCTTCATATCTTTTTTTTCAACAAGATTAATATGAAGCAATGAGGAGAATCATCTTGCTATTGATGATGCTTTAACTTCTTGAAACAATTTCCTTTCCATTAAAATAAATTCTTGATAAAATCCAATAAAGAAGGGTCCAAGCAAGCCAAGGAAATTTATTCAACATATATTTTGTTCCCACAAGGACAATGGACTTAGGTGGGTATTAATAGCAAACAAAGGTCAATGTTGAAGGAAACAAAACGATAATTGTTTTTATTCTAAGGGGAATCAACCTAAAAGTTTTCTAAGAATAATGCCTTTGTTCGATTGAAAATATTAGGGCTGAAGGAAATTTAGATTCTTTAAAAACTTCAGTGCTCCATCTTATCATCACATGCACAAAGAAAAAATGCATTTCCCCAATGTCATTGACTACCTTAGTCTATTGTAAACCAAACAAAATATTTTATGCCCATCTAATTTTCTTTTGCATATGTGATTATTGTTGTATAAGAAAGACTTTGATTTCTATAATATGAATGCTTCATGTGTTTTTTTAAGAATGTTCATTTTAATTATTCGCTCTAATTCATAATGTTATATTGCTAATAGGTGAAATATAAGAATCCAAATACTATTTTCAAGGATATGGGACACATTTTTTAGAACTGAATGGAAAGCGTTGAGCATGGAAGAGAAGGAATCATGGGAAGAGAAACATAGGGATGAAAAGAAAGCACACTAGTGGTAAGCTATGGAATTGTAAAGACTTTATTCACTATGTTCTATATTTTTCCATTAGGCTCACAAAGTATACTTTTGAAATTCTTGGCGCTACAGAAACATGAGACTAAAGCACTTAAGCTTCTCTAAAACTAACGGAAACATAGGTCGACATTTAAGCTTTTGAAACAATATATACGTTTTTTGTACCTATAAATACATAAAAATATAAATGAAAATTTTCATTTTATTTTTTTGAAAACATAAATGAATTATTTTTATATCTTGCCATATGTAGGACCAGGATTTGTTCCTGTAGTAGCCAATGCTTCGTCCAAAATTTAATTTCTTTGGAGGATTGGGGCCTTGGTTCCTTGTATGTTGTTCCTTTGACCATAAATGTTCCAATACATGCATGTCGAGCAGGAGATCAAAAGACGGGGATATTACCTACCTCACCTCTCCCTATCACTGGTCATCCTCCCCATATACCATTTAGACCCGTCTACTGGTCATATGCATTGCCTTTGTATCTTTGGATTCATTGAAGTGACACTAAAGGGAAACCTAAAAAACGAATTTAACCATGCTAAATGTATGACCTCTTCAATTTCGTTATTTTTCTAACTATTATGGGGAATCTGAGCCCCAAGTTTGCCTCAATTTTGTGTGGCAGCAAGCATTTGTCTCTTATTTTGGTTGTTATGCTTTGTACCTTTCAAAAGTTATATTTATCCATGATACCAAGTTTTTTGCTAAGTTAAACTATCCCACTTTTATTTTTTATCATTGTTGGTTCAATTGCTTTCATATATTTATGTTTCTAAGTTTGTGCTTATTAATTATGCGTGGGTTTTCAACAAGTTGGCGGAAATGGAGTTGCAAAGACTTGTGCCAGAACATCATGGAAACTTTGAAAAACTCGACACTTGTAGACTTATTCATTGTGCACAGGTTTCCGCAGGATGTCAACAAGTTGATGGGAATGCAGTTGTGGAGAGTTGTGCCAGAGTAGCATGGAAACTTTGAAAAACTCAATACATGTAGATAAAAAACAATCAATGATGCAAACTAAGATAAGTGGTGGGAAGAGGAGTTGGGATGGTGCAATAAAACCATCACTGCAAGGGCATGGTCAAGTTCGAGCCTCAATAAAGAAGAAAGAAAAATTACAGTGAACATGAAATACATAAAAAATGGATTGGATGCTAAATACACAAAAATGTATGTTAGCATATCTCCATTCAAAGGTAGTAATTACAAACCTAATTTCATATGGTGACTTTTTGTTAGCATATATCCATTCAAATATAGTAATTACAAACCTAATTTTGTATGGTGACATTCTTTATTTGATTATGGTTAGTTTAATTCTTTTCATATATTTATTTTTCCAAGTTTGTGCTTATTCATTGCGTACATGCTGCCCCAACTTTATGGGAATGGAGGGAAAGGAAACAGAGAATTGTTCCAAAACAGCATGGAAATGCAAGACAAGGCCATGATTAAGGTCGATCCTCAAGAAAGAAAAGTTGCACTGAACATGAAATGCATGATACACTAAATACACAAAATTATTTGTTACATTATCACCATTAAAAGGTAGTACTTGTTGTCTGCCACAAGAGTTCAAAACACTAATATAGGCCACAAATTAAGAAAATGAGATTTAAAATATGGTAGAGATGTTTTCTAGGTTGTTCTTATCAAATAAGAAATGCAAGCCAAGTCAGAAATCAAAGGACTCCATAATAGAGGTTAGCATCAATCACAAACTTAGGATTCTCGTAGTCTTCACAACCCTCATTCAGTTTTAGTGGCATCATCATATTCAAGTCTAATGATTTAACCCAAGTCAACATTTAAGATTTTGGAACAATATATGTGCTTTATGTGCTTGTAAAGACATATAAATATAAATGAGTATCGTCATTTGTTTAATTATCTTTGAAAACATAAATGAATAATTGTTATAGCTTGCCATATGTAGCACCATGATTTGTTCTTGTAGCTACCAATGCTTCGTCCAAACTTTAATTGCTTTGGAGGCTTGGGGCCTTCCTTCTTTGTATCTTGTCCCTTTAACAGTAAATGTTCCAATGTGTGAATTTCAGATAGGATTTTAAAGATAGGGATGCTACCTACCTCACCTCTCCCCATCATTTGTCACCTTCCCCATATACCATTTAGCCTCGTCCATTGGTCATACATCCTCTGCCTTTGTATCTCTAGATTCATTGAAGCGACAATAAAGGGAAACCTAGCAAGCAAATTGAACCATGTTAAATGTATGACCTTTTCAATTTCAGCGTTGATCTAACTATACTGGGGAATCTAAGCCCCAAGTTTGCCTCGATTTTTCCTATAACTCTTATTTCTGTTAATAAGCTTTGTACCTTTCTGAAGTTATATGTATCCATGATCTCAAGGTTTGTGCTAAGCTATCCCACTTGTTTATCTTTTCTATCATTGTTAGTTTAATTGATTTTATTTATTTATGTTTCTAAGTTTGCGCTACTCATTGTGCACAAGTCTTCAGCAACTTAACAGCAATGGAGTTGCAGAGATGGAAACTTGAAAAACTTGAGACCTATAGGAAAAAACAAATAATGATTGAAAATAATAAGTCATGGGAAGAGAAGATGGGATGGTGCAGTAAAACCATCACTGCAAGGCCATGATCAAGGTCGAGCCTCAAGAAAGAAGAAAGAGAATTTGCAATGAACATGAAATACATAAACTAAAAGGGTTGGGAGGAAAAATGATTGGATGTCAAATACACAAATTTTTTTGTTAGCATATCTCCATTAAAAGGTAGTTATTACAAACCTAATTTTGTATGGTGACATTTTTTATTTGTTTATGGTTAGTTTAATTATTTTCATATATTTATTTTTCCAAATTTGTGCTTATTCATTGTGCACAGATTGTTTAATGGAAAGAAACAGATAATTGTTCTAGAACAGCATGGAAACTTTGACAAACTCAATACTTCCAGGGAAACAACAATCAATTATGCAAATTAAGATAAGAAGATTTGGGACGATGCAGTAAACTGTCACTGCAAGGCCATGATCAAGGTTGAGCCGCAAAAAATAAAATGGCTTCAGTGTATCTGAGGAGAATGAGTAGCTTTCCCAACCCATGGATTAGGATTGGCCATGCGCCTCATCTTTATTTGGATGGATAGAAGGGTTTCTGTAAACGAATAAAAAAAATTTTACCAAGTTTCAAATATATATTTAAGAATCAATAGATATTTTTTCAAAAGAAACCCACTATAGTTTTTGAGAAAGCTCACAACGATGTTCAGAGTTGCAGCCATGAAGAAAATATCGAGTGAGCCGATATCCATCACGAACTTTTTTTTTCCTTTATTATTATAAACGACGAGAATTTCTCCAGTGTGAGGTCAGATGTCTTCGAGCTCACCAAAACCAAACATGGCATTGATGCCAGTTATGATAAAGTAGGGAATTCTGACAATATTCTCAACCAGTTTCAACACATTCATTCTGATAAAATTAGCAGTAGTGGCGGCTTCAAGTCTGGTACGAGTTACGATGGTTTTAATGTTGATATGCTTTTAGATCTGGTAGTGACTCCTCCTAATGGTTATTCTACCATTGGTTGTGACGAGAATCAATCCCTAAGCGTGTTGTCAGTTAATGATAATAAAGAATACTGGAGCAATATGTTCAGTGTCTGTAATTCTCTTCCTAATGGAAATCACAGTGGAGTTCAAAGTATCTTCTAGGGTGATTTTATTGTCTAAAATTAGGTGGATATTGAATGAAGACGTGCTCATTTTTGTACACGAAAATTTAAAATATTTTGTAACACAGTTGTGTGGTGAACTGTGAATGGTATTTCCGTATCTTCATTCTCAGAGTTGTGTTGCGCGTTGTGTTGTGTTTTTTTTTGGCACGCTGTATATATTAAATTGTAAATTGTATTCAACATCATAGTAGACATGAAGTGTTTCTAACTAAAAGGGCAGAATTTAATCCCTTATAAGTTAAAGCTTGAATTCATACATTTGTTGGGCATAATTAAATTATATTTGCTTGTTGGAATGTATTATATTCTATATTACTGTGTTAATTCTCAACTCTCTTTGAAATTTTGGATTTCACAGAAGTCATATAAATCGTTTTGTAATTATATGGAATTGTTTGAAATTTACTTATTAATTTGGTTTTGTAATTATATGAAATAGCTTGAAATTCACTAATTAATGAATTATTGTCTAGAGACAACGTTGTTATTTTCCCTGGCTTTAGGTCTTTTGTTAGCATGGTGAGATGTATTATGTAATATATTAGTTTTAGAATCCAATATATGTGTCAATTTAAAACCTTTTATGCGGCATTAAATTTCATTAAATCATATAAATGGTTTTAAATTATATCATATTATTTGAAACTTAAGGACAAATTTGGAGTGTTGACTAGAGAAGAACATGTTATTTCCCCTCTCATTATCATGTTAGGTCTCTTGATAATTTGTGTAATATGTATGTTGCCTTGAAATTCAATAGTTTTGTTCATCTATACATGTAGTTTACATCTAACATCACATGTTATAATTTTTTGAAGTTGAACAATTCAATTGGTTATTTGGGAGTGGCTTGGCTTTGCTTATGTAGAATTTTAAGAATGTTCCACTTTCAAACCCTTTCATGTAATAAATAAGTTTTTAAGCCATGTTCTATCTTTATTTTGGCAAGATATGAAGTGTTCAACTTCATTTTTCAATGTGTTGTTGAAATAAAAAATTACCTTGGACAATATGTTCATACAATCACCTGCCTAATTAAAGTTTTACAATCTGTTTACAATTGCCAGTGGCAGTATTTTCATACAATCACTTGTCTTATTAAATTTTTACAATCTCTTTATAATTGTCCGTATAAATCATAAAAGTGCAACTACCCAGATATTGTATACCATAGGATTGAGTTTTATATGTCAAAATTTGAGTCAATGTGTTTGCTAAGAGGGTTAAGAATAACAAGTCAGCAAACTCTTCCAGTGTTTTTACTATCACAAAATTATGTTCTTTTGTTTACAGAATTTTGTTCTTTTGTTTGATGGTTTGTTTTGGAATATTTGAGCATTTGTTCGGTTATTTTGGAATATTTTAGGATTTGTTCGGTTATTTTGGAATATTTGCTCAGTTGTTTTGGAATCTTTTGAGGATTTGTTCGGTTATTTTGGAATATTTGTTCGGTTGTTTTGGAATCTTTTGAGAATTTGTTCTGTTATGTTCAAGTTTGCAAGATTAGTTCACATAACCTTCAATTTAAGTTTGCAGTGTAGTATTTACATATTCAAGGGTTGTTCTTCTTGAATATTTGAGTAAATGTAGTATTTGCATTTGCAAGATCAATACTTGAGCTGAGTAAATGTATTTGCATTTACAAGATCTAGATATTCAAGAATTGCTCTTTTTAAATATTTGAGTAAATGTAGTATTTGCATTTGCAAAATCAATACTTGAGTAAATGTATTTGCATTTGCAAGATCTAAACATTCAAGAAATATTTATACTAAAGTTAAAAAAAATGTATTTGTTTTTGGATATTCTTATTCTCACATCAAGTTATAAAATTTAATAAACTAACAACTCTCTTATGTCAATAACTACCATTTTAACTCCTCGTGTGTGAATCTTTTAAAGCAGCTATCAGCTTAATTTCTCTGTGGTAAGTTTGGTCATTTTAACTCAATAAATTCAACATGTAGGCCCTGCGCATTTACCTGTGTTTCGCCCAAAAGATCTTTGCCCGTGCCTCCCATTTTGAAATAAGATCTGTACATTCTACCTCTTCCCATTTCCCCACATTTTCATTAATGAGAAAACACTCTAGAGGGTACTGCCCTGTACAATAATGTCAGGATTTTCAGCTCTCCACACTATAGGTTTTCAAGTTCTTTATGATCCTCTGCCCTATTTCTTTATGACCGGGTGAGCACCGCAGGCGGCGATTTTGGCACACGAAGCGACAGGGGCTTTTATCACCCACTGTGGATGAGGTTCGGCTCTGATCCCGCTTGCAAATTTTATCAATTGAATTTACTCCGTCTGACGCTCTAGATTCTTTCTGCCCTCCAATCTCATAGATATTATGCAGAGGTCACAGCCCTGTGCTCAGAGGTCAAGCAGGGTGAGTAGCAGCAGTAGCGTTCTCCATTTGCCCAGATCAGTGCTTTAACATTTTATTAATACGTCGGGGGTTCAATTCCCGAGGGCAATTCATTTAACTATTAAGGGTAATCAGGATGACTCATGCACCTACTGTGCTTACAGATTTCACCCAACCGCATTACAGGGTTCCATTACCCATGCCGCTCTGCATTGGCAGTTTGTGCGCTTAAACAATTCTCTTTTTCTTCAACGCCACCCAAATGTCTGCGGTCTAAAAGAGCGATTGGCCTCGGTTGCCACTGCTTAATTTTATGGTTTTTCAAGGGCAGTTTGATTCCTGGAACAGGACCCCAGTGACCAGAATCTCTGATCTGTCCTTCAACTTAATGGCGCCGGAAGAAATGAAGCGAAGGGTGAAGGCCTTGAGTAAAGCTTCGGAAGAGGGCGGAGCAGCTTGGCAAAATCTGGGCAGGTGTCTTATATAATCAAATCAGAGTAGTTTATAGTGCGATTTTTTTACAATCGAAGTGCGCTAGGGGTTTTTGAGGGTGCTAAATTCATATATAGAGTCAAAAAATCAATTCAAATAAAAAAAACCAAGATTTTACCACAATTTTTTTCACATACACCTAAAACTCCAAAAATCCACACTAAAGACAACTCCTAATCTCTTGAAAGCAACCAGAACAGAACAGATTGAGCCAGCCTATGGAATTATGTTTTCCAGCCCATCCCTCTCTCTGAAACCCTCTTCACCTGCAGCCTGAATACTCATCCAATTCACTCACCCATACGCATACCAAGTGCATTTTCCTGCAGTCATATGGTTCCAGAGCTTATCTGATAATAAGTTGATCGCTGATAATCATATAAGTAAATAAGCTCATAAACTGATAAATCGATCAGCTGATTGGCAGATAACTTGATAAATAGATCCGCTGATAATAGGTAGATAGGCTGATAGACTGATAATTAGATAAGCATACCCCAAATAAGCAGATATGCAGATAAGCTGATCTGCTATACGCTATTAGAAGATCAGCTGATAAGCAAATCTTCTTATAAGTTGATAAGCAGATAGATGATAAGCAGATAAGTTGGTAAGCTGATTTGCTGATACGCTGAAAGCAGATCAGCTGATAAGTTCATAAACAGATCAATACTGATAAGCAGATCAGCTGATAAGTTAATGAGCAGATCAGCTGATAAATTAATAAACGAATCAATTCTGATAACCAGATTAGCTGATAAGTTCATCCGATCAATGATGATAAGCAGATAATGACCGAGGAAAATTAAATAACTTAATGAATGTGATGAAACCATTTACTATAATTTCAAGGCATTAATGATTGTTGTATCTTCAATATAATCATCTAAAGAAACTTATCCTTCCTTAAATTTTGGAATTTGGAAAAATGATTGTTGTTATATATTTTTATCATTTTCTATATATTTGGAAAAATTATTGATGTTATATATTTTTATTATTTTCTATATCTTTTGTTTTATTAAAAATGCTTTAGAAAACTCAGATAAATTAAATTGACAATTTTTTTAATTTTCAAACAATTAAATTGACTAATTCTTTAATTTTCAAAAAATAAAGTTGAAGTATAATTCTTTTTTTAAGTTGCAAAAATATTTGATATGATATTCATATAATATAATATATTTGATATAGTATGTCGCAATTATAATATCATCATAAATCTTAAATTTTGATTAAAACTTTAAAAATATTATTTATAAAAAATAAATTTAGATTTTCAAAAAAATAAAAATAAAAATAAAAAATTAATAATCTTTTTTTTTCTTTTTTTCTTTTTTTTTTCCAATTCAAACTAAATTTAAAACCAATATCGTTATGTTATCTTATGTGATATTTATTAATATTATTTGTCAAGATTAAAGTTAAATTAAAGAAATTAATAATCATTCATAGAAACTAAATTTTAATTTATCATTATATTATTTTATATGATATTTATCAATTTAATTATAATCATATTATTATATTTTTTCAAAAAAATTATATGATATTTCAAATTAATATCAACAACATTACTAATTAAAAAATAAATTAATCATTTTCTTTATGTTTTTTTTTAAATTATTTTTATTATATAATTAATCATTCTATTTATATTTTAAAATAATTTTTAATATTTATAATATAATAACAAACATTATTAATATATACACCAGGCGCTTATTTATAGAAATAGCAAAAAAAAAAAAAAAAAATGAAAGTTTCAATTAAAATGGTGTATGATTGGCAATGATTCCAACAATAAACCATTTTGCATATCCATATTAATATATCAAAGTCATTCATGGTATATCCCAAGCTTTGTGAAGGCTACGAATATATGTTACCAACAGGAATCCAATAGCATATTGGCACAACTCCTAATTAGCACATTATATATCGACAAGAATCCAATAGCCTATTGGCGCAACCCCTTATTAGCACATTATATGACTGGTGGATCACAAAACAATACCAACTTGGATCACAAAACAATACCAACCTACACCCCTTCCATGACAAGCATAAAAAGGAGTTGAAAGCAATTTTCCATGTTCCTTTAAAGTGCTTAAGATCAATCATATCTTATGTCTATTATATTATGGTACCTCATTTAAATATCACACAACATAATCTTTTACAAACACCATAATTTTCATCTCAATTAATTAACTACATCAACTATATAGTTTTTTAAATCGACATGAAAGCAAGTTGTTATTTTCTAACATAGATCAATGATAAGAGATATTTTGGGCAATGGCACGGTTAAGAATTTATGGTGTTGGTTCCTTCCTATTGCTACTAGAGGATGAAGAACCAAACTTGAAAGCTTGTTGTTTCATGTTAGGGTGTTTTCATTAGCTTTGTCGGTTTGTTATTTTGTCTTAAGGCATCTACATTGGCGGTGTTTTTATTAACTTTGTCAGTTTGTTATTTCGTCTTAAGGCATCTGCATTGGCTTGGTCCTGTATCATAATTTGAACAATCAACTCTTCTACCTCAAAAAAAGTTCCAACATAGTGAAAACAAGGGAGGTACAAACCCTTCTAATAAGAGCTTGGATCATATATTATTTTTTACAATAAATCTACTATTATATATCACATTAGATTGGGGATTTGGTATAATTATTATTTTTTTAGGGAGGATGAGCTATGAAGATTTATTAAGAGGTGGATCACTCTTATGGGCAATTAAACTCCCATCCTCAACCCAAGAGGCTTCAACGACTACAACAACATCTATGTGAGTTGTTTCTAACACCTACAACACCTTCCTACTATGATATGATATGTGAGTCTTCAACACCTACAACAATGATATGATATGTGAGTCTTCAACACCTACAACAATGTCCTATGTGATTCGCTATAACGTCATGTGGATTAGCTCTGCCCAGCTGGTCTCTGCATCGCTTTGTTCTATGGACATCTAAAGATCTCTTTAACGTACCAATGAACTCATCCATTGCTTCGTTCTATGGACATCTAAAGATCTAAATATCTCTTTAGCGTACCAATGGACTCATCCTTGTCTCCAGCTTCCATTTCCAGAGGATTTCTATAGGTGAAGTTTATTCAGAGGTAAAGTGAAACAGGTGTAGAAGGGTGGTGGTTCAAAATGTGAAAAATTTTTAGTCTTTCTCAGTTCGGCTTTCTTTATATCAGTCTAAAACGAATCAAACATTTTCAGAGGTAAAAAGTGTTGACTTAGGTCTAGATTGTCTTAGAAACATTATCTTAGTAGTAGCTATGAATTAGTGTTTTTTTAACAGAATAACGAATAAGTTAGGATTAGATCAAAACCTAACTTATTTTAAGTTATGTTTCCCAACAATTACCATCAAATGATCCAACAATTCAACTCAATTACCATTAAATGATCTAGCAATTCAACAAGAGGAATGCATCATTAGTGTTTGTCTAACAGAATAACGAGTACAAAACCTAACTTATTTTAAGTTACTTCTACCAAAAATTACCATCAAATGATCCAGCAATTCAACAAGAGGAATACTTCATTAGTGTTTGTCTAACAGAATAATGAGTAAGTTAGGACAAGATCAGAACCTAAATTATTTTAACTTACTTCTACCAACAATTACCACTAAATGATCCAGCAATTCAACAAAAGGAATACATCAATAAATATAGTGAAACTTTGAGACGCATAAAAGAGCACAAGGACCAGGATACTGTGGAATTTGTAATCATCAATAAAAAATATCGTGATACTTCGAGACCCATGAAAGAGCACAAAGACTAGGATACTGTGGAATTTGTAATTTGTGGAATTTTTAATTAGTCAGATTTAGACGTTTGTAATTAGTCAGATTGAGACGCTTTCAAGAGCGATATTGGAATTTCATTACTTTTGACTAAAAAAAATCCTTCCATTGGCAGATTACAACTTCCAGACTTTGCAATTACTATCATTGATACAAATGACCTTTGTGCCATTAAAGGGGCAGGTTTGAAATCAGAGGAATGTATTTGTCATCTTAGATTCATAGTCCATGAGCATTGGAAGAAATCAATGAAAGTCGAGCTATAGATACAAGCATGCACTGAAAGAGTCAATATTACTCGGGATATTACAACTGGCTGTCTCGCAAGGCCGTGGGTGAAATCAGAAAAATGAAAGGGTTGTTGTTTACATTGTGATGTCGATTTGGCCTGGAGGTGTCCCACCCATGCAGTTGTGCATGAAATACTTTTCTGTAGGGTAGAAGGACTAGTCTAATCCCCACTTCCTATCCAGGCTTGCTACCAACCTAAACCTTCTACCTTTTCAATAAGGGTTCTCCCGCCCTCTGGAAGCTCAAACCAACTTCTCCATTCAAAAGCCAGGAACATTAATAACATCTGAGAACACACCACCAAATAAATAGTAGAGGTACAAAGTTATCCCCTTTAAGGATACTTAGAGAAAACAATGTAAGTAGTAAAATGCATTGAAGACATTGCTAGCAATAATGCATTGAAGTCATTTGCAGCTCAGCCTTGAAATTCCATAAAATCTAGACATATATAATTGTTAAAGAAATCCATTCTAGGGATATTATTGATAGCTAGTTATGAAGATATTCAGTTCATAAAGTATTAATTATAAAGTACAGGAACATTATTTGTATTAGCATGAAGGGCACATAGTGTTGGGCCCAACGCCCAACATAAATATGTGGTTTATATGGTGCAATTTACAATATCTAAATTGTTGTCTAGCATAGACACTAATTTTAAAGTACAAGAACATTACTTTTATTAGCACGAAGGGCACACAGTGTTGGGCCCAATTTAAAGTACATGACCATTATTTGTATTAGCACAAAGGGCACACAATGTTGGGCTCAACATAAATATGTGTTTTATGGTGCAATTTACAATATCCAAAATGATGTCCAGCATAGAAGCTAATTTTAAAGTACAAGAACATTACTTGTATTAGCAGTAAGGGCACATAGTGTTGGGTTCAACATAAATACTTGTATTAGCACGAAGGGCACACAGTGATGGGCTCAACATAAATATGTGTTTTATGGTGCAATTTACAATATCCAAATTGTTGTCCATTATAGAAATTAATTTTAAAGTACAGGAACATTACTTGTATTAGCATGAAGGGCACACAGTGTTGGGCCCAACATAAATATGTGGTTTATGGTGCAATTTACAATATCCAAATTGTTGCCCAGCATAGAAACTAATTTGGGCAGAGAACCAGTCTTTGGGGGCCCCATATTGTAGACAGGCTAAACATTAATATGAGCACGAAGGGCACATAGTGCTAGGCCCAACATAATTATGTTGTTTATGGTGTATGGTGCAATTTACAATATCCAAATTGTTGTCCAGCATAGAAACTAATTTGGGCAAAGAACCAGTCTTTGGGGGGGCCATATTGTAGATAGGTTAAACATTAATATGAGTACAAAGGACACACAGTGTTGGGCCCAACATAAATATGTTGTTTATGGTGCAATTTACAATATCCAAATTTCTGTTCAGCATAGAAACTAATTTGGGTAGAGAACCAGTCTTTGGGGGGCCCATATTGTAGACAGGCTAAACATTAATATGTGGTTTATGGTGCAATTTACAATATAAAAATTGTTGTTCAGCATAGAAACTAATTTGGGCAGAGAACCAAAGACCATATTGTAGACAGGATAAACATTAATATGTGGTTTATGGTGCAATTTACAATATCCAAATCGTTTTCTAGCATAGAAACTAATTTGGGCAGAGAACTAGTCTTTGGGAGGGCCATATTGTAGACAGGCTAAACATTGGATCCAAGAATCGTGACTTGAATATGATGTTGCCACTAGAACCAAATGAGAGGAATGAGAGATGTGATGATGATGAGAATCCTTAGAGTTTTTGATTGATGATAACCTTCTGCCTTCCATTTCCGACGTGGGCTTGCAAATCTGATTTGATAGGAACAGCCCAAAAAATATCTTGCTATGATGTCCCTCGATTTCTGACTTTGGTTGAATCATTTGACCTGAATATGATGATGCCACTAAAACTAAATGAAGGATGTGAAGACTGAGAATCCCCAGAGTTTGTGATTGATGATAACCCTCTGCTATGATGTCCTTCGATTTCTAAGAACAACCCAAAAAACATCTATGCCATCTTTTTAAAGCTCCTTTTCTTAATTCATCGCTTATATTACTGTTTCAGACTATTGTGGAAGAAAAAATTTACCGAGGTACTACCTTTGAATGGAGATAAGGTAACAGAGACTTCCGTGTATTTCGCGTCCAATACATTATTTTCCTCCCAATACTTTTAGTCAGTATATCAGTGTGACTTTTGTGCATTTATCATCCAATCCATTCTTTTCCCAACACACTTTTAGTTAGTCTATCAGTGTATTTCATGTTTCAGTGCAAATTTTCTTTCTTGAGGCTCAACCTTAATCATGGCCTTTTTCTTTCTTGACTTTTGTGCATTTAGCATCCAATCCATTCTTTTCCCAACACTTTTAGTCAATTTATCAGTGTATTTCATGTTTCAGTGAAAATTTTCTTTCTTGAGGCTCGACCTTAATCATGCCATTTTTCTTTCTCGAGGCTCGACCTTGATCATGGCCTTGTAGTGATAGTTTACTGCACCGTCCCAACTCCTCTTCCTACCACTTATCTTAATTTTCACAATTGATTATTGTTTTTCTACAAGTCTTGAGTTTGTCAAATTTCCCATCCATTTCCATGCTATTCTATTGTTCTGGAACAATTCTCTATGTTTCCTTGCCCTCCATTCCCATCAAGTTTCTTAATAGTGACAGACTATGCATGATGAATATGGAAAAATAAATATATGAAAAGAATTAAACTAACCATAAACAATAAAAACCCACAACGGTCAGATCAATTGGGGATCGCCATATGTTATGAAGTATTATGTCAACAATATTTAAATCCTTGAAGGTCAACCAACCAAAAAAACATAAACAAATAAAAAATGTCACCATAAAAAAATAGGTTTGTAATTATTACCTTTGAATGGAGATGCTAACAAAAGTTCTTTTGTATTTAGCATCCAATCCATTTTCTTCTCTCAGCCCTTTTAGTATGTGTATTTCATGTTCACTGCAAGTTTTCTTTCTTCTCTCAGCCCTTTTAGTATGTGTATTTTATTTCTTATTTCTTGAAGATTGACCTTGATCATGCCCTTCCAGTGATGGTTTTACTGAAGTGACATTTTTACTGGACCATCCTAACTCCTCTTCCCACCACTTATCTTAGTTTGCATCATTATTGTTTTTCTTTCTGCGGGTATCGAGTTTGTCAAAGTTTCCATGCTTCCCTGGTACAACTCTCTGCAACTCCATTCTCGTCAAGTTGTTTACAACCGGTGCACAATGAATACGAATAAATTTACAAACATAAATATATGAAAGCAATTAAACTAACCACAGTAAAAAAATAAACAAATTGGATATCTTAGCACAAACCTTAGTACCATGGATAAATATAACTTTTGAAAAGTACAAAGCTTAGCAACCACACACAAAATTGACGCAAACTTGTCGGCTTAGATTCCCCAATATAGTTAGATCAGCGCCAAAATTGAAGAGGTCATATGTCCAACATGGTTCAATTCACTTGTCAGGTTGCCCTTTAGTGTCGATTTAATGAATCTAGAGATACAAGGGCAAAGTGGCTATGACCAATGGACAGGGCTAAAGATAACAGTGGTATAAGGGGAGGGTGACCAATGATGGGGAGAGGTGAGGTAGGTAGTATCCTTGTCTTTGATCTCCTCCCGACATGCATAGAGTGGAACATTTACGGTCAAAGGAACAAGATATAAGGAAGGAAGGCCCCAAGCCTCTAAATCAATTAAAGTTTGGATGAAGCATTAGTTTCTACAAGAAAAAAGCTTGGTCCTGCACATGTCAAGATATAACAATTATTCATTTCTGTTTTCAAAAATGATGATATTCATTTACATGTATAATCTTTACAGGCACAGAAAGCACATATATTGTTCCAAAAGCTTAAGTGTTTACCTATGCTTGTGCTTATGTTAGTTTTAGATAACCTTCACCCTTCAGGGCTTTAGTCTCATGTTTTTGTAGCCCTCATCAAAAGTCTAATTTGCGAGCGCTTGAAACCTAGTGGAAAAATATAGAACTTAGAGAATAAAGTCTTTACAGTTCCATGGTTTACCACTAGTGTGATTTCTTTTCATCCTCATGTTTCTCCACATAATTTCTTATCGTCTATGCTCAATGTTTTCCATTTAGTTTTCAAAATGGCTCCTATATCCTTGAAAATGCTATTTGGAACAGCCTAAAAAACATCATGCTATCATGTCCTTCGATTTCTGACTTGGGTTGAATCACTAGACCTGAATATGATGCCATTAGAACTGAATGAGGAATGTGAAGACTACAAGAATCCTCAGAGTTTGTGATTGATGATAACATTTTTCCATGATGTCCTTCGATTTCTGACTTGGGCTTACAAATCTGATTTGATAAGAAAAGCCCAAAAAACATCTCTGCCATCTGTTTAAGCTCCTTTTCTTAATTCATTTATTAAGTACTACTTTTTCCTCCCAACCCTTTTAGTCTATCGGTGTATTTCATGTTCAGTGCAAATTTTCTGTCTTGAGGTTCGACCTTGATAATCGCCTCACAGTGACGATTTACTACACAGTACCAACTCTTCTTCCTACCACTTATCTTAATTTGCATCATTGCTTTTTGTTTTCAAGTCTTGAGTTTGTCAAAGTTCCCATGCATTTCCATGATGTTCTGGCATAATTCTTTGTTTCCTTTCCCTATATTCCCATCAAGTTGCTTAATAGTGACAACCTGTGCACAATGAACAAGCACAAACTTGGAAAAATAAATATATGAAAAGAATTAAACTAACCATAAACAAATAAAAAATGTCACAGTACAAAAATAGGTCTGTAGTTACTACCTTTGAATGGAGATATGCTAACAAAAACTTGTGTATTTAGCATCCAATTCGTGTCTTTCATGTTCACTGTAAATTAGTTTCTTCCTTCTCGAGGCACAACCTTGATCATTGCCTTGTCACTACAAGGAAAATACCCTCTAGCGGAGGTTATAAAGGAGGTTTTTAGTGTTATAAAATTGCCCAAAATTGTCAAGAAAACATTTGCTACAACATCCGTTTATGGTTACGGAGGTTTTGGCAGAGCTTTTAACGGAAATTCAACACAACTAAAAAAAAAAATGGGCAGCCGGAGGTTATTACGGATGTTTTTTTCATCGGTGCACTACTCAGGATTCAACGCACTAGTGCGTGTCATCTAGAAGGTGGCCTGGGGCGGTCGAAGGAGCATGCACCGAGCCATCAAGGTATAAAACCGCACCGGGCACAGTGTTGGTGATACAACGCATGAGGCCATTCTTATTGGTCTTGGGATTTGTGCGGTGCCCATAGGTCGTCTCAATGCACCGGTGCACAGTATCACACAAACACACCGAGATTTATAATTGGTATCAATATTTTTTCGGTGCCCATAGTTCACACAAATGCACCGGTGCATAGTTCCACATAAATGCACCGATGTGCAGTATCACACAAACACACCGAGATTTATAATTGGTATCAGTATTTTTGTGGTGCCCATAGATCGTACAAATGCATCGGTGCGTAGTGCCACATAAACGCACCAGTGCGCAGTACTGCACAAACGCACCGGTGTACAATGCCTTGCTTTGATATTTCAAAAAATACAACGTCTTGCTTTGATATCCAAACATAGTGATCATCATTCTTCGCTTGAACTGATGTCACTGCTAGAGCTACTTTAATGACTTGAGTTATTTTCAGGAAAGTTTTGTACACGGTGTTGATTGTTTTCTTCTTCTTTACCTTCCATCTACAAACATAAAAATAAAATGTAATGAGTGTATATACAATGGTGAGAATAATGAAAATTGCAAAATTAAATAATATACATCAATGTAAATTGAAAAGAAATGACGTACCATTACAACAATTGACTCATAAACTATAAACATTATTTCAAAACCTTGTAACATACCATCTTTCAAGATTTCATCTGTTGGCGCAGTTCCATACTTTGTTTCATGCAAGTTTTATACCCCATAACAAATCATATATTTAATATAAAAGATTTTTTTGTTCTATTAATTATAGACGGAGCTAAGTAAAAAAATATCGATAGATGCTTACAAATTCCATATTTAATTTCTGATATGCCAACATATACTCACAACCCATATTTAACCCAATTTCAATCAATTCGTATGATGGTTCTTCTTTGTATATTAGCACCTGTTTGAAGACATTCAATGATTATTTTTATAAAACAACTTAAAAAATACAAAAATTAAATCTAGTTAAGTTGTTATAAGGAAGTAACAATTACTCACAAACTTAGATATCAACCCTTTTCTTCCTTGTCGTCTTGTTTTATGTGCTGAATAGGTTCCAGTTTCTTTTTTTTTCTACAAGAAAATACTTGAAAATTAATATTTAATGCTAAATTGTTTATTTATTGTACCTAATGATCGAAAAATTCAATGATTACATATTACATTTGAAGCACGTTGTTGTTGAGATGGCTCCTCCTGTGATGCAATTTTGTCCATTTCTTTGACCATCTCCTTGTACACCTTTTTGGACATTCCTACTGGCATATTTCTGATATCAGCTCGTTCATCTTTTGAGATTTTCATAATCTTCCTGAAAATGTAACATGACAATAAACTATTTAACTTTTATATTGATATATGAAAAGTAAATATAACAAAAGTGATATTTATAAATAATTCTAGACAAACATTTAAAGGAATATTACTTTTTCATTCCTTCTTTTTTGTTGTTGTACATTTTTGCTATTAAAAGTCTGACATGTCTCATTGACCAACTCTCTAGAAACTCTTCCTGTAGTTTAGATAAAATTTGGTTCTTGGAATCATTAGATTGATTTTTGTATTGTAAGTGGCAAGAATGTCTATACATTCGTTCCACTAGATCCCTCAAACTTTTGTAAAAGCTTTTCCCCCTTTCGTTAACCTCCAGCACCACTCCAAATGAGCTAAGGAGCAATTCATTTTCATTTGCATGTTCTATTTTTTTTTATTTTCTTAGAACAACATTCCTTTTCAGAGTTATTGGTCATTGTAGAACATTAAACAGATGTGAATTAACAAATTTATTGACACATGTTATCGAATAGTTTTAAATATATTATTAATGAGAATTAAAAAAAGAAACTCATATTGGATCGATAGTATTTTTTTCATTCACCTAATTCATCCTTTTGCAATTTTTCCATCAAGCTTTTACGCTCTTTTGGTCCTAGATCAAAAATAATATTATCGAGATTTTTCATTTTGTGGCTCTACATGATACACAGTAAACAATACATATTAGTTAAACTTACATATAGTTCAAAAATAATATTTTTTGTAAAGAATTTACAAAGAACTTGTGTTTTTTATTTTCTTGATGTGTTACCAGTGTTTTTGTTACTTGATCTCTTGTTAGTCATTTCTTTATCAATTTGAAACCTTTACCATATCATTCATTAATATATTTATAAATAAATTGTCAACTTTTCAGGTAAAAAAAAAATCTCAAGAAACTGGTGCGTCATTCATTCTGTACGCACCGACGTCGGTGTGTGGGGGTATTATAAATGCACCTCACAAATAGTATAATAGACCATACGATGCTCTATGTCAACAAGGAGCACCAGTGCGTTACATGTTAACCACCGCACTGATTAACACAGAGAAAATAATAAAAATCATCCAATGTGAGTTTTTGTAGCATAAAGGCCTCGCGCAAACAAGGGACCACCATACGGTGCTCTCTGTCTACTAGGAGACCCGGTGCAGTGCGTTATATGTTACATGGTGCACTAATTAACACAATAAAACAATGTTTTTGTGAAACGACACGTTCGCGGTGCGCCATAATGAAATAACGCACCGGTGCCATATTTTACATATGGCGCACTGATAAAAAAAAAAATTGTTTTTTAATTTTTTATCACACAGTAATTTTGCGGTGCACTGGGATAATATAGCGCACCAGTGCGCTAGGTTACGATGGGCGCACCAATGAAAAAAATCTGTTTCTTTTTAAATTCACGCAAGGGCCGACATCGATTGGGATCCGACTATGCAAGTCGTCCCGTGGTTGGATGTCTTAGGCCTATATATAGCAATACAAACCCTATAAACCTAAAATGAAAAGCCCTAATTCTGAAATCATAGAAAGAAGGAGAAAAAAGGGCAGAAACAAAAATAATGTAGGGTTTGTTTCAAAAAATGGATGATTTTTTTTTTTTTTTTTGCGAAACAGCACGTTCACGATGCGCCATAATGAAATAGCGCACCGGTGCCATATTTTACATATGGTGCACTGATAAAATTATAAATAAATAAAATAAAATAAATAAATAAAAAATAAAAAATTGTTTTTTAAATTTTTTATCACATAGTACTTTCGCGGTGCGCTAGTATAATACAGCGTGCCAGTGCGCTAGGTTACGCCGGGCGCACTGATGAAAAAAAAATCTATTTTTTTTAATTCAAGCAAGGGCCGACATGGATTGGGATCCGACTATGCAAGTCGTCCCATGGGTTGGATGTCTTAGGCCTATATATAGCAATACAAACCCTATAAATCTAAAATGAAAAGCCCTAATTCTGAAATCATAGAAAGAGGGAGAAGAAAGGGCAGAAACAAAAAAGAATGTAGAGTTTGTTTCTAAAAATGGATTTTATTTTATTTTATTTTATTGTGTGAAACAACACGTTTGTGGTGCACCATAATGAAATAGCGCATCGATGCCATATTTTACATATGGCACACTGATAAAAATAAAAAAAATAAAAATTATCACAGTATTTTCACGGTGCACTGGGATAATACAGCGCACCGGTGCGCTAGGTCACGCCGGGCTCACCGATAAAAATAAATAAATAAATATTTTTTTTTTAAATTCACGCAAGGGCTGATATTGATTGGGATCTGACTATGCAAGTTGTCCCATGGGTTGAATGTCTTAGGCCTATATATAGCAATACAAACCCTATAAATATAAAATGAAAAGCCCTAATTCTGAAATCACAGAAAGAGGGAGAAGAAAGGGCAGAAACAAAAAGAATGTAGGGTTTGTTTGTAAAAATGGATTTTTTTTAATTTTTTGTGAAAATGAAAAAGAAATTGAAATTTTTTCCTTATTGCGTATTAAAAAAAAAAGGACTGTACGTTGTGTGGAAAAAAGTAAAATAATAAATAAATTTTAATCACAAGATCGTTTGAAATTCTATGCTACAAGGTTTGAATCACTAGAGGTTTGGAATTCTGATTGTCTGAATACTTCTGTTCGAACATATTTCCCTGCTCTACAGTGCTCTCGTGCTCTGTTTGTTCCAGGTATGTCTCCTGCAAATCTCTGGTTGAACTTTTTTGCAAAAATAGTGAAATAATGAAAAGTGTTTAGTATTTAAAGAATTGTTTTATGAAATTAGATTTTCGAAAAAAAATTCCACCCATTTTTCAGTTTACCATTTTTTTAAAGAAAATAGAGTTGCGCTTTTTTTATTTGCAGTTATTCATCACCAGTGCGTCACCTAATAGCACCGCACCGATGCGTCGATTTAGAAAATGGCACTGGGGCGCAGTAACGAAAATGCACTAGTACGGTGATATGTACATTAGCACTGATAACAAGAAGTCCATTTTCAAGGCACCGAAATTACTTTAAGGTGTGTGAACCAAAATTTATTGTTGATTTTTTCTCAAATGCAGGGAGAAAATATCATAATTATATCGAATGGACAATTCTTCAAAATCCAGCTTGTTCCATAATATTTCTCAAAGTCCATCGCGGATTTCTCCCTATCCATCTCAAGACATAATATTTCCTTCATATTTTATTTATTTTCATTATCTAATTGAATTTATGTTTTTTATCCATGTCAATCATGCACAACTTAATTAAATTTATAATGTATACAAATTTGCAGATTCATGCAGATTCGGCATCAAGTTCAGATGCACAAAATATTCAAACAACTCTAAAACGTTGGAAGCTCTTATCAGGGTTTGCATACTGCAAGGCGCATTTGGTAGATGAAAATGGACAGCCGCTTCACCCTACCAATTGTAACAATATTGCATCTTCTAGCCACAATCCTAGGACAATGATGGTAATAATTATAATTTTTTGGTATATTGATTAATGTGATTATTTCAACATCAAACCAATTAATCATGCAATATTGTCAACGTGTTTACTAATTGATATCATATATTTTGTACTAATCTTGTTCAAATATTTTTTTTTTAATTATTAGGATTCTAGTGATGATGAGCGACCTACCTACCATCTTCCGTTGCACCCCAGAACAATGTCAAATTGAGAGAACACTGAATTAAGAGAAAATATCAGAGAGGAACGATACCAAGAATGGTTGAATCAACCACTGATTCAACTCCCGCTACGTCCAGATTCACCAGTTAGGAATGACTACAACAATAGTAGTTCTTCACAAACTGGCAATGGAGGCAATCAAATAGAGGTTGGTATGGATGATTACTTAAGGGATACGACTACCATGGAGACAATGTTGTTAGATGCATTCCAAAATGATGATCATCTAGGGGATGATGCTCATATCGCTGACACATTTTTCGAAAGCCTTAAATTTGCTTCCACCTCCCCTCTCTTTAGACCTGGTGGTCAGTCAAAGTTTACCCAATTGGGGACAACGATGTTATTGTACAACTTGAAAGCAAATTTGGCTTGTCGAATGTATGTTTCTCGGAAATTTTGAGGTAAGTTACTATAAAGTACTCCCTTATATAAGTTTGAAATATAATCAATACATTCTAATGAACATTACAAATGGTAAATTTTATGAATGTTAATAATTATATTGGCATTAATGTACATTTATTAATATATTTTTCCATGATCACTAACTACATGATATTCAAAGGTAAGGTTCTTTCGAGTGATAATGTCTTGTCCGGTAGCTGCGAAGAGGCAAAGAAATTGTTGAAAATGTTGGGTGTTGAGTACATATCATATCACGCATGTCCAAATGACTGTATTCTATATAGAGGAGAATATGCAGACAAAGAGATGTGTCTGAAATGTGGGCATGACAGGTATGATAAATCAAAAAAGAAGGGTAAATCATGTATTGGTCCTCCTTTTAAGATATTGAGGCACATGCCTATAATTCCAATGATTCAAAGGCTCTTTCGTTGCAAATAATTAGCTATGTTGTAGGGATGGCATACCTCACACAGAAAAGTGAGTTGGGATTTATGTGAATCCTAACTGATTCAATAGCCATGAAGCATATAGAGGATACATGACCTGAAAAATTTAAGGATGAAGTACAAAGTCTATGACTCAGCATAGCCATGGATGGCGTTAACCCATATTCCCTCCAGAATACCAACTATTTTGTTTGGTGTGTAGTAGTGATCAATAACAATATCCCCCCATGGTTTTCTAGGAATAATGAACATCTTATGTTGGCTCTCATAGTCCCTGGTAGAAGACAAGTGAAGAATATGGATGTCTACTTACAACCACTGGTAGATGAATTGAAAGAATTATGGGATGGGATAAATATATATGATGTATCAAGACCCATCGCAGAAAAGAGGAGTTTTATGTTGTATGGCATATGTGCTTACACGACACATGATTATCCAGGCTTAGGAGTTTGCTCTAGTAAATTACATGTTTAATTTATTGATTTTTTTATATACGTAACAATATTCTTTGACATATTAGTTATTTAATTTGTTGTAATTGTTCTGATCTTCATGATATTATTTAACGTGCCATGCATATTAATTGTATAAAATAATCTCGCAGGTCTTGTAACAAAAGGGTATTTTGGATGTAAATATTATGGAACTTCTCTGAAAGCTAGATGGTCCAAGGACCTACGAAAGCCAGTGTATGATTGCTCCAGTGTATTCCACCCAGAAGAACACCCTTACAGAAGAGCAGCATCCACTTTCAATGGTAAACGAGAGAGAACCCAAAGGCCTCCAATAACGACACCAGCTGAATGGATTAGAGCATATGAGAGAGAGAAGGAGAAGGAGTTCATAGAAATGTTTGATTCAAATGGGGAGCTTATGTTCGATGATCCAGAATTCTTCGACACCTATGTTGAGAAATTTCCCATTGGGATGAAAAGGAAATCTATATTTTATAACCTCCCATATTGGGAGCATCTTAAGATTACCCACTTATTAGATCCCATGCATATATTTAAAAATGTTTAATCTTCTTTATGGAGGCACATATCATCAAAACAAAGTAACACATTGGCTGTTAGGAAAGATCTTATTACTTCAAAAAAAAAAAAAAAACATTGGCCAAATCGATTAGAAAGTACGGGATCAGAGGCAGGCACTGGTCCCTCTAATTCATGGTTTTTCAAAGAAGGTGATGTCCCTTGGATTTTAAAAAAATATGATATTTCTTTGGAAAAGGAAGTTATAATGGTTGTGAGGGTGCCAACTTCATACAGGTCTTCACTACGGCGCTACTTCACCGTGGATGACCATTTGTCGGGGTTGAAATCGCATGACCATTTGAATCTTCTAAGAGTACATATAATGTCAAAAGCATGATTTTATTAATTGTTATATTAATAAATTTTATCCCATGTGGGGATCATAAAACATAACTAATTTTGTATGTTATTGCACGCGTTTATAACTTTGTAGTGTCATTATCCTTTGTTCGTGTGTGGGCGTGTGAAACATGAATTCCTCAAGGCCTAGGACATGCCATATCTAAATTATCTGCATTTGTACGTTGGATCATGTCAAAGGAGACTCATGTGGCTAGCATTCCACAGTGGCGTCAAGAGATAGTTGAGATTGTTTGTATGTTTGAGAAGGAACTGCCGACGAGTTTCATGGACTTACAAGTTCATATTCTAATCCACCTAGTAGATGAGGTTGAATTAGTTGGGGTGGTTTCTTGTCGTTGGATGTTCTTCTTAGAGAGGTACATGAAGAAATTGAAAGGTTTTGTTCGACAAAGGGAAACACCAGAGGGGTCTATGGTAGAGGGGTACATATCATATGAGTCTTTCTATTATGCCAGTGAGTACATCAAGCAGATCGACAACAGACCAGGTGTGGTGATTTGGGATGATGAAAGGGATGAAGACAAAAGAGAAGGGGAGTTGCTCCAAACGAGTGGAAAAAAACACTTGATAAAGAGTAAGCGACTTATAATTTTTCAAATTTACACAAAGTTAATATTCATATTGAACTTTGATATAATGTATATTTTGATCTCTAAGTGCTATATAATGTCAGTTTGATTTCATCAGCGAATGCAGAAATTGAAAAAATCAATAATTTTGTTCTTTACAATTTTGAAGCGACACAACTGTGGGTCACATTGTACGAACAAAAGAGAATGAAATGGGATAGTGACAGGAAAGAATTCAGACAGTTGAATGGTAGAAGTGTGCCTTATCCCGATCATTTAAAATAAAATATGCCCCAACAGTTGGGTTGTTGACCAAGTCAGAGAGAAATACAGTGCAATCAGTCGTTACTTGCGTGCTGAAGAGGATGCACTAAATGTAGAGATTGGGTGTAGCAACTCGGTAATAACATTTTTAATTTATATGTAAATTTGAAACTTATAAGACATCTATATTTCATATTTTAACTTTTGGGTTATTATAAGACACATGACACTATGATATTTTTATCTTTTTTATAATATGTGCATTTGTTCCCATCTATGTGGGCATATGGACACCATTTTTGCACAGAAAATGTCGATGTTGGAAACATCACACAAAACTGTGGAGTGGAAGTCGAGTTCGAGCAATCTAGTCGATCTAGCCATTGTGATCAAAACCTAATACGAGGGATGTTAGGTTACGTCGGAAAGATATAAGAGATCATTGAAGTGGATTTTTCTTATTTCCAATGTGTTATTTTTAGGTGCAAGTGGTGGGACACCTTTGATCGGAATAATGTAAAAGAACATCGTGATAGTAGGCTAATATGTATCAACTCTAGAAAGATGTGGGATGAAGCTAAGGAGCCCTATGTTTTCCCCAAACACTGCAACCAGGTGTTTTTTACCCAGATGCATTGGATAAGGATTGGTGGTTCGTATTGACACATGACCCTAGATCAAAACATATTTTTGAGAACAATAGTGTTATCATGCCATGCAAGCTGGAAGATAATGACGGTGATCATGAGAACTGAGAGTGATATGGTACATGTGTTATTTCATAGATATTTATACTTTTTAAGATGAGTTTTTCGAAAAATTATAATATGTATTTTGAATAAATTGGTAATTTGCATTGTGTTAATTTTAAAATCAATACTTCACTTGATAATTTTCAATTATGTTGATCTCAAAAATAATTGTGTATCGTATAAAGTTATTTTTTTTGTATGTAAGATCATAATAAAATAATGATAATTCTAAAGTACATGAATTTATTTGCATTATTTTCTAACCTTTATTATGTTACAATAATTCATATTATTTTACAATTATTTAAAATTTTACAAATTTACAAATTTTAATAAAATCATTTCCAATTAATATAATTAATTTTTTTACATTAATACAATTAAAATTTTACAAATCTTTTACATACAAATACAATTAAAATTACAATTACAATTACAATTTTACAATTTCACATACAATTACAATTACAATTTTACAATTTCACGTACAATTACAATTACAACTACAATTTAGAATTTTACATATATACAATTACAATTTTACAAATTAAAATTTGACAATTACACTTACAAATTTACATATATACCATTAAAATTACAATTTTAGAATTTTACATACAATTAGAATTACAAATATTACAATTTTACAATATCATGATTATTTAATATTAAATTAATTAATAAATATCACATTCATGATAACCATCATACAAACATCATATTTGACTAAAAAACACATTCAAAATTGCTAACATCATCGTGATCATGATCATCTAACAAAACACAATTAACATTATATATTAACATCATCACAACACAAACATCAAATATACATCCCATGTGAAATAACTGCTATCACATACACATCTATCTGCAAGCTGCACATTAAATGAACATATCATACATGACCTAACAATATATACATCATGATGATCACCAACATGTAAATTAAGTACAACTGCAACATGAACATAAAATACATGGACCATATATATATATATATATATATATATATATATATATATATATATATATATATATATATAACTTAATAATGTCAAAAATATACAATTGTAATATAAATGTCATGGATCACATCATGATGATCACCAACATGTAAATTAAGTACAACTGCAACATGAACATAAAATACATGGACCATATATGTGTATATATATATATATATATATATATAACTTAATAATGTCAAAAATATACAATTGTAATATAAATGTCATGGATCAGCTGGTGGTACATCAAAAATAGCAGTACTAGTAGAGGCATGCTCAGTCAATGGTGCAGCCTCGACGTTCGAAGGCGTAGCCTACTCATGATCATGAGTACTGTTGGATGTTGCAGGGTGCTGACTAGATGTGGTCGATGATCCAACCTGCTCTCCATGATGACTGTTTCTCGATGCTATTGGAGACTGCTCATCTAGCGTGGTGCGAGGTGAACGATCATCAGATGATGAGTCGTTGCTCAGGGACTATCGATCACGTGCTGCATCTCAACCACGCCTATAACGTGCAACGGTCCTCCTCAGCCGCGTAACTAAGGTCGTTGCTCGTACGACATGCCGCATCAAGAAATACATGTCACGCGGCATGCCTCTCCACATATGTAACAACCTACCATCGGCCTATATGTCTCTCATATTAGCGAGCCTGATGCCCGCCTCAACAATCAATGCAGTGAGTTGGTCGCCCAACCCCATCCTATATCTCCTATCAAGCTAATCGTGCCTAGCAAAAGGCGGTACCGGTGCACCAGTAGGAGCAGGTCTCTCTGCACCGGCCTCCTGATGATCCTCGGCATCTGGCATGCCTTGATCGTCATCAAGATCCACACCTGGATCATGTGGTGGTGTTGGCATGTCCTCCCCATCAAAATACCCAATGTCTGCAAAATATATACAAGTACACAACAATAATTAGACAATTTCATTACACAATTTAATAAAAACAAGTTAAAGAACATGTTAGAATAAATTTAAATAAAACAGTAATATTACCTTTATCATCCAGCGGCTCATCATCTGTGAAGAGGATGTTGGCACACCCTCACCAATCCAAACCCGCATAAGGACACGGGACCATAATGAAGGGATGCTTGTCAACACTGGCTAGCAACTCCAGTGCATCATTCGATATCCTCTCTAGAAACACAGTCTCGCCCCTCTTGGGCATCATCTGCCCCCACATGTGCATTCTTGCCTCGAACATCGACCTACGAGGCTGCTGAAAAAAAGTAGGCCTCATCTCTGGAGACCTCTCAAAAAATAAACAAAAAATCTCTAAAGAAAAATGGAAGTTGAACCTCCCTTGTGCATGAGCACGATATCTATCTAAGGCCGTACAGAACTGCAGCAAAAAAATGGCAGACCACCTGACAAGTCATGGCTCCTGCACTAAAGAATCAACATAATATAGAAGTGAGCAACTAATGTGTTTCCCTTCACTAGTGTTGTGTGAGATGGTCGAAATGAGAAGTGAGAGGCACTTCACCTCCTGACTACCAAATGCACCAATATGTAACTGACCTCCGGAGACCTAAAAATCTGAAGGAGATAGTATATCTGCATTAATGTATCTCTGGGAGTACACTAACTGACTCCCTGCTACATAGCCAACTGGAACCTCTAGGAACGAGGGAAAATCCACCCCTCTCCTCGATAGCCCTGTAATGAAATATATTTCCTCCTTAGTGGGCGTGTACCACTGGTTACGACCAACCCGGAAAGCTTGTCCATGGGAATTCCACCTGCAAATAAGATGTCTCAAAAACAAACCATGGCTCTTTAGGGAAGTAGCCTCTGCATAGAACTTGAGGAGGCCTACCTTCCTTAGGAGCCCCTGGGTAGCTGATGTAATAAGGTGAGGATACGCATCTCTCTCCCTCTCTCGCGCCTCCCACAGGCCAACCATGTTATATTGGTCCGCTTGTTGTTGTTGTTCCCCCTTTTCTCTCCTTTCACGTCTCTAAACGATTGAAATATTAAATACAAGTTTTTTATCAAATGATACATGTATTTATAAATATACATATATAATTTTTTTTGGAAAAACAAAAAAAAAGATAGTTAGTGCGCCACAAAAAACAGGCATGCACCGGTCCCAGTGCGTCTTTTTATGGAGTGCACTAGTGGCGGTGCACCAAATAATATTCAATGCACTGGTAACGGTGCTCTTGAATATTTTCAGCGCACCGTTGACTATGTACGGTGTCAGGAGTGCGGTGCGTTGACTAAACTCTACGCCCCAAGGCGTATAGTTCAGTCAGCGCACTGACCTCCTGACATCATTACACAGTCAATAGTGCAGTATTTTACCGGGCCGCACCGTTGACCCTGTCGAAATGCGGAATGCGGTGTGCTGACAAAAATACCTGCCCCAAGGCAGAAATTTCAATAAAATGCAACGCATTGCCGCTATTCAAATTAATCAATGGTGCGGCTGGGTAACCGACCACACTGCACTTTTTTAAAAATTTTAAAATAACACGATGCGCCTTCGGTACTACCCCAAAACCGATGTGGATACCGTTAGCACCAGTTTACCAGGCCGCACCGTTGACCCTATCAAAACGCGGAATGCAGTGCGCTGACAAAAATACCCGCCCCGGGGTGGATATTTAAGTCAACGCATCGCGTTGCCACTATTCCACATGGTCAACGGTGCGGCTGGGTAAACGACCACATCGCACTTTTTTAAAAAAATTAAAATAACACAATGTGCCTTTCGGTACCACCCCAAAACCAATGCGGATACCATTAGCACCGGTTGCGGTGCGGCCTATAAATTTATAAGCAGCACCGCTAACCGGTGCGAGCCGAACGGCTCGAGCGCACTGCGCGACAAATTTTTTTTTCTTTTAGATGGTTAATTTTAAGGTTATTTGAAATTCTAATCTGCTAAAAGGCTTAATTATGGAAAAACAAGAAAAATACATGTACATTTGGCCATCGAGGAGGCATATTGGCTGTTGAATTTGCAAAAGAAAATTTGCCCACCGTTTTGCAAAATTCAAGCTGGAGATTGGTGGGCAATGCACAGCAGCAGTGCGTGCAATCGGTGCAATGGGAGCACTGATGTCAGGGCGACTTAGACAAGGATAAATTGCACCGGTTCTTGAGAGCTCTGGAGCACTAAGAAAAGTGAAAAATGTGGTTTTTTGGTCGTAATTTTTTTTAATTTAACCATGTTCCGATGTGTGGGGTTTTATAGCCCGCACCGGGCAGTTTCTATTTTGGCGAAGTGTTTTATGACGCACCAGTGCAGAAGAATTGTAAAGCACTAGTGCGCTACAGTAATAAGACGCACCGAGCAGGTGTGTATGGAGCGCACGGTGTCTGGTGTGCTAGTGTTTTGTGCGCGCTGGTGCGGTTTAGAATGATAACCGCACTGGGTGAAAAAAATCCGCAAAAACCTTCGCCCGCCAACATCCTCTAGTAACCTCTGCTAGAAACGGATGTCTGGGGTAGTTTTATAAGGGGTTCCTCAAAAACATCCGCTAGAGGGTCTTTTCCTTGTAGTGTGTAGTGGTGGTTTTACTGCACCATCCAACTCTTGTTCTTACCACTTTTCTTAGTTTGCCTCGTTGATTGTAGAAAATCATTAATTGTTTTTCTACAGGTCTCGATTTTGTCAAATTTTCCATGCTGCCCTGGCACAACTCTCTGCAACTCCATTCCCGTCAAGCTTCTGACAGCCTGTGCACAATGAATAATTGCAAACTTAGAAACATAAATATATGGAAGCAATTAAACTATCAAAGATAAAAAATAAAATAAACAAGTGGAATACTTAACACAAACCTTGGTATCATCAATAAATATAACCTCTGAAATGTACAAATCTTTAGCAACCAAAATAAGAATCACAAATGCTTGCTACCACATAAGAGGGTATCCTATAGGGAAGACACTGCACCTTCCACATCTGACTCAAAAATGGAAATGATGGTGGAGAATATTGATGGAAAGAATGAGCATGCTTGAGAGAGCTCAATCTATAGAAAATCAATCAGCTCCTCAAAACAGAAATCAATCCCAAAACCAAAATCAGAACTTTAGCAGAAATCAACCTCAAAACAGACAAAGAGATGTTGATCAACATATCAGACCTCCTTTCTAAGAAAATTATTTTAATGAGGATGAAGAAACAAATTAACAAATAGAGGATGAGCACATGAACATGTTGGGAGTAAGCAATGAAGATCTTGATCTCATTTATGATATAAAATAAGGTCTATACACACCCTATGATGATAGAAGACAAAAAAATGAATACTATGAACCAGAGTTTGAAAATGCCATCATAGGATCACCTAAGTGATATGACCTAAGAATTAAAAAGAATCAAGAAACTCCCAAGAAGAAAACCTCTGAAAATTCTGCCAAAAATAGCCCTAAAAATACTTCCAAAAAGACAGTATAAAATCATAAAATAGTGGCTGAAAATTCTGATTCAAACAAGGGAAAAAACACCCAAAACAATGAAAAACACAGTAGTGACCCTAGCAGCACTAGTATTTCAGCTAGTGCTCCTGAAAAAACCATTTCAACTGTAAATACTAGAAATCAGCAATCTGATTACGCTGATGAATCAGTGACTAAAAGGCTGAATCAAACATTGTGAAAAATCAGATTCCCTTTAGCCTTGAGAGTGAAATAGCCAAAATTAAAATCTTTGTCCCACTCACTGAGTTAGTCACTCAAAATGTATATAGATGTCAAGTTTTGAAAGCTTTGAACCTAGAAGATATTCATGATATTGTTAACCTAAATGATGATACACCAGAGTTTCTGTTTGGGCCCAAAATTGAAGGAAAATTCCAAGAAGGAACTACCTCTCCTTTCTACATCAATCTGAACATCCATGACAATATTTTGCATAATGCCATGCTTGATTCAGGGGCATCACAAAATCTCATGCCTAAAGTAATCATGGAAAAACTAGGCCTTGAGGTAACTAGACCTTATAAGGACTTATATTCCTTTGATTCAAGCAGAGTGAGATGCCTAGGCCTGATAAAAGATCTGTGTTAACTTAGCTCAAATTCCAGCCAAAAGCTTAGTAATGGACATTGCAGCGGCTGATATACTCCCCAAATATGGCATGCTTCTTTCAAGATCATGGGGTGCTAAGTTACAAGGTACTATGCAAATGGATATGACTTATGCCACCATCCTTGTCTTCAGTCAACCTAGAAGACTCTATAGGGAAACACACATGAAATATATGGTGATTAACCAAGAAAGACCATATAATTCTCCTCACTATTCCATACATACTAATCTTGACTCATTTATTCTTTTACAATGATGAGATTCCAAATGAGCAAGAGTTAGTCAATGAAACATCACCCAATCTAGTGTTCCCTTCACATCCAAACATAGGGTAAACTATAGATAAAGAGGAAAATAAGGAAAAAACTAAAAGACAGTTTGTTGATTCAAAAAATTACAGCAAACAAATCATAGGTCTTGAGGTCCAAAACAGTCATAAACTTGGTACTAATCATGAAAATCAAAGAATGAATCCTTCAAATATTGAAAATATTGAGGAGCAAAACAAAATTGAGCATAGTACAGATCTGCAAGAACCACACACTGAAAAATTAGGCAAACAAAACAGAGAAGACAACAATGAAGTAAATGGAAAATCTGAAAACAATCCTCTCTAGAGTATGAGTTTTGATGGGTCTTGTACTAAAACTGGTGCAAGAGCAGGTATATGGGTGCATAACACTGAAAATAATCATGCTAAGGGTCATTCCTATATGTTAAACTTCCAATGCACAAATAACATAGTAGAGTATGAGGCTCTCCTTCTAGGCCTGCATTTATTGAAAAAATTAGGGGCCAAAAAAACAACAGTTCATGGGGATTCAGAATTGATAATTAGGCAAGTGAATGGGGAATGCACTGCTAAACATCCCAGACTTAGAGCCTATAGAGATGATGCCATGGATTTGTTAAAAACATTTGATGAATTCAAACTTACCTTTGTCCCAAGAAACCAAAACATTATGGCTAATGGATTAGCCTTTGCTGCTAGAACTTGTCTAACACCTTATGAAACCAAGCAATGCACTACCCAAGTCAAATATAGACCAGTTGTCTTGGATAATGTAAAATACTGGAAATTTTTTGATGGAGATAAACAAATAGAAGACTTCCTATAGTCCAAAAATGAATTTGAAACACCAAACTCAGATTCAGAGTATGATGAAGACTGTCCTACTGAAGAAAACCCACTTACTGAAGAAGAAAAATCTCTAGAGATTGCTGAAATAAATCTGTTAACTAATGAACCCAAACATATGACAGAAAATAGCACAGATTTGGAAGATGAAGACTTAGAAATGCTGCAATCTAAAGATCACAGCTTGCCAAGAGGACTGGTCCCATTAGAAGAATTGTTTGACTTGAATGATGCTGCCAAAAAGCCAAAACTGGAACCTATTCAAACTGAAGTGGAAGAATGCAACATTGGCAGTAAGGAAAAGCCCAAAATGATCAAATTGTTTAAAACACTGCCAGCTCACATTAAACTGAAATATATTGAGCTTTTTAAGGCGTTTTCTGATGTATTTGCATGGAGTTATGAAGATCTGAAATCATACGATACAGAAATAATCTAGCATAAGATACCTCTCAAAGAAAACCAGAAACCTTTTAAACAAAAATTGTGCAGAATTAACCATGTTCAATTACCTCTGGTAGAGAAAGAAATTAGAAAAATGTATGATGCTGGAATTATAGTCCCTGTTAGATACTCAAAGTGGGTGTCTAATCTTGTATCTGTTAGGAAGAAAACAGGAGAAATAAGGCTTTGCATTGATTTTAGAAACTTAAACAAAGCCTCATTAAAGGACAATTATCCCTTATCCGAAATGGATCATCTTTTACAAAGGGTAGTTGGTTCTAAAAGAATTTCTTTGCTAGATGGCTTCTCAGGTTACAATCAAATATTGGTACATCTTGATGATCAACTTAAAACAGCCTTTACTACACCTTGGGGTGCCTTCATGTATTTGAAAATGCCTTTTGGTTTAATGAATGTTGGTGCCACATTTCAGAGAGCCATGGACATTGCATTTTCAGAAGAAATAGGTTACTTCATAGTGATTTACTTAGATGATATCATTGTTTATTCAAAAACAGATGAAGAACACCTAATACACTTGAAAAAGGTCTTTGAAAAATGCAGAAAATTTGGGTTGTCCTTAAATCCAAAGAAAACAGTGTTTGGTCTCCAAGAAGGTAAACTTCTTGGACATATCATATCAGAAGAAGGAATAAGGATATATCCAAAGAGGATTGATGGCATATTGCAAATCAACCATCCTAGAAACATCAAGGAACTTCAATCTTTCATTGGGAAGATTAATTTCTTGAGAAGGTTCATACCCAATCTAGCTGAACTCCTTAGAAACATGACAAACATGCTTAAAATAGAAGAATGAGTTAAATGGACCTTAGAAGCAAAGAAATCCTTTGAGCTGGTAAAACAAGCACTTACCAAAACACCAATCCTCATTAGTCATAATTTCACGAAGGATTTCTTCATTTTTTCATTTGCATCAGAACACACAATAGCTGTTGTCCTATTACAAAAAAATTGAATGGACAAGAGCAGCCAATTGTATTTTTCAGCAAGGCATTAAGAGATGCACCTCTGAAGTAAAATATAATGGAAAAACAAGCCTTTGCTTTGGTTAAAGTCTTAAATACTTTAGAGTTTACATTTTACATTCCCACATAATAGCATTTGTGCCTCATTCAATTGTAAAAGACATATTAACCCAAGATCCAGATGGCAAAAGAGGAAAGTGGATTGTTGCAATTTTAGAGTATGACTTGGAAATCAAACCCAATAAGCTCATAAAAGGTCAAGGACTAGTAAGACTTATGGTTGAATCCAACTTTCAAGCTCTTAATATAAACATGTTTAATGCATTAGATGAACAAGAGGATTCGACAACTCCAATTATCGAAGATCATTTTTTAAATTCATCTTGGTATGCTGATATTTTGTATGTTTTTCTCAATCTTAATGTCCCTCCTGGTTTGTCATAAACAAAGGCAATATTTTTTAAAGTTAAAAGTTGTAAATTACTGCATTTTAGATAGATGTTTATATTGGAAAAATTCTAGTGGATTATTGCTTAAATGTTTGCCTGAGAATGATGCAGATAAGATCAAGCATGAGTTTCATGAAGGAGAATGTGGAGGCCACCTCTACTGGAAGTCAACTGCTAACAAAATCCTTAGATTTAGTTATTACTGGCCCACCCTCTTTTAGGATGTCCATAAAATGATTACTGCCTGTCACAAATGTCAAATTTTTGAAGGCAAAAGAAAACTGCTTCCCTTACCTCTGCAACCAATCATTGTTGAAGCTCTTTTTTAGCAGTAGGGTCTAGACTTCATTGGGGAAATCCATCCTGCCTCATCTTCCCAACATATATGGATCCTCACAGCAAAAGACTATTTTACCAAGTGGATAGAAGCCATCCCATCTAGGAATGCCACAGATTCAGTCATCATTTCATTCCTTGAAAACCATATACTGTCTAGATTTGGTTGTCCTAGGAAGATCATAACTGACAATGTTGTTGCATTTGGATCTAAAAAGATGGTGGACTTCTGTCATAAATATCAGATTATATTGGGTCATTCTACAGCTTATTACCCTCAAGGTAATGGGTTGACAGAATCATCAAATAAAAGTTTGGTAAACATTATTAAGAAGTTGTTGGAAGATAACAAGAAGTCATGGCACAGTAAGCTAGTACATGCATTATGGGCAGACAGATTGACAGTTAAAAGGTCAATTGGGATGTCTCCTTATCAGTTAGTTTATAGAACTGATGCAATATTTCCAACCAGTTTAGGAGTGCCAGTCATGAAGCTGATCCAACAAGTATAGTCTGAAGATGATGATATGACAAGAAGAATAAACCAGACTATACATCTACAAAAAACCAGAGAGGAAGTATACATCAGAGCACAGCAACTACAAGAAAACACCAAGAAGTTGTTTGACAAAAGAACCAAGGCAAGTGATTTTAAAATTGGTGATAATGTTTTAAAATGGGATTCAAGAAGAGAATACAAGGGCAAACATAGAAAGTTTGATCATTTGTGACAAGGCCCTTATCTTATTCAATCTGTTGTTAGAAACAAAGCATTCTTTTTACATGAGTTGGATGGAGCTGAAATTTTTGGAGGTCCTGTCAATGGCAGGGTTCTAAAACATTATTTCTGTTAGCAGATTTTTTTATTTTTTTTTTAGTTTCACAGCTTTTTGTTTCATTGTATATAACACTGCTTTTTGAATTTGAAAAAAGAGAAAAATACAAAAACAGTAGAAAAG
Organism: Pinus albicaulis; assembly: GCA_034641835.2. Lineage (NCBI taxonomy): Eukaryota > Viridiplantae > Streptophyta > Pinopsida > Pinales > Pinaceae > Pinus > Pinus albicaulis. The sequence goes on along the minus strand of CM076572.1, from coordinate 578,794,240 downwards.
AGAAAAGAGGGCAGAAATAAAAGAAGAAAGGTATAGCCCCATACCAAAAAAAGAAAGGAAAAATATGAAAGTGTGCAAGCTTAAATGCCACTACCAAACAACAACATTGTTATTTTAGTCATACAGCCTAATCATAACTAAGATAGATTTCAATTTTCTGCTGATAGGTTAGTGAAGAATATTTTCCAAACTGTTTAATCTTGGCTTATCAGTAGAATAGATTAGGATAGAACAACAGTGGTTCAAACAAGCTTAAATCCTAAACATGTAAGCTTGATGAAGAATTGGTTCTAATATGCTCAAAATCTAAACCAAGAGATAAGAAAACAACTCTAAAAAGATCAAAATCAAAGCTAAAGAAAGAGTGAAGGATGTCTTTTATTTTTCAGATCTTAATCCTTCACATTTTTGTTTTTATTTTTCTGCAAATTTCAGTCTATGTGCAGCTTGTTTTTGTGCTATAGTCCCACAGCAAATCAGACTGCTTAATCCTGGGTTGACTGTCTTTCAATTTCTGTTTTAGAAAATAGAGAATAAAATCTGCCAGACAGTTTAATCCTGGTAGATAGTAGCTTAGGTAGAGAATTTATGAGTTCAAGAGTTTAATCTGAACTCATGGAAGAAATAAGGGTAGATTTATATTAGTTTTTCCTTTTTTCAAAAAAATAAAATGTTGATGTTTAAGGCTTGCAAGTCCAAATGCACCTTATGAAGAAAAAATGTTAGGAAGTAGGCTATGTAGGTAGAAGGTTTGCGAGAAATGTGTTTGTTGATATAAAATATTGATCATCTTTTCTAAAGCAGCATGATCAGAGAAGAAAGGTTGTCAATGGATAAAGGCATAGGTTTACATCCCAGAGATCAATTTATGAAGTTCTTGACACCTCCAAGGAGCTACCATCCCCAAGTGGAGCCTCTATTAGCCATCATTAAATTTTTGTCATAGAAAATGATGGCTAAAACAGGTCTTAAGCCTTCAAGAGATTATTTTCATAGAAAATTTCTCATTCTTGAAGTCTTCTGATGCTTTCAAATTCAAAAGATAAACTTCACTACTGTTTCATTCATAAATTCACCAAGAAACCCTGTTGATATCCAAAAGAAACTATTCTTAGGCCTAAATTTCCACCATTTCATGCCACCAAAAAAACCCTTCATTTCATTCACTATCATTAATTTCAACTAACCTGCCTCCTCTGGTAAAATTCCCTTTTTTCCTTTTAAATTACCCTTCATTTCATCAAAAATCCCATTTAGACCAAGAAAACCCATTTTTCCGGTTTTAAATTACCCTATTTTTCCTATCGGAACACTGAAAAATCATAATAAACCCCTAAAAAACCTTTTCCGCCCTTTTAGGCCTTAAGCCTCCTTCCTTATTTCCGCCATAAAATCCTGCGCTATGATCAAGTGCCTAACCGTTAGCCCCTTTCCCTTAGCCTCGGTTCTTTGTTCTCCCATTGGACCGCACCTTTTTCCTTATCCCAAGCCCCATCGCATCGGAATTTTCATTTAAAAAAAAAACCTGCATTTTCTTTGTAAATTGCCTCACTCCTATAAACGATATCCCGATGAGATCTACACCGTAGATCCATCAGATCCTACGGCCCACATTTGACCCGTCGATCGCCCATTTTCTCCATTTCCTTAGCTCCTTTCCCTCTGCTCCTGGGCACCTTATCCCTCCATAGGACCGAGCCTTCGACCTAATCCCACCGTCCCTTCCTTCCTTCCCTTCTTTTCCCTTATCCCCACCTTATCACTCCACAAATCAATCTTAGTCGTAGATCATAGGCCTCAAGCCTTGATCTAATGGCTATTACGCCTCCCCTCCTATCCTTTGATCGCCCGACCTATTTCTATCCTTTCACCCTCCACATCAAATCTCACCATTGATCTATATGATCCAACGGCCCCAATCAAACCCGTCATCAAATCTCGTCGGGGCCTACCTCCCACTAGCCCATCGCCCATCCAATCGTTTTTTGACACCTGGCTTCCACTATTTTTCTCCGCCCGAGCATCTTTCTCCCTCACGCTCATCCCTCCATCGTTGGATCTGCCTCGCTTGATCCAACAGTGAGCGTTGTGTTTCGCGCACTTTCTACCGCCGCGGTTTAACAATCCAAAGTCGCGTGAGACCGGTGGTTTCGTAAGGGATAGGTGTCGCAAAATGATTGAATCACATTCGATTGCGATAAAACCGCTTACCACTCAATGATCACGCGAAAACCATTCGCGGTTTTCGTAAAACCACTTTGCCCTTTTTCGCACCAAAGACAGTTTTTGAACCAGTTTTCTCGGGTTTTCTCCATGAAACCTCTTCCGCTCCTCTGCATATGCTCCTCCACCTCTACTAGCCTCCAAAGAAATGTTTTCTTCCCCTGTGGGTTTTAATAACACGTTTGATTGGTTTTTTTCAAGTGTGATGGCAGGTTTTAAGGCCGAAAGCCCCTCTTATAGTCCATAAAAAGACGGGTCAAAAGGTGACGACCTTCGCGGTCCAAATAGAGGCCAAATCATGCAAAAAAGGGATGAAAGGGTTGAGTTCCAAAGGTTAATCAATGTTTCATGGACATCGATTACACTATAAACCCTCCAAAGCCCCAAAGCCACCTGCACACTCAGGGAAGAAACAAAGATTGAAGATTGAAGGTTTGAGCTTAAATTCAAGGGATTAAAGCGCAAAGATGAAGATCAAAAGGTTTAATCTGACAGTTTAAGGGAAAAAACACGGTTTAAAGGGAAAGTCATCAAATATTTAAAAATAAAGGGTTAAATATATAAAGGTAGAAGATTAAGGAGCTTAACCAGACAATGAAAACCCAAAGCCAAAGAAAAAGGGATATTTGACAGTGAATACAGTCAGCATAAAGTTTAAAGACTCCGAAGATGATTACAAAGGCCCAAAAGCAGTATTAGGGCATAATCAGTGTTTAAAGCCACTAAATCTGACAGATCAACAAAGAGAGCCTCTAAATGCCACATCATTGAGGCAATTACTCCTCAAAATGCCACCTACAGGCCTTTTTACCTAAAAAGAATACACAGTTAAAGCACAGTCAGAGATATTTTCCAAAGACAGCTCAGAATTAATTACCAGCGTACCAAAAGCCTCCAAAGTCAACAAAAGTGACTGAAGTTGATGAAACTTAATGCAAAATTCAATTAACAGAGTTAAAACCTCAGATATCTTCTCCATTTGGCCCTTCAAAGCCCAAGAATCACTTACTCTGTATTAATTGAACAAATAACACTTCTTTTCACTCCACCTCCTCATTCTTCTATAAATACTTCTCTAGAAGACAGTATTATTGTTGGTTGGATACTTGTTGAATGTAAATAGCTTATGAAGTTGCGGAAACTCTGTTTTGTAATTGAAGAAGGGTAGGCTAATATGAGAAGTTTGAAGCTGTAAAAGACCCACTGGACTTGAAGATTGTAATTGGTTTGAACATCAAATACACAAGCTAATTTATGGGATCTTGGTTTATGTCAATGGTGATGTTTTTCTTACTGTAATCGTCATTTTCTCATGTTTTCCATACTGTCCATTTTCTCTGATAAAGAACAGCAAATATAGATTAGGATTTACTGTCAAGTACCCTAAATCTCACTGATTAATCTTAATCTTTATGTTTTCTACCAATTGTGTATTTAAGGATAATTCAATAGAGTGTGATCAGTCAAGGAATGTTGGGGAGCCCATGTTTTGCTGAGTAAAGCTTGAAATATTGTCTTTAAAAGTTCTTGAAAAGTCTGCTAAGTAAGGTTGAATTAGGGAAGTCCATGGTTAGCCCTGTCCTCTAAATTCTTCTCCAATAGTTGCTTTGAAAATTTCCCTTAAGAGTATGCCAAAAGCAGGATAGGTTCAAAGTCCTAACCTGATCTTAGGCTGCTTTTTATGTTTATCATGAATGTTTTTTCTTTGAGTATGCTGAAAGTAGGCTAGGTTAAAAGTCCTTACTTGATCTTAAGCTATTCTTTGTTTTTCAATGTTTTCTCTTCAAAGTACATCAAAAGCAGGCTATTTTAGAAGTACTTACCTAATCTTAGATTACTTTTGTGTCTTTCTATTAAGTGCATGTCAAAAGTAGGCTATTTTAAAAGCACTTACCTGATCTTAGGTTGTCCTTAGTTTTTCTTCTGTGTTTTCTTCTTTCACAACACTTTTTATGATTCCATATCATCAAATCAGTCTAAAGAATCCTTTGACATAGATGACTTGCCCCATGGACCACCTGTGAAACTTCTTGTGCAATTAAATCCTTTTGTGACTCCATAGCCCAATGGATTGAAGTTGTTTCTCAATTATCTTATCAACTGAACCATTTTCAACCTACTTACACCTTTACCCTTCAAAAACTTCCTTCATTTTGATGATTTTCTACCCAACCAAAATAAACAAAACCCTTGTACTTCATAACTAGCCTAATATCATATCATAAAGCATAAAGAAATATCTTTGAAAACACATATATAGAGAGATCCCTCTCTGAATCTGGGATGGCTAGATCCTTTGATTCCAAAGTGGTTTTGATGTAGGCTATGCAGCGTTTGTTCTTGCCAATATTGCAAACTATGGAGACCTAACATCATCTAAGGAGGCTTCTCATAGAAAGGAGAAGATCTGCAGCAAAGATGAAGGCAAAACTTCATTATCAGGAGGGAAGGAGTTCTCAAAACGTCTTCTTCAAACTATGCATGGCATTAACAAAGACACAAAGAAATTAGAATGGAGAGATGTAGAGATTCTCCAAGAGGGCTTGTAAATGAAGAAAGCTCCATATTTTCACATTTTGGGTGTGAGCATTTAGCTACACCATCAAATCTACAACGCTCTACCATGCCTATGTTCATAGAAAGAGAGATGGAGGAAGGAGATGTACCAAAGGAGGAGACTCTTGGTGACTATCTTAAGGAGTATGAAGCTCAATCTCAGAGGTTCAAAGATCATCTAAACTTCCAAGGGTTTTTCAAGATCAAGGAGGATAGAATACCTAGCAATCACAACAGAGGAAAGAGGTGCAAGCAGCATGATGTGGGTAGATTCTTTCTATCTACTTTTGATGGGTCACCTAAATGTTTAGCTAGGGCTTGGGTGAAGGAGCCAGACACCTATTTACAATAACACCAAGTTTCAGAAGATGAATCCATTAGAGTAGCAGCGCTGCATCTTGAAGGTAAGGCTTATGCCTGGTGGTTTTATGAATCTTATTCATTAAATAATGCAAATATATCTACTTATGCAAGGTTCGCTAGGAGGTTAGTAAAAATATTTGATGAAAAACATTTTGAAACTTCCTTGGTTGAGCTAGCCAAGCCTAAACAAACAAAACCTTTGCATGAGTTGGAAGGATCTATAAACCCAAATCCATTTCAGAAAACTATTGAGGGGGTTAAAAACTTACAGAATACCTTGCTAGAGGCAAGATCCCCACCTCAGAAAGAGCTCTCTTCTCAAAATGAAGACATGGAGATATCTTTTTCAAAAGAGGATCTAAACATAGATCCTCTTAATGATGATAAGGAAACCTCCATTCTTGATGAAGCGGAAGAGAAGGTAAGAGGTAACAACGTTGTCACACCAAGAGAAAATCTAGTACCTCATGAAGAGGAATATGGAGAAATTTCTCCAAAGAGAGGAACTATTTTACCCTTACAAGGAGTTCCAAAGAATCTCACATGTGGAGATCCAGGCACAGTCCATGAGAAGCATGTGCCATTATTGATAGATTGTGAGGTCTTGGAGATGAAAGAAAAAGATAGGGAGGAGGACCAGCATCATATGATTAGGAGCACACACCGCTCTCTATTTCAGAAGGTTGATGCACAAAAAAGGTAGGATGATTTGTGCAGTGAGGACAGGGACAAATCAGTCCACTCACATATACAGCCTGCTGTAGGCTTTGATGTTTCATTACATGGAGGCATTCCACCAGGGAGACCCCCTAATTGGAAGATAAACAAAGAGTTCTCTCAACATGGTGCAGCTTTGATATATTTGGCTAAGGAAGGAGCCTTAGAAGGAGCTTGAATAGCGCAGAGAACCTTTGGTGGGTTCAAAGGAGGGATGAGTAATTTTCTGATATGGACATTTCCATCTCCCACTCAGATATTTGTGCTGAAATATGATGATTTAGGAATCTGTGATGACACAAGCATGGGGTCAGAGGGCTACTCCATCTTCTTGGGGAAATGAATGATGCTTCCACACATGAGGCAGATTTATGAATATGACAAGAGGTTATTAAATCTCTTGCATGCATTGGAAAAACTATGGAAGTTTTTGATGGGAAATACCTTCCAAGAGGAGGTTGACCTCCATGTACTTCAATCTTGTCTTGGGGGAGATCAACTGCAAGGGAGGCAGCAAAAATGGGGTAAAAATACTCCAACATGTGACTTTGGCATCAAGCATGTCAAAGAGGAGAGTTATGATGAGAAGGGTGCTTCATTTCATATTTCTACAGCGTTGTCATTGTTGGGAAGCCTAGATCCATATTGGGAGTCCAAAGTATTGGTAGAATATTCCAAGAACCTCTTCACGTGTAAGGTTCTTGATGGGAAATTGATAGATGGGAGGTATAGAGTGGTTGATGGAGTCATTTATTTCCATTATCAGATCTAATTGACTAGAGACTTCAAGCTCAAGAAGAAGATTCTACATGCAGCATATGAGGCACTCTCTTCAGGACATGTAGACTTCATTGAGTCTTATCACACCATCATGGATGGATTCTATTGGGAGGATCTCAAAGAAGATGTGCACCAACATATCAGGAGATATGTAGCTTGTTTGATGTATGAGGAGGAAAGCAACCCCCTTGCAAGTTTGTTACAATAATTTCCCCTTTTGATGGAGAAATGGGAAGGTTCATCTATGGACCTCTTCACCAACTTGTCTACAATATATGGTAAAGATTGTGTTTTGATGCTTATTTATCAACTAGAAATGTATGTGCATTCATTTACCATGCATTTGCAACACATTGCTCCACAAGAGAGCAAACCTCTCTTTGGATTTCATGGTCCTTTTGGGACTACTTTCAGTGATGAGGGTGACCACCTTATAGAGGACTTTGGGCAAGACATGTTTTTCTTGGTTCATATTCAGCCAACACCTAATTCCCTCCACCATTTTCAAGCTTTTGAGAAGCTTATGGCAGCAAGCAAGTGGTTGGATGGCCACCTATCATATCATGTTTGGAGACAGCAAGAAGTAGAACAGCGTTGGTCTCACTTGAGAGACTATTATCACCATCGAGTATGCAATATGACACTTAGTCCATGTTTCTTTTGGAGCCCATATGGTGATGACACTCTATCCACTATATGTAGGGAAGATTGGGAAAGAAATGAGTGGGATCTTGAGATCCCAAGTATCTTTTGGTTTCATGAGGACTATATTATTGTAGCCCAAGACCAGCAGCTCCAAATTTATCATAAATGGAGAGATAGACAACGTAAGTTGAACAATTTTATCTCTCATTTTCAGCCATGCAGCCCCTATACATTGCAGAAGCGGGGGATTGGGGATTGTTCCTATGAGCTACCAAGGATGGCTCATTTTGTTTGGGTGATAGCATGGAGATTGGAGTTTCTCATTCGGATTGAGGCACCCAACGTTTACCATCTCTCATGCCTTGAGGAGGCCAATGGACAGCATATAAATCTTTCTATATAGCTCCCACTTTTTTATGATGAGAGCTATTTGGTTTATCCACCAAAGGCAAATTTGTATTCTTGGGAGGAGACATATCCATTGGAGATTTTACAGTATCATTGCAGTTGCTTGAGGACAAGAAACATTTTGGAGGGCAGGACTGTAATATTCCTAAATTAGCTTGCAGCTAATTAGAATATTAAAGTGTTGTTTTGTCACTTAGATAGGAGAATAAGTGGGTAAGGAGACCCATAAATCTCTTTATGAAGAATAAAACCACTTCTCATGTGAAAGTGGATCATCTTTTCAGCTTAATAAAGCACCCTAAGGTGTGAATAGGGGATGGAGCACTTTGAGTGGGTCAACCTTGACCAAATCAACAGCGTTGTCATGGAGGAGTGGACATTAATGGAGGGACAGCACAGTTTTAGAGTGGACATTAATGGAGGGACATTATTTCATTCTTGCTAAGCTTGGCCCTGCATACTTTGTATTTGTTTCTGCCTTCCATTCCACTAGAGAAGCCATCATTTCTTTAGGAACCGCCTACAAGAACCCCTCTTTTAATGCCTTTTGCAATTCTTTGATAAGAGAACAAGAAAAACTCTTACACCTTGGTCTTATCACTTCTGGAAATGCTTCTAAGAAAGCCTTAGCAGCCCAACAGCAATCATATCAAAAGAATCCCAAGAAGCAGTGTCCTAAAAAGTATGGTCTGAAACCAAACAAGGGTCCTAAGCAATTTCAGCCACAAACTGAAAAAGAAACTCACCAAAATGATAAGGCATATAAAAACAAAGGAAAGAAGACAGATAGACATTGCAACTTTTTCAATCGTGATGGGCGTTTAGAATCCAAATGTTTTAAGAAGATGGAAGCCTTAGAAGCAGCAATGAAGAAGCACAACATCAATTTGGAGCACTCTTCACCTTCATCTTCAGGAATGGCACTTTCTGCTTGTGGTTGTCAAACATCAAGATCTAGTTATGCATTAAATGTATCTTTCTCTTCTCATTCTCATGAGTGGCTCATTGATTATGGAGCTTCTTATCACATGGCCAAAAATAAAGCCATGTTTTCTTCTTTAAATGATTGTAACACCAAACATATTTATGTTGGTGATTATATATCTCTTAGTGTTGTAGGATCTGGAACCATTCATCTCGATAATGGTCAGTTTAATGATGTACTATGTGTTCCTACCTTGTCATGAAACCTTCTCTCTATTTATCAAATAACTCATTCAGGTGAAGGGAAAATAGTAGAATTCTCACCTCATGATGTTGTAATCAAGGACCTCAAAGATCCTAAACTTCTCTTAAAGCCAGCCCCTTCTCCCTTTCAGTCTGGAGTCAAGCTTTCAGTCACTTGCACTACCCTTGAAGTTGATGCTACCTTATATCGTCAACTTGTTGGTAAACTTTTGTATCTAACCCATACCTGTCCTGACCTTTCCTTTGTCGTTGGTCTTATCACTCGATTTATGCACCAACCTCATGAAATTCACTGGAAAGCAACTGAAAGAATACTTAAATATATTCGAGGTACAGTTTAGTTCGAGATTCATTACAGTGCAGGAGCATCTCCATTGTTGATTGGTTTCACTGATTCTGATTGGGCTGGTGACCGTGATGATCGAAAGTCTACTACAGGATATGTGTTCACTCTTGGTTCAGGACCTATTACATGGTCTTGTAAGAAACAAAGTGCCATCTCTCTTTCTTCAATAGAAGCATAGTATCGTGGTGCAGTTGAAGCCAACAAGGAAGCCATGTGGCTTCATCAGATCCTGTCTGAATTTGGTCTTCATCAATAGCATCCAACTACACCTTGGTGTGATAATAAGAGTGCCATTCAGCTATGTAAAAGATCCAGTTCAGCATCAGCGTATGAAACACATTGAAATCCACATACACTTCATCATAAATCTCATTCATGATCATGTTCTTGAAGTGCAGTACTATCCAACCAATGATCAAGTAGTCGATATCTTTACAAAGGCTCTCACGGAAGCAAAGTTTACCAAACTTCAATCCGTGCTTGGAGTTCAGGAAAGTTGACATTAAGGGGGGATAGGCTCTAATGCCTCCTTCCTTCTCCTATTGTGTCACTTTTGTAAATCCTTCAATCCTCTCCCAATTTTTTCTTAAGGAGGGATGTTAGGATATTTCGACACATAGGAAATAGGCTCCTTTTGTGTCACCTTTTTAAATCCTTCAATCCTATCCCAAGTTGTTCTTAAGGGGGGATGTTAGGATATTCCGACACATAGGAAATAGTTAAGAATAACTTAGTCTACTGTAGAGTTAGGTAAAGTATGTTTCTTTACCATGTACATTTGTAACTTATAATCTGACGGTCACGATTTGTAGTGATCCGACAGTTATCTCTCACCTTGGTATTAACGACACTTGATCCGTGGCTTAACACCCGATTGGTCCATGATCTCTATTTAAAGAGCATGGAGGGTCATTTGTCCGGTAACCGTTTATGAGAGAAACATATGCAAATTTTCTTTTTATATTAATAAATTGCCTGAAGTGGCCGCGTTGGCCAAGGTCGTGGATTGTTTCCCTCTTAGAGGGTTTTAACCACATGATTATACTAGTGTACTGATTTGTGATCTGTTTGTGAGCAGTGACCTTTGGTTCTTTATCTAAGGAACTTACCCTATAAATTCATACATAGTACATCCCTTGTACTGATCTGACTACGCAAGAGTAACCTTGGGAAGTCCAATAGAAATCTTCTGCAAAATATTCAAGGCACCATGGTGAAGATGGCCCAATCTCCTGTGCCATAATTCACCCTCATCTTGGCTCACCACTTCTTTTGCCTTTCCCATCATTGAAACGTAGCCATCTACCTCCAACTTGTAGATATTATTAACACGAATCCCTATCCTCTTGGTTTGACCCATTTTTTAATGTCGCTGGAAGGCTTTTCCCTCCCTGAAAACAACATCATAACCTTTGTCCTCCAACATCGTGACCAAGACCAAGTTCTTCTTCAGACCTGGAACATGCATAACATATTTCAACAGAAATGGTTTACCTGACTCCCTCTCAAAGGTAATGGTTCCAATGTCGGTCGCACTGTATCTACCATCGTTTCCCATCTCTATATGCATTTGGAGATCTTTCTCCTCCAAGTCACTAAACAACTCCTTGTCTCCCGTCACGTGGAAGGAAGCACCACTATCAAGATACCACACCAATCCCACTGCACTTGAAAACAAGCATGTGATCAAAGAGAAAACAAGTTCAAATTGCGAGGCTAAGGCCTCACCCGCTGCAGCTCCAGCAGCCTTCTTGTTCTTCTTTTTCTGTGGGCAGTTAGAGGTGATATGCCCATTTTTGTGACAGTGAAAACACTTCACTTTGGACAAATCCAGCTTCTTGCCTTTAGCCTCGGATTTTGGATGGGATTTCTTCCCCTTCCCTTTCCTTGCTTTGGCAGCCAAAGCGCAATTCTCTTCATCATCACTCTTCGATGAAGAGCCATCCCTGGTACTTCGCCTTATCTCCTCCTGCACTAGATCCGACCAAAGTTGCTCCCAATCAGGCATTTTCTCTCGTCCATTGACAGAGCCCTGATAACTTTGCCAACTCTTTGGTAACCCAAGGAGAGCCAAGCTCACCAAGTCATCATCCACAACTATGATTCCCACACTCCCCAGCTCATCCCTGCATTGGAAAAACTTCGTGAGATATTTTGGAATATTGTCGCCCTTCTCCATTTTGATTTTTATGAGCTTATATTTCAGTGCCAACTTCCTATGGTCGCTGCTGCTTTGCAAAATATCTTTCAAAGCCAACCACATTGCAAATGGAGTGGCTTTCCCATGAAGGCTTGACACAATATGGTCCTTCACACCTTCCAACAGAATTCTTCTTGTCTTTGCTACCTTCTTTTTCCAGGTGTCAAGTAATGCAGCATCACTAGAAGTAGGTGTTAACACTGGAAAATCGTACAACCGAAGACAACGTCAATTAATGTCAAGCCTAAGGATTTACAGGACAGGAACGCATTATGGAATCAAGAATTATTTTAAATCTCTAAGGTTTTGAGAAAATCAAATTTGAACTAGTCATAAATGTTGAATTTCATGCTTTATCCTTCGAGAAGAGTGCCTTCTACGCGCATTTTGGCCCGATAAGCGCGCATTCCAGGAAATGGAAAAAATTCGCTTTCCAGGACCACACCAAGCAAAGGACAGTTACTCCTTGTGTGAAAGTTGCCTAAGGACAGCCACCAGCGCCTCCTTAGACACCATGTGAGCACACAAAAGAATATTTGAGCACACAATGGAATCACACCTCTCCCTTGGGCCACTATCCATCATGTACCAAGGGAGGGAAGGAGGATTTTAAACTCACCTATATAAACCCACCAAGAGATGAAGAAATGGTGATCACATTGTTATACTGGCCAAATTTTCCCAAGCAACACCAGCATTGTGTGTGACCCAGAGCTGGAGCTAAAGAGGACTCGATAGTTGGCCACCCAACATCTTAGTCTGCCACAGCAGAGAGAGAGAGGGAGACTGCATCATAGGCAGAGCTTGGAAGGCAACATCCTTGCATCGAGACCTAAAGCCATTGCCTAGGGGCCTTTTGGCAAGTGGGTAAAATTTCTTCTCTATTTCAAACGTTTAATAAGAAGAGGCCATCAAGCCATCATTTGCATTATTATCATTTTGACTCTCTATATAGCTTTTTTTATATTTGTGTTTTAGTTTTTAGTTTAACCAGAGCATAATTTAGCATACTATTTCCATTAAATTTTCTGTTTTTTAGCTCCCCCACTTTCAGCCTGTTACCAATAGTTTAAAGAGTAGACCACACTAGTGTGATTTCGTACACCCGTGCGACAAATCAACCACAACAAGATTGGCGACTCCACTGACGTGTTCCAAGTTTATGTGTTTGTGCCATATTTTGCAGGAGACCCTTTGTCTATGTTGGAGTGGAATTGACTGTCCTCTGACCCATCTTGTAGTCCCTAGACTCACTGAAGTGACAGACTAAAGAAGGCAGCTCCTAATCTTTTTACTTGCAGGATTTTTGCACGCAGTTTTTCCTCATAGAGGCGCATTGCACACGTTCAGGACTAACCTGCGCGCAGGAAGGCGCACCTATCAAGGCTTTTGCGTGCAAATTGTAGACAGATTTATTTTTTCTCCCGATATTTTGTACTTTTTCTGCTTGTAAGTGTGCTAGGCAGCCCCTAATGTATCTGCCAGCACCTGTGTTGATACCCCACAGCTTCTGAGAACTCACTTTTTGCTGCTTTCTGTAGGCATTTAGTTACTTTTCATTTAGGTTGGTTTTTGCAAAAAGTGTTCACATAGTTTAAGTAGGGGGCGAATTAACTATTTATTTCCAAACAATTTATGTTTTTGCAAATTCTAGTATGCACACTTAGTTTAACTAGTCCAAGTGTCTCAACACCACACATGCATAAGATAGTGTAGAAATTGTATAGTTTAAATTCAATTTTTGCATCTACGAAATTGTGGGACTGGGATTGAATTGCCAATTAGAGCAAGTCATCTCTGCTATATTTGCACCATTTGGTGACCCTAGACAAGCATATGAACGCTATACATTTTTGATCCGCCATCTCCCTTTAGTTACTCACATAGACTAACTAGGAAGATTTGGAAGTGGCCCATTATCCGCAAATATTTTCCATTTAAGCAAGGAACAATGTCACATAGTTTAACTACGGGACTTTTGTAAAGGATCATCGATATCCATCTGTTGAAATTATGAGATTGTTCACCATACGCTCACACACGCTCACCCACTAAGCAGAGGAAGCCACCTAAAATTAACTTAAACGAACTCACTAAATTCTCCCCACAGGGGCCATAAAAGAATTTTTAGATTAAGTTAGGATCAAGGGGGTAGGCATCCAATAAGTCGCCTTGATCACACTTCACATTGAAACATAGAAGTTGTATATTTAGGGAGCTTTAAAATCCACCTATCAACTCACGGGAAATAAAAATCGATCGCGGCAAAGACCTGATTCAAAGGGGGTTAAGCTTAGGCGCATTGCATGCGGTATCAGTTGGGGCTACCTGACCTGGTTGATACTCAGTATTGTTAGCTGATGACCAAGAAGCCAAAAACTCGAATGCTCACGTGGGACGGTGATTCTTAGTGGCCAAAAACTAGGGCATCCTTTACCCTATAGGTGACAGTGCAGGCAAGCGCCAGATCCTCTACCCTTACCTTGGTGGATTCTCTTCCGCTGATTGGGGGCGTCGCCAGCTCTTACGGGACATTGTGCTAGCACTCGCAAGAAATCTTCTCAATGCCCAGTTAATTTTTAGTGTGTGAGGACATAATAGGTCTTCTAGGATTTTTAGTATCACGCGCAAACAAACAAAACCCTTTTTTTCTTAATTGATCACATAGATTAAGTTAAAGGGAAAATTCATTTCATTTTCGCTTTGTTTTATGTATGTGGCCATAAATTTGTTGTGATCATAGACTCAATCCCCTCAAAAATTTTCCAAAACCTAACCTGGTCTACACCCAAACGGTTCCAACGGAACCTCATTGGTCCAGGCGTCTTTTGGACCTCCCCCCATTATCAGGAGGGTTTCCAGGTCTTTCGCCGTTTAGGCGTCAAAGACAGAACATTTCCACAATTGTGGGTTCATCCTTTCTTGGAGCAACCTTAGTTGGGAATCTTAGTCGATCTCCCAACACCACACCGCACACCAGTCCCCCCTCATCCCCTGGGGGGCAGAGGAGTGCATCCCATACGGGAAGCCAGCTGAATTCACAACAGGGTACGGCACATACTAACCCTCGTTCTAACCAAAACTTTGTGTCTTCACACGTTTCCATGGCGTCAACCTCCCAGTCACCCTTTTTAGTGGCATTGAATCTACCCTATTTAACCAAGCTCACCAATGACCCCATCGCACACGACCCTAATTGGCCTCCCATGCCCTCGAAGCTCCATTCAGACATACCAAAGTTTGAAGGAAAGCAAGAGGAATACCTAGGTAATCATATAATGACCTTTCACCTATGGTGCTCATCGAATAGCATCATTGACGATACTATTTGGTTGAGGTTATTTCAATGCACTCTTACGGGAGTGGCCACGAAATGGTATGTGGAGAAACCTCCTGCTTCACATGGAACTTTTAGCGCCCTCGCTACCGCGTTCCTCACAAACTTTCAGTTGCCCATTCACCAAGATTCGGGAATGGAATTACTGACTCATTTCAGACAATCCCCCTCCATCCATATCTTAGATCATCTCCACGAATGGAGGCGGCGTCGCAGTTTATGCAAAGCTAAACTCGACGACCCGGTCCTTTTAGATTTGTTTTTAAAAACTCTGACGTCGGAGATTTCAAAGGATGTGTTGCAGCACAACCCCACATCCGAAGAGGACGCTATCAGTAAAGCCCCGTAGCTTGAACTGATCTACACGCAGTCAGGATACATCTACAACATCCTGCCTAACGCCCCGCACCTGCAATTTTATCAAGAATTGCCAGGAATGTCTAATTCTGCAGATGGGCTTATTGGGTCAATGACCCAAGGGTACCTAGGCAGCAGCAGTCAAGATCTCAGTTACACACATGGCTCTACCCAGAACATGTCTCAACCCGGATTTCAAAGTCATCATATGCCGCAACAAAATTTGACTAATAGGGGGCAAACATATCACTAAGGAGGACCTTATCCTCTAGCTGAGGGGACCCAGTACGCAGGAAGAAAGATTGACAGAAGAGCTCCCCCCCAAAGGCTAGGTGCAAACACGGGACAGCATTATGCTCAGTCCCATGCACACAACCCACCTACGCAAAACAATGCACAAGTGAACTTTGTGTAGTCGTACCAAAATCAACCACACCAATATGATCAGGAGAACTACCCTCCTAACGTGGTTAAGAAAAGGGAAAAAAACAAGCCCAAAGGGAACCCTGGATAGGGGGGCAGCAACCATCAACTCCCACCGCGATCCCAGGCTCGAGGTAACTCCAACCGAAATCAGAACCAGGAGCCAAGCAATGCCCAAAGGCAAGGAAAAATGCCTCCTCTACGAACAAACCATGATTTTTCAATATGTGGTGAGTACGGGCACTATACTCACCATAGTCCCGAACTCCTTGAGCTTAAAAAGCTACAGAGTAACCGAGAACAAGGAGGATCTTCCCAGAAAACTGTAGTGATGCAAGAACCCTTCCCCCATCAAGGGACGATTAGCACTCAGCAGCAAAACCCAGACGATTCCGGGAAAAGAAACCATGAGATTTACATGGCTGGGGAAGAAATATTTTTCCAGACTCGGAATCGCAGCTACGACACCCCACCAGACACCAATATGTCAAGGGCTAGTACAAGCACGCCGATTTCACCTTTAACCATTCCAAATATTCCTGCGAAACTATTGCCAAAAATGGTGAAAGGGCCTAATAAGCGAGCAGGTAACTACTCCAAAGAGGCCCACAATTATAGCATCGTAGACAATTTAGCTCAGTCACCTGCTACTATGTCCCCATTGGAAGTACTGCAGTCGTGCCCAAAGCAACGGAAATCCCTATTTTCAGCATTAGGCATTGTTGACCTTGCCGATACGCGCATGATGTATTTTGACTTAGACAAAGCTACCCCTAGGCTTCCCTCCATGGTCTCCTTCCAGATACTAGTATCGGTACAGAATATCACTATTTACCGATGTGTCATTGATGAGGGTGCATCCACATGCATCATGTCAAAAAATGTGTGGCAAAATTTAGGATCCCCTGAACTCAAACCTTCCATCATCACAATCAGAGCATACGACGGTCATCCCTCGACCCCCATCGGCCTCTTCCAAAATGTACCGGTCTTCTTAGCCGATAAGACGGTCCACATAGACATCGAAGTCTTGGACACTCACTTGGATTACAATATACTCCTTGGGTGGAGTTACATGTACGCCATGTATTCCATAGCATCCTCCATCTTCCGCATCATGATGTTCCCCCACGAGGATCGAATCATTACGGTAGACCAGCTGACGCATAGTGAAAAGAGTCCCCTAACTAACACGGATGTAATTATACCCTACGTCGATACTGTCGCAGATGGTCTTTCACGGTATCAATAATATGGTCCTGGCCAATTCAAACCGTCGTCCGTCCTAGGGTCATTCCTAGGAGATCCTCCCATAATCCCTGAGGTGTCGCCCGATGCCATAGGGGCCCTGGTGTGCATGATGTCTGCATCAAGCGCCAAGGCAAGTCAAGACACAGACTCAAGCAATAATGACACCGAGGCATCGGCCACGGAAACCTCTCTAGCTTACATCGTCTCCCAAACCCCTTTCCTCTACCCACCTCCTAACTTCGTCTCCCAGTAGGTTTTGGCGACACTGGTGTTACCCAACATATCGTTGGCATTCCTAGTTTTCTACCTCGTTCCCCCTTCCGGAACAGGAGCCACAAACGTTACTGTCGTAGGGTTAAATCCCCTCAATCCTGAGGAGCCCCAACCTACCCAAGAAACGGTTGGAACCGCCCCCGCAAGGGAAGTTTCCATTGTGAAACCGGTTACCACGGCCAAGAAAATCGCCAAGAGAGGAAAGAAAGCGGTGACCCCCACCATGCAAAGGGAGTCATCATCCTGTGCTATATGTGATGTCATAGGCCATCCTACCCACGTATGTCCAGATTTGGACGAGTTAAAACCATTCCTTGGCTCCGAAGCAGGCACCTCGACGTCGCGTTCCCATAAAAAGGAACTTGCCACCAAAAGTACAGGCAAACAGTTGTGTACCAATCACACATGCGCTCTCTGTGACACCTATGGGCATTATACCCACAATTTTTTAGAAATACCACGATATAGGGATGCCTTACATGCGGTCGAGCGATCCTATCAAGAGGATCCCTCCATCCAATTCGTTAATGACGAGCCGCGTACCATCATATATTTACAAGAGGAGCATAGATTCATATAAAGACCCCCAGTAATTCCCATTATACGTTGTACGCTATGCGATAAACGTGGCCACTACCTCGAAGAGTGTGCCGCATTGGAACTCATTCACAAATGGTATCCAATCGAAAGGGTTTACTACGTGGGGCTATGGGCAACGCAATTCACATGCCTGCTATGCGCTGACAATCACCTTTTGGAGGATTTTCACTACATAACTCGCTTCCGGCTAGCCCTTGCTAGCCTCCGCTCAACCATAGTTCGCCTTTCCCAAGAAGGCGATATGGATGTCGAGCCCACAAGCAGCTCCATGACCCAAGCAGTGGAGATGAGCGGGTCTATCTTGTTCTTGTCAGCCGAAGAAAGGCCTAGCAGGGAACCCCTAGTTACCCCTAACAGCACTTCACAAAACAAACCCGCATGCACGTTATGCAAAAAGATGGACCATATAGTCGTCCACTGCCCTGACTTAGCATCATTGTGACGTTAGTTCCCCGCTTGGCCTCAGACCAAGCACGATGGGACCCCCATATCACAGATATTTTGCCTGATATGTCAGGGTAATCATTATGACTGACATTGTACTTATGTCTCGCGGATCCGTCCCACTATCGACATGATTAATGTCGTAGAAAAGAGAACAGACGATCTCTAGGAATGGCATAAAAGATACATCGCCGGCTCAACATCCCCACCACTGCAATGGTGTGTCAAGCCTGATATGGCCACACACCAACCATGTTTACCCCAGGCAAAGCCTAGGATAACATGCGGCCTATGTGATCTAAACGATCACCAAGTCAACCAATGCAGAGAGCTCAAGCCCCTTGCAAAACAGTCTCCGCATAGTCTCGTCTCTCCCTCAAAAACCTCTCTCTAATCAAGAGAGGATCACACGCACTTATTGCCAAATTTGATCACACTTCCACCATACGTTTAAGTGTGCACATCTCCCAAGCTAAGAGCAGCTCAAGCGGCATTAAGCCTACCAGCTACCAAATAGGAAGACAAGTCTAAACCAACAACGCGGAAATGGAAGCAAAAGACGACCTCTTCTACGACCGACCCTTTCCAAGCATCCACATCAGGGACAATGAGTAGCGTAGAATCTCACACTATCTACTCTGTCAGCGCAGTGATACCGTGCACCATTTTCACTGATCAATATCACGCGCCAGAGGTATTCCCACTGTTGAAAGCATTCAGGCACCTCTGTGATAAGAACAAATTCCACCTACCGGAAATTGACTACCCTGGCAGGAGACTCGACCTTATGATCAAACAGGGCTCCATTACCGAGATCCTTCCCCCGCCACATGCTAGTGACACAATTCACCACATACGACTCTTATCATCGCACGCCCAAGATAGGATTCCAACTGCCCCCTCGTCCCAAGATTTCCACGTTATTCCTGTCGCAAAACACCAAGGTACCTTACGCTTTTGCATTGATTTCCGCAAGATCCCAAACTTACACGCCGCCATCGAACTCCTTGATGACACCCAGCCTCTAGAACAACACCTAGTACAACTAGAGCTAGTTGACAAAAGTTGGCGACAATCGCTGCAATGCAATGAGGCCCATAAGAAAAGGGTGAAAGCATCATTCGACCGCCACATCACCCCTCGCTCATTTTCCGAGGGCGAGTTAGTCCTTCTCTACAATGTCGCAAAAGAGGCCTTAGGGCCAGGAAAGTTCGAAACCTTGTGGAAAGGACCCTATATCATCAAACATTGTCTCCAACAGGGGGCATACATCTTGGCAGAACCGGATGGGACCTACCTCACTAACCCCATCAACGGCCTATGCCTCAAGAATTTCTACCCATAAGGGCCCCAGTAGCCCTTATCCCCTAGGGTTAGAGTACACAAAAATCCCAACACCAAAATATTTTTGACCCAAAGACCTATGTGCCACCATGGATCACATACTTGAACCCTATTTCGTATTTTTTGATGGAGCATCGCGATGGTCTCAAGACTTAGTTGTAGCCGCCTGGGTCATTTACCACCTTGACCGGTCACCATTGTGTTCAAACAGCATGTGCATCAGCTCAGCAACCAACAATCAGGAAAAATATGATGTCGTTATCGGACTTATGTGCGAGGCCCTCCATCAGGACATCTGCCATATGCATGTCTACCTCGATTCCCAGTTAGTAGTATCGCAGTGAAACCAAACATTTGAAACCAGAGATGCAAACCTGTTTAGAAAATATTTTTGTGCCAAAAGATAAACCAGACAATTTGATTACATTACATTTTCACACATATCAAGGAATCAAAAACAAGCAGCTGATCGCAGCTAAAAATATCCTACACTAGAATGCATCACGAATAAACCTTCATACATAAAAAACCAAAAACATATATATCCATTAGCATAACACAAAATAAATAAACCGAAATAGATAGCACACCATGTAGAGTCACAAAATTATCTCTCATATATATATCAAAAAATATGTGTATCTAAGTACAAAAATAGTATAGTTGGCCCATTGGCCAGCTCGAAGATACAAAGGTTGTCAAAAATAAGGGAAGCATCCTCATAATGGGTGTTTTCCCTGTATACAAAACTACTCTAGGGGGGTGCCCCCTCAAGAGGAGCACCTGGGCCCACCACTACTCCTGGTGCCACCACTAGAGCTGCTATCACCACTGCAATAGCTACGCATCGTAGAGTGGGTTGATAATCCCTCTCGCGGGACATCGCCATCTCTAGCCAAGCCTCCTCGAAGTCATCCTTGAAGCCTTGAGCAGGCATCCCCTGGGTCAAGCGATCCACTCGACTCCGGAAGTCCTCTAGAGCGACCACCTGAGCCGTAAGTACTGCAATGCGCACCTTAGCCGCATCTGCATGAGCTCGCTCGACCACAACCTTAGCTGCAGCCGAGATGCTACCCTCACCAGAAGGGCCAACACCATCCCCACCAGGTCCACTGGCACCACCACCTGGTCCACCTGTGCCACCTCCCCCCTGACCACCTCGAGGTCGTAACGGAGGATCATGACCCACCAAACGGGCCACTCGGCGACCTACCTCACCAACATATGCACGAGTAACTAAAACAATGTCAGTGTCAAAAAACAAAACACATAAGTACATAAAGACTCGAACAAATGCAGAAGAATATAGCACACACCTGTAGTACCCCAAACATAACCGAAAGGGAGACCGATCTCTGGATCACCCTGAAATTCCATCCCTCATACAAGTATGGCAAAAACATCTGCGGGTTGGCCTCAAACCAGGCCTCTATCGTGTCGTTCAAATAATGAACCACCATGCCACCACCACCGCGCGGCATCACCGGAGCCCACCTCCTCATGCGTGGCTTCCGCGGACCCCAATAGGCACTGCCACAACGAGTCTCAGCAGCACCACCCTCTCGTACATAATGCTGCACAATATGCTAGTGTACGCAAATGACTTGGATCCACATTGGACCTTGTTCAATTGCGACACCATACCATCAAAACAAAAATGAGTGAAATGAAAAAAATGCCCATTCCTCAAACGTCGTAAAACCCCCACCTGTGGACCCAATGCTCGATGTAGAGCAAACGACCCCGCCAGTCGCACAATAATGGCCAGAGCACACCGCTCAGCCACATCTTTCACCAATGCAATATTAATGCACCCCTCAGTAAGAGGCGCAACACCGCAATGCCTCCTCCGGAACCTGTCTAGGTTCACTCTCCCAGTAGGGAGTGGATACCTCAGTGCCTCACCCTAAGGCAGTAACCCGGTCACGAAGTATATATTCGTCTTCGGACAGATAATCAAGTTCGTCCCCCTCAGTACAAACATATTGCACTTCCCGCGCCAATGTTGTATAATGTAACGTAACAGTGAATCCTGTGACCGAAGGAACTTGTTCTCATTAGGGGAATTTTGAGGTCTGAAATGGGCCTCCTAAGGAAAATGTACAATCAAAATTCACTTTATGAGAACCAATCACATTTTAGGGGATGACATCATCCCTAATGGTTGAGGTGGCATTTCTTGAGTTAAAGGTACTTACTTGTCACATTCTCAATGGTGGATAAAAACTCATGGTTAACCATGGTAGTGCTTTAAGTACTTTTAAAGTCAAAGTAAAGTACTCATAATAAATGTCATTTCACACTTTTTGAATAAAAATATATTATTGTCATTTCATATTTCTTGAAAGAAACAATGCATATATCTATACATTTATTATATTATATTATATTATATTATATTATTTTTATATAGTATATTAATTACATGTTATTATACAATTTAAATAATATAAATTTTAATTAATAGCATATAATATAATTAAAAATTTAAAAATTTATATTTATATTTTATTTTAAGTTATTTAAGTACAAAGAACAAATGCATTAGTTGTTCAATGATAATGATTTTTTCTTGAAAAACTCATTCTTATTTATAGTCACATCAATACAGTTTTTTTATTAATTTTATTTTGGTACAAATTTTTAATTGAATTTAACTATGGTTACATGGATTTTGGTGCAAAAATTAAATTGCAAATTCATAAATATTATTTTATTGGTTTAGCTATTATTTTATTATTTCCTTAGGAGGCCCATTTTAGACCTCAAAATTCCCCTAATGCAGCAAATTTCAGAAGGCCCCATGCAACCAACTAACGATGCGCCCCAACATCAGTAGCCAGAGCAGTCCGGATCTCAGGCCAATCTCACTCTCTCCACACTAACCTGCCAAGCAACAAGCACCCATCAGTACAGAGAAAAACACCAAAACAAACAAAAACCCAAGTTTTTTTGTCACCCCACCCTTTGCGCGTCTGTCTCTCAAACAGGCGCGCCCTCGCACGCCTGTTTCCTACACAGGCGCACCCTTGCACGCAAAAAGGAGGGAACAGCGTGCCCTCGTGCGTTTATCCCTCATAAACGCGTGCAATGGGGGCACCTCTTTTCCTAGATCACCCGTGCAATCTAGGTAAAAAAGTACCTTTGAGGTCGTACAAACCCGATTTGTACGGCCCCCATCACCATCAAACAGAAAAAATTGAAATACAAGATGTCATGAAAGCTACCTCGGCATAATATCGCTAATCCCTAGTACACAGGCTAACCGCAATAGCGAGAAAGGCTCTCCAATCACCTCTGATCTCCCAAAACTCAGCAAGTACAAATGAATAGGATTAGGGCCATAATCTCATATTTATCGCCCTTTTCCAGAACTTTGGAGGTCAATAACAGGAGATCAGAAGGTCCATTCCGCAAACCGTAAGTTGCCCCATCATCAGTATGCCATGACGAACGAAAGCAATGCCAAACATTCACTTTCTGAAGAAAAAAAAATAACTTTTTAGCGCTGGTAGGTATGCACCCTACCATCTTCCTTTCCATAGTTCATTTCTTTCAATAATATTTGATGAAAAGAAGATACTTTCACTTGAGGTAGTTGTTTTTTCAGGTAGAAACGGAAAACCGTACGCAACACCATTCACTGAAAGTTCTGGAGCAAGTATCATTCTACCCTCAACATGATAGGGTCCCAGAAAACTTTGCATATCTTGACATCATTTCTCCATCAGAAATAAACCATAGGGTCCTCATACCCGACCACATTTATCATCACCTCACCCTGCATATGATAAACATCTGCGTTGGTCAATAGAGCCTCCCCTCCATGGCGCTTTTCACCCAAAGTAGACCATATATCATAGCACAATTGATGCCATGGCCATACCATTTCAGTCTGGGAAGCACCTCATGTCCATCCACCTATCATGCATAAGGTCAAGATTACCATTCAAACTCAAAACCCCCTTCCCGAATGACCGGGTTGTGCAAGTAGATTGAAAGTGCACCTTCGCGCATCGCATTTGGCCCACCATACCTCCATCAGCATAATCCCATTTGTAACATCCTCTACTTCATCAACCCCACACATGAGACCAACCAATGGGACCCCTACCCCCAAAAAAACACCGTCCTCACACCTTCAGTGAGAGACCCTCTTTCATGTTTTGGGGTACCCGTCTCTGTGTTTTGTACAAACCAAACCCCATTATTTTATTCTTTTGGTAAGTGTACAAAGACTGCAAACGATGCCCTTCGCAACTTCGCCTTCATATTTCACTTTTTCTCCCATGGCAGCAGTCCCCCATTTCCCTTGGTATAAGTATTTCACCCCCATGCATGCACCATCATGACATTCAAAGTCGGTTCACACCCTCCCTATAAGTCCTACCGACTCCAGGGATTTTCCCTTCAGAAATAACTATGACTGCCGCTAAGCTGCTCAAGTATACTTCGACCTCGGACCACTGAATCCCCATCATCCATTTTCAGTCACCTCTCACCAACATGCCTATGTTAAACTCATCACATCTAGGTCCCCGACCCCTCAGGTCGGCGACCCTTGGTTTGCTTAAGGCTTCATTTTTTTCGACCTCGACACCTCTTTTCCAAAAAGGAAGCGGTACCTTGGATTACCCCTCCCCATGTAAAGGGGTATCCTCGGGTGGCACTGTGGGAGACATCATTGTCCACAGATGTCATCGATCCTCCTGACATTCGACTACAGCAAAAGCTTTCATGTCACGATGGTATCATACCTTACAACCATTGCACTTTGATCAGATCCGTCGAAGACCCGTGCCTCTATAAGCATCTCTAACAACAATTCTTACACGGGAAGGTCCCATTCAATACATATGCGTACATGGAAAAGTGATATTCCATACCAAGATTACGCATATGGGTACCACATTCCACCTATCGTCAAAGAAAAAATGCCCCTGAGGGCGTCAGTAGTCATCGTCAACAACCACCAGCATCACTACCACAGTAGTGGCACAGACAGCACATGTATCTGTCAATTTTGTTTAACTAGCCATATCATCACGAGCATGGGACATGCCCACCTCATTGAAATTTTGTAGATATGTTGTATATTTTCTCTGCTTGCAAGGGATCCCTTAGGCCATGGTTATCTCGGAAACGGTGCAAGGTGTTGTCAATTCCAAAATTCACACTGACCTCTCTCTCTCTCTCTCTCTCTCTCTCTCTGTGCATACAATATAGAAAAGAAACTATAATGTATTTAGGCTATACAATTCTTCCTAGACCTCACACATTAAAAGGAAACTGTTAACACTAGAAAATCGTACAGCAGAAGACGACATCAATTAATGCCGAGCCTAAGGATTTACAAGACAGGAAGACATTATGGAATTAAAAAGTATTTTAATCTCTAAGGTTTTGAGAAAATCATATTTGAACTAGTCATAAATGTTGAATTAAGCACTTTATCCTTCGAGAAGAGCGCCTTCTGCGCGCCTTTTGGCCCAATAAGCGCGCATTCCTGGAAATGGAAAAAAGTCGCTTTCTGGGACCACACCAAGCAAAGGACAGTTACTCCTTGTGTGAAAGCCGCCCAAGTGTGGCTCCACTAGTGCCTCCTTAGACACCATGTGAGCACACAAAAGAATATTTGAGCACACAATGGAATCACACCTCTCCCTTGGGTCACTATCCATCATGTACCAAGAGAGGGAAGGAAGATTTTAAACTCACCTATATAAACCCACCAAGAGATGAAAAAATGGTGATCACATTATTATGTTGGCCAAATTTTCCCAAGCAACACTAGCATTGTGTGTGACCCGGAGCTGGAGCTAAAGAGGACTCGATATTTGGCCACTCAACATCTTAGTCCACCACAGCAGAGAGAGAGAGGGAGACTGCATCAGAGGCAGAGCTTGGAAGGCAACATCCTTGCATCAGGACATAGAGCCATTGCCTAGGGGCCCTTTGGCAAGTGGGTAAAATTTTTTCTCTGTTTCAAACATTTAATAAGAAGAGGCCATCGAGCCATCATTTGCATTATTATCATTTTGACTCTCTATATAGCTTCTGTATATTTGTGCTTTAGTTTTTAGTTTAACTAGAGCATACTTTAGCATACTAATTCCATTAAATTTTATGCTTTTGAGCTCCCCCACTTTCTGCCTGTTACCAATAGTTTAAAGAGTAGACCACACTCTTTAAGCTGGTGTGATTTCGTACACCTGTGCGACAAATCCACCACAACAATAGGCTTAGGAACATCGCTATTGATGAACTCCTTCGGAACATTATCTTCAAGCACCACCTCCATCATGTCCTTCTAGGCTATGTAGTTAGAGATACCCTAAAGGGCATACTCCAACCGCAACCCATTGAAATCTATTTCAATGAATACTCAACTTTCGCACCAAGAAATTTCTACAGCAAATTCAAATTTTCCACCAGCACAAAACTCAACACCGCTTCAAGATTTCAATCTCCAGTGATTAACACTACTCTGATACCATGTAGAAATTATACAAGATGCATGTATATTACCGGACTCCCCTTATCTAACAATTTGTCTTTTGTTAAATACAGAATCCTTCCACTTAATTTTTTACAGAAATTAAATCACCAATTGCAAAACACATATGAAGCAAAATCAATCGCACATAAACACAATTGTTTAACTGGAAAGCTTAAAGCTAAAAACCCCAACTATCATATATTATGTATATAAATGGAACATGTAACAATCTCATAAAATCTTAGTACATCAAACTCTCAGTACAATCAACAATCATTACACACTATCATGCCGAAATTTGCATATCTATGCACCAATTTCTTGCCTCCTGACAGCCTGCCTCCACTGTGTTATCCCTGCTGAAGAAGACCCCTAAATGAATTCGAATTGGCCTTGCCTTGACTGCGCAATCCTCATTGGCATCTCCAATATGTGTCAGATGAATTGAATGCATCACTATAGTCACAACAGATAGTCCATCTCACCCTTTCACCTATCTCTCCACTGGGTCTCCACTGGAACTGACATGCAAGTAGTTAACTGTTGTATTTTTCAGTTGCAAGTGAGTCTCTAGTTGTGAATTAATTAAATAATTAATTCAATAAACTCTCACTATTTTATCTTTAGTTAGAACTATATACAACTAGCACAACTAAGTTTAACTCACTTAACTGAGTTAAACTAAATAATAGCTCACATAACTACTCTTCCAACTCTGTCACAACTTGCCACTATCAGTTATAACTGACTCCTCCATGCATGAGTCTCCAACCACCCTAGGAATTGCATAATTCCTTCAGCCCACTTATTTTCCAAATATGTTCACTGAATAAAGTTCTCCAAGAGAATAATTTGATATTTATTGTCGGATTATTATTAAGGGCTAATAATAATCGACATGCATCTATTTTTATATTAGTGATCTATATATAGATTTCGCCCAATCTTCTAAAAATAGAGTTTCATCTATTTTTCCAACTTGATCAACCATCTACAAATAGCATCTTGCAACTTATATAATATTCTCACCATGTCTAAAAATAGACATACACCTAAAAATAGCCTGCGGGCCCCACTTAGTGAAGATGCTTAATTTTCACTAAGCTCATCATCTTTTGAATCTCAACACTTATTTAGAAATACAATAGTCAATTTTAGATGTTTAAGACATTCTGGAACTAATGGTGTGGTTTTCAGAGCCAGTAGAGGACTTGTAAAGGTCGATATGCTTCAGAGAAGTTCCAGGGGCCACTAGGGCCATCAACTGCCAGCAGGAGAATGAGGCATATCCAGTGCAGCCAGTATCCATTCTCAGCAAACAAATAGTCTATTTCAACTATTTTGATATTTATAAATCTATTGATGGATTTTTCAGAAGCTTTTGAGGACTTCTAGAGCTCAAGATGCTTCAGAGAATTTTTCAGTGACCCCGAAGCCAGGGGCTGCCACCAGGTGTTGGAGGCGATATCGGAGCAGTCGGAGGCCAATTTCTGCAAGTGAATAGTCTATTCTAAATATTTTGGACATTTTTAATCCAATGAAAGGATTTTCAGAGCCATTTGAAGACTTAGAAAGGTCGAAGATCCACAGGGGAGTTTTGGGCAGCCTAGGGCCATTAGTGGATGGAGGCCTAGATTGGGGAGCCAGAGCTCATTTTGAGCACATGATCAGCCTATTTTGGATGTCTGATGTATGCTGGAGATATTAGAAAAGGTTTCAGGGATAGAAAATTATTTCTAAGGGAGTTAGTGCCATAGAGAAGCTTAGGGTAGCTCAAGATCACCGACTCAAGGAGACCAGTCTAAGGGAGTCAAGGTTCATCTTCAGAGAGTTTTCAGCCATTCCGGGGATATAAATGGTATTATAAACCCATTGGTTCATTTTAGATAACCCTTGGAGTTGAGTTTGTATCTTGTAAAATGAATTTTCCGTGATAATCCCAAAGAGCCAAGTTAATTGACAAAGGCTCAAGGAAACATAGCCCATAATATTTGGGTGAACTCCTTTATTAAATTTGCTATTATGTGTTGATGCTTATTTGTTGCATTATATGGTTATTACACATGCTTAATATCATCAAAAACAAATGGTCTTAAAGCACTTAAACAGTTAAAAAACATGCACTTGTTTTCGAGTATTGATTTCCGCGCAGTCATGTATAAGCTAGATCATTTATTTGTTTAACTGGGTGGGAGGTGCTTGCGCATATGCATTTCAAGTTATGCACCCATTTTCAGATCACCAAGGGATAAGGGGCTTGCAATAAGTTTGCCAAGGGACAAGTAGATTGCAGCACTAGAGTGACTTGCAGCGTCAAGGGGTTTTGTTTATTATGCAAGTTTTGTCACATCTTGTTACTCTCTGAGATATTTAAGGGACACGAATCCCCTTGGACTTGCTAGGGTTCTCAGGACAAGTGGGTTTACTAGTTTACAAAACCATATTTTTTTGAATCATGTTATTACAGAATCCCCTCTTACCCTATGTCGTGATTTGGTGCTACCGGGATCTGTAATTTCAGAGAGAGCTAATTTTCTTCCACGAGAAGGTTTGAAGAAAATTGTCTTTCCTCAAGATCTAGAAAACCGAGGGAAATCTTGTTTGTTGCAGGGTTCTTCCTGCATCCAATATGAGGTTATTTCCCTGGATCTATCTAAGTTTACAGTCTTTGTGAGACCAATATTAAGGGGTTCCCTTTGTTTTCAGGTCAAAACAACATATCTAGTCTCCTAACTCGCAACTAGGATACATGATTGAATGAGCATTCCATATGATAAAATTCGGCTTCTACATGGACGCAGGAAGCTTCGAGACCTAAAACCCCTTAGTGAATATGACATATCCAAGGATGCCTCGATTTATCTAGTATCAATATTAAGAGGTGGAGCCAAATTTTGGGGTGCATCTTCCTCCTCCCAACCCAAATATTTTAAAGGTGTCTTAAAGCTAGGGCCTTCACCTCCAAACCCCAAAGAACTACTAGGGTCATCATTCATTGTGGATCAAACGTCACAAAGCTCGTCTCTTGAAGTGGATAATCTTGCATCCAGATCCTTGGTTGCTGACTATGAACATGTGATTATTTTCCATTTTAATGGTTTTTGGCCAATAAAAACTTCTTCATGAATGGGTACACTAGAATTGGTCTCAAAATAATTGGTTTCATTTTTGTTCAAAAATATTCTTTAATAATCTAGAGGACATACAAAAAAAAATTTATTAGGGACCCTGTTTTTGGGGCCATTTTGGCCTCTCTTTTCAACTAGGGTTTTTTTATTTTAATACTCTTTCCATGGCAGTTTTGGCAACCCCAATCTGGGTAAGGCTTCCTAACATGCCCATCCATTTGTCACATCTATATATCTTAGCTGATGTGGTAAACTTACTAGGTCGCTTCATCAAATTATACACTAAAAGTCTTGTGAAAGGAATTTTCACCTTTGTTCGTGTAAATGTCGAAGTGGACCTCAATAAAGGGTTTCCAGGTAAAATCCTTCTCAAATGGAAGGGAAATTTTTACAACCAATGCATTATGAAAACATTTCTTTCCATTGCATGATTTTTCAACAACTCGAGAATGCCTACCATTTCACAAGAACCCTATACCCCATATGGATGCTAAGAAAAAGAGTCGTGGATGGCAAGATCCAAAGGGAACAAAAGGATCCAAGACTACTTCGGCTCACAAGCAAGACAACACACAACAACATAAGGAATGTACCACCAAATCAAGTCCTTCCAACTCAGCTCAGCCACATGAAGGGTCATCTCAACCTTCAGCAGAGGAAGCTCATCCTTCAACTGGAAATGAAAGAGACAATGATAATTCTGATTCCATAAATGAGTGGGCACAAACATACCCATGAATCAAATCACTCAAATAGTGACAAGAAAATAACAAATATGTCAGAACCTTTGGCAATGGAACCATCCCAAGGAAATGTTTTCATCATATCATCTACATCTATTCCTAAGAATTCCTCGGAATTGACTGTCGTCCGCAAGAGAAAAGGAAAGAAGTAGAAAACCGTGAACAATCCTAGGATCTAAGACAAGGAATGTAGTAAATGTATTTTTGTGTAATGCACTTATCAGTGAAGGAAGGAATGATGTAATTTGATATTTTAAGGTAATACAAAGAAAATTACAAAAGAAAGGAAAAAAAAAAAAAAAAAGATAAAGAATTTTTAAAATGTCATTTAAAGTTATATTTAAAAAATATGGCATCCCAAATTAATTAATGATACACAATTATATGAAAAATCTTAATTTCAAATTATTAACTTTTTTCAAATTTTTAACATTGCAAAAAAATGAAAATTTCATTACCAAGAAAAAAATATTGCAAAAAAAGAACTTCAAAAACTAACATTTGAAGAAAATAAACAAATAAATAAGAATACAACTTGAAAACAAGTTGTAAAAAAAAACAACATTTGAAAAAAATTGTCCATGCTCCATAGTAAGAAGTTTAAAATGTCAAAAAAATGTGTCCCCGACCCCTCCTCCCCCCACAAAAAAGGGTGATGTTGCATCATCATTTTTTAAAATGAGCATAAAAATCCACACTAAATGTGACTTTTAAAAAATGAGAACTTAGTCAATTTCTACTAAATTTGGTTACTTTATTTAACACAATCACTCGTTAATACACTACAATCTCAAATACATAACCTCATGATACACCATTACCTATAACCACAATACCTCAAATACCCTAACCATTTCACAAACCTTAAGCCATTATCACCTATTATATAATCACAACCTGACTGCACACAATATGAAATCTTACACATATTACCCCTACACAATCAAATCCTTAACACAGTCTAACCCATGACAAAATCAACCCCTGACACGATATGACCCTTGATGCTTTGATCTAAGACACATCATGAACACCTAACACACTATGAATCCAAACACACTAACTCCACTAGAGACTCTTTAACCCCTAACCATTATGACCTTGACCACACCATGTCCCTTAATGTATTGTACCCCTCAATTCCCCTTGACCCTTGACACATTATACTCCATAACCCCTATGACCCCTAACACAATCAGTGACTAACATACTTTTTCCCTTAATTAGTATGATGCTTAACACACTATGTCCCCTAACCACTATAACCACATACACAAAATGGCTCAAATTAGCACACCATCCACATGATACATGTTAACCCCAAAACATTATGACCATGCACAAGGTACACTTGGTAGCCCCTATGACCCTTTGATACAATCACCCCTTGACCACTATGATCCTAGACACACTATATCACCTAACCCTTGCGAGCATTACAGAATCACCCCCTAAATCATTACCCCTTACATAATCACCCCATAACTCAATTTGAAACCTCACAATTATGACCTTCTACACACTAAAACCTAATAAAAAATAACCCAATGACTTCCTACTATAATATGACATAAACATGTTAATCCCCTAAAACACTATAACCCCTAACCATTATGGCCCCTTAAAACACTTTAATCGTCGACACACTATGAAACCTAGCATTAACACATAACACATTATAACCCCCAATAGAATCATCACCTACCAAAATGTGAAACCTAACCATTATGATGTAGAAATATATCAATGGATTCAATTTGGTCTTGTAATGTACTAAAAAAAATATTGAAACACTTCTACAAGTTTGCGGAAACCAAATATGATCGCATAATCACAAACAAGTAAGAGAAAGAAATCAATCGATCGCACAACACAATATGTATATGGGAAAATAAACTACTCAAAACCCCATTATCTGTATATTGCATAAATTCAAGACCATGAAACAATAATATGTTATTTCCCTTACAAAAAAACCTCTGCAGTATGTTGATTGTCTCACTCTGATCCTTCTCAAATCTGACTTGACCTAAGCAAGTTTGGTCCAATATTTAACCTTTTGCATGTTGAGGCTTGGCATGCCTTCCTTACACATTCCTAGGCTAATTGAGCCCC
This sequence comes from Pinus albicaulis, assembly GCA_034641835.2. Classification (NCBI taxonomy): domain Eukaryota; kingdom Viridiplantae; phylum Streptophyta; class Pinopsida; order Pinales; family Pinaceae; genus Pinus; species Pinus albicaulis. The sequence goes on along the minus strand of CM076572.1, from coordinate 578,762,300 downwards.
TATTAATTAGGAAAACCTCAAATAATTATTGTGCAATTCATCTGTATTCCTGATGACCTCATGCATGACCTATACAATTTTATTATTATACGACTGATAGTTATCTTCCTTTTAACCCCTGTCTCAACTGGGCCTTCCTTAGAAATGACATGCAACAGTTATTTATAGTGAATTATCAGTTAACTGATTGACCACTGCATGTGAATTAAATCATATTTACTTCACTGGACCTATCACTAGCTCATCTCTCAGTTAAAACTAGTTAAACTGATTTTAAATCAAATAATTGAGTTAAATAATTGCAACTCAAAAATGATTGTAATTGGACCCTCTAAAATAATGGGAAAATTAAATCAAAAGCCCCATGGTGTCATTTATGGGTGTCATTTTCAATATTTTTGTTTTTCCAATTTTAACACTACCTCTCAACAAGAAAGGAATTCAACTCTATCTCGATATGGTACCTTTGGAATGTTCTGCACGCAACACTTCTCTCTAGTGTTGTTGCTCCTGCAACTTCTGAAACTAAAAAGCATCCAAATTGAATCAATATGGTGCATCTGTCACCAGAGTCTCTGAATGCTATTAGTTACTGCATTTTCTATTGAAAACTCTGCATATCTGTTGAATCTACATATGTGCTCTCTGCACTGCTGCCAACCCTGATCTACACTCTAGTATCTGACATATGTCACTCTGATTTTTATCTTTCTAACATCTAACTGCATCAATCGCTACTGATCCTTCCTGCTATTGTGTATTGTGGACTCCCTGTATCCAGGTTTGATCCATGGGACATGCCATCTCAGTGGATCATGCCCAAATTTCTTCTCTTGGGTTTACGTCTTCACATCGCCCCACCTCTCACCTGGAGGTATGGTTGCATGTGCTCCCTATGCCCATCTAGCTCGAAATTTCCCCCTACTGGAGGTCTCTGCTTGAGTGGACGCCTCCACTCGGTCTCCTCTCTGCTTCTACAATTGTGGTTGCGCCACAAACTTCTAAGACTGCTTATGAGCCTGCAAGTTGAGAGGTAATTTATGCTCCCCCTCAACCAAAAAGTCACTAACCCTTCTTTGCTCCTGAAATCTTTGCATGCATATTTGACCTTGAGAGCATACAAGTTCTTGACTCGTACACAAATTTGTTTCACCCGTCTCGCGGTGATGTGTCTAAGGAACACCTTTCGTTTTCTAAATATGAAATCATAACCACGGTCTTCTAGCATCGCTACGGAAACAATATTCATATTTATTCCTATAACAAACAAACATCTTTGATTCCGAGAGGGGAGCCAATCTCCCACTGAAAGGTAATTGTGCCTATGTCGGTCGCGTTATACCTCCCGTGATATCCAAACTCTATGTAGGTCCTTCTCCTCCAAGTCACTGAAGAGACCGCTATTCCCTCTCATATGGAATGAGGCACCATTGTTCATATACCACATGCATCCATTACAGTGTTGGCCATGCATGCAATGAGAGTACAATCAAGTTTGAATTGTGAAGCTAACGCTTCACTAGATGTTGCAACTGCAGTCTCCTTCTTTCTTGCCTTCTATGGACACTTCAAGACATAGTGCATGTGCTTGTGACAGTGAAAACACTTGACCTTGGACAAGTCTCTCTTGCCCTCTTCGCCTTGGGACTTCCTTTCCTTGGCTTTCTTTCTTTCTCTGACTAATGAAAAATATTCTTCTTTGTCTGTTTCGATGGTCCCGTCTCTGGTGCTCTGCCTTATCTCTTCTTGTACCAAGTCGGACAACAAACATGTAGAAATTATACAATAAGCATGTATATCTTGGATTCACCTGATCTAACAATGTACTAAAGTTAAATATTGAATTGCTTCTACAAATATTTTGTGGAATTAAAAACACAATCGCTAATCACATGAAAATGAAGAAATATCAATCACACACAACATAGATAATTTCCCGGAAAATCTTACAGCGAAAAACCCCATTATCTTCTATTGTATATTAAGCATGGATCATGAAACAATTACAAACAAAATTCTTCTCACAAGAGACCTCTAGTACTCAGCTAATTCTCTCACGCTTTCATATGCAAAACTGACCAACACATAGCCAATTCTCAGCCTCCAGACAGTCTGCCTTTCTTGCGGAATCCCTGATGGTAAAGATCCCTAAAAGATGGGAATTCTTGACTGGCTTGACTGCGCAATTATCATGGGCACTCCAATGGGTGTTTTCCTGCATGTGTGCAAGCAGATAATTCTACAACTGATAGTCAACCTCCCTTTCACCTAGAACTCAACTGAGTCTCCATTGGATCTAACATGCATGCAGCGAATAATAGTAAATCGTCAGTTGCATGTGAGATCATTGATTGTGAATTAATTAATATTTAATTCACTTTATCTCCCACTAGTGAATCTTTAGTTACAACTATCACAACTGAGTTTAACTCACTTAACTGAGTCAAATTGTTTACAACTTGCACCAACTCATGCACCACTGCACTTCGAACTCTGTTACAACTAGAATTACTCTGCATGTCCCACCAACAACTTCTAACTTGAAATCCACTAGCTAACTGAATTTATCACTTTCAGTTAACTCATTCAAGTCCACATTGAGAATAGATTACAGTTTAATTTCCATCTTAATTAAGGGATAATAAAAATAGATATGCACAAAAAAATAGCACTGTGGGCCCCACCCTAGTCTGGGTGCTTAATGCAACCAGGTGTTGAATGAAACCAGGTTCTTAATGCACTAGGCGTGGGTGTTGAATCTCAACACTCCCTCTCAACAAGAAAGGGATTATCCTTCACCTCGATCCTGTATTTATGGTATTCGAATTTTCTCTTGGTGAGCGCCTTCGTCAGAATATATTCATCTTGATATTTCGTGGGAATGTACTGAAGCAACATGATCCTCCTATGCATATAATCTTTGAGATGATGGTACCGGATATCTATATTCTTGGACCTATCATGAAACACAGGTTTAATCGAGATTTTAATGCAACTCTGATTATCACAATGAATCACTATCATATCCATCTGAGAACCAAACAAACCAACCAAGATCTTTCTCATCCAGATAGCCTCACATGAAAATTGACTTGTTGCCATATATTCTGCTTCCGCTGAACTGAGTGCCACGAATGGTTGTTTCCTGTTGTACCAAGAAACTGTTGTCGATCCAATGCTAAAGATCCCCCCTGATGTGCTCTTTCTGTCTGATGGACTTCCATCCCAATCTACATCCGTGAAGCCATGCAACTTCACTCCATTTGTCCATCTGTACCACAGAACATACTTTGATGTGCCCCTCAAGTATCTCAGGACATGCTTCCCCGCCTTCTAAAAGAGCTTGGTAGGCTTAACCATAGCTTGACTCAGTTGTTTCATTGCATCGCACATCTTCGATCTCGTAATCACCAAATACATTAGCGAACCCCCTAACTGTCGATAGACAATAGCATCCACTACCTCTCTAGAAGTAGCATCCTCTTTCCTCCAATTTCCTGGAAGAGGAGTATCCATGGGTTTGTAGCTCTCTATGTTAAACTTACCCTGAATATCCTTTGCATATTTTCCTTGAGACACAAAAAGTTCACCATCCCACTGCAATATTTCCAATCCAAGGAAATAATGAAGGAGTCCCATATCCTTCATTTCGAGCTCCCTTGCAATATCCTCCTTGCATGAGTGTATCAACTACTCATCACCAGTGAAAATTAAATCATCAACATAAAGAACAATGATCAATAGCGTACCCTCAACCAAAATCTAGTACAGGTTTGCATCTTCTTCACTTTTGGTGAAGCCCAGTTCGGTGAAATAGTTGTCTATCAGAGTGTACCAAGCACGAGGTGCTTGCTTCAACCCATACAGTTTTCTTTTGAGCATGCACACATGCAACTCACTGTTGAAGATTTTGAAACCTTCAGGTTGCTCTATGTACACCTCTTCCTCAATGATCCAATTGAGAAACACAGTTTTCACATCCATCTGATGAATGCGTCATCCCATCTGCGCTAAGAGTGCAAGGATGGATCTTATGAAAGAATACCTTGCAACACGTGCAAAATTCTCATCATAATCTATCCCCTCGATCTGTGATAATCCTCGGGCCACAAATCTGGCCTTGTATTTCTCCACACTTCCATCAGCAGCTTGCTTTACCTTTTAGATCCATCTCAATCTAACCACTAATTTGTCGACCGGTCTTGGGACTATCTCCCATGCACTGTTCTTGACAATGGATTCATACTCCTCCACCATTGCATCAACCCAAGTAGGTTGTTGCACTTCTTCCTAAAAGGAAGATGGTTCAGTCACAATACATTTTCTCATAAGAGCCATGTATCCAGTAAATCGGTCAGGAGACTTTCTCTGTCTGAGCTATGAAGTAGCGCTCCTACATTCTGTGCAACATCAAGTCTCAACCTATCAGCTTTTGTGGTGCACCTTCTGCCATTTCTGATGGATGGCTCTGAATGAGTGATTTCCTCCACTCCATGAACCTCCTCATGTGGGTTATCCACATCTTGAGACTCATCTTTGGGAACCAGCAGTTCCTCCTTTGCATGCAAAACCAGCTCCCTCTCAAGGGACAACCACATGACTTTCTCCTCATGAAATTTGATATCCCGTCACACAACAGTCATTCTACTGTTTGGAAAATACACACGATAATTATGGGGTGTTTCAGTGTACCCCACAAAAATCCCAACCTCAGCTGTTGGCTCCAACTTTTTCTTGGTGTCCTTGGTCACATACACATAAATAGATGCGCCAAAAATATTAAAGTGTGAAACATTAGGTTTCTTACCAGTGAAAGCCCCTTTAGGTGTACTCATGCCAAGTACTCTATGAGGACAACATTTTTGCACATGTACCACTGTATTGCATGCTTCCGCCCATAGTTGCATCGGTAGGCCTTGATCATGCAACATCGCTCGTGCTGCACCCACAATAGTTATGTTCTTCCTTTCTGCGACCCCATTCTGTTTTGGGTTATGAGGCACTATGAGTTCTCTTCGAATTCCTTATTTGCTGCAGAAGTTATTGAATTCGTTAAAGATGTATTCTCCACCATTATCACTCCTAATAGCCTTCACTTGCTTCCCTGATTCTTTCTCCACCAATTCCTTAAACTCAGAGAACTTAGAGAATGTTTGATCTTTCTCTGCATGAAGAAGATCCAGCACTTACGAGAAAAATCATCAACAAAGATTACATAGTACTTATGTTTTGTTGTTGAAGAAACCGAGAAATGACCACACACGTCTGTGTGAACTCTCTTAAGGATCCCCGAAGCTCAGTTTTCCTTCTCTTGAAAGGTGGCATGTACATATTTTCCCATAGTTCATCCCTTACATGTGTCTCACTGCATAATTGTACCCTTGGGAAGACCAGTAGAAATTTGTTGCACGACTTTCAAGGCTCCATGGTGAAGATGGCCCAATCGTCTGTGTCATAATTCACCCTCATCCCGGCTCACCAATTGATCTACCTTGCCCATCATTGTTGCGCATCCATCTACCTCCAGCTTGTAGAGATTCTTAACTCGAATCCCTATCCTCTTGGCTTGACCCGTTTTTTTATGTTGCATGAAAGATTTTCCATCACTAAAAACAACGCCATAGCCTCTATCCTCCAACAATGCGACTGAGACCAAATTTTTCTTCAGACCTGGTACATGCATCACATCTTTTAATTGAAATGGTTTACCTAAATCCCTCTGAAAGGTAATGGTACCAATCCCACTATATCGTTCGTCGTCGCCCATCTCAATATGCATCTGGAGATCTTTCTCCAAGTCACTAAAAAGTTCCTTATCTCCTGTCATGTGAAAGGAAGCGCCACTATCCAAATACCACACATATCCCAATGCACTAGATACCATGCATGCAATCAATGAGAATTCAAGCTCAAATTGCGAGGGAAGGGCCTCACCAGCTGCATATCCAACAGCCTTCTTTTTCTTCTTCTTTTGTGGACAGTTAGTAGCAAAATGCCCATGCTTGTGACAGTGAAAACACTTCACCTTGGACATGTCATTCTTCTTGCCATTCTTGGACTCGGATTTTGAAGGGAATTTCTTCCCCTTCCCTTTCCTCGCCTTGGCAGCCAAAGCACAATCCTCTTCATCATCATTCTTAGATGAAGATCCATCTTTGATGTTCCGTCTGAACTCCTCCTGCACCAAATCTGACCACAGTCGTTCCCAATCTGGCAATTTTTCCCTTCCATTGACAGAGTCTTGATAACTGTGCCAACTCTTGGGAAGTCCTAGGAGATCAGCAATTGTTATTCCCACACTCCCCAATTCATCTCGACATTGGACAAACTTCATGAGATATTTTGGAATGGTGTCGCCCTTTTCCATCTTGATCTTCTTGATTTTATCTATGAGCGCCAATTTCCTATGGTCATTGCTGCTTTGGAATAGATCCGTCAAAGCCTTCCACATTGCATACAGTGTGGCTTTCCCATGGAGGCTTGAGACAATATGGTCTCGTACTCCCTCCAATAGGAGCATCATCACCTTTGCCACTTTCTTTTTCCACACGTCAATATTTGCAGCATCTGCAGCATCTAGCTTAGGAACATCTTTGTCAATGAATTCCTTCAAGCCATTGTCTTCGAGTATTGCCTCCATCCTGTCCTTCCAAGCAATGTAGTTTAAGATGCCCTCGAGTGCATAACGTCAAGCCATTGAAAGCCATTTTGATCTTGAATCAGTTGTAGCACCAAGAAAGTCTTTCTACAAATTCGAATTCTATCCAGTCACAAACTCAACTCCTGTTTCACTTCTGCAATTTATTATGCTCTGATACCATGTATAAATTATACAACAAGCATGTATATCTTGGATTCACCCTATCTAACAATGTACTAAAGTTAAATACTAAATTGCTTCTAAAAATCTTTTGCGGAATTAAAAACACAATCGCTAATCACATGAACATGAAGAAATATCAATCACACACAACCCAAATAATTTCCCAGGGAAAGCTTACAGCTAAAAAACCCACTATCTTCTATTGTATATTAAGCATGGATCATGAAACAATTACATACAAAACTCTTCTCACAAGAGCCTTCTAGTGCTCAGCTAATTGTCTCACACTTTCATATGAAAAACTGACCAACACATAGCCAATTCTTAGCCTCCAGACATCCTGCCTTGCTTCCGCAATCCCTGATGGTAAAGATCCCTAAAATATAGGAATTATTGCCTGCCTTGACTGCGCAAGTATCATGGGCACTCCAATGGGTGTTTGCCTTCATGTGTGCAAGCAGATAATCCTACAAATGATATTCAACCTCTCTTTCACCTAGAACTCAACTGGGTCTCCACTGGATCTGACATGCATGCAACTAATAATAGTAAATCCTAGTTGCATGTGAGATCACTGATTGTGAATTAATTAATATTTAATTCACTTGATCTCTCACTAGTGTATCTTTAGTTACAACTATCACAACTGATTTTAACTCACTTAACTGAGTTAAATTATTTACAACTTGCACCAATTCATGCACCACTGCACTTTGAACTCTGTTACAACTATAATTCCTCTGCATGTCCCACCAACAACCTCTAACTCGAAATCCACTAGCTAACTAAATTTATCACTTTCAGTTAACACATTCAAGTCCACATCAAGAATAGATTATATTTTAATGTCCATATTAATTAAGGTATTATAAAAATAGACATGCACCCAAAAATAGCAGTGTGAGCCCCACCCTATTCTAGGTGCTTAATGCACTAAGCGTGGGTGTTGAATCTCAACAAAATGCTCCCAGTCGAGTAGCTTATACCTCCCATTCACAGAGTCCTGCTAACTGTGCCAACCCTTGGGAAGGCCTCGAAGAGCTAGGCTCACAAAATTTTCTCGGGCTATTGTCACACCAACACTTCCAATATCATCTTGACATTGAGAGAACTTCGCCAAGTATTTTGGTATCCTCTCGCCCTCCTCCATCTTATCTTTCTAAGCTTGTCTTTCAATGCCATATTCTTGTGGTTGATGTTATTCTGAAACAGATCTGTTAAGCCCTTCCACATAGCATATGGAGTCACATTTCTATGGAGACTCGAGACAATATGATCTTGAACTCCCTCTAACAATATCATTCTCGCCTTTGCTACATTCTTCCTCCATGCATCAAGAAGTTGAGCATCTGCTGCTACAGGCTGGGGAATATCACTGTCTATGAATGCCTTCATTCTGTTGCCTTTGAGAACTGCCTCCATCCTGTCCTTCCATGCTATGTAATCCAAATTTCCCTTAAGGGAATATTTGAGTCTCAAGCCATTGAAAGACATCTTGATCCGTTGTTGGTTCCTGAAGAATAGATCTGCAAATTTGAAGTACATGTTCAAAACAAACTATGGTTTTTCTCTTCTATTGTGATTCCTGGCACTTTGATACCATGTAGAAATTAGACCAATGGATTCAATCTGATCTCGTAATGTACTAAAACAAAATACTAAATCACTTCTACAAATTTGCAGAAACCAAATATGATCGCATAATTACAAACAAGATAAAGAAATCAATCGACCGCACAACACAAGATGTATCTAGGAAAAGCAAATGCTCAAAACCCTACTATTTGTATATTTCATAAATTCAAGACCATGAAACAATACAATGTCATTTCCCTCACTAAGAAACCTCTGCACTCTGTTGACTGCCTCACTTTGATCCTGCTCGAATCTGGCTTGATCTAAGCAATTTTGATCCAATATTTAACCTTTTTCTTGCCTAGGCCTAGTATTCCTTCCTTACGCATTCCTAGGCTAATTGAGCCCCTATTAATTAGAAAAATCCAAAATAATGATTGTGCAATTCATCTAAGGCTTCTTGATGACCTCATGCATAACCTGTACAATTTTTTAATTATACAATTGATAGTTATCTTCCCTTTAACCCCTATCTCAACTGGGCCTTCCTTAAAACTGACATGCAACATCCATTTATAGTGAATTATCAGTTAATCAGTTAACCACTGCATGGGAATTAAATCAGATTTAATTCACTAGACTTATCACTAGCTCATCTCTTAGTTAGAACTAGTTAAACTGAATTTAAATCAAATATTGAGTTAACTAATTAGTCTCCTTAATAAAGGGCTTAATTTTTCCCTTGCCCCAAAGAAGATCCTCGCGGATGAAATTATTTGTAACATCAAATATGGCATCAGGGATCTCCCTGATAATGTTAAGGAGACCATTAGGCAGGATTGCTCCATTATTCTTAGGAAGGCTAAGCCTCCCAAAAGGAGCTTGAGTAAGCCTGAATTTCTCACCCTTAAATCCATAAGGGACAACCCGGACATTGTCATCCTTAAGGCAGACAAGGGTGGTGCCATAGTCATTATAGATAAATATGACTATGTCAAGAAGATGGTTGAACATATGTCCAATAGTGGGAGTTATGTTAAGATTAAAAAGAATCCCCTTAAATCGGTTTGTAAGGATGTTTCCCTTGCCATTAAGTCGAATTCTTTCCTTAATCCTCTCTCTAGGAAGCTCATTGAGAGCAATCCCCTTACCACTCGGATCTATGGTCTCCCGAAGATTCATAAGCTTGGGGCCCCTTTAAGACCTATTGTCAACACAATAGGTGGTCCCTCTTATTATCTGGCTAAATTCTTAGCCCAAAAGCGTAAACCCCTTGTGGATCTAACCGATTCCTTTGTTAAGGACTCAGCTTCCTTTATCAAGGAGTGGAAGAACATCAAGTTGGAGCCTGCTGAGCTATTAGTCAGCTTTGACGTTGTATCCTTGTTCACCAAAATCCCCATCTAGGGATTCGTTGATGTCATTAAACGGATCTCTGACTAGGACACCGCTAAATTAGTTAGCCTCTATCTCACCTCGATTGTTTTCAAGGTGAGTTTTATGAGAAAATTTTTCGTGTTGCGATGGGTTCCCCTCTTTCCCCCATTGTTGCTAACTTATTTATGGAGGATTTTGAATCAAAAGCCCTGGCCTCTGCTAAATTCCGCCCTAGGAAGTGGAATAGCTTTATGGATAATACTTGTGTCATCTGGCCCCATGGTCGCGAGAAATTAGATTTGTTTCTTCAGCACCTGAACTCGTTGTCTGATTCCATCAAATTAACAATAGAAGTGGAGGTTGATGGTTGCCTTCCCTTCTTAGATATCCTTCTTTCCATAAATGAGGATGGTACTATTTCTCACTAATTTTTTCGCAAGAAGACTCACACGGAACGAGTCATTAAGGTTCCCATCATTTTCCTACTCATAAATTTGGTGTTTTGTGTACTATTGTGACTCGTGCTCTTAGAATCTATGACGACATCCACTTTGATTCTAAGAAATCCCATCTTTTGGACATTTTTTAAAATAATGGTTACAGTAGATCTCAAGGTCTTAAAGCCTTTCGTAAGGCTTATAAAGGGTTGAGTGGAAACTCTGCCAAGGTGGATCCTACTTCCAAGGTCCATCTCCCGTTTATCCAAGGGACAATGGGCAAAATTGCCCATGTCCTTAGAATAAATAATGTTTCCACGTCTTTCAAACCTCTCCGTACTATTATAAATTCTCTTGCTATTGACCCCAAGGACATGAAAGGAGTTTACATGATTCCTTGTTCCTGTGGAACTCCCTATATTGGAAAAACAGGTTGATCCAATAAAGAGAGAATCCGAGAGCATGTTGTGGAAATTAGACACAGTCGATCCCGTACCTCAGCTCTTGCTGAGCATGCGGAAAAATCTTGTCACCATGTTTGTATTGAAGACACAAATTCGTTGCTAGAGTTGATCACTTCCACCATAGGAAATTAAGGGAGGTGATCGAAATTGAAAGGCATGCTGAGAATCTCAACCGTGATGATGGTTGGAAGTTAAGTAAGAGCTGGACTCCTATTCTTGCCAGGTAAATATTTTATATTATATTATTTTATTATTATTATTATTATTATTATTATTATTATTATTATTTATTTATATTAAACTCCATTTTTAATGGAAATTTTTAAATATTTGTTTTTCTATTGGTTTCTTATTGTATAATTAATTAATATTATTTCTATACTATAATCATTTTAATAACTAACTTTCTAACAGCTAGTCCTTAACAAAATCTTATTTTAGAATTTATTTTTTATTAATTAATATTAATTTTAAACCTTAAAAAAATTTATTAACTAACTTTCTAACGGCTAGTTTTAACAGTTATTTCTTAACTGCTATTACCGGGTAATGATGCATCCCTATTTATTCATTAAAATCAATTAGCTTCTCCTCCTTGTCCTGAGGATGAACCACAATAGTTGGTTCAAAACGTCAACCAAATCCTAATGATGTGATTAATCCGAAATACATTCATCTAATTACAACTCACAAATAATTGTAACTGGACCCCCTAAAATCATGGGAGAACTCTACATGCCTCCTCTCTGAACCTCAACTTTAATTTCCTAAGCTAACTAAGTCTTCCTGACTCAATTAACTAATACAAGTTGTCATGAGATAAAATTACAATTTTTCTTCCAATTTAATCAAGGGAAAATTAAATCAAAAGCCCCACCGTGCCATTTTCAATATTTCTTGTTGCCAATTTCAACATATGACCATAGATACATTGTGAACTAGAAACACATTATAACACCAAATGAACTAATCCCCTTAACATGCTTTGACCCTTAACTATTATGACATCTTAACACATTATATCCTCTAACACGCTAACCCTCTAACTTATATGACCCTTGACAAACTATACCCCTTAATCTCAATGACTCGTAACACAATCAACTCTAATAATACTTTTAACCTCTAACTAGTGTACTCCTAAGATATTAATCTTTTAACACACTTTGACCCTTAACATACTCATCCCTTCACATACTTTAACTCCTAACCATTATGACCTTAGACACACTATACCCCCTAACCCTTATAGTAATAGATACAATCATCCCCAACCAATTTGACCCACAACATGTTGTACCACCTAAGCACTATGAACCCTAACATAATCACCCTCAATCACTTTGAACCCTAACTATTATGACCCTTTATATAATATAACTCTAATGAAAATTAATATTGACACAATCACCCCATAACATGATATGACCCTTTAGACACTTTGACCCCCAACCAATATATGGTTATAGACACATTGTGACACCCAACACACTAACCTCTAACACAACCAACCCCTCTCACCCCTCAATCCTAAACTATTATTACCTTTGACACATTATGTATTAATCCATAACACATTATAACCACAACATACTAACCAACCTAACACATTATAACCCACTAACCATTATGAACTTGAAGACATTGTTCCTACAAAAAACTCCTCAACTCATATGATGTTGGACACAATCTCCTCTAAGACTAACTCCTAAATCCATATGATCCCTTATGACACAACCTTCCTTTCATGCATTTTGACTCTAATAAGTATGACCTTAAACCCATTGTCCCCTAACCAATCTCATCTAGGAGACATAATTATCACTTACACATTAACATCTTAAAACACCTTAACCCTATGACCTACACAAATTTTGACCCCTAATACATATGACCTTCAACATGATATACCACTTAAAGCATATAACCCTCAACATAATCACCCCCTAACACAATATGACATTTTATACAATCACTCAATAATCCAATTGAACTCTAACAATTGCAACTTTAAGCACACTATACCCCCTATTGAAATTTATCTCTGACACAATCACCCTAATACACCATGATTCAAACATGTTAACCCCATAATACACTAAGACATATTGTGAGCTTAAATACTATGACTTTGCATATGAATTGTGAGACCAAACATATGGATGCATATAACACAATCATCCCATAACACACTTTGATCCCTAACCAACATGATCTCACACACATTATGCCCTCCTAACACACTTAAACCCTTCACTTTATGACCTTCGATAGAATATTTCTACTAACACACTAACCATTATGGCCCCAAACATATTATACCCTCTTACCATTATTTCCCCACATAATCACCCCCTAACACAATTGTACCTCTTACTTAGCATGCCCTAGACCATTATGACTTTAAATCAATTATGGCCTTGAACACACTACCTCCTTAATGCACATTGAAACCCTACCATTATAACCTCAAACACACTATGCATGGATATAATCAACCCCTCACTATTATGACCCAAAAAAACTACGCCACCTGAACCCTATGACCCATGGCACAACCATTCTGAACATGATTACCCCTAATACACTATAACCTCTAAACATTATAACCTTCAACATGATATGACACCTAACACAATAACCCTTAACATGTTATTAAACATGACACCCCCTACCATATTTTTCTCCCTTATCATTATGATCCCTAACACGCACTCACCCCCTTGACACGCTTTGACCCTAAACATTACAATAGTAGACAAATTATGCATCCTAAAACACAACACATTATACACACACTATACCTTCCAACCTTATGACCCCTTGATAATCTCACCCTAACACACTTTAACTCCTAAAAAGCATGGGTCCATAAACGCATTGTCCCCTAATTACTACCACCCTAGACACACATTAACCCCTTAACACACCTTAACCCTAATAACCGCTAGCACAAACACCCCTTAACACATTTTTAACCCCTAACTAGTATGACACAAATCATTATGACCCTGAACACATTATTAACCCTAGCAAACCTTAACCCCCAACCATTACAACCCCAAATACACTATATCTCCTAATCCTTATAACCATGATACAATCATTCAATGACCATTACAACTCTGGATATATTACCCTCTTAACACATATGACCTCGAACATAATCACCTCCTAAGATGTTATGATACTCAACACTATCACCACATAGATTACTTTGAACCTTAACCATTACAACCCTAGACACTCACCTAACCCTTGTGACCATAAGCTCGGTCATCCTCCAATGTGCTATTACATCGAACACAATGACCCTTAACACATGTTTGACACTTAACTAATGTGACTCTAAAAACATAATGTTTCCTAACCATTCTAACCCCTTAACATGCCTTGGCCTCAAACACACTATATCTCCTACCCCTTATGCTCCCTAATGCAATTACCTCCTAATCACTATGACCTTAGACACATTATACCACTTAACACATATTACTTTAGACATAATTGTCTCTAATAACCCCAAACACATTCATCCCTTATTGGAGGCTTGCTATTAGTATTCTTAAGCATTGGACCAACTTTGGGGATACATCTTCATTGAGTCCCTTCTTTTCGTTCCATTTGATCGCTCGATGGAGATCTTTGGTTGGGGAGTCTCACTTCTCCTTAGTTGGATGGTGCTTGTGCTTATTGCTTGGTGGTCTTTTCACATGCACTTGCCTTGTTGATCACCCCTTGGTTGCACTTTTGATGAATGTAGAGTATACTCTCTCATTATGGTGGTTCAGTATATAGAGTTATTTTGGATGTGGATGATGGTTATAGCCCCCCAAGGGATTCGATGATGATGGTTGGAAGATATATGTTTCATGATTATTTAAGTTTTCTAGTGACTTTGGCATGATAATGCAACATTATTTGATGACACTAGGAGGATTGTGTGCTACAAGTTCCTTTGTATTGGATGTGTGATATAAAACACACTTGATGGTTGCACAAGGTATCATTTTTATTATATTCGTTTCTCTCATGATGTTGCTATGGCAGGATGAGTCATGTTGCCTTTGTGGGATTTTCCTTGGTGATTTAACTTTATGTCACATTTGCTAGAAATCAACTAGGGGGGCCATGCTTTATAACGTTAGTACCCTCACTCAAATGTCATTTTCAGAGTTCGAGTTAGAAAAAGGGTATTACATTAAAATTTGATAGTGATCTAACCTATTTCCAAAGGTTGGATGGTGATTTTGATTTAATATTCCCTTGGTGGTGGTGCACTTTAGGTTGGACTTCATGATTTATTGTTATCATGGAGGGGTATTCCTAGAGAGAACATTTTATGTTACATGGTACAACATTGTACAACCCTCATTAGCACACATTTTGATCATGATTTAATTTGTTGATGACCAATTAGGATAATTGGGGAGATAACTATTACTATATTTTAGCATATTAACCTTTGTACACACATGTTGAAGTGATTAAACTATTCAAAAAGTTAAATAAAACTAAATTATCCAAATCAAGTTTAATAGCTTGGGCACTTTATTTTTCATATGTTTCCTTTGTGCACTTAAGAGAATGATCTTGTACTTGGTCTCCATTATAATTTTTAGGAATATTCTTACACTTAAGAGGATGATCTTGTACTTGGTCTCCATTATAATTTTTAGGAATATTCTTACGAGAGACACATGTGAAAACCTTCTTATTTTTTGATATTCTTAGAAGGAACACTCGTAGAAAAATTTCTTGCTGTTCTTAAAAAGATTTGTATCTTTATCATAAAATTTTGTCATGGCCAAAACCCTAATACACCCTTATCTCATTGAATTTGCTTTGTGCAAATGGTCCATTTACTATTTTGGGGTCTTCACTACATTTTTTTTTATGAAGCACTCTATAGAGATGATTACCTTGAAATTCACACATGTAGTTGCATGCATGCACATTCTTCAAAGATGCATCTTGTATGGGCACTTGGCATTTGACTTTGTTTAATGTCTATTTTTGGCAATGTATCCATTTCATGAGCATTCCTTGCATACCCATACCATTTTCGAACGATGGAAAATTGCCCTCGAAAGACTATATGTTACATGTTGTTACATGGTCCACCGTGGATTTAGAAAAGATATAACTACTTTATCATTATAATATTTTGAATTGTACTGGAATTGGATAATATTTTTCAGTGTCATTTCAATTGGCGATAGCCATGTTATGAAGTTTTAGGTAGACTATAAGATCCAAAGTTAAAATCCTCCTATTGGCCTGTGTTTATGGAAGAACGTACATAGACACTTCAAGATTATAGTGGTAGTAGTCAGAATTGACTCCACATCACACAAGTATGAAACCAACCCAATTACCAACTCCTCTAAATACCCAATAAAAAAAGAAAAAAAAAATTCCATTTTTACATTATTCCCTTGATCAAATGTGAATAAGGTATCGATGTGAACAAGGTATAGGGTCTAGTACACATAAAGGCTAGCAGTTGCACATAGCCCTATATATATACAAAATACTTGTAAATAGGAATCACATCCACCGAAACACAATTCCAAGAAAAACAACAAAGCATGAAAATGGACGTCATTTTTATGAAATCGTGTAGCAAAATGGACTTTCTGATGACAAAATCCCGTGGAAAAAATTGAGGTGAAAAACCCCTAGGGGACTTCAATTGTGCGGGAGTTACCCATCATGCTTGTCATTTCCATAAATTCTTGCCGGATTTTAGAGAAATTAGACCGGAAAAATCCACCAAAAAAACTTCCAAAAAGTCTCACTAAAAACAACTCAGATTATATTTAATATATATTCAATAGAATTATGGGTGTATGAAGCTCCAACTAAAATCATTGTTTCATATAAATGTCCAGGTATTTGAAGCATTTTATCGTCTCACTTAAACATTCCTCTTGAGTTTGAGCCAGCCACATTGTAATGACTTGAACCTATGCCATATTTCATGTTCGACTTGACCGTCCAGTTTCATCATTTTCTACCGTCTTCATGTCGAAACAAAATGCATTCTACAACGGGCCAAAGGTATTGGAAATCTACTAAGCAAGAGATTTGCCACTATAACCAGACTCCGTCATGCAAAGATCCATATTTATAGTGGCTGCCTTCCTCTCAAGCCAAGCCTCTCAAATTCCGTCATAATCAATATTCAAATTTTATATATTTCTCAAACTATAACCAGACTCCGTCATGCAAAGATCCATATTTATAGTGGCTGCCTTCCTCTCAAGCCAAGCCTCTCAAATTCCGTCATAATCAATATTCAAATTTTATATATTTCTCAAACTATACATTGGACTTGTTTCCTTAATATAAACCGTCAATTCCTCATCCTTGAAGAAAAGTATTTTTCTCAAGTAAAGAATTCTCTTACAGGACACAATTTTATATTATTTTTTATATAAAATATTTTTTACCAACCCTGGTCCATTTAGATTTTCCATATGCAACATTGAAAGTTGTCCCAGGTAAACTTTTATATGTCATTTGTTTATTGTACATTTTTGTTGAAAGCTGTGAAGGTTTCAAATTTCTACAGGTAAGTAATAAGCTTAAAAAATAGTCTGCAAGTTGACCAACACGCACTCATATTGTAGAAAGCATTTTATGGATACAAATTAATTTCCTCTAGATCAAAATAAAATTACAAATCATAAGTGATGTGCTGTAATACAACTGAAAGCAATTGAATTTGGAAATTCTTCAACAGAAAGATTTTGCAGAATGACAAGCATAGACAGGAAGCTTGTGTCGGAAGATGTAAAAAATTATACAAGGGGAATAATAACGGCCCATGACCACTTTGCAGATTACGGCCACAAATTTTGCATTCAAAACCTACTTGAACTAACCTGGATGAAGCATAAATGGCATTTCAGCCGATAAATGTGCAACCTGCTATGCTAATAAATGTACATGTTTACAACTTTCATAATCCAAAATTGCTTTTGTGTACAAATTCAACTTCAGAAGCACTTTTGTCTTTTTCTTCTGTTCATCTTTTCCAGATTTTCTGAAACCAGAGCTGTCAAGTTTGGGTTCTCTGCTCCAAGGATTGTGGCCCTAAAGCTGACAACAAAAACCATTACATATCAGCATGCTGATTGCCTTTACAGTTAATTACGCAGACAGAAAACCACCATGTGGTAGTAAGTGCACAAGAACATATAATGTCATGTAACAAACAGTTAAAAGAGGGATCAGAACACAATAGATAAGATATACCACTTACTTTGGATCTAATGTCAACTTTTCTATTTCATTCACAGCGGAACTCACTGCATACATGGCCATCTTCCTTGCCTGTTCATGATGACATTTAGTGATATGTTTCACATTCTCCGGTTTCTGAAAAATAACTGAGTCAACGTCCAAAAAGCATGTATACATTGAAAGATAACATACCTCTAACCTGCCTTCCCTAGCCCTGTGATTCTTTGGAAGCAAGCGCAACTCATCCTCTAAACGAATGCGTTCTTGTAAATTTTCAGGTGAAACAAAGTTCAAAGCCACTTTTATACAGGACTGCAGCAAGAACAAGGAAAGTTGTAATTTTGTAAATAATACAGGACTGCAGCAAGAACACAAGGAAAGCTGGAATTTTGAAAATAACCTTCAGAATCTTCATCCAAACTTATTTTTGAAAAAGCCGTAGAATATTATAGAAAGAACATAGTGCTGGTTAATAACTATTGACATTTATTTGCCGGTGTACCCAAGCCTGAAGTCATACAGAATTTTAATATCAACACAAGTGCTAAAAATATTATACAAATTTAGTGGAGAAGAAATTTATCGCTCTGAACCCAAAAGACACTGCAACATATTCCCTTGGTATGGTTGACAGAATCTTCTATAGAGTGTACAAGCTTCAAACAGAACTTAAAAACAGCTAGGTCAGTGGAGACAAACAAGCTACACAAGGAACTTCTGACTCCAAAAAAGGCTGACCATGTTGGCTACATAGACAAGCTAGTCAGCAAAAGATGCTCTCTCTCTCTCTCTCTTCAGAGGGAGTTACCATCTAAGATGAGCCAAGACTATGCTAATTTTCAAAGAGCCTACTGAAATGTTGTATTGCCACAAGTAATTGTGGAGCAGAAATAAACACCCCCTCCTTTGTTCTTTTCCCCAAGAAATGGTTATCAATTACAAATTGTAAGAAAATTTCCTACTTTGCTTTGAACATTTTGTTTGACACGTATGTTATATCAGCAAATCATTGACCTACAAACTTTTGAGAACAATTGCTTCCTCTTACCATCCAAATTAATTCAGGATATAGAACTAATTCAAGGCATAGACTTCAGGATAATAATCCATGAAAGTCACTTTTATTTTTGCAACCTACCCACCCTTCCCAACATACATAATACATATGTATGTATGGCATCCTTGGTTTGAGCTGGTGATGTTGCATGAGCTTAGAAAAATGAGCACTTTTGCAGAATTGATGAGTTGTTGGGCATTGTAGTAAACATGGGCAGACCACAGTACTGTTAGAAAGGACTTTGTCAATTTGATGGTGTGCATTGTTGGAGCAGAAAGATTGTTGTATGGATCTCTGTCATTAATGAGAAAAAGTTAGTCCATAGAAGACAATTTCCAGTGGAAAAATGCAGATGAATTGACGAGTTGTTCAGCATTGTAGTAAGCATGGGCAGACCACAAACTGTTAGAAAGGAGTTCGTTAATTTGTTGGTGTGAATCGTTGGACCAGAAAGATTGTTAAATGGATCTGTGTCATTAATGAGAAAAGGGTAGTCCATAGAATATAATTTCCGATGGAAAAATGCGGATGAAGAGGAGTGTTAAATTTGGACAACTAGGTCCAAACTCCATGTTATGATGCTCAGATTAAGAGGCTAATATTTTTGTTGGAATCCTCTTTCGGAGAGGTGTAAAATCCATATATAATATGTCTTAATCCGATGAGCAGAACATTTATTTTGAATTTATTATTCTTAATAAATTAGATGTGCAGGTCGGCCTTAAGATTGCACGCCCCCAGCAGATGTGTCACACGCCCCAATGATGGATATAAATACAGGAAAAGTTGGAGAGCATTTCATCACAACACAACTCACATCTTCCTCTCTCATCTGAAATAGTACGAGCTACCTGGAGGACGAGTTTCAGCCACACGTGGGAAGGAGAAGGAGGACAAATCGTACGGCTGAGTTGAAGTACGATTTTTCTGCAGCTAGGGTTTTGCGGAAAGTTTGACCAGCGTTGACTTTGGTCAACGCATGGTCCAATCAAGCTGAAAACTTGTGGGAAGTTCGATTTTGGAAGGCCGTACTACTTGGCACATAAATCGAGGTCAAAGAAATAGTACGAGCTACCTGGAGGACGAGTTTCAGCCTGGAGGACGAGTTTCAGCTACACGTGTGAAGGAGAAGGAGGACAAACCATACGTGCTGAGTTGAAGCACGATTTTTTCTGCAGCTAGGGTTTCGTGAGAAAGCTTGACCAGGCTGCTGACTTACCAACGACGGTCCAATCAAGCTGAAACTTGGGGGAAGTTCGATTTGAAGGCTTTGATTACCAAGACAAAATCCAGGTCAAAGGGTTGACCAATTTGCTGCTGCTGATTTTTAGCTGTTGCCCTGAAAAGGTTTTCTTTTTCAGGAGCAGCGTTGACTTTTTTTTTGGGAGCGACTTGGGTTGGACTTCATTTTATGATTGGAGATCCGTTGTGACACAAGGGTCAAGTCGTGGCCGACCAAGGAGACTTTGCTGGTTGAAGCATCCTGTTGACCGCCGTAACGAACCAACACATTTTTCCTGTTTCTGATTTGTCTTCTGTAAGATCCACTTATATGTTCTATCTGCATTTTGCTTAACTATTTATATGATTGCTGAGAGAAAAGTAAAATTGCTCCTAGCATAGAACATCTACAAAAATTTACATGGTATCGGAGCTGAGGTGAAGACAAACTCTATCTTTAGCAATCATCACCGGAAGAAATGGGTTCCACTAGTCTTGAATTCAAAGAGAATGACAAGCTGACCGGAAGTAATGACTTCCATGCCTGGAAGATGATATTAGATCTCAACTTGGAAGATCATGATCTCTTGGATCATGTGACGGGGAAGATTCAAGAACCTCCATCCAATGCCTCTGCAGCTGTTAGAAACAAGTATAAGAAGGGAGAAATCAGAGCAAAGCTGCTGATCAGGGAATCCATAAATACGAGTCTGGTTGCCTACATATCTGAACTAGGCACATCCAAGGAGATGTATGACAAATTGATACTTATGTTCCAAGTAAACAATGTGAACCAAGTGCTATTCCTCAAGAACAAGTTGAAGAATATGAAGAAGGGCCGAGACGAGTCTATTCAAACTTTCTTTATGAAGTTGACCGAAACCAGAACAATCTGCTAGCTATTGGGGAGACAATAGCTGATCGTGAGATGGTTCTCATCGCACTTGGAGGACTTCCATATGAATGGCAAGTATTCACAACTACCATTCTCAACAATAATACCATTCCTAACTTTGATGAGCTTCTGTCTAGATGTATGCAAGAAGAAACAAGGATGAAGGAATTCGATAATGAAAGAAATGCTGCCTATGGTGCTCATTTCCGAAAGAAGAACTCTGGTGGTTCTAAGGACAAAGGAAGGACAAAGACTCAAGAGAAGAAGGGTAAATGTTTCACCTGCCATAGGCCTGGACACTATGCTAGAGAATGCCCCTTCAAGAAGGATTCTCCCGATAGTGATGATAACAACAACAACCGAAGGAATGGGAATCGAAGAAATGACAAATCCAAAGGAAAGAGGAAGGCTCACTTTGATGGAAACAATCAACCTTCTAAAAGGTCTAGAAATACCAGGTATGAGGAGTCTAATGTTGTTGATAAAAGAAATGAGTATATTCTTGTATCTGCTCTCTCTGCTACATCTCTGCCCGACACTATGGATGTCTGGCTAATCGATAGTGGTGCCTCAAGACACATCACCGGATTCAAGGAAGCACTTTCTGACATGGTTGAAAGGGATACTAATCTCGAAATTATCCTTGGGGATAATGCCACTTATCCTGTGAAAGGGACAGGGACTGTGACCCTCCATTTGTCTCAAGGACAAGTCCTTCGTTTGCAAGATGTACTCTATGTACCTAAATTGAAGAAGAACCTTGTGTCTGTATCTGCCATGGAAGACAAAGGATTCAATGTAACTTTCTCTGATGGAAAGGTGCTCATGTGGAAGGAGAGCTTCAAGGAAGCTATCTCGATTGGTTTTAGAGTTGGCACACTCTACCAGGTTGGAGGGAGTCTGTTGGGAGCTATGACTTGTGATACTATCCGTCAAACCGAACTATGGCACCGAAGATTTGGACACCTTCATTACAAGGCTCTTCCCGAAGCAAGGAAGGTGGTGACAGGGATGCCTGATTTTGGAAATAATCATGAAGGTGTATGTAAGGGCTATGCTGAAGGGAAACATACAAGGGGACCTTTCCCCTCAAGTGTCACAAAGACATCTGATATATTGCAACTGGTCCATTCTGATCTTTCTGGTATGTTACCCGTAACATCCCTGGGGGGATGTTCTTACTATATGACATTTACTGATGACTTCTCTCGCAAAACCTGAATATACTTCTTGAAGAAGAAGGATGAGGCTTTCATGTGGTTCCGTACCTTCAAAGCCTTGGTGGAAAATATGACCGGAAAGAAGATCAAGATTTTGAGGAAAGACAATGGCACTGAATATGAGTCAAATGAGTTGAAAGACTTTTGCAGAGAAGCTAGCATTAAGAGGGAGACTACCACTGCATATACTCCTGAGCAGAATGGTGTTGCTGAACGCAAGAATAGGACTATTGTGGAAGCTGCCCGTGCCATGCTATGTGACCAGGGTCTACCGAAGTTTCTGTGGGGAGAAGCTGCAAATAATGCTGTGTACATTCAAAACCGATGCCCTCATTCTGCTCTGGACTCCAAAACTCCCGAAGAGGTTTTCTCTGGTAAGAAACCCGATGTCTCACATTTTAGAATTTTTGGATGTCCTGTCTATTTTCATGTGCCGAAAGAAAAGAGAAGTAAGCTGGATGCTACTGGGAAGAAAGGAATGTTTGTGGGCTACAGTGAGACTTCTAAGGCCTATAGAGTCTATGTACCTGGTCAAAGGGAAGTAGAGATAAGTCATGATGTCACTTTTGACGAAGATGCTTCCCTGAAGAAAGTAGTAGATCTTCCAAGATCTGAAGAAAATCATGAAGAAAGGCCTGGAAATCAAGAAGAACCGCAGGATGAGACAATGCCTGATATTGAAGGACCAATGGACCCTATTGATCCATCTCCTTCACTGGGAAAGAGACCATCATGGCTCGGGGACACCCTCGAAGATGCTGAGGGTCATGCTGCCCCAAGGGGGACATTCCGAGAAAGCAAGAAGCCGTGTAGATACCAAGGGTATCTAGCTGCCATGAGTACTATTGCACAATCTGAACCTGGATCTTTTGAGGAAGCCATCAAGCATCAAGTCTGGAAGGATGCTATGCATGAAGAATATGAGTCTATTATGAAGAATGATGTCTGGGATGTGGTCTCGAGACCGAAGGACAAATTTGTTGTCACCGCGGAATGGCTCTACAAGACCATGGATCATGGAGCTGGTGTTGCAGTGGTGGGTTTGCTCGTGGCTTTCCAAATAGTTGTTCACGGTACAGACAACATTTAACTCCGTGGCACGAAGACCCCATTTCTACCAATATAGCTTGCTGCCACGCAAGGATGGAGTATCCATCAGATGGATGCCAGGCCTGTCAGACAGCAAGAAGAAGAGGTAGAAGGTTGAACCTTCTGATTTAAATCAATATCAAGACACCCAAGCCCCAGGTGTTAAGAGCCTTCATAATATGGGCAAGCACCTGCAGCTTGGTACGAGAGGATGGAGTGCAGCTACTTCATGTGGCCGGGCTTCACTCGAAGTACGTCAATCCGAACCTTACTTCTCAAAGAGGGGCAGAGAAGCCTCTCATTCTAGTGCCGTACGGACGACTCCTTCTCGACAGGATGACCTCTCATTCATCAATGAAGAGGAGTCACTTGTTCTAGATGAAGGCCTTTCCAACGATGCAATTATTTCCTCAGCCTAGAGGTCCGCGTAGACTGGAGAGATTTTCCTTTCTCAAGGAAAATACATTGTGAAGCTTCCGGAAAGATTTGGGATGGTGGACTGTAAGTCCGTGTCGACACCGATGGAACTCAACTTTAAGAAGTTGAGTGGCAGCGCTGCTGGGCCTATCTTGGCCAATCCTACTGAGTATCGTCAACTCATAAGAGCTTTGATGTTCTTAGTGAACACCCGTCCGGACATATGTTTTGCAGTGAACACTTTGAGTCAACAGATGGTTGAGCCTCATCATTTTCACTGGGTTGGTGCCAAGAATCTTTTGAGATATCTTCTTGGAAGAACAGCAAACCATGACATGGTCCTGGAGAGCACACATGGCACAGAATCCAGCTACAAACATACCGGGCGCGATTGGCCGGCACAGGTGGATCGTAAGAGCAAATCTGGATGCTGCTTCAATCTTGGTTCTGCTTCGATCTCATGGATGAGCAGGAAGCAGAAGTCGGTGGCTTTGAGCACGCGAGGCCGACCACATCGCTAGCGCGTCCGTTGCATAACTGGTTGCGGAAGCTCTTAGTGAGCTGCTGGGATGCATGTGCTAGACACGACCGTGATACTTTGTTAACTTAAGGGATCGCAGATCGAGAACTCGTGTTCCACGACCGGTATCCAAGCATATTGATACTGCACCACTTTATCCGGATATGGCCGTCGAGGCGCCGTACGTTCAGACCACATAGAACCGATCTGCAAAGCCATGGATATTCCTCACCAGTGCCCCCTGGGGAAGGTCAAGTTCCTAACCTTCCGGGAGAATCTTGGTGTCGTGGAAAGACCCTATGATGTGGGTCCTGTTGGACGATGAGCTCTGGGAGCTCTGGGGGGCTTTGGGGATAGCTTCTCGGAGCTATAAGCACTCATAATGCTTCTGCCCCACCTTTGTGATCATTGAGCTGGTTCACCACTCATTTATCTGTGCCCCGTATGCATCCTACCCATTGAGTTCAGGGCTCATGGGAAGTACTTCTCATTTGGCCAATGAGGTGGGAAAAGCTAGAGACTATTAGCAAAGACTGATGGACGCATCAGAGATTGCCGTACTCTCTATCTAGGATGGCACGGTCCAACCACTTGATCTGGGATCAAGTTTAGTGAGGTCTGGGACCTCTGCCTGACTTTGGGTCAGATGAACCAACTTCGGGTTGGTTGGATACTCTTCATGAGTTTGATAGAGGTTTAGAACCTCTGGACTGATTATGTCAGTCGGGGGATGATGTCTTTGTGACTGACCCACTTCTGTTCTGAAATAAAGAGGCCAGCAAAGCAAGTTACGGCGGGATGACGCACGATGTTTGATTGCACTGATGGATGGAGTTCTCCCTAGTTGAGAGGGAGTGTTAAATTTGGACAACTAGGTCCAAACTCCATGTTATGATGCTCGGATTAAGAGGCTAATATTTTTGTTGGAATCCTCTTTCGGAGAGGTGTAAAATCCATATATAATATGTCTTAATCCGATGAGCAGAACATTTATTTTGAATTTATTATTCTTAATAAATTATATGTGCAGGTCTGCCTTAAGGTTGCACGCCCCCAGCAGATGTGTCACACGCCCCAATGATGGATATAAATACAGGAAAAGTTGGAGAGCATTTCATCACAACACAACTCACATCTTCCTCTCTCATCTGAAATAGTACGAGCTACCTGAAGGACGAGTTTCAGCCACACGTGTGAAGGAGAAGGAGGACAAACCGTACGGCTGAGTTGAAGTACGATTTTTCTGCAGCTAGGGTTTCGCAGAAAGTTTGACCAGCGTTGACTTTGGTCAACGCATGGTCCAATCAAGCTGAAAACTTGTGGGACGTTCGATTTTGGAAGGCCGTACTACTTGGCACAGAAATCGAGGTCAAAGGGTTGACCAATTTGCTGCTGCGTTGACTTTTAGCTTGCTGCCCTGCGTTGCCTTTTTCAGGACAGCGTTGACTTTTTGGGAGTTGACTTGGGTTGACTCATTTGCTGATTGGAGGTCTGTTGTGACACATGCTGGGCTGGCTGACCAAGGAGACTTTACTGGTTGAAGCATCTTGTTGACCGCCGTAACGAACACACACATTTTCCTGTTTCTGATTTGTCTTCTGTAAGATCTACTTATATGTTCTATCTGCATTTTGCTTAACTATTTGTATGATTGCTGTGAGAAAAGTAAAACTGCTCTTAGCATAGAACATCTACAAAAACTTACAAGGAGGAACAACAAAATTAGAGAAGAGTGCTCTACAAGTAGCAAAGAAGCAACCAGGGGTGGCAGCTCAGTGGTGACAACAGATCAGAGACTTTCTGAAGCCTCTAAGAGATACTGGAAACCATGAAACGGTAATGCCATTTCTTATAGACAATGACCATGAGAGAGTTGTGTGTTATTTCCTACAGAAGGAAACCATCAAGGAAGCTGTCCTATTGTATTTGCTGTGCTGGCCATGAGGAGAATGTGCTATGCAATTGGTGGGAATGGCAGTAGTGTGGCAAAATACATGGATTTGAAGGAGGACAGTTGACATAAACATTTCTTCAGGCAAGTTATATTATTTTCTAAAATTTCATTTCATTTAATCAAAACTGTAATGTAGTTGAAGTCAGCCCACAAGTTTCTAGCTTTTGGCCATGGGGTGCAAGGGCCAAAGAAAATGGTTTTTACATTTAGTATCCCGCATATTTAAGTATTGCTCAATTATTCAACCATAACTTGCTCATACAATGCTCAAATTGGAAATTGTCGGTAGCAGTGCAGAGAGCATTCAGAAGGCTTTTGAATGGCTCTTTCCTAAGTGATCAATCACTAGTAGAATTGAAAGTATTTTCCACACCCTTGGATTCAAGCTATGAATTATAAGCATAGCTGGCTAGTGGAACACTGGGTTCAGAATTGCTCAACGTCTTTTACCAAAGTCTCTCATTCCAACACACATATAGTTGGTTGGTTAAGATGCACCCCATTAAAAAACAATGAATAACAGGTGGAACTGAAACAAAGCTTTCAGCATAGTTGCTTGACATGAATGAAGTAACCCAAGTCAAGCTAAAGAAGGTTTCCTTTTTGCCTGGACACTAATTAACTAAGGTTTTGCCTTAGAGACCATCTTGCCCAAGAAATACATCACTTCTCCCATGTCTCTTTGGTGAAAATGAGGAATATTATATGGACCTATTCTAAGCATGTCAAAAACCAAGGAGCTCTAGAATTAAATATACGATTATTATAGTACAACACAATTAGTACCTATTGCATGGAAAAAGCCTTTTGTTCAGGGACAAATTGTGTTGGTCCCTTGGCTTTCAGCTTGCATTGAAATTAACCAAAATTGAAACTCTTTCCTTCCTGTAGAAAGGGTTCAACCATGCTATTTACCATCACAGTTATATACCAAAAAAAGAATTGTTTTAATGATTTTATTTTCTTCTTTTCAATTAAATCTCACAAAAGTAAAATCATGCTAAAAAAGTTGCCAAGAAGCTCGACCATCTATAAAGACTAACAGCCCAATGAGGGATGCCCCACGTAGTATTAGACCATCAAATCAAGGGATCTGATTGAAGGTGCTATATTTTGAAATGGCTAGCACAGAATGGATCAAGGAGACGCCCAGTAGGCAATCCTCACTTCATCCAGGGTCGACCAATATAAATATAGGTGTGGCAATAATTGTAGTTTCATTTAGACAAATTCCCACCTGTTAATCTTAATATCTCATTATATACACATCTTGAAGAGAAAATTCACAAACTTGTATGCCCTCCAACCAAGCTAAAAAAATACTAATGGGGTGGTTGTGATGGCAATAGTCAAAACCCACCTACACTAGGTGGTTGATTGTTATGTAATGAGCCTTTACCTTGAGTACTCTGGGCCTGTGGGTAATACTTGGTGAGGAGCCTGCAAACTTTTTTAGCAACATTTTAATATTTACTATCTTTAACAGAGGAAAATTTTGTACTTAATTTGCTAAGTGTGATGGATTGTTGGTCATGATAACAAGAGACTCAGATGATGTGAGACCAATATTATAATATAAGTAGCAATGTACTTTATTGGCGTATAACAATAACAGAAAAGCTATTTTTCACTAAAAAATGTAGTGTAAAATTATTACTAGTTGTCTAATGCTAACTCAAAACCAGGCTAAAATGGAGGCAACAAATTTGTAGAACTTCAAAAAATATGATAACCAACTACAACAATGCCCAATCCATAATGAGCAGATTACTCCTTGATCAAGGTTCACCTTTGGGTGACAAAAGAGTCTGAATATGCCCAGGAGGTTTAATGATATCAAATCTCCACAAAGATGAATAGTAAACCAGTCCTTTTAGTCATTTTTTGTTAATTTCTTAATTCCAGATTTGGTTTTACATTCCTAGCAATTTGTATACCCAGACAAAAATATTTCTACAATTACAGAATGTAAAACAGACTGGAATTTTTTAACAGAAAATTAAATAGCAAAAGCACACACAGAAAATCCTTCACACAGCAAATAACCATCCAATTATCCTTCACTTTTATTATCTGAATAATGAGGGCTCCCTTCCTAAGGAAAATGGCCCACAGAGAAAATACAATTTTTTTACAGCAATAGAACCTCTAGAAATCAGTTTCCTAAACACCTTGGATCTGCACCGGCCAAATTTCTCCCACTCATGCGACCTCTGGATCACCTGAAACCCTCACACGTAGGAGAGAGTAAGTGGAGGCCAAGGTCATGTTAGTTCTCAGTGCAGGTTTGCACAGGATGCACACCCACTGAGAAAATTCCTTTCTCAAATCTGCAACGTCACTTGTCTTTCTCCTCTCTTTAGCATAATTTCTCATTAAGCTAAATCCCTAACCTTAATCTCCAAGTTGATGGATGGCTAGGATTAAATCCTAACCCAATTGAGATCAATGGTTGAGATTAAAACAAATTCACTAAAGTAAATAATTTATTTTTCCTTAGTTTATTTAGCTCAATCGCCGATATAATTAATTATGGGTTTTTCCTAAGTTAGACATGGGCTAAATTACAAAAGCAATTTAATAAATTGATCATGTATTCTAAGGACACTTTGCACAACTCCATGAGCTAAATCCCTAACCTTAATCTCCAAATTGATGGATGGCTATGATTAAATCCTAACCCAATTAAGATCAACGGTTGATATTAAAATAAATTCACTAAAGTAAATAATTTATTTTTCCTTAGTTTATTTAGTTCATTTAGTTCAATAGCCGACATAATTAATTATGTGTTTTTCCTAAGTTAGACTTAGGCTAAATTACAAAAGCAACTTAATAAATTGAGCAAGTATTCTAAGAACACTTTGGATAACTCAAACATGCTTGACACTTAGCCAATGCAGAAGTATTGGTCTGCTGCTACAATTATCAACACTCCCTCTTTGCAAGGAAGGTATTCTGCACCACACCTAGCTTATCTCTGTCGAAGACAAACTTCCCTTTCACAAAGGGCTTGGTGAGAATATTTGCAACCTGCTCATCTGTGGAGATATATTGAAGCTTCACTGCTCCCCTTTCCTATCTCTAATAAAGTGATATCATATCTCAATATGCTTGGATCTATAATGGAACATTAGATTATACGAGAGTTTGACACAACTCTGATTATAACAGTGCATCTACTATCACAGTATGCTTCAACTATTGACAAAATTATCCTATCAACAATTTGTGAAGCCAAATAGCTTCACAATCCGCCAAACTAGCTACCATGTACTCTGCCTCTGTTGAAGTGAGTGCCTCGGAAGTATGCTTCCTGTTGAACCAGAAAATCACTGTTGATCCCTAGCTAAAGTAGCACCCCAAGGTGTTGTTACTATCCGCTACACTAGCAACCCCATCTGAGTTTGTGCTGTTGATCCCATCTTCCAAGTTGAAGTGACATCTCGAGGTGCTTTTCCTGTCCATTGTACTCCCAGCCCCATCTGAGACAATAATGGACAGTGCTTTTCCTGTCCATTGTACTCCCAGCCCCTGCAGCTACACTCCATCACTCCTGACACATCTCAGCCCATACTCCACTGTACCATGCAAGTACCCAAGCACATGCTTCAGTACAATCCAGTGCACCCGCCTCGGTTCCACTGTGAACTAGCTCTAGGTGTTTACAACAAAACATATATCTCGCCTAGTTCATGATATGTCCCACATATTCAACTGCAGCTATATAAGCAACAAAACATATGTTCCGCACATCATTCTTCATAATGGAGTTATACTCCTCTATCATGGCATCCCTCCAAATTTGTTGGTTTGTTGCCTCCTTGAAACTAGTAGGCTCAAAATCAATAATGCTACTCATGGATCCATGTAACAGGGAAATTTCCCTAGAGACATGCTCACCTTGTCCTCTTTCACTGCAAAATGGGGCTCGTGCAACTCCCTGAATGCCCAACCCTCCTCAAACCTGACATCTCAGCTCACCACAACCTTCCTCTTGCTAAATATACACATTGTATGCCTTTGAATTCTCGTTATACCCCACAAAGATGCCCTTCTCAGCTAAGGACTCCAACTTCATCCTCTTCTCCAAAGGCACATGGACATTATATTGGACAATCGAAGATGGGAATATGCCCAATCTCAGGTTTCACTCCTATGAATGACTCCTCAGGAGTGTTGTCCCCTACGACCTCATGAGGACTCCTCTTCTACACATACATTATCGTATTGCATGCCTCTGCCTAAAGGAACATGGGCAAAGCATGGTCATGAATCATCACCTTGGAAGCTCCAACGATGGCCCTGTTCGTCCTCCCATCGATCCCATTCTGTTGTGGGTTGTAAGACACCATCAGCTCATTCTTGATTCCTACCTCCTTGTATAAATTATTGAAGTAGTTGGAGGTATACTCACCCCCATTATCTAACCTCAAAATCTGACCTTCCTCCCTGTCTAATTCTCCACGAGAGCCTTAAACTCTGAAATTGACTAAAGACCTCATCCCTAGTCCTCATGAAGTAGATCCAAGTCTTCCTACAGAAACCGTCGATGAAGATCACATAGTAACTGTAACCACTCAAGGATGCTACAGAAATAGCATCAAACAAGTCTCCATGTACCAAATCCAAGATCCCTTTGGATCTGCTCTCACTGCTTGGAAAAGAAACTTTGGCATACTTGCCAAGCACACATCCCTTGCACACCCCCTGCTGCTCTACACTAAATTCCAAAAGACTAGTGACAATCTACCTTAATATCAATAAAGCTTTGTAATGCAAGTGACTCATCCACCTATGCCACAGAACGCATAGGCATGTACAAGATACCCTCTCTGCCTCGAAACTCTTGTCAAGAGTCAAGGCTAGATTCTCTCAACCTGACAAGTACCTATCCATGTCGCAAATAGACTACATACCCCTTGTCTTGCATGGCTGAAACTAAGAGTAAATTCCTAGTTAGCCCTAGAACATATAATATATTTTTCACCTAGAAAGGACATCCTAACTACAGCTAAAACCGAATGATCCCAACTCCCTTTACACCATACTTGGAATTGTTGCCAAGCTCCACACATAGATTTGAATCATCCATTGACAAACTAGTGAAAAGCTCACATGCTTTCATCATATGTCTAGAAGCACCATTGTCTACAAACCGGACACCACTGACTATAGTGCCAGAAAGGCAAGACACCGATGAGAACTCCTCCTCGAATCTCGCAACAAACTCATTGACTTGAGTATCCACAAAAGCTTCAACCTTATGCACCTTTCCTTTACCCTTCTTGTTTGGATACTATGAGGCATAATGGTCACTCTTGTGGTATGCAAATAATTTCACTTTTCTCGTATCTTTCTTCTTTCCAGCCTATGAAGTAACCTCTCCACATGTATCCTTCTTGAATTTCCCAGGCAAGGGCAAGATTTTCATCATCACCCCTCTGCTAGCCCCTTAACAAAGATTTCTCCAAAATATCTTCTTGGATGAAATCAACCCAAAGTCTATCCCAATCAAGAAGTCTCTCATGCCACAATGCTCTTGATGAAAGGAGCCCATGGCTTAAAAGAACCATTCAAGGTCGTCCTTACCATCTCCCCAACTATAGCCAACTTATCACGAACCTATGTTATCTTAGTGAAATAAGAGGTCATGATATCTTGATGATCGTTTCTCTCTCAACACCATCTTCCTATTGGTGTTATCACTCTAGAATAGTTTCGTCAAAGCCTCCCACATCTTCCTTGTGGTATTCTTCTCGAATAGGTGAAGAATCACATGATCCTTCACCGCATCCAAGATAATCCTTTTGGTTTTCACATCCTTCTAATTGTGGATGACCAGTTTTGCAACTGTAGGCAGGGTGACATTGGTGTTGCACTATTGGCACACTCCCATATGCCATTCTCCATGAGAATCAATGAAACCCTCGCCTTCCAAGGCATGAAGTTGTATGCACCCTTAAACTTATCCTCAAACCTTAAATCGATTGCAGCCATCTCTCAAAATCAAAAAACCCAAAGGAAAATTTGTTACTAGAAAATTTAAAAAATATGTTGTAACATATATGAAAAATGATCTCCTTCCTTAAAAATTACTGCTCTAATACCATGTTAATTTCCTAAATTCAGATCTAGTTTTAATTTCCCAACAATTTTTATACCAAGAAAAAATATTTCTGCAATTACTAAACGTAAAACAGACTATATTTTTAACAAAAAAATAAATAGCAGAAGCACACAGAGGAAATCTTTCACATGGAAAATAACCCTCCAATTATCCTTTGCTTTTATTATCTGAATGATGAGGGCTCCCTTACTCGAAAAATGGCCCACAAAGAAGATACAGAATTTTTAAAACAATATAACCCAGACAAATCGGTTCCCTGAATACCCCAAATTTGCACCAACCAAATTTCTCACACTCGTGCATCCTCCAGATCATCTAAAACCCTCAAGCATGCAACCTATAACAGCTCTTACACACGTAAACGTACAGCCCACACACATTCTACCTCACATATGCAGCTTGAGCTATCTCTCCCCCACATGTTCGAATTTCTGCAAACCCGCTATGAGAACTAGTACGCCCTCAACCTCCACTTAGTATCCTCCAAAATTTTTCAAATGCAACACTCCATCTCTCTTTGGCCTTAAGTATCACACTCACTAAGAAAATACCTTTCTCAAATCTGCAATCTCACTCCTCTCTTTAGCCTTGCTTTTACAATTTCTCATGGAGCTAAATCCCTAACCTTGATCTACAAAGTGATGGACGGCTAGGATTAAATCCTAAACCACTTAACATCAACGGTTGAGATTAAAACAAGTTCACTAAAGTAAATAATTTCCTTCTACTGAGTTTCTTTAGTTCAAGAATCAATAGCCAACATAATTAATTATGTGTTTTTCCTACATTAGACTTAGGCTAAATTACAAAAGCAACTGACTCAATAAATTGAGTAAGTATACTAAGGAGACTCTGGAGAACTCTTGCAGGCTTCACACTTGGCCAATGCACAAGTACCTGTCCACTGCTACAATAATCAACATTTTTCACAAGGGAAAAGACGAATAAATCTGTTGCAATGCCCAGGTAATGATACATGTGCCACGTCATGTAGTGTTTCTGGAATTTTAGAAGCTTTTGAAGCTATAACCTAAGGATGAAAAGAAAAAATATAAAGAAGCATTTAATACAATGGCAATAAAGATGATTGGTATTTTGAAGAGATACCTCTAAGAAATTAGTTGTGTAGAAAATGCCAGTCAGCATACTATAACTTCACCAATACCATCAATACAGGAGACAACTCTAAAGCAACTCTTTTCTGAAGAGTTTCTTTAGTTCAAGAATCAATAGCCAACATAATTAATTATGTGTTTTTCCTACATTAGACTTAGGCTAAATTACAAAAGCAACTGACTCAATAAATTGAGTAAGTATACTAAGGAGACTCTGAACAACTCTTGCAGGCTTCACACTTGGCCAATGCACAAGTACCTGTCCACTGCTACAATAATCAACATTTTTCACAAGAGAAAAGACGAATAAATCTGTTGCAATGCCCAGGTAATGATACATGTGCCACGTCATGTAGTGTTTCTGGAATTTTAGAAGCTTTTGAAGCTATAACCTAAGGATGAAAAGAAAAAATATAAAGAAGCATTTAATACAATGGCAATAAAGATGATTGGTATTTTGAAGAGATACCTCTAAGAAATTAGTTGTGTAGAAAATGCCAATCAGCATACTATAACTTCACCAATACCATCAATACAGGAGACAACTCTAAAGCAACTATCTTTTCTGAAGAGATAGTCTGGGAAAATGAGGTCTGGCTTGATGTTAAAGACATTAACATTATGGCATTCATGCCATCTCTAAAAACATACGATAAAAATCAATGTGATTAATAAGCTCAGGTTTGGAGGAAAGGTAGTGCAAAGACCAAATGGTTCCTTAGAAACAAACCTATATGGATGAAGCTCATTCTCTTCCAAATTCAAGGTTCTCAACTAATTGACATAAGCATGGACTTGCCAAACAGCTAACTGATACTCACACATTTCTTCTATAGTGACTTTTCAAGAGTAGATCTCTTTGCAGACATATTGTTCCTTAGGCGTCATTTGGTCTATGAGGTGCATATGGCTTTTGATGGTGTCAAAAACCATTTTGTGGGAGTCAAGACAAACACTCCCTCTTAAATGGATATCTTCTCCCCTCGGACTATGTGATATGGTCTAGTTCTTGGGAAATATATCACATCTACTGATTTAGGGGGTCAATATGAGATACTTACTCTCCTTCCCTAGGTTGGGCAGGGAAGTAAAGCCATGCAAGCTCCTAGCCTTCTACAATTGTTTATCTTGTACAAAAATATATTTCTATGTTGTAAGAGAATTCATAAGCAAACCCATAGCCACCTGATTTGTGTTCGTGTTCAAATTCATCAATAATGAAGTTCAAGAAAAATTTACCTAACCAAAAATTGTTGATAAATTTTTCCTTTTGTTAAGTGACGTTAACCCTTGCACCGATAAATTATTAACCTAGCAGAAGCGAGATCTACTGTATAACTTACACAGCTAGGTTCTTAACATTCAGGGAAAGCAAAAATAAAATAATCAATCTCATCAATCTCATAAAATGATACAACAAAATCCTGTCCAATCACAACTCTGCATTAATAAAACCTCAGAACTTACTTGGGCTCTCATCTTAGGAAAATGGCCCAGCTAAGAAAATACATAAAATGTAAACCTGGATCTGATCCAACAGATCTACCTTAGATCGATGCTCAATATTATTTACAGATATTGATCTCCAGCCTCTCTACACTCCCTCAGACGCAGCATACTGCTCATTGAGATGCCTCTCTCAATCTTGTGTTGTTGTAGTGTATCTCTCCCATCTCCCTAGCCTTTGCTTTTATAACTTTACATTGGGCAAAATCCCTAAGCCTAATCTCCAAAGTGATTGACAACTAAAATTAAATCTTAGCACTTGAGATTAAAACATATTCACTAAAGTAATTTACTTTGATTTTCATAAGTTTACATTAGCTCAATGAGCCAACATAATAATGTGTTTTTTCCTAAGTTAGACTTGGGCTAAGTTACATTAGCAATCTTGCTCACACTAGAGAAAGGACCTAAGGAGACCTTGGGCAACTTCTGCACGCCTAGACACAAGGCCTATGCAGAAGTACCTACCTGAGCTACAAACATCAACATTCCCTCCTCTTAGCAAGGGAGGTAATTCTGCCACTTGGAATTGGCTTTGCTCCTGGACTTGCATCAACTACAATGGTTGCTCCCTCTAAACTAGAAGACTTCCTCTCATCATCCTTGAAGACCCTCCCTGTGAAATTGTTACTAGAAGCCTCCTTCTGCTGAACATCCTGTAAGGTCACCTTTTACCACGAGACCTTGACAAATTGGGAGGAATCTGTCAATTGCTCCCCCTTCCTGAACCTAACGGATCTCTCCAAGTTGCTCAACCTTCGGTACCTACTCCATGTTCTTTGTCACTACTTTGCTTATTGTCATTGCTCAAATAGGCTAGCCCTTTAGCATATACAGGTTGCCCTCTCTAATTCCAATGGTGTGGCCACCATCAAAGCTAAATCCCCTAGGTCTAATCAATGCATGTCCATCCTAGAACTCTACACCAAACCCCTTCTTCTCAATCATAAACACTAAGAGAAAACTCCACCTAAGTTCTAGAAACCATAGCATGTCCTTCACTTCCATCTTGCCTCCTGACTCAAGTTGGAAAAACATTGTTCCAACCCCTTTAACTGCATGCTTCGTATCAATGCCTAGCTTCACATCCAATTCTAAGTCCCAATAGTTCAAGCTAGTGAACTGCTCTTGTGCTCTTGTGGGTGGTTTATTTCTAGAAAAAACTCTAATGAACGAACCCCATGCCTCCAAGAACCCATCGCCGCCATAGAATTAGTTCTAAGTCTTCTACCTTTTCTCCCATACCTACAAGTTGATCACGAATCTGGGTGATCTTCATCGGATAACTCGTCGCTTAGTCAAATCTGGTCATCTGCATAGTCTAAAGCATATCTTTCAATATCATCTTCTCGTTTGTTGTCTTGCTCTGATATAATCTTACCAATGCTCCAAACATCTCCTTGGTTGTCTTCTTCTCAATTAAATGAGGGATTAAATGACCCTTCACGACATCCATAAGTACCTTCTATAAGTACCTTCTACACCTTTATCTCCTTCTTCGCTAGAAAGGCCTTCTCCTGAGGATTTGATGGCTTCGAAATATTAGTCTCAACAATCTCCCACAAATCATTTTTCTTGAGTACCAAGGAGACCCTAGCCTTCCAAGATAGGAAATAGGAAATTTGACTCTCCATCTAACTTGCCTTCGTACCAAAGACTCACTATAGCCAAAGAATTTTTGAAGCATATTCTACCTAATCCTTTAGGCACCCAAATCTGTTTGAATATGTCAACCTCTGTTGCCATGTATGACCCCATGAACCCGCAACTCTGGCTTCCACAACTCAACTGGCTCGACTTGCTCCTCACCCAGTTCTGTCACCTGCACCCACACAACACGGTTGGTCTCTGTGCCCTCACTCTACTTGACCCCACTGCCTTTATTATCAGTTGCAAAACTTAGCACCATCTTTGTTGTCTTCCTTGGACCTATCCCAACAAATGTCTATTGTCCGAGCTTTGTCCGATTACATTCACTATTAGTATGCATCCTTGCACTTGCAACCTCATTGCATTCCCATTCCGTGACTTGAAAGACACCCAACCCGACCTCTCCTCCCATGTGCCTGACTAGTTCCATAGTCCTTATGCAGTCGTTTCCTGTTAATTTTGGGCAACTAGGTCCAAACTCCATGTTGCACTGCTCCCATGATGATGATTATATTTTTGTTGGATTCCTCTTTCGGACAAGTGCGAGATTGATCTAAAGATCATCTTGTTTGGTTGAGCAAAACATATATTTTGATTTTATTTTCCACACATGTGCAAGGTCGGCCAGATTTGTAATGTAGGCTTGCAAGCCCAATAGATGTGTCACACACCCTCACTGATGGATATAAATTGGAGAGACTTGGAGATTGAGGAAAAGGGAGACCTTTGACCACAGCCCTAAACCGCAGCATTGACTTTCTGTTGACCAGTGTTGACCTTTTTTGGAGGTGTCTTTGAGGGGTGTGTGTGACACTTGGGGATTGGCTGATCTGATGTTAAGAAAGACTTTGCTGGCTGGTGCATAATGTTGACTGCCATAACGAACATTACTCTCTATTTGTTGGACAAGAAGAATTGTAAATTCTGATCTATATTACTGGCTTGTCTTCTGTTGATCTATTATTATGTTCTATCAGCATTTTACTTTCATGTTTATGTGATTGCTAAATTGAATCGGGCCTATAACAAAGATGGAAGTAAAACTGCATTAAGCATAGAACATACCATGGTTATCTAAATTTAACATTTCCTGAGCCTGACGCCCTTGTGGCTAATCCGCTGCTCCTACATCATTGGTCTCCACCCCCACCAACTCGGGTTTGACAACTCTGGCTGGTAGCTTGTCCTTTCTGCTGACAGCCTGCCTTGTTGCCCTCTCTACTACTCTTTTTTTTCAGCTATCCACCAATATTGTTGGAGATGTCTAAAGAAAAAGTTGTCTAAATTCGTGGATAGCAATAGCTAAATGTTAAGCTCCATCTACAGCTCAGTTTTTCAGCTCCAACAATATTTTCTCAGCATTTTCAGCATTCTCCAGTATTTAAATTTCACTTCCAGATTCTTAGTTTTCTTCACTCAAATTTCTGCACCATGGAAACAAACCCTGTCTATCTATTGCAGAAATATGTTGTGAATTCAATAGACAATTGAAGATCTAAGCAACAATGACAATGATGCAGCAAAACACTTTCTTTGAGAGTCCAGCTATGTTATTTTTCTGTTTCACTTTTGGAGATGTTATTGAGCAAATTTTTTGATGTACTTTGTTTAAGAATAGAAAGTTATTATTGACAATGATCAAGCTTTTCTAATCAAAGTTCAATGTTGACAGTCAAGTGACAAATTATTGAATGAACTGAACACTTTGAATCTGAAAATGAATCTGCATTATTGTTGATTTACATAAATTTTAGTTATGTTTCTTGTTTTATTTTTTATTTTTTTCAAATACATAAAAAAACAAATTTCTATCTACCTTTGACATGCCCCTAGTTATGTTTCTTGTTTCAGAAAGTGTCATACTCATACCTGCAGCCATAAACATGCACCCAGACAACTTGTATCTATTATGACTCGGTATTTTCCCAAAAAACCAAAGATGAGAATCCAATACCGACAGCTGCCCAGCTGCTAGAACAGTTGTCCCCACAATATGGTTGTTGTGCCCACCTTTTTATGTTTTTATGTAATTCTAATGGAGTATGGATTCTTTGATGGCAGGTATGCGACACCATCCCACCTGGGTTTTTTATTGAGATGAGAATGCAATTCTCCAAGATAGTTAGAGTCATTCATTCAGAACTCTCAGAGAAGATAAACGTGTTCATTTGTGTATATTGTATACAACAGACAATTGATTTATGGTATATTTCAGAATTTAATTGAAATTATTGGAATAAAACAGCCATACACGTGGCTTCGAGTATCAAAACCTCACCTTCAAGTTTCTAACTTGATGGGGACATCCAGCTGGAATAAAAACTGCCTCACCAAGGTGTTGTTCAAATGTCCATGGCTCTACTTCTGCAAAATTAATAAACATTGGTTTACAATTACTTTCAAACAAACATTTGCATTCTAAGAAAATGTGCACTACTACAGCCAATAGAAGAGTTTTTGATATGGCAAGAAGGCACTGCTTACGGTATTCCTCCTTCAATTTCTTTTTATGACCTTCATTCAAGTAAAAAGTTTGATCATGAATGGGGTGGACAACCTGAGGCAAAGGCATTGACAAGATAGCATAAATAAGTTATTAACATATTGTTTCCAAGCTGGTTTGAATTCTTGCCAAAAATAAATTTTGCAAAGTGCATTCCCATGAAAATGAAGCAAACTACATGTTTTCAAGATTACCGAATCAGCAGATATATTTCTGC
The DNA here is from genome assembly GCA_034641835.2 of Pinus albicaulis. NCBI lineage: Eukaryota > Viridiplantae > Streptophyta > Pinopsida > Pinales > Pinaceae > Pinus > Pinus albicaulis. Next base: position 578,722,879 of record CM076572.1, on the reverse strand, counting down.
TATGTCTGAAGTCTTGGCAGTGCTTTAATAAATAATCCTGTAACTTTGGTATGTCCTCCCTCCGGAAAATGTCCCAAAGAGCCCCACCATGTATGACATCTAAACTATTCTCTCTATTGCCAATCCTTCCTTCCACCTTTGTTGGTATTGTACCAACATCCTTTTGTTCACTACTATGAACTTTCCACTTTTCTGAACCATCATATTTTGATCCATTTATATCCCAATTCTGCTCTTCCATACAATCAAGAGACTTTGACCTCAAACTAGATTCAATGTCATTATCATTAATGCATTCATCAATAGTTTGATTTGAAGAAACTTTTCTGTTGCTTTGAGACACAGAAACATCAAATGATGCTGCCTCAGTTTTAGTTGTTTTTCCTCTCTCTTCTTCACCAAAGGAGTTTCCAATCCTATCTGAGTCTTCATAAAGTTCTTCTGAGTCTAATGCTCTCAATGATCTTTGAATTTTATCTATCTTAACTTGCTGCCACCCTGGGAACTTGACTTCAGCTGTGTGAGTCAATACATTTACCTGAAAGGAACAAAGGATATTTGCACTTTTGTTACCATGGGAAAAAACACGCTCCAAAGAACATTCCATAACAATGAGACAGAGAGAGGAAAATAGTAGCAGCAAAAGCTAAATACCATCTTATGTATCCTTGTAATAGTTATATCAGAAGGAAAAACCATCTGAAACCATCTGAAAAGTGTGACATAGCTAGCAAGTGTTGTCAATATAAGATATTGATAGGAAGATATTTTCTAGCCAGCTAATGAAGGACTAAATAAAATACAACTCATTTGAAAACTGGATGATTTGGTCCACAGCCAAGTTCCCCTGTCATGGGAAAAATTAAAACTCCGGGCAATATCATTGAACTTGTATTAAAAAATCCAACACATGATGTCTTCAAAGCAGTAACTGCCCATATGTTGCAGGCCGTAGAAACAGTGCAACTTCTCAGCTCTATGATACTGTTTCATTGACCAAAATTTTATTTATTGATGTGGCCAATATTAGCATCAAAAAAAGGGAGAATGAGAATAGAAGATCTACAGGATTGCTGAAATTGTCTTATAATAGATGGATTTATCATTTCTCTTGAGGAGATAATATTGCCAGTATTACCAACTAAAAGCACAATTACAGAATGTCAGTCAATTCAGCTCAGGAAGACCTCAAGGAAGAAGACACTGCATCAATGATTGAGGACACGGGTATGGGTAACTGGGATTCCCATCCTACCAACACTGGACAAGATGAAGTCATCAGTAAATATGTTTTCCATTAATTTCTATGTTTTGTAAATCAGTACTTACATTAGATATCCTTTTCAGAATATATGCTAGCAGGAATTTTCTGAAGGCTATTGCTAAGGACAAACTTAAATTTTTTCTTTGGCATACTCTCTATGCCTAGCTTACTGAACAGATCATGGCAGCTTTCTCTATGTACTTTTCACTGTTCAGCTTTGCTGCAGCCCTTCATAATATAATTTTTCTGGCTTCTTTTGAAAAACAAAAGCAAAAAAAATACTAACCAAAAGCACAAAACTGAAAAACAGATAGGATACTCTATCGATAAATACTTACCACATCATACATATCACAGTGCAGCTTAGTAATAGAATCACCTCGGCCAAGTTCTTCACTTGTCCCATAAGCAATGTAAGTTCTGGGTCCTAGATCAGGCTTTAAACAATTATCAGGAAGCTTTGCTGCCAGATTAAGAAGGCCCCATTCAGGATGTGTGTACTCGTGAAAGGGCAATGCATTAATGAATTCAGCTCTATGGCGTGGTAAACGTTCTTCAAAGAAATTTCGTGGTGGCCAATCCTTCAGCTTCAACATCAAAGGCCAACCATTTTTATGCATTTGACCCTCTACATACCCTTTGAAAAATTGATTGACACTGATTTCAATCTGCACCACCACATGCATAAGCAGATGGCATTAGCTTATTGTACAAACTACTAAGATTCAAAAGGATAAACAAAATAAATAGTGAAAGCATTGAATCAGCACAGCATAATATTAATTTCTTGTAGAAAATACAGAACTCAGGAACAGATAATGTGAAAGGATTAATGAAATCTGTGCAACACATCTACCCTTGACCAAAATTTATATTCTATGAAATTCAAAAGTTTTTGGGAGGTGGGTGAGATGCACAAATGTTCAATGTAATCACAGCTCTAAAAAGTAGCAGCATTTCTCTTTTACGAGGATAACATAGAGAAGGAACCAAAGAACATAAAACAAAAAAAAGGTGGGGCTGGAAAAAAAAAATGCTGTTGTCTACAGCAGAGAAATCAGAAGTGAAGCAATGCTTATATAATAATGTGTACAACCAGGGGTTGGCGATGGTAATAATGAAAAAACTTTCAGCCAATTGTCATGATGAAAAACTTTCAGCATGAGAGTATACTTCAAACTTTAGGCAAAAGCACAAAGAAGAGCTAAATGTACAAGTAATCAATCCCCAAGACATAGTGCAAAGCTCAGCAGCAAACAACTCAAAAGGCAAAGATTGCAATAAAGAAAATAAATCTCATTGCTTTCTTTTGAACTTCAGTACATACGCATGCTTTTTCGTTCTGTTTAAGTCTATATCCTTCCAGCTCATTATGGATTTTTTTATAAATTTTTAAAAATAAGCAATAAAAAGAAAGGTACCGATTTCTGGAAGTCATTGGTATATACTATAAACTACTCACTTTGCAAGCTTGACTGCTTGTGGGTAAAGATCAATATGTCATATTTCTGTCTTTGCCCTTTTTGAGTTGTATATGTTTTCTTTGTGTACTTACAGCATTCTCTGCAAGACTTGCAAATTACAAATTGAAAGCCAAAAAATATAGTGGAACACGTGCATCACCACACTTGTGTGGGGGATTTCTTAGGTTAGGTCCACCTTAAGATTGTTATCTTAAATGCTTTGCAAATATATGATAGCCTTATGATTGGAAAGTTGGAATCAGAACCTCACTAATGGTTTCTTACTGTTTCAGTTTGCTGAGCACACATATTCTATGGTATGGAAGTCCTCAAAAGGAGGCGATGGATGTGAAAGATGATCAGTTGATTTTTGTAGCTACGGTTGGTCTTCAAGAGGGAAGAAAAATATTTTTTTGTTGATTTCATGTCAACTCCAGGAGGACAGGTCGGCCCCTCCATTTGACTGGGCTTAACCCTTGGTCAAAACCCACATGGTTTGACCTATATAAAAAGACCATTGAACCTCTCTATTTAGCATCCCATTGAAATTTGGATCATAAATCAATAAGTCTTCTGTTCACACATGCAAAGGAGGAAGAAGGATCTGAAGTTGACCAGCATTGACCAAGTATTATCTGCTCTGTTTGACAGAGGTTTTTGGAGGGTTGACCAAACCTTCTTCTTGCTTTGTTGACTGCAGAAGTTGACCAAATTTCTGAAGCATATTGTTGACCAAAATTCTGAGTTGACCGCAGGCTGTCTAAGGCAGTTTGACCAAACCTTCTGAGGCAGGTTTGACCACAGTTGACCGAGACTTGCTGAAGCAGATTGGACTGATATCTCTGGACAGTGTTTGACTGAGGTTTGGGCAGAGTTGACCGAAATGCTTGGGCAGATATTTGACTGATATTCTGAGCAGTTTGGACCAGGTTTGTCCTAGCTAGTATGTATGGTCAAATTGACCAAGTTTGACTAAAAATCAGATTGTATCTCTTGTTGAATTGGATAATTTCTCTAACAAAAGGTTGCTGGATTTTTCCTCAGAAGAAGGTTTTCCCAGGGTGAAATTTGTTGTATCTTTGTGCATCATTGTTCTATTGTGATCTCTATTGTCCTACTGCATTTTATGGTTGAATTTCTGAAATATAATTGCTTAATGATAATCTGGAAGTGCTAAAATAATATTTAATATCAGTAGAAGTAATTATAAATTTCAGGAATTGCACTTGTATATATTGCACTAGAAAAAACTGTTGGAATTTGGTTGTCACTGATGTCAACCCAAGCAGCAGCCAAACAAAGTCCGCTTTTAATGAAGAAATGACAGGGAAGATCAGTATTTTGGGATAAAGACAATCTTCATTTGATTTTCCTTGTCGTGCCGATTCCAACGGTAGGTGGCAATGATTCCAACGGTAGGTGGCAATGGGCATGCCGCATATCTCCTCACGGTTGAGGAGATATGTCTAGTCAAAGTTGGAGCCCCAATATATGGTTAAAGTGCCCCAATAAGAGATGTTAAGGGCAGTTTGTTGATTGGTATATTAGTGGCATTTATTTTCAAGAAAATCAAATTAAATTATGATGGACCTATCAACCCCTCAAATAAGGATATCCTAGTCAATTTTGGCTTGCAAAGGAGGATTTTCTCAAGGGTATATTAATTGTAAAATGGAATTCAAGTCAGCCTCCAAAAGTAGTTAAGTATTGGCTCCATTTTTTTTAATTCAAATTTAATTTTAAGTTCGGCTCCATCATTCAAGGCCATATGTCAGCCCGTCTAGAAGCCCTCTCCATCACTAAAAATTGAAGCATCATCTCCTCTTCAGATCATCAATTTGATTCACAAAATATCAAGTTTATCTTCTGTTCTGAGGCCAGGAGCATACACGTCTATCTGAAGTAGGATGGCGAAATTTTTGTTTAAGTTAAATTGAAGTTTATATGGATCAAATCTGAACTGGAAGGATGAATTCTGAGGCAAAGACAAGCTCAGATTCTGAGGCATCATGAGGACAATCCAAACTCTTTTGAGGCACTGTTTGGTTCTGTTTTAAGGGCATAAATTATCATGGTTCACTGAAATTTCTGTGACATTTTGGGTTTAATCTTTATACCTCTTCTGTGGAGTACCTTCGCTGGTCAAAAGGCCTATTCTGTGGCCTGTTGTAGATTGATTTAGGGCCCTTTTGTGGCTGATCCAAGACTGTTTGAGGCAATCTGCTTTGGTTTTTCTCAATTTTCTGTGCCCTAATCAGTGAAGAATATATGAGATATTCCTCACTGATTTTCTGAGGCAACTTTGTTGATGATTTGGAGCTCTCTGTGAGACGTTTTTCTGAGGCTTGGATCTCCTTTTTCTTGAGGCTATTTTGGAGGGTTCTGTGGGTTGATATGGACCTGGTCTGATGCTCTCTATTGTGTAACAACTTCAATGGCTCAGATCTTCCTTTGCACCCTTCTAAGGCAGATACTATGAAGCTTAATCACCCACTGTCTTAGCCCTTCCAGAAGGTTGGAACGTTGACATTCTGTGCCTTTTTGAAGTATGTTCTGTGGTTGAAATTATCTATCTGAAGCTTGCAGTCCGAGACCTATTTCTGTGGCATGTTGTCAGGTTATCTGTGAGAGTTAATTCACACCTGAACTAGAGAGATTATTTGTTGAAGAAATCTGAAGTATCTGTTCAAGTTTGGAACAAGACATACCTGTGAGAGGTTTATCAAGGTCATGTTGAGAGTTGAACTTCTAAGTGACTTTAGGGTCTGAGGCAGCATAATGTTTTGAAAGGACAAAAAGGAGCATCTTCGGGCACAACACTTGGCAGTTAGTGGCACACTTCACATCAGAAGACTTGAGGTATGAAACATGTTATGTGAATTGTTCAGCAATTGTTGATTGGGTATTGCATTCAGAGAGATGAAGGTTGTTGATTGAAGGCACTATCAAGTATTGCAATCAGAGGTACAACTTGTGATTCTGTTACATTGCACTATGCTATACTGAGCAGTTCTGAAGTTTGGCAGTTGATGTAGGCTTTGGCACACCAATATACCTCCCAGGCATACATCTGCAGTAAGCAGTAAGGGCTTTTATTGAATACCTTTGTAAGTGGGTCGTTGTCCCTGGTATGGGAACCCACAATAATTTCTCCATTTTTTCAGGGTGGTTGGGTGGTGCATGGAAGATGGTGAAGTCTCCCTCGGGTTGAAGCCTGAATATTCTTCAGAGTGGCAGAGTGGTGCTACGGCAAGTTGAGGCTTGCAGGGTGTTGTAGCATCCTTTCAGTTGGAGCTGATAAAACCAAGGTGTTGGAGCATCTTTACAGTTGGAGCTGATAAAACCAAGGCGTTGGAGCATCCTTCCAGTTGGAGTCTCCTAATAAATTGAATGTTTTTCTATAGTACTAGGAAGTTGGAGATTCCCTTTCAGTTGGAGCCGAGATATATTGTACTCATAAATTATATTAGAAAAACGTTCAGTGGTTGTTTTCCCGAAATGGTTCCACCTAAAAATTTCGTGTATCACTCTTGTGATGTGTTGATGATTTAAATTTTGATTTGATATTGATGCTCTGAAATTTAATAGTTAAGTAATTGTAAGTGAAATAAGTGAAATACTGATTCACCCCACTCAGTATTTCCAACAAAACCAACATGTGCTTGGCTTTCATCTCCCTGTGGGACAAATTCTTACTGGCCCCAGTCCACGTACTAGTTTAGGTAGACTTCCCCTAATCTCCCTAAATCTTTGTGCAATTTTTTCTATGTTTTGGTTGCACCATTGGGAAAGTTTATTTGTTTTGTGCCATGTAGCTCATAGTTACAACATATCAATTCAGATTCGATAAGATTCTGTAAAAGCATAATCCGATTCTCTAAAACTTCTATGCCTAGCATTAATATGAAAAATATTAATATAAAGTATTAAATTTCTTGAAGAGTCTGAAAGTGCTTCCTACAGACAGAAACCTCATAATAGGCCTTATATTTCCACAATATCTGAGATTTCCATGTTATAAACTCGATCGCATTTTAATTTTATAATTATTAAATCAAAATTATTTAAAAGTTATGTTTTTTCGGATAAAGATTTTGTATGGTACAAATAGCATTTTTGGCAGAAATTCAGCCAAACTAAATTCTTGGCTGAATTTCCAAAAGGTTATGGAATTCGGCTACTACTATGGTGTTTGCCTTATGCTCCATGACCCAATAAACAAGTTGTGTTGAAATAGACCTCTCCAATGAAGCTACAACAAACAAGTTATAGCAAATTGAAACAAGCATATTAAATTTTGCTAAAAGAGCTCAAAGCCATGATATTTGACAAACCTGGGTCCCTAAATTCAGTCTCAATGCCACTAGCTCAAAATGCTGGTGCTTGAGGAGGTCGCTAAAAAGATTGTAGACCCAAAGATATTGTAACTTACTAACTACCCAAGAGGGGACTGAATATGAATTTGTTGGCCATCCCTTTAATTAATGTATGCAAAACTAAAACCCGTGAGCTATGTTGAATGCAGACTTTTAATTAAACAAACCCGACAAACCTATCATTTCGCATATTCATGAGTTGGTCTACAATGACCTATTTGTCAAGTTGGGCATGCCTGCTCCAACTACTTGGTGGAATGGCTAGAAGTCATTAGAGACCAACTCGTGAATCCACTAAATGATGAATCCGCTAACTTGGCATTAATGACTGGTTGGCTCAACACTATCCAATCATCAATGTCAAGTTGATGTTTTAATAAAGCTCTAGAGAGTGGCCTCCAAGCAATCTACCTTGTTTCAATTCCATGCAATGTGGCAAGGCTTCACTCAACCCAAAAAACCCACGTTTGCTTGGCCCATGCTTTTAGGCAGCCATCCTCTTGGCCAACCTCTAGAGTATCTAGGAGTTTCCTAACCCAAATGCCCTTAATGTCACAAAGATCAAGCAATTGTTATTTTTTAGTCCCCATACCAAGTCAATCTCAGAATGGGCCTCAAACCTGTGTGATCAAAGATGATCACTCCACCAATTTTGTTATTCTATAAATACATGACACATGCCATCACATTGAGGTCTAGGGATACCTTAGGGAATTTGTCACCACAATGACCCATGTTCAAGACCTAGAGGGCCTACTCCTACATTGTGGTTTATTGTCATTTGTGGCTTATTAACAATGCTGATTTCTATTAATGTAATGAGGCAACAAGTTACAGACACCCTCTTTGTATTAAGTTGTGAGAGAAAAATAATGATCAATGATTTAATTCTAATTTTCGGTCCATTGGGTTATTTCCCAATTTTTAAAATATGTTCAACACAACACAAGATGTAGAACATACACAGTTATGCTACTCTTAATGTGAGTATTGTATCGCACTGATGTGAGTATTGTATTGATGTCTAACTAACCCCATATTGCTCAATTTCCCTGATTAGTGCCTCGAATTAGGGACAAGTTTTGCGAATCCTACTCTCTTGGGGTCTCGCCCAAAGAATCCATGAACTGATTGTTCTAACAGAAAACATGGTCAAACTTTTATGTTGGAAACTTCCTTAGTATTATTACTCGGATTAGCTAGATAATATTTTTTAGGTGCAGATCCTTTGGTAGAGATCTGTGACCATGTGTTGTATGATAATTCTTAAAGTCCTTGATGATTGAGAGGTGTGATAGATTTCAAGCATGGACCAACAATAGGCCCTGAAGGAAAGCTTATGCCTCAGACTGATTGTTAGATCTCAATCCTAAACCCCATTAGTCAATTATGTTGATCCATTGATGCAAAGAATTACGCTCCCTTCCCCACCACTAGGAGTATGAAGCAATCTGAAAACATCTAATTAGAAACTTTTCCTTTGAGTGACAAGGATCCTCAAATAATGTCACTTGTGATCAAAAAGAAATGGTGGCCATCATAGTAGTGAAATTCCATTGAATTAGGTCCTCTCATAGGAAAAATCAAAAAAAAAAAAAAAAACCCCTCAAATTCAATTTATACAATATCAACAAAAAAATAAAAACCTTTCTTATTAAAAATTTTAATTTAATAATTATAAAATTTAAATACGCTTGGTTGATAACATGGAAACCTCAAAATATTCTGTAAATAAGGCATACTAAGTGGTATCTCCCATTAGGCACTTCTTTTTGCTAGCCTTGTATGTGATCAGTCAGTTCTCTGGTTAATCCAGTTTATTCTGTGATGAATTTGGCTGTGAGAATTGTAGGACCCTTCAGCATATCCAGTTTTTGTAATAAACAATCAGTGGATTTGGACAAATTTTGTATGTAAATCAGTAGCATAATAACTAAGAGAGACTGTGGGGTAAAAGATCAAGTTACAAAGGAAAGAACCAGGTTGCTGCTAAAAATAGGCCATCATGCCAGAATTTGGGCAGACTTGATGTATCCTGTATAATTACTTGTATTTTCATTTAAACTAATTTTCCAAGCAAAAAGAATTTTTAAAGATAAATTCAAGAAACAAATCACCACTACTAGAATAAGTTATTATTAGTTATGCAATATTTAGATATAAAAGAAATTTTCCAGCAAAGTCAGCCGGGGATCCTGATCAGAAATATTTTCAGATCCTGTTATTAAGGCAACAACTGGATTATACAGTGTACTTTTTATATTGATTTAACTATTTAAAAATAAAAAATAAAGGATAAAACTCCTAACTGTTAATTATGCAGGATTAAAATATTCAAAATGCAGCTAACTCACTAATAAGACATCTTTAAACATCATGATATCAAAGCTTCTCTTTGTGAATGAGATGCAACTCTATATAAAGATAACTATGAACACCTATAAAATAACAGAACCTTCACAACCTAGATCAAGGTGCATAATTGTTTGGTAACTTCAAAAAGAAACATTGATTGGAGAAAAGAACTTACTTCACACCAATTCAAGCAATCAATGGCCTTTATCTTTGTCTCCTCATTAAACTTGCCATTCATAGTCTCTCGAACAGGCCGCAACATGACTGTTGGGTCCCAGCTCAGACCGGAAGTGCCTTCAAGAACATTCTGCACAATGACCGGTTGACCTCTAATCCAGTGTTTCTGGAAATGCTCAAGGCCTTCTTCTTTAGTATCCTGTGCAGTTGGACAGTACAAGTAATTGTCACTGTTGTCTTTCCTATGAGCTGCTTGGCGTAAATTCCTTTCAGAATATCCATTTTTCCCATGAGAACCAGACTTGAAGCATGAGGTACAGGAATGAGAAATTTTCAAGCCCTCTGCAACTTTGCAGCTGCTGGCCATTTCCTCTGCCTCTTTGTCAAGTTTTGCAATCATATTCATTCTATAAATGCGTTTTAATTCTAATAAATGACAACCACAGCCACCATATTCCTTCGGAGGGCATGGAATGCTACCATCACTATTAGCCTTCCAATCTGGTAATCTGTCTGTAGGGTCTACAGTGCTATTGCTAGTAACCTGGGAGTGAAGCTCCCAACCTGATCTTCCCCCCGACACCTTTGTTTGCTTATTTCTTGGTAATCCCTCTCTAGAAAAACCTCTATCTGTAGACTGCTGTTGGGCCAATTCTGCTTTACCACCTCCTGGTTGACAACCTTCTCGAAGCCCCCGACAACAACTGAGACAAAGATCATATGAACAACGTGGGCATTTCCGATGGTAATCAACAATTGAAGTCTTGCAGTTGTCACTGTGGCAATACAGAAGACATCAAATTTCCATGTGAGATGGTATGATGATATTAGACTACGATCTCAAAATATTGGAGATAACTATAGACCTCATCCTATGTTACCTAGGGTGTAATTGTATTTTAGTTATAAAAGAAAGGGATTAGAACTTTGAAAATGTACCAGAACAGATGCTCATCTGCATTAAGTTTGGCTTTAGGAATCTCCGGCTTTATTGTTGGTTCACCTAGGCAGGGGCGATATTTCAAGAATGTTGAGACCATTGTAGAAATTTGAGCATGTGACAAATATTTAAAACTGTCCCCAGGCAAAGAAGCATGCCACAAGCTACTCACCTTGAATCTTGGCTTCCAACTCTTGCTCCAAGTACTCATCCCTGTGGATCTGCTTGAGCACAGGAAGAGCCATAGACAGAAAGTAATGAAGGTACCGAATCTTCTCAGTGTTGTCTGTTTCCTGCATCCTGACCTGCATATAAAGAATGCCAGTTTCAAGCATATGAGATATTTTCCTTCTACAGATTATAACTGATATCACCAGTGCAAAACGTAATGCTATTCCCACAAACAAAACCCATAACAAGGAACAGAATACAACTGGAATTCCAATCTACTGACAACTTATTCAGCCTAGGAAAAAGGTTACTGAAATTTCTCAAAAGATCAAATACCTTCACCTGTCCATTCCCACGCAAACATGCCTTGCAACTGCAATTCCCACGACAAAATGGGCAAGCCTTTTCAATATCTTCTTCTGAATATTCGGGGTACCTAAACCCATCACATCAAATAAGCATGTGTATCAAAGATAGATACAGCCAAATATTAACAGATTTTCAAATGTTCTTGTCATTATTGGCCTCTAGATATTGAAAACAGGATGGTCTAAGATTTGAGATGGTCCTTCTCCACTTGAAGGACAGCCTATTCCTACCAGTTAGCAATACAGGAGATGCAGTAACGCTTTCCTCTGCATTTTGAACAACGGACTAACTTCACTTTGTCATTCTTCTGACATTGATGACATATTGCACTTTCTGCCTCACCCAAGGTACCAGTTCTTTTGCTAGAGGAATCCTGAGACACAACAGCACAGAATGTTCCTCAACCAAGGCCATGCCAATTCTAATTGGTGCTACTAATTATATGTTCAAAGCAGTGTGAGAATCCTGACAATAACGGAATAAAATAGAAGTAAACAATGCAACACAAAAGTGATGATAACAAGCCAAACTCACCAAAAGAGGCCTGTTTATCAAGTTTTTAGCAGTTTTGGTTTTAGCTAAAGGTGTGTGGGATTGATACCGTGGAAAATCAGTCTCTCTTTCAGTTCCACGGTTTCTTAAGATATCCATCTCAGCTTCTTCACTACTGATCAGTTGGGAGTGCCGAATAGATGAGCCTGACTGATACATAAGCTGGCTTTTTGGAACTTTGTCTTTTGGTTTCTTATTCATTGGGATGCTAGAGAACTCCCGCCCAGCAGTGGCAGTGATATGTGGCTTTTCAACTTCATTCTGCTTGTTTTCAAACACTGGCTCGCTGCTTTCCTCCTTTTTCCTCATCTTCTTCTCACTGGCACGCTTGGCAGAATTTGCAGCCCTCCTTTTTGCTTGAATATAATGCTTTTCACAAACAGTCTTATCTGGCATAGACCTTGCACTGCATCTCCACTGCTTCCCATCTGATCTCTTGCAGCGGAGTTCCTCTGGAACCACCCCATTTTCTTCCTTTTCCATATTTCCAGATGCCATTGGGAAAACTGAAACAGGCAGCCTGCAAAACAATGCAGTTGCCACCTCGCTAACAAATCAACAGCAAGCCAAGATAACAAATAGTGAACACCTCTCCATGTGACAAGAATAAATGGAACAGTTTCTCAGGTCTTTGCTGCTATCTCAGAAAGGAGACTATGAATATACCACCAAAACCTTGAAGCCAAATCAATCCATTTTGGCAGAGAACAAGAGACCCACTAACTTCCCTTTAAATTGCCCTCACACAAATCTCTCGCAAATAACTTCAACAAAGCTTGCTTGCATGACAAATATTACACATGGAATCAATCAAAGGGAGGTCAAAACCTACTCTCCTGTGGGCAACAAACGTAGACGTTAGTAATTGAGAAAATTTTACCCGCAATTACTATCATAAAGAAAAGTACGCTAAATTCAAAAGATTTAGCTATTTAGAAGCTGACGATAAATGAAACCCACCAAGGAACAGAAAACCAATCCTCAACAAAATTCAAGGAAAAATAAAAATGCATTAGAGTTTCTAACATGAATGGTAGAAGAACATTAGCCCACACTTGCTTTTTATCAGAAATCAACTAATTTCGAGAAGAACACTAAAAGTGCATATGTTCACAAAAATTTAGCATAAACAAAGCCAGCAAATTTATTGCAAAATTATTGAGATTGAATGCAATAAATTTTCCAGGCATTGCAAGCCATACCAGACAATGAAATTGTCTATTTCTGATGATAAACATCAAGTTTCCAAAACATATTTCAAGAGAACTGTAATCAGACTACAAATAACCTATTTTTCCATTCGGATTAATTTAGCTAATTGTAAACTTATTTTAAATGGAAAGAATAATTGTAAACTCTTTTTAAATGGAAAGAATATAAGCCAGAGAAACTTCTCTATTCAAAAAAAACCATAAACGAGCCAAATTGCAATCAATAAAGTTTGAGTGTTTGCAAAAATTCTTAAATGGAATATGAAACATATGTTCCCGCTTGCCTTCAAACATACTATACGCAAGGTGAACTGCGGCTAACTGAAATTGTATCCTGCTTGCTGATATTTTATCCGCTGGTGTTACAATCTGATAGTCAAGTTCAAATCACGGATAGTTTTGCAGAAAAGGACTTTTATTTGGAAGTGTGGAGAAAGCAAACAATTTTTAGGACAGTCCAACCAATTACACATTCAAAGGAGAAAAAAAATTACTAAAATGAGCAATTTTCAACATAACTGAACTGACCGAATTCTAAAGCAGGACATCAAACCAAGTAGATTTTTTGAACCAACCACACAGAGTGCAATAAAGCTATCTTCGGCAAAACCCAATTAGGAGATGCACTATAATTCTCAATTCCTGAAGCATATGTAAATAATTGAGGGAAAAGCGTAGTATTTCCGGTAATTCCCAATTACAAAAAGGACTGTTGCCCAGAGAAAGCCGGTTTAGGCAGCGTTTGGAGGGCGGCGAAAATTAAAGATACACAATGTAAATAAATTCTCCGAATGCATACCAAAAGAAACATAAGCCCATTGCAACTCATTATCAACTATAACAAAAATTCACGACAAACTCGACCTTTGTTTCTGATAAATCCAAATCAATTACTACCCATAAAAGCATACCAAGCCAATTTTGAGCGTCTAAATCTTAAGCTGATGCGAGCAAAACAAGGTCATAGAGCTTATATATATAGCGGCATACAAAGTAATTTCTTTCTACTCAAAGAGACGTCTGCAAGCAAATCAATAACAACCAAGATTAGCCCTTCCAAACATTTGGCCGCACAGAAAGCTTCAATTCCATTCGGCCGCAAGCAAATCTACCGAGTTTCAAACTTTAATCCAGAGAAAATCCCAACTTTACACAGAAGAAGCCCTTTCTCAGCAGACACAGGACCGAAACCAGCCCAAAGAACTCCACAATCAACCCTAAAAGCCCAAAACAATTGACCCCGGAAACGGCAAAATTGGCAAAGACCTGAATTAAATCTAATAGCAGCGAAATCCACCGTACCTTTCGAGCGCCTAGGGCGTGCCCTGGCCTTTGTCAATCGCTCGACACAGCCCCCAGGGTTTGGTTGAATATAAACCAGGCAACCAGCTAGGTAACGCGACTTCAACAACAACAACGATGAACAGCACGAACCCCGTCGAGCATTAAAGGGTAAACCGCAGACCCCGTCCGGTTTCCAGAAGGAATACAGTTTTCACGGCGAGGGTAGATTTTACGATCCACAAATAAATAATTTTTTTCTTCTCATTATTTTTGTTTTTCTTTTAATAGTTACTGCATTGTCCGGCGGTGGTTTCGGGTGGCGTTGACGGGAAACCTTATGGAAGAAAGCAGTGCTTGTGTTTGTGTCTGTGTTTGACAGATGACAGGAGAGAGATTCCACAGTGGTTTCCCCCACATGTAGGGACTTCATGGCGGCGGCGCCTAAACCTCCGCTCTCTTATGGAATCGGACGGCCGACGTCGCTCCTCGCAGGTCCTGGACCCGCTAAGATTTCGCCAACCCCGTCTCGTCGTAAGCTGAATAAGCAGCGTGCATGTTCAGCGTATAAAACTAACCGGTTTTCGTTATTGTAGGTTCCCGGCTGACTGTGTCTATGGTTATGCCTATTTCTGTATTCTTTTATTAAACTGTGTGTAAAACTGATTGTTAAAGCAAGGCAAAATTAACAAAACAATTCTAGGGTTGTGATGGGGAGAAGAAAAAGAGCCATATAATCTTACTAACCATCACAAATGCCATGGTTACTCTCCATGTGATGTAACCCTTGGCCTTCTGATTTTTTTTTTTTGGGGTAAGAACTAGATGTTAATAATTGCAGCTCCTTTAAAATTGGAAAAGTCCATATCTCTCTTTTTAAATAATATTTTATATTTTAATCTATTTAACATAAACATAAACATAAAGTAGTTTATCTTTATGGTTAAAAATATAAAAAATACAAAATTGGATTAATATTATTTATATATTGAATTTAATAATAATAAATTTTAATTTAACTATAAATATAATCATTAAAAAAAAAAATGTGCCATTGGCATTCACATCTTAATTATGGGACGAGTTTTGGAGGGTTGTCAATTTGAGTGTCAAAAATGTTAATGCCCTTACTATTAACATTACTAAAATTTATTAGTTTTAGTTAATATGGTGGGCCTTTGAGGGTGGTGGATGCAACAAACAGTATGTAGCTTGTAGTAGTGCAATAAATACCATATATTTTGGGATATAGAATGTTGGATCTTAAAAACTATTTAGATTGAATGGTGCATATCCTAGGAAATATGGTACTTATATTGTCGTGTGATGCTCCATTGTTAAGGGTGACAATGGTTTTGTTTTTGACATCCTTAGATTTTATTTATGAGATTTAGAATGACAATACTTTTGAATTATCGAGGTTGTCTAATGTCCAAGGTATTTCTCAAAAATTATGCTTAGTATACTTTTGAATTATCGAGGTTGTCTAATGTCTAAGGCATTTCTCAAAAATTATGCTCAATGTTGTTGTTGGCATCAGCATTGTTTGTAGTCTATAACTTCAATTTTAAATAACATTCATTGGAAGTTGTAAACCTAATCATTGTAGTCGTCAGTAATTGCTTTTGTTGCGCGGGCTATGTAATGAGGACACTTAAATGGATGCAACAATGTTGTGTCTAATAATTGGGTAGATACTTATCAGAAAGAACTATTTTCGTGTGTGAATTAATCAAGTCACAATATTGATTCATTGAAATAAGTAAATATTCAATTTAGGCTTTATCTCTTAAAATCAAAATAATATGTCAAGTCCCACTGGCACAACCAGTTGAGGATGGGCCTCAACAGCAAGGCGACCCAAGATCAAACCTCACGAGGGGTGGTTGTGCTATGTGCTAGGGGGGAGGAGATATTCTAAAAAATCCAATCAGCCAACGACTGGTGTGATCCAGGTCGGGTGCGATCCTTAGGTGACTTTGACAGGTTAGATGCCCTTGGGTCACGACTCCTCGAGCCACAAGTCAAGCCTAGAGGATCACAGCCGACTTGACAAACAAAAAAAACAAATGTGTATAAAAAATTTCGGTGAAAATCACATGTAAGAAAATTTTGTCAACGCGTTTCGAACCAACTAGTGTGGTTCATCTTGTCCTGATGATGAACCACACTGGTTGGTTCGAAACGTGTCGACAGAATTTTCTTACATGTGCTTTTCATCGAAAGTTTTTATACACATTTTATGGATCACAGAAGCCAAATTCCTAATATAAAAAATAAATAAATAATAATAATAATAATATGCTTTCAATATTAATGATGACACTCTAAGGTCATGATTCGTATACTCCATAGGACTCCAACATGTGGGATTATCTTAGCAACATGTTGCATATCTCTAAGGGTGTCCTATCACATGTTCGAATAGATAGTGTACAAAAAATTTCATTTCCTAGTAGCACAATTTTCCTTCTCAAACTAGAGTCGTATAATGTTATGGGGTCTATGGGTAGGTTTGGGTTTCCAATTTTAGTTATTGTACAATGGTTGTGGAAATCAAGTTCTTTTGACCTCCAATGTCAACAATGAAGTGGGGAGGCTATTAAGAAGCCCACTTTGTTGATGAGCCCACTTTATTGCCCATGTTCTTTCTCCAAGTTAGTGATGTTTGTGGCGTTAGAAGATTCAAGCGTATAGGTGGTTATATGGTTGCCCTTATCATAGGCATATGAAAGGAAAGTCTTCAACTTCTGTTAAAAGATATTGCCACATGCAACATTTCTTATTATCATGGTTGGGAATTCTCGTGAGTGTCATACTATTTACCCGTTTCTTCTTTTTTCTACACTTGTTGATTTGGCCTACTTTTGTTAGCACGAATGGTTTTTCAACACCATGCAATGTTGTGTAGACTTTAGTGGTTTTATTTCTTCTTAGAATACTTTCCATGCTTGGTGGCATCATGTTGTTGATCGTTGTTGGAGCATTGCTTGGATTTGTTCTTTTGCTCAATCATCCCATGAATACGTATGAATATATATGTTTATATTTGGTCAAGCTTAATCAAGTTAGTTGAGTTAGGCCACCTATATACATTAACTCATATTATATCTCTAGTTTTTATTTTTCCCTTTTACCGTGTGTTCCTAAGTTTTCCCAATAAAAGTGATGACAAAGATTAAGTCGTGAGTCTTAAAATAACAAGCACCCCTAGAGTACCCCAAAAAAGCACAAAATACATGCAAAGGCTACGAGCCAAGGTCATGCATGCTTGTCACTTGTATGACATCCATTTCACTCTTCATTGATTATATCACCCCTTTACTAAGATAAAAAAAGGGATCTTGTGCTAAGGATAATGGACAGAAGGAGAAGGCATCATTACTCTAGAGAAATATATAACCTTTCGTTGATTTTCTCTATGTTTTAATAGAATCAATCTTTAGTTCTTTGAGCAATGATCAAGGTTTACATAAAGGTTGTTTAACCACCCTTTGTTCGCCCTACCAAAGTAAGACTAGGATTGCATTGATGGAGAGATGAGTACATGTGGTTAAGAACAAGAGGACACATGCTCTAGTGAAGGAGGTGAGTCTTGGCTTGGATTTTGGCATCGATTAAAAGGTTATTCGATTTTGGTGGGCACCACCGAGGGACTCTAGCTGCACCACTTGGGACCCTATAGCCTCTCCTTGTTCAATTGTAGCCATACTTTGTTTCCCACCTTGAAAGACTTATTTGTTCTATGTTGATCATGCTTAGCCTTGTATTTTTCTTGTAACTTCTACAGTGTCTCCTATATTTGTATATGGATCTGCCTAATCTTCTCAATAATTTTTTCAACCCTCAAGGCATCCCCTATAAGATCCTCCCTCACTCCTCCTTATTTCCTCTATGTAATATCCAAATGTGAAGGTGACAAATATCCAAAACAAGTTTCAAATGGGGACTTACTAGTAGAAGTGTGGATTGATCTGTTATACCAGATTTTCATCCTAGGTCTTTGGATGCTTTTGATTATAACTCGTCAAAATTTGCACGAAAGTCCTCTCAACTACTTTTGTTTGCCCATCTATCTCATGATGGAATGTTGTAGACCTCTTCATCTTCATGTCCATCTTCTCCCACAATGTAGTCCAAAATGCACTAAGAAATTTTGTATCCCTGTATGAAGCAATGATCCTCGTTATCCTAAAGTGGACCTAGACATGTCCAAAGAACAAGTTTGTTATTTCTTTCCCACTTATGGCATTTTTATACGGCATGAGAACACACATCTTGTTGAACCTGACAACTACCAAAAATAGGTAGTCATGCCACTTCCTGGTTGATGGTAAACCTCCCACAAAGTCCATGGAAATGCTTTCCCAAGGATGAGTGGGTACATGTAATGGATGATATAGACCCTATTTCTTGTTACTAGGCTTGCTGGTACAAAAAAGCATGCATCCTCTTATGAACCTAGCTACTTCTTCTTGCATCTTATGCCAATACACATTCTTATGCAAGTTAGCCACTATCTTCCGTACATCAAAGTGCCTTGCAACCTTGGAGGTGTGAGCCTCTCTAATCAACTATAGACACTCACCTTTAGGAACACATAGCTTATCCAACATGTAGACTAACCCATCTCGGAGATCATAGTCAAAGGTGTTGTCACCATCGTGCACATGACTCTACTCTGCAACTGCTGAAAGACCTGTTTGAATTCCTCATCCTCTAAATATGCACCATGGTGTAACAACCCTTGGTTAATTTTCCATGTAAATAAAAATAAGACCAAGGTCATGGGACTCGTATTCCAAGTTGAATGGTGGGAAAACATTATATTGGGCATCACTTGTGGTTTATTAATGGCTATGGAAATTGGCAAAGGCAAAGAGGCAATAAATGCCATTTAATTATGCAAATAAAGGAAAATAGGAGAAAAGGAAGGTGAAGAGACATTGTTAAGTCCCTATATTACTAGTGTAGTCCCTTATTATCTTTCCCGGTTTCCCTGCGATACCTCGTAATTCGACTTCCTTTCCTTCAAAAAAAATAAATTCAATAAAAGTTCTTGAAAATTAAAAGCTACCATCCCCAAAGATTGTAACCATTGTACAACACTTTTTTGAAGGAGAGGGGCATGTTAGGTCCCTATATTACTAGTGTAGTCCCTATTGTAGTCCATTGTACAACACTTTTTCGAAGGAGAGGGGCATGTTAGGTCCCTATATTACTAATTTACATGCAAGGGAAATTAGATGAAAACTGAAGGAAAATGAAGAAAAAGGAGACATCAATGATAAAAAGGCATCAGAGAATCAGTTTCCAACCTTTTGACAGTTTCGAGTTGAGCTCTTGTTCATTCTCTCATACTCTTGCACACTTAGATCATTCTTGGAGCATTCTAGCATTCACTTGGATTTGGAGAAAGCAAGCAAAGGAAAGCAAGGGAGCACAAGGAGATAGTTGGATCAACAACTACAATAGGATTACTTTGATAGTAACAAGATGTATTTGTGATCTCCTTGTTGGTTTTTGGATGCATGGTATATGCATGTGATTCCTCAGTTATGTGTTGTCATTCGCATGGATATTTGCCTAGATTCACAGTGGTTTCAGCCTTGCCTTGCCATTTCTTGGATAACCATGATGTAGTGGGTTCCCCATTTGGATTTTATGATTGGTTCTTAGGATCCATGTGGTTGTGGGTTGGGATAGGATATCCAGAGCCATAAAAAAATATTGGGTCCCTGAAGGATATGGGTTGAGATGGTAATTCTCTGGAGCCTTATAACAACTTGGGTCCCTGGAGGTTGTGGGTTGAGATAGAATCCCTGGAGCCCTTGACAGCTTAGGAAGAGACCAATCTAGTGGATGTTAGTGATTTATGGACCGGTTAGGTGAAATCACTATGGTTGAGGTTTGAAGTGGTTTGGCCTTTGGAAGCCCTGGTTGGTTATTTTTTGGTTTAAACCTTATGATCCCACATTCATTCTTGGAATATGGCTCAGGGGTGATTGGCTGAAAGAGAGATTGGTTAAGCCCAATCTATGGTCGGGTGGTACGCGGAAGTCCCTAACTTGGCAATTTCATACGTTAATATGATATATTTTTCTATTGTGATCTATGAGCACTTGTACTGGTTATTATGGTGATCTCATGGTTGATTTGTCATAGTTTCTGTTTTGGTTATATGTTGGTTGTAAGCATGGTTTTATGATGTGCTCTAGCTATGGCTCTTGTTCGTGATTTGATAATTTTTTGAATGGTTGATGAAAGCATAGGCTACCAAGTGTTATTACATCTAGATAGAGAAAGCAAGAGCCTTCTTGGTATGATTAGATATGCATTCATGACTTGTAGCTTATATGTTTACTATTTTTTTGATGAAATGCCTATCTTGCATTAGGCATGTATTGGTCAAGATCTTCCTCAAGTTTTGATTGTTTAAAATGTTCATCATCATTTTATGATTCTGGAAAGTTATAGGCAGTTCTAGGCAGTGGTCTGAAGGCTAGCTTGAAAAAGTGGCATAGATATCGCGATCACATGCACAAAACAACAAATTTTGGGTCACAACCGGATGCAAATAGGCTTATGGGTATGATTGGAGCCTCATGTGATATTCCTAAATTAGCACACTAATTTGAATATTAAATTTTGATTTTGCTCTTAGATAGAGGAATAAGAGGGTATGGATACCCATAAATCTCCTTAGTAGGAATAAAATACACTCCTAATGTGAATGGAGGTCATCTAAAAGCTGGATTGAAGACCCTTAGGTGTGAAAAGGGACTGGACAACGTTGTTATGGAGGAGTGGCATTAATGGTGGGACAACGCAGTTTTGGCGGGAGAATGATTGCATGATGGTGGAAACCCTAATGAGTGGGACCCAGGGTGAGAAGGCTCACATTTTTTATAAGGAAGAGGATGGCAGCCATACGAGGTTAGGTTATTATTATTATTTTGATATGTTTGTTTAGACTTTGTGCTCTCTTCAGTTGTTTAGCTAAGATTGTTTGTGTTGTTTAGCACAGGGTGTTCCCGGTCGGGAATCCCACCTCTTTCCTTGAGAGGCCTCTTGGGAGAGTATTGTTCTATCATTTCCACACATCCGACATTCTGGCCAAGCTTCAGTCTTCATGCATAATGCAATTTTGTTTAGAGTTGGGTTGTGTTGCAGGGGTGCAACAGTGGAGGAGAGAAATCTCCATTTTCTGAGCTAGTTTTGCATTGGAGGAAGGATTCCATCCATTTGGAGATCAATAAGGAAGGTTATCGGGCATATTTCAGATCTTTGGCATCAGGCCAAGCTATTGCATCCAGTGACAGCGCAGTTTCAGTCAGGAATTGCGTTATTTTGGAGGGCAGTTTCATGGGAGGATCTATTGGCTCTTTTAGAGTGATTTCTTCTAGGTGTAGGGTTTAGCCTTTCATTGGAGGATATCTTTGGAGTAGATCTACATCAGATCCATAATATTTCAGCCTTTTATTTCATGAGCTTCAGTTTGCAGTGACTCTTTAGTCCTAGGGTTGTAGATGACCATTTGTACTTGAGGGTATTTCTGGAAACCCTTCTCGGGTTCCCTTAGAAAGGTGTCAAGGAGGCTAGATCTTCACTCCTAGCCATATTTGAGCTATATAACAGCAAATCTACATTGATCCATCTTTATGCAGCGGTTTATGCCCTAAAACTGCATTGCCTTAGCTCAGGGCATTTGTATGGCAGCTATTTCTCATGTATTGGCATATTTTGCTTGTAGAGGCTTGTTTTATATTGCTTGAGTGACTTGATCCTCAAGATCTTGTGCCTATTATTTGCTGATATGTTTAATAATATGGTTGTACATTTGTCTCGTATCATGGTGTGTTGATTTATTCACTGTCCTTTCCATTATTGTGTTCATATATTATTGCTTCCCCATTTGGGATTATTACACCTCATAACTGCATGCATAATGTGTCAAGGGTGCAGTTGGGGTGCAAACATAGTGAAAAAATAGTTCCAGCTCAGGGATTGATCACCTGGGGTGGTTGGTAGGATCGTGAGTGACCTGTAGTCTTTGAGGGATGTCAGTTTACTTCTAGTTTGTAAGGCCCACTTCCATAACTGGAACTTGGAAGTTAGGTCATATCATAATGACACTTGGCTCATGTTAACCTTGGAGAATTTTTCAAAATGGGTAAATGTGGGAGGGGTAGGATACACATGGGGGAAGGGCTCCATGTGCATAAGAGTTCCCAAAGTTGTGAGCTTTGATGTGGGTGGCCTTGAAAGCATGTCAGCCAATGTGCTTATGTTTCCCTTCCTGTACTCGATAACTAAATGAGATTGCTATAAAAAAAACCCATCCACTTGCGATGTCTAGTATGTTGTAGCTTACTCTAGGCCTGCAAGTACTGTAGTGGTTGGAAATCTTTGTGGATTATTGTCTCCTTTCCCATTAGATAGTGCTTCCACTTCTTCACAGTTTACATCAAGGCATAGAGCTCCTTGTCATGGACAGGGTAGTTAAGAATTTCCCAATGAAATACTTTTGAATGGTAGCATATAGGACTTCCTCCCTGCATCAAGAACACTCCCATAACATACCCACTAGCATTTGTCTCCACTTTAAAGGTTGATGCAAGTTTGGCAATGCTAAAATTGGTGCTTGATTGATCTTCTTCTTTAGCCACTCAAAGGCCCTATACTAACACTTTCCCCACTAGAAACTCTTGCCACTTATTATTATAGTGTGGAGTGGTAATGCTACCATTGAAAATGAGGTTATGAATTTCCTCAGGTATTGTGTTTCCCCGTTGAAACTCTTAACCTCATAAACATCAGTAGGCACTAACCATTAGACCTACACCCTAAGCATCTTGATCTTATTTTTTAATATCTATATTGGTCACAACTAGTAGTCACCTTGAAGTTCCATGCAATGTGCTCATACTCATAGGGCTATTATATTATTTTTTCCCTTTGGAATAACGCCATCCTTAGTGGTCTTCTTTCCAAGTACTCAAGACACATCTTCCTTCTTTAGTTTTCCTATAGCAACCATCAAGAAAACATATATGCTACAACCATTATCATGCAACAATCATCTTGTTCACATGAGTTCTCAATGCCATGATGTAAGCATGTATTCATAATAAGTATGCAATTTTAATTCAATACTTATCTACGTGGCTATTTCCCTAATTCATAAATCTACTGGGAATAATAATTTAGCTCATTATTCTCTCTAACACGCTCTTCTTGGTTTCAGTGATCATCCCACATGATTATTTTGCAACATATTTATTCATTTTAGTCTTCTTGGTTTCAATGATCATAACACGCGATTCATTTGCAACACATTCATTCACTTGAGTTGCCTCCTCGTTGTTATAATCACCCTTCCAAGCTCATGCATCCCTTTCTCTACTAGATAGTCCCTTGGGCAATCCATCTTGTAAGGAGAATATCAACTTACTACCTAGCATCCATCGCTAATGTTTAATCAATAACTTATGGAAACTATAAGATTCTAGTAGCCTTCTTCTTGAGATCTCTTTTTTTTTAGCCATCATCATTTTCCATAGCCTTGTTTTCCTAATAGAGCTTCCATGTAGTCCATTTGAGTATGACTAATTTGGTATGAAATTCTCTCACCACATGCACATTAGCTCTTGAAATAATCTCAAAATTCATGAGTTAGTTGCAATTGTATTATTTCAGTTGTTAGAATATTATAATCAACGAGAGACAACACAAACATGCATTCATATAATGTTTTAAATCATATATGCCAACTTATATGTATCCATAACCACAATTGGCACACTTTTATAACTATCCATGTACATCTACTCAATGCATCCTTGCATTAATTTAAGATAACATGTTTCTAAGTCATCAATTCTACCATGATGAGTTGGAAGGTCAATCCAACACCTCGATACCTCATCTATCCACCCCCCCAACATTCACTCAATTATTTAGACACCTTCCTCTTTACCTAAAAACAATACAAGGTATATATCCCTTCTCTCCTAAATAGTTTATCAAGTGTATTAGAAGGCATTGTCCTTCTATGTTTTGTATTCCCTTGGGAACTCTTCCCTTGTACAAGTGTTCTTATTGTTGGAAAGAAGGTTATTGTCAAAAAAACAGAGAGCCCTTAAGACTTTCGTGTGGTGCTATAGCCTTTCCATGTCCATCCACATTATGGCTTCACACATGGATATATCTTCAGGCATTCAGTTCTAAAACAATATTATATCTTTTCTCTACCTTGGTTATGATAACATGCCACCTGTTCTTTATGAATGCATTCAAATATTAAACAATCCTTTACATGTCTAAGACATTTCACTTATACCACATCAAGTGGAATATCATGCCCATAATGGGTTCATATTTAATAAACATATTGATTCAAATATAAAATCTCAATTGAGGGAATTCTTACCTAAATACTCTTTAGTATTTATGCAACATGAGCACAACAAATTCATACCTACATGGTTACCATCAATTTATCGAATGCTACTTGATTAGTCGGTGCATGACAGAGACTCTTATACTCCTTTCACCAACTTCTCAATCAACATTTTATTGTCTCCTCTTTTCTTCATATCAATGGTTGTCATATGCAATAGTAGCATCAACATCTTCAACCATGCTATCAACCCTATTTCATCATAATATTTATTGCAGCATAATATTGATGTTGCAGTATTACTAGGGGCTTCTTTTTTGGCCAATTTGACTTGAATCTTAACTTTACTAATCAATATTCTAACACAATGTAATGTTGCAATTTATGTCAGTCCAACTCCATAGAGACTCTTCCAAAGTACACTCTATTTTGCACCTTGGCACTTCTAACACTTTAACATTGTAATTAATGTCCTTCCATATTCAAATAGTCTCTTTTCAAGTTATTTTCTTATGCAAATAATGTGAAGCATATCACTTGTTTTCTTAACATTTTCATTATTCAAATCACTACAATTTGTATATTCTTCTATGATTTGTCAACTATTTATATATTTGGAGTGCACTTTATCATTCCCTGCTCTCATCTCTCATCAATCATGCTCTCTTAGTGACAGAATCATTTCCTTAACATTGCATGTAGCATTCCTTATCTACCCCCCACATTTTGTAATATGCAATTAAAATGTATAATGATAGAATGAATAGCCTAGATGTTTTGGCAAGATATATATCGATATAATATGCATTATTTATTTAACCTAAATTAGCTAAAGTAGAGAGTAACCAACACAAATCCCAAAAGCCCAAGAGGGAAGCTTGCTTGAGGGAAAAGTCATTAGGGTACTCATGTGAAATGGGGTCGATTCCAACCACTACCACTAAACCTCTAGGTGCCTACATATGCCCCTTCCGCATACACAGGTGAATTGAAGGGATTTATACCTCGAACCTCGTCACACATAAAACTTATTTTTCATGGTCATCGCCAATTGAGCTTCCCCTTGGGGCTAATTTAATAATTTGATATTGAATTATCCACTTGCCAACAATTATGGGAAGGAATGGGAGTGGTATTGCACTATTCCAAGAATATGGGCCACATACCCACTCTAAATATTGATGATTGACCACATAGCTCGAGGAGGGAACACAATAATTTCTCATGTTGGGAGGATACTTGGCTCTGGTGGAAAAAGAAGAGAAGAGGTAAGGATAACATTGAACAATGTAAACAAAATGTGCAAGAAAGAGACAAAGAGGCATATGCGAGTGAACCAATGAAATTTGTGAATAGAGACCAAAACCACATGTGGGGCTAAAAGTGTGACTTTGCTTGGGGTTTACAAAGAACCCTCTAAGTCACACCAAACCTATGTGGAATCATGGATTGATTAATTGGTGAGGGAATTCAATGTTGAATCCATCTACTTGAGTTAGAGGGTCAAATGAAAATATTGAGAAAGCTCTTTCCATATACACACAAAAGGCACTAAGGGAAGTATCGTGGGAATATAGGCTAAGGGAAGGATTCCCTTTGTGTTGTGCATACCTAAAGTCGTAACATACTTAAAGATAAGAGGCCTGAGCTCAGTGAGTGAAAGGAAACATACTGAATCCCTATGTATGAATGAGAGTATCCTTCATATTCTCTACCCTAAATTGAATTATGTTGAACCCTGAGTATATTTTCCTCTTAAGGCACCAAATCTATCTCAGGGGTGGCCAAGTGCAAGAAGGACTGCAATGTAGTTGTGCCTACGATTGGGTGGAGAGTGGCTCACCCTTCTTTAGTTTCCTATAAGCTATTGTGAATCAAATAAGTGTATAAAATTATGTATGTTAATAATTGATGTTGTTGTTCAATATTTTAGGACTAGTGTGAAGTTGGACTTTGATCTCAAGTGAGAAGGGCTGAATTTTTCCTCTAAAAAGGGACTGCATATAAATATATGAATGTAATTTATTTTTAACATGGGTAATGCTTGAATCGTTTATGTTTTATAGTGAATATCTAGTTAGAAAAGTCTACATAGACCATTTTTTTCAATTAATTGAATAAAGAAATCACTAACAAATTCATGGAGCCTATTTGTTTGTCGTAAATTTAAATTGAGGCCTTTAGAGCATTTTAAATTGATGTATGGAAGTATTTGCTAGTACAACCATGGAGCATAGGGCATGTTCAAGTTGGGAAGATTAAGATCACATTTTGAAGAGTCATGAACTTGGAAATTATCTTGTATGTAGACACAAGATGTAATACAATGCTTAATTATCTCTAGATATTCTAGATAGTGTAACCCATATTCCCTTTCACCTAAATGAAATCCTAAAATGTCTTAAGTCATTTTTAAAATATTGGGAGAAGTTAATGGTATAATATGGATTTGTTGAGGAATTGATTAATTATATTACCCATACGATCCTCTTTAGCTTTAATTCCTTTTTGGATTAACGAGGGAGAAATAGATAATCGGGTTAAATTCACATCATTTATCTAATTGAAAGAGTTTATCAAATTGGACCTATTTAAGAGGTAATTAAAAATAAAGATTTTGTTAAGACAACCTCATCGTTAGGTGAAAATCTTGTTTTTTCACCTATAATTTTGGTTGGCAAGAGATTGTAAAAAAAAAAGACTAATGTAAATTTATTGTTTTACCGATTTGTATGCAATATACAATTATGAGTTAAATTTTTATTTTTTTTATTTTTTAGCAATAAGAATTATTCAAGTAAATTTCTTGTTTTATTGATTTGTGTGCAATATATAATTATGAGTTAATATTTCAAGTAGTCTTTAGTGTCACTTTTTGAAGGGTTTTATGGTCTAATTTCTTTAAAATCTTGCAGAAATTTATTGAAAACAAAAGTTTGATGGGTAACCTTACACAATCAAAATGCCCTAGGTGTTTTTTAGGGCCCTGAATCCATATATACAGTCCAAAAAACTAGTTTAAATAACATAAATCAAAATTTTACCTCAATTTTTTTCACCAGCACCTGAAACTCCAAAAAGTTAATATATTCATGTTAATTATTTACATTTTGAAGAAAATATATTCATGTTAATGTTTTAAGATTATGAGATTAAATTTCTAAGTCTTGCAGAAAGTGGGAATGCAAGATGGTTAATGCGAGAATCTGATGCAGGTTACATGGAGTTTTTTTTTAAGTTTCCTTCTGCATGCATGCCACGTAATTGGAAATTTAGTTAATTATCTCGATAGGTGTGTATATATTGGAAAAAGAGTACCGGGTTTTTAGAGTTTTTATTATAAATATTAAGCGTATATTTAAAATTTAATAAAAAATTATATTTTTAGTTCTTACTATTTAATGAAAGGTTATGACTATATTTATATATGGAGATTTTTCACTATTTGTGTAATGAAAAAGGTTTTCTTTACCCATGGAGCTTGCTTCCAACTCTAAGATTTGATTTTTTTTAGCCATGTAATTTATTTCCGAACCTAAAATTAGCCACTCAGTTTGCTTCCAATCCTAAGATTTGAATTCTTGTGATGGTTGAGGTAGTATAAGCCAATGCCTGGTAATTCATATGGGTGAATTGTGTTGGAAAAAGCTCTTCATACCCACACCACACAAGGTGAATATTATAATATTATATAGTTTGGAAGTGGGTTCAATTTTTTTTACTAAAATAATATTTGTGTTTGGAAAAGTGGTCCAATTTTATTTTATTTATTTATTTATTTTTTGACTCGGATGTAAATAATCAATAATAAAGTTCGCTGTGAATGAAGCAAAAAGGTGGGTAATAAATTTATATTTATATTTTTTGAGGTTTGTTCTCATTATTTAAAATGGACATTGATGTAATAAAAATAACTAGTTGTCTTTACTGAGACTTTTTGGATGCTTTTATGGTGGATTTTTTTCGGTCTAATTTCTCAAAAATCCAGCCGGAATTCATTGAAATCCAAAGATTGATGGGTAACTCTACAAAATCGAAGTGCCATGGGGTTTTCAGGGTGTTGAATTCATATACACAATAAAAAAAACTAGTTTAAATAACACAAATCAAGATTTCACCTCAAATTTTTTAGTCAAATTCAGGCACAGGAAACTCCAAAAAGTAGCACTAAAGACAACTCCATAAAGGAATAAAAGTTATTGGAAAAAATGGAAAATTTCTTATGCTTAAATAGATAAAAATAAAGTGTCCACCATAAAAGTTGGACATGATTAAACATCCTCTACATAGTTTCATCCGATTTTTTTTCTCAAAAATATAGTAATTCTTAAGGAAGAAAAAAAATGACATGTTAGAAAAATTATTATGCTTAAATAGATAAAAATAAAGTGTCCACCATAAATGTTGGACATGATTAAACATCCTCTACATAGTTTCATCCGAAATTTTTTCTCAAAAATATAGTAATTCTTGAGGAAGAAAAAAAAATTACATGCCATGACCACATAGCCCTAGCCCTAGTGCCAGACTAAGAATGGGCAAAGTTTTAAATCATGAGAAAGCTCTTGATCAATACAAGATGATGGAGGCTTTAGAAGTGGGCTTTGAAGTGATTAAAAGAAAGTGAAAATTATAACCCACACCTCCTTACAGTGATCGTTTGTGTGTGTGATAAAGGGGTATTAGAGCTAATTGTCAAGCTAGCGAATATGAAAATTGGTACCCCATATCCTTAATCAAGAATTAAGGGACTAGTTATGTTACAATGTGGTATCAGAGTTGTGATTCCAACACTAGGCCTTAAGGGATAGAGATACACCATCGAGATGAACTTGGACCAAGAGAGAGAAATCACTATCATGTTTTGGTAGCATTAGTATTGCCCAAACGTGATCTTGAATAGAAAGTAGTGTTGCTTGAAGTAACTATGTGGAAAGACTCCTTTATGGGAAAAGAGGGTGATGACTAGAGAAGTTTTTCCTTGGGGAAGGTTGGTTTCAAGAGTCTATCTCTTGTGAATGATGTTGATATGGGAGTTAAGAAGGTGTAATTAAACATGTAAATTGTAGTGGATGCATGTGGATATGTGTACATGGGAAGTTTTAGATGCCTTGGTTTAAGAAAATGTCAGAGTGCATTGCTAAGATGGATGTTCTGATAGTGGCCATACCTAACTATCCTTGAAAGGATTTCATCCTTGGATGAATGATGTGGTTGCAATGAATGTAGGTAGGGGCCTAAGTGGCCAAAGTTGATTATGTTGGGGATGAGAAAAGTCCTTGCATATTGTGTGAAAAAGGACATGCCTAAGTTAAAAGGCCTTAGTTTTGGTTATGGAATAAGTGTCCTAGATGGTTGAGGCATGGTGCCTTGAATAAAAGGGATAAGAATGTTGTAGAACATGGAATATGGATGTGGTTAATGCACTCCTAACAAGGAATTCACATGATTGTACTGGTTGAAATTCATGAGTGTAACAACCCTAGTAAAAAGATTCATGTAAAAATATATAAGACCACAGTGATGGGACACATATTCCAAGCTGAATATGCAAATTACTAATTAATTCAAAATACATATTATAATGTTGCGAAAAACCCATCTTAAAAAGTATAAATATTGATGAAATAACACATGTACCATATCACTCTTGGTTCTCATGATCACCCTCATTATCTTCCAGCTCGCATGCATGATAACACTATTGTTCTCAAAAATATGTTTTGATCTAGGGTCTTGTCTCAATACGAACCACCAATCCCTATCTAACACATCTGGGTAAAAAAACACCAGGTTGCAGTGTTTGGGGAAAACATAGGGCTTCTTAGCTTCATCCCACATCTTTCTAGAGTTGATACATATAAGCCTACTATTGCGATCTTCCTTTCCATTATTCCGATCAAAGGTGTCCCACCACTTGCACCTAAAAATAACACATTGGAAAGAAGAGAAATCCATTTCAATGATCTCTTGTATCTTTTTGACGTAACATAACGTCCCTCGTACTAGGTTTTGATCACAGTGGCTAGATCAACTAGATTGATCGAACTCGACTTCCACTCCACAGTCTTGTGTGATGTTTCCAACATCGGAATTTTCAGTGCGAAAATGGTGTCCATATGCCCACATAGATGGGAACAAATGCACCTATTATAAAAAAGTTAAAAAACTAATAGTGTTATGTGTATTATAATAACCCAACAGTTAAAATATGAAATATAGATGTCTTATAAGTTTCAAATGTACATATAAATTACATAGATTATTACGGAGTTGCTGCACCCAATCCCTACGTTTAGCGCATCCTCTTCAGCACGCAGGTAACGACTGGTTGCACCGTATTTCTCTCTGACTTGGTCAGCAACCCAACTGTTGGGGCATATTTTTGGCATATTTTCTTTTAAATGATCGGGATAAGGCACACTTCTACCATTCAACCGTCTGAATTCTTTCCTGTCACTATCCCATTTCATCCTCTTTTGTTCGTACAATGCGACCCACGATTGTGTCGCTTCAGAATTGTAAAGAACAAATTTATTGATTGCTTCAATTTCCGCATTCGCTGAAGAAATCAAACTGACATTATATAGTACGTAGAGATCAAAATATACATTATATACGAATTTCAACATGAATATTTACTCTGTGTAAATTTGAAAAATGATAAGTCGCTTACTCTTTATCAATCACTTTTTTCCACTCGTTTGGAGCAACTTCCCTTCTCTTTTGTCTTCATCCCTTTCATCGTCCCAAATCGCCGCACCTGGTCTTTTGTCGATCTGCTTGATGTACTCACTGACATAATAGAAAGACTCATATGATATGTACCCCTCTGCCATAGACCCCTCGGGTTTTGCCCTTTTTCGAATAAAACCTTTCAATTTCTTCATGTAACTCTCTAAGAAGAACATCCAACGACAAGAAATCACCCCAACTAATTCAACATCATCTACTAGGTGGATTAGAAGATGAACCTGCAAGTCCATGAAACTCGTCAGCAGTTCCTTCTCAAACATACAAACAATCTCACCTATCTCTTGATGCCACCGAGGAATGCTAGCCACATGAATATCCTTTGACGTGATCCAATGTAAAAATGAAAATAATTTAGATATGGCACATCCTAGGTCTTGAGGGAATTCATGTTTCACACACCCACGCATGAACAAAGGATAATGACACTGCAAAGTTATAAACACATGCAATAATATACAAAATTAGTTATGTTTTATGTTCCCTGCATGGGATGAAATTTATTAATATAACAAATAATAAAATCATGCTTTTGACATTATATGTACTCTTAGAAGATTCATATGGTCATGTGATTTCAACCCCGACAAATGGTCAACCAAGGTGAAGCAGCGCCGTAGTGAAGACCCGTATGAATATGGCACCCTCACACCCATTATAACTTCCTTTGCCAAAGAAAGATCGTCTTTTTTTTTTAAATCCATGGGACATCACCTTCTTTGAAATACCATGAATTAGAGGGACTAGTGCCTACCTCTGATCCTGTACTTTCTAATCATGTTGGCCAATGTTTCTTTTTAGTTTTTAAAGTAATAAGATCTTTCCTAACAGCCAATGTGTCACTTTGTTTCGATGATATGTTCCTCCATAAAGAAGATGAAACATTTTTAAATATATGCATGGGATCTAATAAGTGGGTAATCTTAAGATGCTCCCAATATGGGAGGTTATAAAAGATAGATTTCCTTTTCGTCCCAATGGGAAATTTATCAACATAGGCGTCGAAGAATTCTGGATCATCGAACATAGGCTCCGCATTTGAATCAAACATTTCTATGAACTCCTTCTCCTGATCTCTCTCATATGCTCTAAGCCATTCAGCTAGTGTCATTATTGGAGGCCTTTGGGTTCTCTCTCGTTTACCATTGAAAGCGGATGTTTCTCTTCTGTAAGGGTGTTCTTCTGGGAGGAATACCCTGGAGCAATCATACACTGGATTTCGTAGGTCCTTGGACCATCTAGCTTTCAGAGAAGGTCCACAACATTTACATAAAAAATACCCTTTTGTTACAAGACCTGCGAGATTATTGTATACAATTAATATGCATGGCACATTAAAGAATATCATGAAGATCAAAACAATTACAATGAATTAAATAACTAATATGTGAAAGAATATTGTTACGTATATAAACAAATCAATAAATTAAACATGTAATTTACCAGAGAAAACTCCTAATCTTGGATAATCATGTGTCGTGTAAGCACATATGCCATACAACGTAAAACTCCTCTCTACTGCGATGGGTATTAATACATCGTATACATTTATCCCATCCCATAATTCCTTCAATTCATCTACTAGTGGTTGTAAGTAGACATCCATATTCTTCACTTGTCTTCTACCAGGGACTATGAGAGCCAACATAAGATGTTCATTCTTCACGAAAAACCATGGGGGGATATTGTTATTGATCACTACTATAGGCCAAACATAATAGTTGGTGTTCTGGAGAGAATACGGGTTGATGCCTCCATGGCTATGCTGAGTTGTAGACTTCGTACTTCATCCTTGAATTTTTTGGGCCATGTATACTCTATATGCTTCATGGCTATTGAATAAGTTGGGATTTGAATAACTCCCAACTCACTTCTGTGTGAGGCATGCCATCCCTGCAACCTAGCTAATTCTTTGCAATGAAAGAGCCTTTGAATCCTTGGGATTATAGGCATGTGCCTCAATATCTTAAAAGGAGGACCAGTACGTGATTTACCCTTCTTTTTTGATTTATCATATCTGTTATGCCCACATTTCATACATATCTTTTTGTTTGCATATTCTCCTCTATATAGAATACAATCATTTGGACATGCATGATATGATATGTACACAACACCCAACATTTTCAACAATTTATTTGCTTCTTCGCAGCTACCGGGCAAGACATTATCACTCGGAAGAACCTTATCTTTGAATAACCCGTAGTTGGTGATCATGGAAATATATATTAATAAATGTACATTAATGCTGATATAATTATTAACGTTCATAAAATTTGCCATTTGTAATGTTCATTGTGTACTAATTATATTTCTCAAATTTATATAGGGGAGGAATTTATGGTAACTTACCTCAAAATTTTCGAGAAACATGCATTCGACAAGCCAAAATTTTCTTTCAAGTTGTACAATAACATTGTTGTCCCCCAATGGGTAGACTTTGATTGACCGCTAGGTCCAAAGAGAGGGGTGGTGGAAGAAAATTTAAGGCTTTCGAAAAAGGTGTCAGCGATATGAGCATCATCCCCTAGCTGATCATCGTTTTGGAATGCATCTAACAACATTGTCTCCATGGCAGTGGTATCCATTAAGTAATCATCCATACCAACCTCTATTTGATTGCCTCCATTTCCAGCCTGTGAAGAACTACTATTACTGTAGTCATTCCTAATTGGTGAATCTGGATGTAGCAGGAATTGAATCAGTGGTTGATTCAACCATTCTTGGTATCGTTCCTCTCCGATTTTTTCTCTTAACTCAGTCTTCTCTTGATTTGACATTGTCGTGGGGTGCAACGGAAGATGGTAGGTAGGTCGCTCGTCATCACTAGAATCTTAATAATTTAAAAAAATATTTGAACATGATTAGTACAAAATATATGATATCAATTAGTAACAATGTTGACAATCTTGCATGATTAATTGGTTTGACGTTGAAATAATTACATTAATCAATATACCAAACAATTACAATTATTACCATTATTGTCTCAACATTGTGGCTAGAAGATGCAATATTGTTACAATTGGCAGGGTGAATCGACTGTCCATTTTCATCTACCAAATGCGCCTTGCGGTATGCTGCTCCTAATAAGAGCTTCTGACGTTTTGGAGCTGTTTGAATATTTTGTGCATCTCAACTCGATTCTGAATCTGCATGAACCTGCAAATTTGTATACATTATAAATTCAATTAAGTTGTGCATGATTGACATGTATAAAAAACATAAATTCAATTATATAATGAAAATATAAATAAAATTTGAAGTAAGCATTACGTCTCGAGATGGATAGGGAGAACTCCACGATGGACTTTGAGAAATATTATGGAACAAGCTCGATTTTGAAGAATTGTCCATTTGGTATAATTATGATATTTTCTCTCGGCATTTGAGCAAAATCAACAATAAATTTCGGTGCACACACTTAAAAGTAATTTCGGTGCCTTAAAAATGGACTTCTTGTTATCGGTGCTAATGTACAGATCACCGCACTGGTGCATTTTAGTTACTGTGCACCGGTGCTGTCTTATAAATGGACGCACCAGTGCGGTGCTATTAAGTGACGCATCGGTGACGAATAACCACAAATAAAAAAAACACAACTCTATTTTCTTTAAGTGAAAAAAACGGTAAATTGAAAAATGGGCGGCAAAATATTTTCGAAAATCTAATTTCATAAAACAATTCTTTAACTACTAAACACTTTCCATTATTTCACTATTTTTCAAAAAAATTCAGCCAGAGATTTGCAGGAGACAGACTTGGAGCAAGAAAGCACGAGAGCACTGTGGAGCAACGAAATACGTTCGAACCGAAATATTTAGACAATCAGAATTCCAAACCTCTAGTGATTCAAACCCTGTAGCATAGAATTTCAAACGATCTCGTGATTAAAGTTTATTGTTTTTTTAACTTTTTCTGCAGTTTTTTTTTACGCAGTAAGAACAAAATTTCAATTTGTTTTTCATTTCAAAAAAAAAAAAAAACCATTTTTACCCTAAACCCTACATTCTTTTTGTTTCTGCCCTTTCTTCTCCATGTTTCTGTGATTTCAGAATTAGGGCTTTTCATTTTAGATTTATAGGGTTTGTATTGCTATATATAGGCCAAAGACATCCAACCCACAGTAAGACTTGCATAGTCGGATCCCAATCCAAGTCGGCCCTTGCGTGAATTAAAAAGACAGAATTTTTTTATCGGTGCGTCCGACATAACCTAGCGCACCGGTGCACTGGATTATCCGAGCACACGACGGAAGTACCATGTGATAAAAAATTTAAAAACATTTATTTATTTATTTATTTATTTTTTTTTTTTTTAATCAGTGCGCCATATGTAAAATAGGGCACCGATGCGCTATTTCATTATGGTGCACCACACTCGTGCTGTTTTGCAATTTTTTTTTTAATTGTGTTAATCAGTGCACCATGTAACATATAACGCACCGCACCGGGTCTCCTAGTTGATAGAGAGCACCGTATGGTGGTCCCTTGTTTGCACGGGGCGTTTACGCTACAAAAACTAACACTGGACTATTTTTATTATTTTGTTTGTGTTAATTGGTGCGGTGGTTAACATGTAACGCACCGGTGCTTCTTGTTGACACAGCACCATACGGTGTATTATACTGTTTTGGCGGTGCGTTTATAAGACCACTACGCACTGACGTCGGTGCGTACACCATGAATGACACACCGATTTCTTGAGATTTTTTTTACCTGAAAAGTTGACAATTTATTTATAAAATATATTAATGAATGATATGGTACAAGTTTCATATTGATAAAGAAATGGCTAACAAGAGATCAAGTAACAAAAATACTGATAACACATCAAGAAAAACAAAAATGCAAGTTATTTGTAAATTCTTTACAAAAAATATTATTTTTGAACTATATGTAAGTTTAACTAATATGTATTGTTTACTGTGTATCATGCAGAGCCACAAAATGATGAAGTTCAATAAGATTATTTATGATCTAGGACCAGAAGAGCGTGAAATTTTGATGGAAAAATTGCAAAAGGATGAATCACGTGAATGAAAAAATATTATCAATCCAATATGAGTTTATTTTTTATTTTTCATTAATAATATACTTAAAATTATAAGATAACATATGTCAAAAAATATATTAATTCACATCTGTTTAATGTTCTACAGGGACCAACAACTTAGAAAATGAATGTTGTTCTAAGAGAAGAAAAAAATAGAACATGCAAATGAAAATGAATTTCTCCTTAGCTCATCTGGAGTGGTGTTGGAGGTTAACGAAAGGGGGAAAAACTTTTACAAAAGTTTTAGGGGTCTAGTGGAACGAATGTATAGACGTTCTTTCCACTTACAATACAAAAATCAATCCAATGATTCCAATAACCAAATTTTATCTAAACTACAGGAAGAGTTTCCAGAGAATTGGTCAATGAGACATGTCAGACTTTTAATAGCAAAAATGTACAAAAAAAAGAAAGAAGGAATGAAAAAGTAATATTCCTTTAAATGTTTGTCTAGACTTATTTATAAATATCACTTTTGTTATATTTACTTTTCATATATCAATAGAAAAATTAAATAGTTTATTGTCATGTTACATTTTGAGGAAGATTATGAAAATCTCAAAAGATAAACGAGCTGATGTCAGAAATATGCCAGTAGGAATGTCCAAAAAGATGTACAAGGAGATGGTCAAAGAAATGGACAAAATTGCATCGCAAGACGAGCCATCTCAACAACAACGTGCTCGAAATGTAATATGTAATCATTGAATTTTTTTATCATTAGGTACAATAAATAAACAATTAGCATTAAATATTACTTTTCAAGTATTTTCTTGCAGAAAAGAAAAGAAAATGGAACCCATTCAACACATAAAACAGGACGAAAAGGAAGAAAATGGTTGATATCTAAGTTTGTGAGTAATTGTTACTTCCTTATAAGAACTTAACTAGATTTCATTTTTGTATTTTTTAAGTTGTTTTATAAAAATCATCATTGAATGTCTTCAAACAGGTGCTAACATATAAAGAAGAACCATCATACGAATTAATTGACATTGGGTTAAATATGGGTGGTGAGTATATGTTTCCATATCAGAAATTAATTGTGGAATTTGTAAGCATCTATCGATCTTGTTTTACTTGGCTCCATCTATAATTAATAGAGCAAAAAAATCTTTTATATTAAACATATGATTTGTTATGGGGTATAAAACTTGCAGGAAACAAAGTATGGAACTGTGCCAACAGATGAAATCTTGAAAGATAACATACTAAATGGTTTTGAAAGAATGTGTATAGTTCATCAGTCAATTGTTGCTATGGTACGTCATTTCTTTTTGATTTACATTGATATATATTATTTAATATTGCAATTTCATTATTCTTACCAATGTATATACACTCATTACAGTTTATTTTTATGTTTGTAGATGGAAGGTGAAGAAGAAGAAAACAATCAAGATCGTGAACAAAACATTCATGAAAATAACCCAAGTCATGGAAGTAGCTCTAGTAGTGACAACAGTTCAAGCGAAGAATGATGATCACTATGTTGGGATATCAAAGCAAGGCGTTGCATTTTTTGAAATATTTGTCTGTGAAATCATACATTTTGTTTAATGTAATGGACATAGTGTCCCAATTGAAAGACAAAGGGATACCAATAACTGTCCCATTTTGTATGACAAAGACTATCTTATTCACACACACACACACACACACATAATAAAATATGTTTTAATTTATTCTATTGCGTTCTCCATTGTTGCTGTGAAATGTAACACCACTGATTAAATTTATGGATGATTAAATATTATAATGAAGAGATGTGAATTTTGATGATATGATATAACAAATTAATCCAAACATCACATTCAAATGCACTAATAAAAATTTAATTCATATGAATATTGTTATAAGATATGTGCCGTCTTTTGATGAACAATTGTTACTCAACATTTTGTCACCGTTCCTGCAATCCCCGTCCTGCACATTGGAGGACCATTTTTGTGACTTATGTGAAGTGTCATGCCTTGCAAAAAGTGTCATTGCATCCCTTGCCATCAGGAGAACATTTCCTCTGTTGACTTTTCCATGAGCAGACCATAAAAAACACATGCTTTTGGATTGGCGCTGGTAGACCGTTATGGCCTCGCGCCGATGAAGGAAATTAACACTGAGCCCCGCGCCTAATGGTGTTCTATACCAGTGAGTTGCCCGCACCGAGTTGTTTTTGGAATGTTTTTTAAATATAGAGGTGAAGTTTCCATGCTAACTACTTCGTGAGCGAGTCAGCTTGGGTTGTTCGACTGCATAACCACGAACACCTTCCTTTGGCCTCTTGTGTCCACCTTTTGGGGGAACCTCCCAAAGGATAAGGCCTCCCTTCCACCATTTGAGGGATCCCAACCTCCTCCTATCCTTCTATAAATAAACCTATCTTACATTGATGCAACTAGCTGAAGAGGAATTGCTAAGCATTTTGCTGAAACAGTCTGATAGCTAGTGAGATAGAGTAGAGATAGAGACCCTCGTCAAGAAAGAGCTTAGTTTTGCCTCACCACGTCCAAATTCCTTGGCGAATGTTCGAGACGCACTTCAACTGTACCTATTGAAGGAGGCTGCGACGTCAAGGCTTTGGTTGTAATCTCTTTCTTTCTCTTAATATATGCATGACTGATGTTTTGGTTCCCGTCTTGTGTTGATGTGATTTATGTTACGCAATACGTTGAATCTTCCTTTACTGACTAGCTAGTTATGAATGTAATTATTATTATGTATGCTACTTTTGTCCTTTGAACTTTGTGCAGACACCCGAATACCATTGCTAAAGGATCACAACGTGTTGGGACAAGGATCGGGAGACCTCTGCTGCAGCTACAACGACCGTGTTGGATCACAGGTAGGAAAATCTATCCCAACTCGTTTCATTCATTAACAAGGAACCAACACATTAGCATGTCCTCTTGCTACTAGACCCACCCGAGGGCTAGAGGGATCGCCTCTGTCCATAGAGGGGATTTACCTACACAACAAGTTAGCGACCATACTGGGGATCAGTGTGTGTTTGTCGTCTCGTTGTTTGTTGAGAGTTTTCCTTGTCAAGTCGACGCCGGTTGTTTGATTTATTTTCTACCTTGCTTGGCTTGCTTGACTATTTTGAATCCTCCTGTTCAGCTCCAGAGTGTCAAGATTGACCTTTGTTCAATGGTTTTCTCCTTTTCCCATAGTTTTCCGGCTTGGCGCATTTTTTCTTTGAATAGTCGCGCCAATTGGCGCTTGTTGCTTTTGTTACAGGTGCGCCAACCCCTGTTAGGCACGGATTACAGCCTGACAGTCACGCCGAATCCTGTAGGATTTGGTTTGACCTTCTTCCTAAGTTTTTGTCAGTAGTTCTTGGCTCTGGGTTGCGTCTTTGATTTGCAATTGGTCTTTTGGGATTGTTTTGACTCTGTAGTGTCGGTTTTTCTCAGTTGTTTGTCCATTATCTCATCAGTGAATTTTTGTAGCCCTAGGGTTTCTAGGTCTTGTGCTGTTTGTTCGGCCTTCTCCTCACTAAGCCTTCTGAGCTGGATCCGAGTCACTTTGATCTTTGTCATTTCAATTCTTTGATCGATTGTGTTAGTCTTTCTCGATTCTTCCTGTCTTTGATATGTTGGATGATCGCTTTTGTTTTCATTTGAATCTCCATTTCGTCACTTCGAGCATAGGTCACATTGCTCGTTTGGATCGTTTTGAAAGCCTTTTTGTTGCTTGAAAGAGTGCATCCTTGTTTTGAGTGTGTTTTATGTTTGTATTGCATTTTATTTATTCGCTTTAGATATTTACATTCACAATACTCAAAACTTGTGTTCGCTTTGTTTTTTAGTCTAATAGTGCATTGTGTGCTTCATTAATCTTTGAAAAAAAAAATTAATTGCATTCTTTTGTTTGAATCAGAAATGAAAAGTTATTTTGCATAACTAGCTCTTAGCGAACTAGGAAAGAGTTTTCGTTTTCTTGTTTGGTTGTATTAGATTCATAGGTGAAATTATTCTTGTGTTTTCATTGATTGCTACTTTGTTAAAAGGTTCCTATCCTTCTCTTAGTTAGCATTCATTGAATGAAATGATGTTCTTTTGCATGTAGTGTGCATTTATGAATTCGAGATCACATTCAGCAGGGCCTTGAAACTGAAACATTAATTCAAGATCAACCTTAAAATCAATTCAATTAATCTAAGGAAGAATTGAAACCCAACGCCAATATTTTAGAGGTCTAAGCTAGTGATGTGTTCCGACGTCGTTAAACCTAGTAGTTGTCATTCGCCATCTGGATTTAAACAACGCTAGTAAGGACTTGTGCTCCTCGTACTGTCGTGTATATAAAGGAAGACCCTCATAGGTTGCAATCCTTTATCCATAGGAAGCCAAGTCTGCCGCCTTGTAACCGTGATACACCGAACACAACATTCGGGGAGACTACCTGCACGTACGTCAAGTCCTTGGTCATTTCTCTGTCATTTGATCAGCAAGGTGTATATTGCAGTTCACAGAAACATGGTACACCCTCTTGCTTAGATTACCTGAGTAGTCATTTCGATCTTTTCATGACTCCTTAAAAAGTGAAAATATCATTGAGCGCTTGTCCTTTCACGCTTGTTTCAACCTGAAAGTGATAGAGTCACCTTTTGCCTATTTCTTGACTCTTAAAATATGAAACGATAGAGTTTTGTTTTAGTGTCTTAAAAAATTAACTGCCTGCGAAATATTCCTGGTTAAAGTTATCTTGCTTAGTGTTTTGTTTTAGGGTTGTTTCCAATGGCAACGTTTCCAGAGGTTACCAAACAAGTAATCCCCTCTGAAGGGAATCCTGGTCCTTTTCCTGCTTTTTGGAATGTTGGTGCTCCTTATATGGCAACATTATCCCTTCCTGGGTTAACTGTTGGTTTGCCTGTGTGGTTATTCTTGACCTCTGTGGTCTTGAGTATTCCGCCCACTTCTCCCCTTCTTCGCCTATTTCTTCATCTTCCTCTTCTAATTCGCCTGGAAAAAGCCTGGATTCTAGTAACCAGGTGGCTAAGAAGAAGAATAAGAAGAAGAAGATGAAAAATAAGAAGTCAGATAAGAAAGAGGCCAACTCTGCAGCTATTGCGCCTCAGACACCTTCCATTGATAACCCGTCCCACCTTCCACAGAAAGTCAAATTCCCTTGAATGTTGTGCAAATGTGACCACTTTCTTCGAGACTGCCTTGGCATTCCCAAGGTACTTGAAGCATGGTCCGATGGCCGTCCATCGTTGCCTTTGGCTTCTAGAAGTCATATTGGTGGCATGTCTTCGACTAGCCATGATAAGATTCATAAGAAACAGGGAAAGATTACGAATCCCTGTAAGTTGTGTGAAGGGCATCATCCCATTCACCTTTGTCCGTACATGGATGAAGCATGAGAGTGTTGGACAACCCTACTGTTTCTGCACCCTGCCTTCCGGTTGGTTACCAGAAGCTTTCT
Organism: Pinus albicaulis; assembly: GCA_034641835.2. Lineage (NCBI taxonomy): Eukaryota > Viridiplantae > Streptophyta > Pinopsida > Pinales > Pinaceae > Pinus > Pinus albicaulis. The sequence goes on along the minus strand of CM076572.1, from coordinate 578,681,080 downwards.
TCGAGTCATCCGCTAGTTGATTCAACGATCGGTCAAGATTCATCTTTGGTCAATCCCGTTCCCTCAGAAATTCAAATTCACGAATCCGTTCCTAGCAAACCATTGGTCGTGGAATCAGTCGATCTGATTCCGACTATGGTTCATCAGGTCTTTTCCATCGAGAGTGGGTCTCATCCCCCTCACGTTCTTCTTGTTTCTTCAGATTCCTCAGACTTGGAGAAGGATCCTCCCGTCCCTGTGACTCAAGAAGTTGCTCTTCCTGCTCCCATGTCTGTGGCCCAGGAGGATGCTCCTCTTGCTCCGGTAACACCAGGGGATGACCATCTCAATTTAATGGTACCCCCTCCAATTAGTTGGTCGCTTCCTTCGATTGGAGTCGATTTGCGGGATACCGCCTTACTTCTTATGTGCCTTTTGAGATCACGGTACAAGCCTTCGATATGGTCGTACCTAGCACAATTATAGATGAAGGCGCATTTGTTAGTATTATGTCTTCAACTACTTGGAAAGCTTTTGGTTCTCCACCGCTTGTGCCTGTTACACAGAATCTGTTGGCCTTTAACAGAGGAACCAGTCAACCGTTAGGGATCCCTTCGAAGTTTCCTATTTCTTTGGGAGGGAAAACCGTCTATATAGACGTGATGGTTGTTCTAGGCCCCTTGGATTTCAATTTACTCTTGGGGCGCGACTATGCTTATGCCATAGGCGCACTTGTCTCCTCCCTCTTTCGCGTGATCTGTTTTCCACACAAAGGTTATATCGTGACCATTGATCAAATTTCGTTCTTTGGTCCAGTGGTGGCAGCTGGCCCACCATCGTCCTTTACGGGTCTTTATTTTCCAGTTGTATCTTCCCCGCCATGGGTTAATTATGTGGCCACTTGTTCGTTGCCCTCATCCAGTGATAGTGCCATCGAGTACCATCTCCTGGGGGCATTCGATCGCAATTTCCAAGATGTTGTTCTCCCATCGGATGCGAACCTCTTGGAAGCCATGACCTCTTATGCGTTATGCTAAAAGGTCGTCAGAGCATGGTTCGTTTTTTTGTGTCAAGCTCCTTAAAAAATGAAACAAGGTCGTCGGAGCATGGTTTGTTTTCTTGTGTCAAGCTCCTTAAAAAATGAAACAAGGTCGTCGGAGCATGGTTTGTTTTCTTGTGTCAAGCTCCTTAAAAATTGAAACAAGGTTGTCGAAGCATAGTTCGTTTTCTTGTGTCAAGCTCCTTAAAAAATGAAACAAGCTCTTCTAAGGATGGTTTGTTTGCTATGTCAACCTCGTTAAAAAATTAATTAGGTCATGAGGATAGTTCTTTTACTGTGTCGACCTCGTTAAAAAATGAAACTGGTTCCCTTTTCAATTCGAGTCTTTGATCAGATCTCGTAAGATCCCAGTCGAGTCTTTCCCTTGATCTCGTAATTGAACCTTCATTCCATCCACCTGTCAGTAATTAGCAGTCTACTCTGGTGAATGCGTTGAAGCTTGGGGGGCATGTACCTCGAATCGAGTCACCATGCTGGGGGCAAGCAAATATTTTTTCAAGCATAGTTTACCTTTGTTTCAAGTTTATGTAAAAATGAAACCAAATTCAAGCATAGTTTCTTGATTTCAAGCTTGTCTAAAAATGAAACCATTTTACCTCTCATGATTTCCATTTTATTAGCCTGTTTTCCCAGATAAACCTTGGTTTTCTCATTCCACCGTCACCATCTGCTTGGCCGATCATATGCCTTCACTTGATTGTTTTACCCATTCCTGAGGAACCGCTGCAATGAGTGGTCTTGTTATCTAGCCTATTGACCTTTACTTGTTCTGAGCAGTTCCACCATTTCCGGAACCAATTGCTACCCTTAATGCCACTTGTTCCTCGAGGAGTAGTCAACTTTCAACTCTTTTCCGACTCTCAAAAATTGAAAAGATTGTCGAGACTCTCATTGTTTTGAACTCGTTAAAGGTTGCGAAATGATATCTACCTAGTATACGTTTACCCCTTTTTTGGGTTGGGGCAGATTATTTATGAAAAGGGAATACCTTAGCCTATTGCGACTAAGAGGTTCTCTCAGATATTGTTTTCTACCTTTTCGGATCTGTGGGACTACTTACGAAAAGGGACCTGCTGGAGTTTTCTTTTTCGATTCTTTTCAAACTCTCTAAATATGAAAAGACACTGAGTTCTTCCTTTGTCAGACTCGTTAAAACTAAATAACATCGGAAATCGTCACCATGACGTTACTGAGTTCCTCCTTCCTAGGGCTCGTAAAATGTATTAGGATGGATTTGTCCGAAGGAAAAACTTACATGATAAGCATATGCTATCCCCTTCAAGCTTGTTTTCCAAAAATAATTGGGGTACTTGCCAGCAATGGTGGGGGAAAATGGAACCAGTTCTCAGTCATGTCGGCAGTATGTCACTCTTGAACATGACACTCATATGCATTCGTGTCGGGTTGGGGATATCTCATTTCGTCATTTTTGCCTCCATGGATTTGGTTAATATGTTTTTGACCTCTCATTTGCTCTTTGCCATGTCATCATGATCTCATATCCCTTGATGTAAAATACTAGCAAATCTAGAGTCGTGTCGCTGATAAGTTCAAAATAAGTTTTCGATTGCAGTTTTCAACCTCCCTCTGATCCTCTTTTCGGTCCTTATTCACTATCATCATGTTCCTCTATCTCGTGTCGATGATGTGAGAAACATTATGGCCCTCCTTCGACCGGATCACTTCCTGTCGACTTTAGCTCATTATCTAGGAAGTTGATCTAGAGACTCCCTTCCAGTACCTTGGAGCTTACATGCCTCATTGGCAAGTTCTTCGCATTCGACGACAGGTCCACATCATTGGCCTTCGATCGAGTGATTCTGCGGATGTTCGACGCCAGATCACAATTCACATTCCGTGGATTGCACCTGTTGTACCTTGAGAGCCATTGTAATTATTGGTGGTTTCTCTCGTGCCTGTTAGCAAATTTCATCATTGGCTGCTAATCAAGTGACTTTCTTGCATGTTCGAATTCAGCTCACATATTTTCATGCTTGAATTTGTACTTGTTCGGGTCGAGATGGAGCGCAAGACCCTGGGTTTTGTCTGATAAGATCCAGGCTATGAGATATTGTGGTTTATCATGACTATATGCATGACTCTTTTGATTGGATGGTTGCGACCATATCTGAGTCTATTTGTTGATCCTTATTGCTAGATGGTTGCGTCCATACCTCGAATCTTAGTTTTTATGTACTCTATTATGGATGGTTGTGCCCATGCCACATGTTCATGTATCAGAGATATTAGTTGTATTTGTACTTGTAGGTCTTCCGACATCGGTGTTTGGTTCGAACACATTCTCGTAATGCATTTCACTCCTCCCCCTCTCTCGTACCTCATGCTTTAGGGGGCATCTGTTACACAACATTTTGTCGCCATCCCTGCAACCCCCGTCCCGCACATTGGAGGACTATTTCTGTGACTTAAGTGAAGTGTCATGCCTTGCAAAAAGTGTCATTACATCCCTTGCCATGAGGAGAACATTTCCTATGTTGACTTTTCCATGAGCAGACCATCAAAAACACATGCTTTTGGATTGGCGCTAGTAGACCGTTATGGCCTCGTGCCAATGAAGGAAATTAACACTGAGTCCCGCTCCCATTGGTGCTCTGTCCCAGTGAGCTTCCCGCACCAAGCTGTTTTTGGAATGTTTTTTAAATATAGAGGCGAAGTTTCCATGCTAACTACTTCATGAGCGAGTCAGCTTGGGTTGTTCGACTGCATAGCCACGAACAACTTCCTTTGGCCTCTTGTTTCCACCTTTTGGGGGAACCTCCAAAAGGATAAGGCCTCCCTTCCACCATTTGAGGGATCCCAACCTCCCCCTCTCCTTCTATCAATAAACCTATCTCACATTGATGCAGCTAGCTGAAGAGGAATTGCTAAACATTTTGCTGAAACAGTCTCATAGCTAGTGAGATAGAGCAGAGAGAGAGACCCTCGTCGAGAGAGAGCTTAGTTTTGCCTCACCATGTCCAAATTCCCTAACGAATGTTTGAGACGCACTTCGACCGAACCCGCTGAAGGAGGCTGCAATGTCAAGGCTCCGGTTGTAATCTCTTTCTTTCTCTTAATATATTCATGATTGATGTTTTGGTTCCTGTCTTGTGTTGATGTGATTTATGTTACGTAATATGTTTAATCTTCCTTGACTGATTAGCTAGTTATGAATGCAATTATTATCATGTATGCTGCTTTTTTCCTTTGATATTTGTGCAGACACCCGAATTCCATTGCTGAAGGATCGCGACGTGTCGAGACAAGGATCGGGAGACCTCCGCTGCAGCTACAACGATCGTGTTGGATCACAGGTAGGACAATCTATCCCAACTCGTTTCATTCGTTAACTAGGAACCGACACATTAACATGTCCTCTTGCTGCTAGACCCACCCTAGGGCTAGAGGGATCGCCTCTGTCTGCAGAGGGGATTTACCTACACAAAAATAATGAATTTTAAAAAAACACAATAATTATAATATGATATAACAAATTAATCCAAACATCACATTCAAATGCATTAATAAAAATTTAATCAATATGAATATTGTTATAAGACGTGTTGACTTTTGATGAATAATGAATTTTAAAAAATCACAATAGTTGCACTGTCACAGGTCGATGTTTCTAAAAAATGGAAAAAGGAACACTGGTGTGTGTCAGTTACTGTACACCGGTGCGTTTGAATGATAAAACGCACCGGTGTGTTTCTACGAACTATAGGCACCGCACAAATACCAATACCAATTATAAATATCGGTGCATTTGTGCGATACTGAGCACCAATGAATTTATGTGAGTCTATGCACCGATGCATTTGTACGACCTATGGGCACTACACAAATACCAATAAGAATTAGAAGAAACAGTGCGTTTGTCTGATACTGCGCACCGGTGCGTTTCTATAACTCAACATACCGGTGCGTTGAGACGACCTATGGGCATCACACAAATCCCAAGACCAATTTGAACGGCCCCGTGCATTGTATCACCAACACTGCGCCTCGCTGCAGTTTTATACCTTGATGGCCCGGTGCATGCACCTTCGATCGCCCCGGGCCACCTTCTAGATGACACGCACTGGTGCGTTGACACCTTAGTAGCGCACCGATGAAAAGAACATCCGTAATAACCTCCAACCATCTAGTTTTTTTAGTTGTGTTGAAATTCCATTAAAAGCTTCACCAAAACCTCCGTAACTGTAAATGGATGTTGTAGCAAATGTGTTTTTGACAATTTTGACCAATTTTATAACACTAAAAACCTCCTTTATAACCTCTGATAGAGGGTATTTTCCTTGTAGTGTCAATAAGCACAAAAATATCATGGCCACTAATTCAAGTAACCAGTTTGAAAGCAATTTAGATGTGGATGAGAAGATAATATATATGTTAATGAAAAAGGAGGTGAATATGAATAAAATTCAACAATAGGAATCAAAAGAAATGGCCAAAATCTTCCAGATAAAGATACTGGTCAAGAAGGAAAAGATTGATGCTCTATTTGACTCAAGATCATGTGAAAATCTCATTACAACAGAGCTAGTCAACAAATTGGAATTGGAATTTTGTGATCATCCGAGCCCACACCCATTTGGATGGGTAAATAAAGATGTATAGTTTTAACATAATTGGTTGCTATTTTGTATTCCAAAAAAGAGGAGGAGAAGCTCCATGTCTACATGCTAGACTTCTTGCAGTGCAATGGAGGAAGTAGCTATAGTGAAATGCTACATTTCCCTTGTTTCTAATTTTCGAGAAGAGCTGGAATACAGACAATGCATAAATGCAGAAAAATTGAGACAGAAGAAAGACAAATTTAAAGGACATGCTCAATAATGTGAGAGGAGGTTAATCAATGCTGATATGGCACCCCTTTGAGGCATCAATATTGTCTTCATTGCCAGCATTCCTCATGTTGTTGGAGCTGGAGCTAGGAGCTCTGCGCTTCTCCAAGATGTATTTGAGTATTTGAACCGATTCTTCAGCGTGAGCACACCTATTGGAGAGTGTATTAAACTGGTTTTGAAGAGAAGTGACCCTGTGGAGGAAGACATTAAAATCTGCTTCATGTTTTTCGTCCAAGCTTTTGACCTCAATTTGCAAATTTGCATCGAGTATTTTCCAGTGAGCTCTGATTTGGTCAAGCTTAGCTTGAAGATCCGCACAGTGGAGGCAGCCTTCACTGCGTGCCATGTTGGAGGCGAATCCTAAGAGGGAGGAAGGCACAATATCCGCTGAAGGCAAGGAGGTGCAGGGACAGTAAAGACCTAGCTTCAGAACAACAGCTACAAAGGAGGAAGGCTGAGGGGATGGAGGGAAAGGCGTCGGAATAGCTGAGCGCAGTAGAGAAAGGCAGATGGGAGGGATTGGGGCAGGAGAGTCCAAGGAATTAATCAGAGGCGCATAATGGGGGAGGAGATTATCACGCAGACAGAGCGCAAGGGGATGATAGAAGGCGCAGGGAGCAGAAGTATATATAGAACAGCGAAAGGAGAGCGAGGCAGCTCGGGGGGGGGGGGGGGGGGGTGGTCCAAAAACGATAAGGTCACGGGAAGGCTTATGGAGGGAGTACAAAAAATATAGAGAAGCACAGAGAGGTCTGAGTGAGAGATTGGATAAAATTTGAATACAGTCTGCAGCAAGATCATGGCAGATGAATGTGATTTAGGACATTATTGCTAAAAAATTGCCCCGAGGATCGAGCGCAAGCTCTGTTGGCAAGAAGATCAGCATCCTTATTATTTTTTAGGAGGATGTGATAGAAGGTTGTGTCTCTCATACCTTCTAAGAGATTGCGGCATCTGTTGATTGTCTGGTGGAGGGCTATGTTTTTTGTAGGACAATCATGATTCATCAGGTTGATGATTATGGAGGAATCGCCAAAAACCATAGCATTTGAAATGTTGAGCTTCTTTAGCTGATACAAACCTTGGAGGAGGGAAAAGGCCTCCACTCTGTTGTTGGAGAGGGTGCCAAGACCCCATTCAAAGGTTGTGAGAATGGTACCATTCGCACTCCTAATGATGCCTCCCGCCCCTGCAATGCCTAGATTCATTTTTGAAGCGCCATCAGAGAAGAGAGTAGGTCTTGCGCTGTTGTTAATCCAATCGGTGAATTCCGCTTCTTTGATCCTAATCTTCTAGCTTGTGTCAATTCTGGAGGGATGATTTGAAGGAGGCTTAAAGCTATTAGTTCTGTCCCAAAGATTACCAAGGAAACTCCTTTCCTCAACACAGAGCCCACTGTAGTCAATTCTGCTGTTGCATTTGGCAGAGATTGTTTCAAGGGTGAGGCTCCATGACTTGCTGCAAACTTTCCTGAAAGAAGGCTCTTTGTTTTTAAATATCTTCCTATTCCATGTAAGCCAAATATTCCATAAAACTACGTATGGCAGGGTGTCCCAGACCCTCTTCGAAATATTTCTCTTCTTTTTCCCCCAAGGGTAGCTGTTCTTCCAATATTGGAGGACCTTAGCAATAGAGCCTTGAACCGCCCAGCAAGGCTGGAAAAAAGGGATGAGCTCAATCCAGCAACGAGTAGCAAAGGGACACCCAATGAAGAGGTGGAGAGATATCTCTTCAGCACTTCGACAATTTGGGCACATTGAGGGTCTGGACACACCTCTTTTTTTGAGATTTTCTAAAGTTAAAATTTTATCTTTCAAGAGAATCCATATGAAGTTCTTGATCTTGGGTATTTCTTCCGATTTCCAAACTGCTTTCCAATTGGGCCAAATAGAAGTAGGATAACAGTCCTTACAGAGTTGATGGTACGTGGCTTTGATGGTAAATGTTGAGCCTGAGGGGTCCCATCGAAAGCCATCAACGCTGTCTTTTTTTAAAGGAGCTGAGCCATAAAGGTGAAATTGGAGGGTGCCAAGATTCACTTCAAGATGGGCTGGGACTTTGGGGAATTTCCAACCAGTCCAGATTTGAGTTTGATTATCCCATTTGGAAAATTGTCTTAAGAGGCTAAGGCCCATATTGCTGAGGTGAGAGATGATGCGTTGGGTGCCACACCTGTCTAAGATGGGAATTTGTCCCATAATGCGATCTTTCCCTACGTTGATGGAGTTACCTCCCATGGGAAATTTCGAGAGATTTTGGGCTAAAAAAGGAATGGATTTTTTGCAGAGGGCCCAGATTTTAGAGCAGGGTCTATTAGGAATGTCATGGTCAAAAAGGTGTTGCCGGGTAGAATTAAGGTATTTTACCTCCATGAATTTTTTCCACCATGCTTGATTTCCACTGATAAGCCTACAAACAATCTTCCCTCCAAAGGCTTGATTCAGGAGCTTGGGAGAGCGGACTCCAATTCCTCCATGCTCCTGATCTTGGATTACTTGCCTCCATTTGACAAGATTATATATATATTTTTCATTCTTTCCGCCTTGCCATAGAAAGTGCCTAATGATAGCTTCGAATTTGAAGTGGATGATAGCAGGGGCATGAAGGAGGGTGAAGTGATACAAAGGCAGAGATGAGAGACCAGATTTAAGGAGGACAAGGCGCCCTGCTATATTGAGCCATGATGAGCCCCATTGTTGAACTTTTCTCTTCATTTTCTTAATAGTAATATTCCATACTTCAGCCTTCAAGGGGCCAGCGCTGACAGGCATGCCCAGGTCGGTAAAGTGGTCCCAATTCAGACTGCAAGGAACACCAAAGATGTTAGCAATACTATGGATGGTTTGATTAGTGGCATTCCAACCATAAATGCAACTTTTTTGATGATTGATCAGACCTCCGGAATAGAGCATTAATTTTTCCAAGACAATTTTAAATTGTTGTGCAATTATACTCGATGCTCCGCCCATCAGAAGAGTGTCATCTCCAAATTGGGAGTGGTTCATATTTTTTGACACCGTTGCCGAATTTGATGCCTGTTATGAGGCCGGCTCGTCTCATATGATCCAGGGCCTTACTAAAGGATTCAACCATCAGGATGAAAAGGTCGGGGGAAAGAGGGCATCCCTGCCTTAAAACTCGAGAGGATTGAAAGGAGGGAGCTGGTCTGCCATTGACGAGAGAAGATATCCAAGGCCCAGAGATGCAAGAATTGATGAGGGCAAGGAAATTTGGGTCAAAACCCATTCTTTGAAGAACAACAAGAAGAAAAGAATGCCTGACCCTGTCGAAGGCATTGGCAAGATCAAGCTTTAAAATAAAAACCTTTTTCTTTGCGTGAGATGCTTGAATGAATGGCTTCTTGAACGAGGAGGATTGAATCAGTAATTTTCCTTTGGGAGATGAAGCCTCCTTGATTTTCCGTAATGAGGCTATGAAGGTGTGGTTTTAGGCACATGGAAAGAATTTTAGTGATGAGTTTATAGGAGGAGTTGCAAAGAGAGATGGGCCTAAATCTAGAGGAGGAGGAGGGGCGCTTTTCTTTGGGGATAAGGGCAAGGAAGGTAGAGTTGGTGCAGCCCCCAATTTTCTTCTTCCTTTGGCTCCATTGTATCATTTTGACAAGATCATTTTTTATTAGATCCCAATAAGTTATGTAGAAACTAATAGAAAACCCATCTAGCCCAGGGGCTTTATCCGGGTGCAAGGCCCATATTGCATTTTTGACCTCTTCTTTATCGATCTCTTTGTTGAATGTGCTGTTCATTTCCTCGGTAATCATGACTGGAAGGTGTTGCAGAAGATCAGAGTAATCTTCAGGATTTTTTGTCTCTGTTAGGAGGTCTTTATAATGCTTGGTGGCAGCGCTTTTAATTACTTCTTGATCTGTTTGTATGTGACCTTCCACATAAATGATGGTGGCAATATTATTCCTAGGTTTTCGAACTGTGGCTTGCTTGTGAAAAAAGCCAGTATTTTTATCACCTGCTTGAAGCCAAAGATTCCTTGATTTGACTCACCATTTCTCCTCCTCTTTTTTGTTGGCTTTGAAAAGCTGCCAATAGAGGTCTTTTTCCTGATGGAGAGATCTTGGTTAAGGCCATGAGTATCGATGCTGATGTGGACATCATTCAATTTAGACTTAATTTCAATCTTGGCCTTCTCCGACTCTTTGTATTGTGTTTTGGCCCAGTCCTTCAAGGCCAGTTTAGTTTTTTTTTAAACTTGGTTTTCCATATGAAGGAGGGCGAGCCTTCAATGTGTTGCATCCAAGTATTACGCACCAGCTAGTTTGCTTTCGGGATGTCATTCCAGAGCGGACTGTATTTGAAGGGAATAGGCCCAAGAGAGTGTTGGTCACCAAAAGTGAGGGTGATGGGGTAGTGGTCAGAGGCTAAGAAAGGGAGAACGTTGGCAGCGACAATGGAGTAATATGAGAGGAGAGTGATGGCAACCAAAATTCTGTCCAGTCTTTCCATGATATTTCCTCTCCCAATTCTTCTGTTGCTCCAAGTGTATCTACGATTTTTTGGGACAATGTCAACCAACTCATGGTCTTGCATGATGACTTCAAGCTGATCTCGAGAAGGGTCCGGATTGAAACATCCTCCCCTTTTCTCATTTGCGTGGAGGATTAAATTGAAATCTACCCCCATTATAATGTTGCTGTTGTCCTCATTATCTATGTCTTCTTTAATGGAGTTCCAACGATTCTCTTTATCTCTATAATGATTGGGGCCATAAACATTGTAAACAGTAATCTCTTTTTGGTCTCTGTAGCTTTCTTGAGTCACTTTGATCCAAATCTGGTTTACTGTAGTGTCTTTATGCTTCCATATGCTATGGTTCCAAAGGGTGGATAACCCACCAAAGGCTCCCCTTGATTCAGATAGGGTGCCACCATAATGCTTCATTTTGTTCATTATTGTCTTCATTTCCAGATCTCCCTACTTTGTTTCTTGCAGGAGCATAATTTTCGGTTTCTCTTGATTTATTAAGTCTCTTAGGGCTGCTAATTTGGAGGGGTGTCCTAGACCCCTGTTGTTCCATGAGAGGAGTTTCATCATTACAAGAAGGTCGTTCGGAGAGCTACTTTCCCTCCTTGTTCTTTTTGTCCTGTATCCTTGCTATTCTGCCCCAATATGTAAGTTTCAATGGGGTTCTGAGTTCCCAATGCTATATCCTTTTGTGCGCTTTCGTCACGGTGCTGCTTTGAAGATTTCCTTCCGGGGCCATGCTTTTTAATGTTTTCCAGCATTATGCCTTCAGCAAAGTTTGTGATTAAATAAGAAAAGAAGGATCTGGGGTAGGAAAGGAAGGTCTGGAATCAGGAAGATGGGATGAGAGGGAAGTCGAGGTTGGGAGGAGAGTAGGAATGGGGGGATCCTCTGTGATGAGAATAAATGGAAAATGGATTGAGAGAGGCCGGCGTGGGTCTGGGGGAGGGGAAGGTGCAGTAGCTTGATGGGTTGGATCTGGGATCTTGGGAGAAGAGGAGGTTGAGGGGTTAAATTTAGGAGGAGGCGCCGCAGGGCTATTATTCTTAGGGTTAGAGGTAATTTTCTTTCTCTTCACATTTTCCCATTGAGAATCAGTCTCCGGACTTTCTACATCAATAATTTTTGAACAATGATTGGAAAAGTGACCATATTCATGACATACCTTGCATTTAAACGAGATTTTCTCATAGTCGAGTTGATGAATATGCGTCCATTCATCGACTTTTAGCTTGATAGCCTCGGAAAGGCCTTTGCCCAGATCCACCTCCACACAGATCTTGGCATAGGCTTGCATGTTATCCTTTGGCTCACTTTGGCCTATGAATTTTCTAACTGTTTTCCTGATGGCTCGAACAGAAACATCCCCCTAGAAGTGTAGAGGGAGGTGCGGGAGGCGCACCCAGATAGGTACAACATTTGGAACATCAAGTTCAGGGTCAAAATTCGGAGTCCATTTGTTGAGATACATGCCCCTAGTGTCTATGAAATAGGGTCTATTTCTGAAGATCAGGTATTTATCTTCTTTCGTCTCAAAGTGGAAGGTGAAGTAGCCCCTTCCACAGAAGAGAATGGAAATTTTTCCGTTGATCTTGTCAGACCAGTTGCGCTCGACCCTTCTTTGCACGGTCTTCGGTGAGGGCCAAAGTCCGGTGAATTGTTCGATGAGACCCTTCTCAGCAAGAGAGAGAGCAACCATGCGAGGGAGAGAAGGTGGAAGAACAACCTCTTGTAAACCATCAAGCTTTTTCACAAATTTGGAGATCGTCGGCCTAGGGCGAGGAGGGGCCAAAGAGTTTACAAGAGTAGAGAAGGCTTGGGCCCGGAGCAGAGAAGCAGCCACCTCCGGGGAGGAATATGGAGGGACCATGTTCGAGCAAGGAGCAGTGATCAGCTGCTAGGGTGCCGCAGGAGAGCGCAGCTCAGGAGCAGTGCGGGCTCAGGCAGAGAAAAAAAAAATTTAATAAAAATAAATATGTAGATTTGAAGTTAACAAAATAGTGGAAAATTAGATTTGCCATCAGTGTTGATTTTATTTATGAAGTAGAACTAGATGTAACTCCCCTTGATGTATGTGGAGTCAGGTTTGGAAGTCCCTACATGTACATGCAATATGAAATATTCAGATTCAAACAACATCGACTCATCAAGGATGGAAAACAGTTCACCATAAACACACATAAAGGCAAGTAAAAAAATTTGCTTGTAAGTGCCAACCAAGCTAAGAAATTGATAAATTTTGGTAAGAAGTATGTTTTACTATTTTTAAGAGATGATAAGTATGTAGATGAGTATGTAAGAGGAAATTCATCCTTGGTGGGGTGTATTTAGAAACAAAAATAACAACTAGAAGACTTGATATAGGCATATAGGAATGTGTTTAGGGAGTCAAAAGGGTTGCAACCTATAACAAACATGTTGAAAATTCCATGTAATAAAAGTTAAAAAATATAACCATGGTTGATGGGACACTTATTTCAAGCTGAATGTTGGGAAAAACATCCTAGTGGGTGTTCATTTCGATTATTATGGCTAAAGGAAATTGGCAATGGCTAAGGCTTTGGAGAGACAAAAGTATTTTTGACACATTTATTTATGAAAATAATGGAAAATAGGAGAAAAGGAAGGTGAAATGTCAGAGGTTGTATGCGAGGAGGAAAATGAAGGAAAATAATGGAAAATAAAGAAAAGAGAGGCCTCATTGATAAAAAGGCTTATGAGGATCTGTTGGCAAGATTTTGCTGGTTCAACCTTTTGTCAGTTCAGTTTTGGATCTCTCTCATTATTCTCTCTCTCTCTCTCTCTCACTCTTGGACACAGAGTTTTCTTCGAGCACTTTGGCATTGGAGCAAGAAATGCAAGAAGAAGGAAGGATCAAGCAAAGAAGATTAGGATCAAGCAACTACAACAAAATTATTTGCAGTTATTGATTTGCATGTGTGATTTCCTTTCTAGATCTGGCATTCATCGTATTGCATGTGGTTCTTTTTTGTCATGGCATGGGTTTTTCCAGTTGTGACAATTTTTTCAGCCCACCCTTGCCATTTCTGGATAACCTTGATGAGATGGGTTCTCATACTTTGGTTGAGCTAGATTTCCGGATGGATTTGAAGTTGAGGTAGGTGGATCTATGAAATGAAAAACACATGGCATAGTGATCCAGTGGACCAGTTTAATGCTCAAGATTCAAAGTTCTCATAATGGCTTGAAACTAGCACCAAAGCATAGATCTCGTCATCTTGAATCCATCGCAACTCGTTTCGATCAAATCCGACATCAAATGCTCTTGATATCGCGTTCTGTCCATTTTGGGAAAAAAAAAGGATTTGGTTGTGTTATCACAAAATTGCACTTGATTGGCTGCTAATTAGACAACTCTATGTAACTATTTCAAACCATCTTTTGACAGAAGCTTAGCCTCTTCAGTCTGAGAGGGCTCTCTCAAAGGGGTTTATGATATTAGATAATAATAGGATTAGATGGATAACTCTATTTGAAAAGTAACTTAATTTTTGTGTATGTAGGTTGAAAAGAATGCAGGCTTGCAACCATTGGGCTTATGGAGTCAACAAATCAATAGATTCAGTGGCAAGGTTTCTTGACATGGAAGCTGAGGCAAATAAGAGTCTTTAACAAAGGAAAATCACACATAGAACATAGGGAAACACTATAATTTCATCAATAAAGGAAGTCAGAGCATACACATATGAATTCTGAGTAATAAATATGAAATCTACTACAAGTAGTACACACACACACACACACACACACACACACACACACACACACACACACGCACACACACACACACACACATATATATATATATATATATATATATATATATATATATATATATATATATATATATATATATATATATATATATATCAAAAAGACATTAAAAACTCCATGGGAATCTCAGGTCCGTCAAGAAGAAGTCCTCTGTATTACTAATATCAGTCAAATTACATAAAGCAGCATATGGTGCAAAAAATCTCCAACCCTTTACAACTTCGATAATTTGGATTTAAATAGACCTTCTTACAACAGGGATGATCTGCCTCTTGGCTAGATTCATTGAAATCTTCCTATGATACCTCATAAAATAAAAAAACATGTCTTTTAATGAGAAAATGACAGCTACACTCTAAATAAGACCTTTTCCTAATAGGACTCAAACTCCTATTTATTACATCAATCTACCTTATGTTTAAAACAGTTACATATTAGTGACAACTAAGCCTCACATGTTTGAATAGGCTATGAAATAGCTCATCACTACTTGACATATTAAATATCCTCCTAAACATATGGAACCAAACCCTATTTTTCAGGAAAACAAGACCCTATCTTCAACGAAATCTTCAATTGATGAGTTGTCTCCATTTCATGGTCTTCAAGTCATAGGTGTTTGGTGGCAAGGTCCCTTGATCTGTTGGATGTGTCCACCTGTCCAAAATTGCTTTTAAAATTCTCAGAAACCTTGAAAAACAACTTGCTACGAAAACAAGGCAGTTTCGTAGCGTCCAAAAAATGGCTTTTTCACTCAAAATGTATGCTACTTTGCTGTTCCATAGTGTCCATCATGACCTAACACATAATCACTACAATTTTCGTTCCTTGAAAGCTGCAAAAAGTGGTTTTAGAAGCAAAAAGATAACTACAAAAATTTTCGTAGCATTTTCCTTGCTTCAATCCTAGGAAATGCTACGAAACTATGAAAAACTGTGAAATTTCCAGATTTTGACCCTGTCTCAAAAAGGTAACCTCCAGCTATAGAAACTTGGTCTTCAACATGCCATTAACCTATTAAAACATAATCAAACTCAACTTAAGAGCCTTGAGGTGTTTCCTCTTCATTAATGATAAGTTGAGCTATGGGCTCCTCAACTACAGTCATCTTTAAGCCCTTCTTCTCCAGCTCCTCATGGATCAATTCTAATTGCTCTTTGAGGTCTTTGACTTGGTCCTTCAGTTTTCTGTTCCTAGATTTCAAGTGCAGGTTCATTCTTGTGATATGCTTCACCTCTCGTCTCAATGGCTGAGTCCATTTAATCAATTGTTGTGTGTTATCTAAAGTCTTTGACACACTATTAACCTGCTCTTCCCAAGCTTCTTTCATTTTCTCAAACTGCACCTTCTGAATATTATGTTTCCTTGCTTCTTTCTTCAAGACTGCTATTTCATGATTTGCTAACTTCAACTGCTCCTCAAGGACCTCAATCTCTGTTTTTTCAATGATTTTCTCCTTTCCTTTCTTTTTCTTGATGACTGGATCTTCTTTTACAGGTGATGATAGGTCAATTATACTTGGTGGTGGCTTGATAGTTTCAGTGACCTTCTGAGCTTCCTTACTGCTTTCCAAGACCTTTCTGGCATGCCTTGTCATTGGTTTCCTGGCCTGAAATGAAACCTGCATCCTCACCTTAAAATTCTCACTTCTTAGCTGATTTGGCTTTCTTGAGTTTCTTTCCTCCCTCATCTATATCTTCAACATGCAGAATTTATTCTAAATTTCCCTTAGCCACTATTTGGCTTCTTGTAATCATTTTGCTGCTATGTTTACTCACAGTTGGCTCTTATTTTGCAGGTTTTCTCACAGTTGGATTTTGTTTTTCAGGTGAAACAACAGGTGTATCAATTTTCTGCAATTGCTATGTTTCCATGATTACTGGTTCACTTTACTATGCCCCTATAGGCTCACTTTGCTCTGCCACTGAAGGTGATGGTATACCTCTAGGTTTAGGAGTTCTTTTAGGAGTGATGACATCTACTTCAAAACCACTGACAAATAAAAAAGATGACCAGTCTCTGCCTAATCCTTTTGACTCCTCTAAAACCAGCAACTTGATTAAACCATGATGAAAGAGCGAGGTTTCATTTCCTTCAGATTTAGCTTGAACTTTGTCTGCCATTTTTGATAAGCTTCCGTATAAATAAAAAGGTAGATCAAGAGATTTCTTACCAACAAAATGTAGCAGAAGCCTGAAGTGGTAAGAATAAAACTTATGATACCTCCCTTCACAGGTGAAGTACTTCTAAATGATAAGAAGTAGCTTTGAGAAATTGTCTTTCATGTAGCTCCTTAGAATGGCATTTGTAAGGTCAATCTCACTATGTTCTGGCTTGATGAATTCCTTACAGTATTGCACGCTGAATTTGAAACATTTGAACCATTTTTCTCCTCCTCTTGGAATTCCTGTTGCTGCTATAATGATCTCTGGAGTTATAGTGAGGTTCAACATTCCCACCTTTGCAGCTGTCCCATTGAAATTGATGGCAAACTCTTTAGAAACCTGTACATGGCATCCTTGCAGTATTTCGCAAAACTGCAAACACCCTGTTCTTCTGAAAACTTATAAGGCAGTTGGGTCTTCATTTATCAAGTTCATGTCTGATGGATCATATCTGAGACAATGGCCACCTTTGTTGGTCTTCCTCTTTGCAGCCATGGTACTTTTATGTCTTCTTTGCCTCGCTTGATCAGTGATACCTGCAAACTTTTGAAAATGCTAGCCACAGCTTGGGCTTAGTGAAATAGCTCTGCAGAGCTTCAATAACATTCAAATAGGGAGCGGAGAATGAAAAATGACTCAATTGGGAAATATTTTAATGTTTCGATGACAACTCATGGCATAATCATGACTCATACATGCTTAAAATAGTAATAATGACTTCAGCCATGACCAATGTACATTGATTTAAACCTAACCGACTCGAATGGCATCTACCCTAACCATTTCAATCATTGACTTACACCTAGCACATGTTTTGAAAAGATAGACAGGAATACCTCCTTTCTTAGCATACTTAGTGTATTTCTGGGTAGTTTCGCTACGAAAGTATTAGCAGTTTCGTAGCGAAAAGTGCGTTTTTTCTGTGTAATTCGCTACGAAAGTAGGAAATCTTGGCTAAAATGACCTTTTCGGAGTTGTAAGCTTGGGAAATGAAACATGTTAGGAAATAATGACTGATGTGACATGAAAAGACTTGAATGTGGGTGGGTTTGGACCTTAGGATAGGCTAATAAGAAAAATTTAAAATTTTCCTTTAACAAGTAATGAAAAAAGAATTCTATGACCATACATTTGACACATGAACCTCTAAGACTATGTCAAATTATGTTTCACTTTTTTCTAAGTGATAACATGTTGTATACGGGTGCACAGTCAACAGTCCCTACTGTTGACTAGACCATGACATGGCAGGGTGATTGTACTCCATTGGGCAATAGATATTTGACACTTGGCAGGATATTATTGGTGTGATTTGGTGTTACTTTATTGGTTTACAGGTTGCAAAGGTGGTCCAATGAGAGAGTTCCATGTGGGCCAACCAGGGGCTTCCACGTGGCCTCCTCATGGTCAACCAAAATTTTGTTGAGGGCCAGAGCGGACCTCCCGGGGTTCAAGCGCAAGATCTCCAACCAACCAACAAGACCTCCGACCAACTCTGCTACTTTGTTTCTTAACCTGTTACTGAACCAACTCACAAAATATAAGAAAAGATAGATCAACGACTTAAAAATTATCCACTTCAAAGCCTCTGAGCGGGGAGGTAATCCCCTGCGGACGAGAGCGATCCTGCCAGCCCCGGCGGTCTAGCAACAATCAAACAATGCTATGACGCAAGTCCCTAGTTACGAATGAAAAGACTAGGAATAGAAGCCTACCTGGATTCCAACGCTATGATCTGAAGAAGAAGCGTCCCCGTTCCTCAGCCTCGGCAGATCACAATCCCTCCACGATCTCCGCGGATGAACACCTGCACATGGAAGAAACGAACGGATACAAGCATAAAATCCGGCTGTATGCTTAAACATCGATCGAAAGGATGTTACTCGCATTAACATGATGGAAAACGAGTGGAACCATAATCATAATCATCTATTAAATAACCAGCGAAAAGAGATTACAACCAAGTTCTGACGTCGCGGTCTCCTTCGGACGGGTCTCCAGTCGTCCACATCTCGCAAAGCTCGCCAAGGAAAGGGAAAACCTCTCCAGAGTCTCGTGACAATGGTCTCCTTACTTGAGTAGGCCTTAAGGGAAAGAGAGGATTCTTTACAACACAAAGGCTCTTGGGAATATGGAGATTCAGAGCTTAGGCACTTCAAGACTAGCTTGCCATGGATTTGAGCAGGCTTTTATAGATGGGGAAGGAGGGAGTTGGGATCCCTATTATTATGGGATTGGCCCTATCAACAAGGAAGGTTCCATGGGAGGTGGCAAAACTACTTCCTTCCATAGAACTCCCGCAGCCAAACCTCCCAACTCAAGATAGGCAATGGTTTCTGAGTTTGTTGGAACTCAACTTCCGCCATCTTTATTTAAAAAACATTCCTTAAATTGGGTGGCGCGACTCTTGCTCTATGACGGATGCGCGGTTGGCGCGACCTCTGGATTTTACCATTGTGCAAGTGCGGGCGTGCGTCGCGCCAGTGCAAAAGGATGTTTTCCATGATTTTTTGCAAGGAGATGTCTCAAAAAGGGGAAAATAAAGCTCATGCTTAGAGGAATGCATTGATGATGTTTTCAAGGCATGACAATGTTCACAGGTCACAAAATGGGTCCTCCATTGTGCGGGACGGGGAATGGTAGGGACGGTGACAAATTACTGTGTAACACCTCCTTTACATTACATAAATGAACAATTATTGGATGCTACAAATGACATAACCTACCTTCTATATATAGGAGTCTAGGGGGTCACAATATAACAATATGGGGACCACATGGGCACAACAATAAAAATAATGGGCCTACAATAACAATAAAAATAAGGGGATACAATAGTATTATAGGGACCTAACATGCCCATCTCCTTCAAACAAGTGTTGTCCTCAACTCTTAAGTAGTTTTGTATGCTTCTGTATAAAAGTCTCATCCTTCAATGTGGAATCTTCAACAGATAAGTTCTTCCACTTGATGAGATACTTTGAAATTGATCGATCTTGTAGTTGTCAAGTTCTTGTTTTCATCATTGCTTCAGGTTCCAATATGATTTTTCCTTCCTCTTCAAGTTCTGGCAATATTGTTTGAGCTAGGATATTGTCACCTATAACCTTCTTTAAGCATAAACCATGTAAAACTAGGTGCACTCGGGAAGATGCCATAAGCTCCAATTTGTATCCCACATTACCAATCTTTTGCAACACCTTGTAAGGACCATAATACTTTGGTGATAATTTATTACCCTTCTTAGCTTGTTTGAGGAACATTTTTTTGTATGGTTGTAGCTGTAAAAATACCCAGTCTCCTATATCAAAAATTATTTTGTTGTGATGTTTATTTTCCTGTTGTTTCATTCGATTCTACCCCAAAGTGAGTTTCTCCTTTAAGAGTTGGAGAAATTGTTGTTGATGCTCGATGTGATCTTCCACTGCTTGAACCTATAGTGAGAATAATTGTGCAATTACGCCTCGCTGTTCTTTCTTTAGAAGATTTGTCATGACATTAGAACTGATTATATTTCCTGGTTTCCTTGCAATATCCCGTAATTCAACTTCCTTTCATTCCCAAAAAAATTTCAAGAAAATTTATTGAAAATTAAAAGCTATAGTCCCCAAGGATTGTAACCATTGGACTCCTAGTACAACAACAACACCACCTATTGGAATATAAAGCATTGGAATATTAAATACATATTCCCCCATGGTTAGCTTGATATTATGGCACTTTCCAAAGCAATTTATAATTCCTCCATTTGCAACCATCACTTGACACTCTGGTGCTGGATATAGGAAGCAATTAAATTCCTTGGTTATATTATAATGAATAAATTATGGGCACTACCCGAATCAATCAACACTATTACCTTTTTCTTCTTGATATGTCCTTCTATCTTGAGAGTTTGAGGAGTGGTAATTCCTTCCAATGCATTACAAGTTTTCGGATTCATTTCTTCTTTCTCTAGGGTTGGTTCCTGGTGCAAATCCTTTTTTTTTTTTTTTTCTTGCTCATTTTCTTCCTCCTCTTCACAATCTATTTAAATTAATTTCATCTCAGCACACTTATTACCTTTAGTGCATTTAATATCACAATTATAAAAAATCCATTTTTCTCTTTTTTGCCTCCAATTTTTGTGGTGTGAACCTTGTAGGTTGTGGAAGGCTAGGAGCAACAACATTTGCATCTTTATAGTTGGTATAATTCCTTGTTGCCATAATTTTGCTTTCAACTTTTCTTGCCACCCTGAATGCCTTCTCCAATGAATCAGGTTCCCAAAGGCGAACCTAATGTTGGATGTTTTCCTTTAAAGTCCATATGAAGACATAAATATTATGCTTCTCTAGAATATCTTCTACCCTGATATTCAATTTTTGGAAGTCCTCAATGTGCTCTTCCATTGAACCCTTTTGTTTGAGATTTATCAATTGGCTAAAGAAGGTGTTGCTCTTTGTATCCTCATAATGTGCTATCATTTCCTCGGTAAAAATTAACCAAGTGGCAAGTGGTTTACGAGAGAAAATCCATCGACACTGTACATACTGATTGGGTTCTAAATATAAAGTTTCAATGCGTACCTTTTGTGTGTTTTGCACATTATGGAGATCAAAATATTGCTCCATCTGTAGACTTATCCATGTTATCGGATCCTTGCCATCAAATTTCCTCATATCGATCTTTGGAATATGGTGGGTCTTAAATCCATAATTAGAGTCTATGAAATCATGATTAACATTTCTTTTGTTCTCATCATGAGTTTACTCTTCTACCTTTTCGCCATTAGGAATTATTTCTTGTAGCAACTTTGTCAAACCTTCCTTCAAACCTTCCACGTCTGCTTCTAGCTTTTCTTTTATACCATCGATCTTAGCTTCCATGCCATTCTTAAAACCATCCATCTTAAATTCCATGCCATTCTTCAAACCATCCATCTTATCTTCCACACCTTTCTTCAAACCATCCATCTTAGTTTCCATTTCATTTTTGGTTACTTTTTGCGAGAGCGAAATTTGTTGCACTTGGTCTCGTAATTTTGATATATCATGTTGCACTTCTTCCTATTCATGTGTCATAGTAGAGATTTATGAGGGCTTAATGGGTGTATAATTATTTTTTGGGAGGAATTATAGAACCCAATACTGATATATATGTTTCAATATGCCCTTGGGATCACTTCAAACCAATTTTTCAAACAAAAGTTATGCAATTAAAAAGAATACACGCCTTTTTTTTTTCTTTTGAGAAGTTTGACATTGAAACTGATGTATCTCTATTATTTCGGATCTCCAAGATTTGAGCTATGGTCATGTAGTAACCCTCTGAGTCTTCTTTTCAATGCCATAAGTCAAACCTAATTTGGATTCTTCAAGATAATGTTATGCCTAATCTCCCACAGTGACCTAATTATGGACTGGTTTAGTAGACTGAAATTGTATGGTATGCGACGTATCACTATTTCAACCTTTAGCTCTGAAATAGATACAAAAGAAACTACAGTCCATGTGATTTTGGCCACTTATTACATAATTCCAATTCAATGCCTGAAACAAAAGTTATGACGATTTTCCCTTGGTCGCTTGTTTGAGATGAAATTCTAGATCTTGCAAAAACCCTAACTTCCACTGATCATATCTCCGAAAAAATTGTGAACCAAGGTCTAAAATGTTTACACGACGTTCATCACGATTTTGGATCCACGTGGTAAAATTTTTAGCTTCTAAAGCTTCGTAGAAAAAATTTAGCGAAAATTCCAAGATGACCTGTCTTAAGAAATGAAACCCTATAATCCAAAGCTTTGATACCAAATGTTATGGAACTAGCTCACAAAATAGAAAAAAATATAGATCAATGACTTACCAATTATCCACTTCGAGGGGGAAACCTCCTTTACATTATAGAAATGAACAATTCTTGGATGATACAAATGACATAACCTACCTTCTATATATAGGAGTCCAAGGGGTCACAATATAACAATATGGGGAACACATGGGCACACCAATAACAATAATGGGGCTACACCTATGGGGCACAATAATAACAATATGGGGACGACATGGGCACAACAATAACAATAATGAGGCTATATTAACAATAAAAATAAGTGGATACACTAGTATTATAGGGACCTAGCATAACCCTTATGGACCTCATGTACTATTTGAAGTTTAATTAATTTGTATGCGGGGGTGGGGACCGAGGTTGACCCTCGACCCCGGTCCACGGACCAGGGTTAAGGGATAACCCCGACCCCAAATGAGATATATATATATGTGTGTGTGTGTGTGTGTGTGTGTGTATGTGTGTGCCATATCCAATTTTTATACACTATCCAAATTTTGGAACTGACGGGTCAAAACCATATGACATAAACCCTGCAACCATATGTTAACATAACAAAATTTTGTGCAACATATATTTTGGCAGATATATATCCAGCCAAACCATATTTATAAACCATATGCCAATTCTGGAGGGGATTAACCTGACGGTTAAAGTTCTGCGGCAGTGAGCACATGTGAACAACAATGAGGAACCGTTTCATGTTATAGTTTGTGGTAGGCGCAGTTGGATAAGCTCCAACGGTTTAAGGTCTAACATTCGTCACATGGCACAATTAATGCTGAGGTTAACGTTTGATGCCGCGGGTTTGAAGCCGACTACATAACCGTTTCAGAGAGTTCACATGCAACCGTCTCCACATCTATTGTCGCGACCAAGTTAACCCAACCACCATATAAACCCGCATTTAAAACTGAAATCCAGGCCAACAACCCGGTGGGAAACCATACCTGACCCCGAAATCAATGGCGTTGGATCAACCAAGTGGTGCCAAATTAGCCGAATAAAGGCTGACATAGGAAATTTAAATAGGTGACAATTTGCACCTAGTGTGGCGGGAATCTCACCGACGCGGGATAAATTTATTGCCCCACGTGGCTGAAAAAGTCAGAATTTGTAGAATGATTTGTAGGGAAGTGTGAATTGTAGGATAGTTAGCATAATTTTTCATTGGTGCATAACTCATTGAGTTTTTGACCTTTTTTGGAGTAGAAAGAGCCCAACTAGGGGTTTTTTACTGTTCTGGAGCCATTGGAGACATTTTTTAAGCCATTTGAGCATTGTAACTTGATGTAAACACACCTTTTTGAGCATAATGAAAGAGGCCCAACCAATGGAATTTGGACCAGGAGATGTAGACTAGGAGGGGTGAACTTCTTCATCACTTGTTTTTTGTGTTTACTGTTATGGTTTGAATGTCTTCTTATTTTCTGCAAAAACTTGGTTTTTAAAGCATGTTTATGTGTTAAATAAATTGACATTAGAGGTTAAAAACCCTAATATTTTCATTTGTAAATTTTGACATAATCCTCAAGCTTTCATATACAGATATGTTTGGTATTAGAGATTTGGTTATTTTTTTGCTTTGAGGGTTTAATTTGTTTGTAAGTGTTTATGATGCTTACAAGGTTGAAGCTTAGGAGAGGAGAAGGAAATATTGCGGTTGTAAGTCCTCAAGTTAGGTCAAGGATAAGGAGAGCACAATTGCCACAATATCCACCATAAATTTCACTTGAAGCTTCAACAGTCATGGCATATGAAGGAGAGCCTCACAATATGTTACTGGACGAAAAGGCTTTTAGAAAAAGATTCTTTAACATGACAAAAATGGTGAAGGTTATTTATGAATATAGAAACACAAGCTTGCAAGGTGGGATCTCCAATACTCAAATGGGAAATAAGTCTTCAAGAGTAGATGGAGGAGATGGGGACAATACTCCAAAAGGTAATGGAGGAAATGGTGACAAACCACCTTTGACACCACCATTCTCTTCACCTCCATCCTCACCACTATCTTCACCATCATCTTCTTCCACAATAACCCCTTTACAATCACTTCCACATTCTCCAAATGGACATGGTAAAACTCCAGTTCTGAACTTGAAATAAAGTTTGATTTGCCTATGTATGATGGAGAGGTAAATGATGAGAGATTAGATAATTGGGTTTGTCTAGTTGAAGTATATTGCAGTATACAAAGGATCAAGGATGATAACACCAAGATCCAACTTGCTTCATTAAGATTAGAGAGTGCAACACTTATTTGGTGGGAAGCCAAAACTCAAGAGGACATGAAGAAACATGGTAAGGTATTAACCACTTGGAATGATTTTGTTGTTGCAGCGAGAAGACAATTTTACCCATTAGCATACATGCAGAACGCTATAATGGATTAACAAAACTTTAGGCAAGGAAGGGGACAAATTGTGCAAAGCTATACTCAAGAGTTTAGAAGAAGAGCACTGATATTGGGTGTAGATTTGTCATATCATGATACTTTGTTGAAATACATTGGAGGATTGCATAGTTATTTAATACATACAATTCTCATGTTTAACCCTACAAGTTTAGATGAAGTTTGTGTACATACCAAACATCTAGAGGCAAGAGGGAAACATGTTTTAGATGAAACAAGTGAGAATACATTTGAGTATGGAGAAAAAGGAAAGAGTAAGTTTAAGGGAAAAGGAAAGAAGAGTGCTTCCATCAAGATGGAGAAAGAAAAACTCACATGCAAAAATTGTTCCAAAGATGGACATAATGACGATCATTGTTGGAAACTTCATCTAGAGATAAGACTCAAGAAGTCTAAAAACAAGGAGAAGGAGAAGACAACTGCAACTATACAACATGATTTAGGTTATGATTCCAGAGATGAAACAAAGATCACAACGATGGGTTGGAAAGGTAAGGACATTGAAAGTAATAGTTATTCAAGTTGTATCAATGATACTCAAGATGATAGAACAAGAATTGAGATTTTTCATATTAGAGTTATTTCAAAGCATACCAAGATATACACACTCTTTGATAGTGGTTCACACGCAAATCCTATTTTTGAATAAATTGTTAAGAAGTTAAATTTAGAGACCATTCCACATCCTATACCATATCCTTTAGGTTGGGTATGTGAGAATGAAAAATTGCAGGCGACAAGGAGGTGCATCCTTAGATTTTCAATCACTGCAAACTTTCTTGATGAAGTCGAACTAGATGTAATTCTGCTTGATATATGTGGTATAGTTTTGGGAAGCCCATAACTTTATGATGGGAGAGAAATATTTCATCGCCATGAGAATAAGTATCACTTATTCAAGAATGGGTTTGAGTACATTGTTAGAGCACATAGTAAGAAGATGAGTTTGTCTCTTATGAATGCTAGACAAATGAAGAGAATTGTTAATGCTAGTCAAAACTTTGCATTGTTAATGTTCAAGCATAAAGATGTTGCGAATGAGGCCTTTCAAGGATATGAATCAAATGTAAAATTTGATTTCATAGAGGTTGCTAATGATTGTGATAAGATGTTTCAGGAGTCTAACACACTGCCTCCTAAAAGAGGTAAACAAGATGAAGTAAATTTGCAACATCATGCATCATTGTTGAACATTGGTGTGAGCAAGATGCCAGTGTTATAAAGTGCAGAGGTCAAAGAGAAATTACAAAAGAAATTTGGAAAAATGGGAATTGGTTCCAAAATTTCTTCTTGTGGGTTTCATAAAGTGTTGGCTTTGAAAAGGGATGGTGCATGGCGATGACGATCACATTTGGTCAAGAGTCGAGCCAAGTGCAAGGCTAGACATGTTAAGCATCGTCATGACGACAATGTTCAAGGTGAGAAGAATTTGAGATTGTTTAAGTTTTCTTTATTTGAAAACCGAAGAGGGAATGTGTTTATTCCTTCATGGGTAGTCTTTTGTTCTACATATTCTGGGAAATTGCAGCAAGATGTAATCCATGACAGTAAGACAAGGTCTCCAAAATCAGGGAAAATGTTTTATTTTCATGAAAATGTCAAATTGTTGAATTCAAGTAAAGTTCAGTGGATTGAGACTGGAAGGGTGAAGGAGTTGTACCCTCATCTATTTGTTGATTGACAAATATATTTTGGAGGTCCAAAAGCTTCTAGTGGGGAGGAATGATCTGGTGGATTAGTTTAATGCTAAAAAATCAAAGTGCTCAGAATGGATCGAAACTAGCGCCAAAGCATATATCTCGTCGTCTTAAATCCGACGCAACTCATTTTGCTCAAATACAACATCGGATGCTCTCGATATCGCATTCTGTCTGTTTTGGGAATTTTATTTTTTTGGATTTGGTTGTATAGTGGTGCACAGTCAGCGGTTTGTACTGATAACTGGACTATGACATGGCAGGGTGATTGTAATCCATTGGCCAGTAGATGTTTGACACTTGGCAGGATATTATTAGTGTGATTTGGTGTTATTTTATTGGTTTACAAGTTGCAAAGGTGGTCCAATGAGAGAGTTCCATGTGGGCCAACTAGGGGCTACCACGTGGCCTCGTCATGGATGACAAATTTTTTGTTATGGGATAGATCAGACCTCCCAGGGTTTAAGCATGAGACCTCCAACCAACCAACAAGAACCTTGAACAACTCTGCTACTTTGTTTCTTAACCCTTATGGACCTCATGTGCTATTTGAAGTTTAATTGATTTGTACGCGAGGGTGGGGACCGAGGTTAACCCCCGACCCCGGTCCACGGACCAGGGTTAAGGTCTAACCCCGACCCCAAATGATATATATATATATATATATATGCACCATATCCAATGTTTATACACTATCCAAAGTTTAGAACGACAGGTCGAAACCATATCACATAAACCCCGCAACCATACGTTAAACATAACCAAAGTTTGTGCAACATATATTTTGGCGGATATAATTCAACCAAACCATAGTTATAAACCATACGCTAAGTATGGAGGGGATTAACCTAGAAGTTAAAGTTCCACGACGGTGAGCACATGTGAACAACAATGAGGAACCGTTTCATGTCATGGTTTGTGGTAGGTGCAATTGGTTAAGCCTTGGCGGTTTAACATTTAACGCTCATCAAATGGCACTATTTATGCCAAGGTTACCATTTTATGCCGCAGTTTCGGATCCGGCCACATAATCATTTCATAGTGTTCACATGCACCAATATCCACATCTATTGTCACAGCCAGGTTAACCCAACCACCATGTAAACCCGCGTTTAAAACTAGAATCCAAGTGAACAACCCAGTGGGAAACCGTACTTGACCTTGAAATCAACGACGTTGGATCAAACAAGTGGCGCTAGATTAGTCGGATAAAGGATGACATAGGAAATTTAAAGAGGCGAAAATTTGCACCTAGTGCGGCGGGAATCTCACCGACGCAGGGAAAATTTGTTGCCTCGCGTGGCTGAAAAATTCAGAATTTGTAGAATGATTTACATGGAAGTGCAAATTGTAGGACAATTAGCAGAATTTTTCATTAGAGCATAAATCATTGAGTTTTTGAATTTTTTTGGAGTAGAAAGAGCCCAACTAAGGGTTTTTGACTATTCTGAAGCCATTGGAGACATTGTTTAAGCCATCTGAGCATTGTAACTTGATGTAAACACACTTTTTTTTTAGCATAATGAAAGAGGTCCAACCATTGGAAGCTGGACCAGGAGATGTAGCCCAGGAGGTAAGAAATTCTTCATCACTTGTTGTTTTGTGTTTAATGTTATGGTTTGAATGTCTTCTTATTTTCTTTAAAATTTGAGTTTTTAAAGCATGTTTATGTGTTAAAGAAATTGACACGAGAGCTTGAAAAGCATAATATTTTCACTTGTAAATTTTGACATAATCCTCAAGCTTTCATATGAAAATCACCTGGTGGTCCCTGAACCAGATTATGCATCATGGTAAAGCCACTGGCCTAGTAACCCCTGAACCAGACTATGGGTTGTAGTAAATCCAGGATTGTGTGCCTCGGTGGGTCTAGGAATCCTTGTCGATGAATGGTGGGATATATGGTAAAGCCTATCGGTGGATTACTCTCCATTGGGTATAGTAGTCCCACGATGGGAGGTACGGTAAAGCCTGGAGATTGGGTCTCGGTGTAGGGCCTAGTGATACTTGGATTAGACTGTGGATTACGGTAAAGCCTAAGAGACTAGGAGGCACTAAAATTCCTCACCGTGTAGGTGGAGAACTTCGGTAACATTCATTATTGTTTGGTTCTTTTTGGTTGGTTATGTGTCCCACATTTATGCTTGGAATATGGCACAAGGGTGATTGGCTGAAGAGATATTTGGCTCAGCCAATCTATGGTTGGGTGGAACGTGGTAGTCCCATCCCCAGTTGGTTTATATATTCATTAATTAGAAAATCATTCCCTTTGTGTTTAATGTGTAAATGTACTGATTTATATATGGATTATATGGCTGATGTATTCATAGTATTTCTGTTGTTATTTTGCTGGTTATGAGCATATATTGTGACAGTGATGATGTATGGCTCTTCTCATGTTTTCATTTGTAAATGAATAAACAATATATCTATGAAGTAATAAATGATACTACAACTAATGAGGCAGGGGAGCAATGTTTCTTAGCGATTCTTAGATAAGTATGAGACCCCTTTTCTTTGTTCTGTTGTTTATACTTGTAGCTTTCATGCTTGTGACATGTTTGACGAAATGCTTGTCAGGGATAGTAGGGGTCCAATTTAGTCCTCATGGATTTTTTTGTAAATATATCACTATTTGGTCATTATAATTCATCTCTGAACTTGTTATGAAATTCTAGGCAGTGCACTGGATTCTGAGCCTGAAAAAGTGGCTCAAATTCCAGGGACGCTGGCACAACACTGAGTAGTTGAGTCCCTCGACGCTGGCATGTGGGCTTATGCATGCATCCAGAGGCCCAGAAGCTCAAAATTTTAGTGGGACCTAGGGGCAGGATACCTGAATGGTTGTGTTGGCTCCTGGGGGTGTTATTGTTAATGTACAAGGTCTGTATGATGTGTTTTCTTCGATTCCACTTCCTTAAGGTTACCTAGAAGGTTGAATCTCATCATAGTTGCCTCTTGTCGCATGTTTACCCCAGTTGGACTGTTAATTGGGTAGATGTGGGAGGAGGGTGTTACAACACCTAAGAGGGAAATCGAGAAAGAGATACAACTATTGCTGGACTCCTAATTGCCAAACATTGAGATGTATAAGTAGTTTGTTATGGAATAAAGTGAGGTGAAGAAATAACTACAAAAACTACTGGAACAAAGTTTCATTCCACCACGTACATCACCATTTGGTTCACCCATAATCAATGTTCCAAAGAAGGATGGGACTTGGAGGATGTATATTGACTATAGGATGTTGAACAAAATCACACTCAAGAATAGGCACCCTTTGTCCCGGACAAATGATATTCTATATTAATTATAGCAAGTGAAATAATTCACCAAGTTGGACTTAAATTTTGGATATCACCAGGTTCGAGTCAAAGAAGAAGATATCTAAAAGATCATATTCAAAAGTAGGTGAGGTTTGTCTGAGCGCTTAGTCATGCCATTCGGCCTATGCAATGCATCAACTACAATTACGAGGATAATGAATATTATACTGTGCCCTTTTATAGATTCATTTTTTATTGTCTATTTGGATGATATATTGGTATACAATGCTACCTGGAAAGAGCATCACACATTTGACGCAAGTGTTGAAGACATTAATGAAGCACCAGTTACTAGAAAATCTCAAGTGTGAGTTTGCACAACATTATTTGGTGTATCTAGGAGATGTGATAGGTGGAGGAGAGTTGAATATAGATCCTACCAAGATGGAGACCATCATGAATGGTTAGTGCCTACTAATGTTTCTGAGGTTAGGAGTTTCAATGGGGAAACACAATACCTAAGTAAATGCATAGCCTCATTTTCAGTGGTAGGAGAACCACTCCACACTATAACAATGAGTGGTAAGAGTTTTTAGTGGGGAAAGGGTTAGTAGAGGGCCTTTGAGGGGCTAAAGAAGGAGACTAGTTAAGCACTAGTTTTGGCATTACCAAACTTGCAACAACCCTTTAAAGTGGAGACACATGCTAGTGGGTATGATATGGGAGTGTTCTTGATGCAGGGAGGAGGGCCTCTATGTTACCATTAAAAATTGTTTCACGGGGTAATTATTAACTACCCTATCTATGAAACAGAGCTCTATGTCCTGGTGCAAGCTGTGAAGAAGTGGAATTACCATATAATGGGAAAGGAGACAATAATCCACAAAGATTTCAAACCACTATAATACTTGCAGGCCAAGAGTAAGCTACAACAGACTAGGAATCACAAGTAGATGGGTTTTTTTTATAGCAATTTCATTTAGTTATCAAGTACCGGAAGGGAAACATAAACAAGTTGGTCGACATGTTTTCAAGGCCACCTACATCAAAATGCTCCTCAAAAGATTATGACCCCATTTTTCCAAACTGGGTCTCACCATTAAAAATGGTCCTGTTAGTTGATTCCTACACTTTTTCCACTATAAAACATCAAGATGGATAAAAAACAATATAATGATCCAATCTAGATCACACCTCCCCATTTTGTGAGGCTTTTGGTCCCTAAAAGATTCTATTGAATGAGGCGAGGAAAATTTTCCTCTATCTTCTCTCAGGTGTACCATTTAGCTTTGCCTGGGTGTTTCCCTTTCAACTTAATCTGCCAAAGGTCATGTTTCCCCTGTCAAGTAGTTATGGACCTCTTTTGCAAAATAGTATCTTCTGTCAACTCTGCCTGAGCATTTGGTGCCAAATCCTCTACAAAAGATAGGCTTGTTCCTATTCTTCATCTCATGGAAGGCTCATAGGGTTTTATATTCTCTACATTTACCATTGAGTAAATGCACATGTATGGTGGTAGACTGGTTCGATTGGCATTATCACCCACCCTTTTCATTATCTCAAAGGGACCATACCATAAGGCCTTGATTTTCTTACTAGGACCCTGCAACCTCTCCTTGTTCAATTGTAGCCATACTTTGTCTCCCACCTTGAATGACTTCTCTTTTCTATGTTTATCATGCCTAGCCTTATGTTTTTTCTGTGACTTATGCAGTGTCTCCTATATTTGTATATGGATCCACCTGATCTTCTCAACAAAATTTTCAGCCCTAAAGGCGTCCCCTATAAGATCCTCCCCCACCCCTCCTTATTGACCTTATGTAATATCCAAATGTGAAGGCGACAAATATCCAAAACAATTTTCAAATGAGGAATTACCAATAGAAGTGTGGATTGATCTATTATAAGAATGTTGTATATATATATATATATATATATATATATCATATTTGCATTCGAAGTCTTTGGATGCTTTTTATCATAACCCGTCAAAAGCTGCACCAAATTCCTATTGACTACTTCTATTTGCCCATATATATCGGGATGGAATGTTGTAGACCTCTTCAACATCATGCCCATCTTCTCCCACAATGTAGTCCAAAATGTACTAACAGATCTTGTGTCCCTATATGAAACAATGCTCCTCGTTATCCCAAATTGGACCTTGACATGTCGAAAGAACAAGTTTGTTGCTTCTTTCACACTTATGGTCTTTTTATAGGGCACAAGAACACACATCTTGTTGAACCCGTAAACTACCAAAAATAGGTAGTCATGCCACTTCCTAGTTGATGGTAAACCTCCCACAAATTCCATGGAAATGCTTTCCCAGGGAAGAGTGGGTATAGGTAATGGATGATATAAACCCCATTTCTTGTTATTAGGCTTGCTAGTACAATAAATCATGCATCCTCGTATGAACCTAGCTACCTGTTCCTGGATCTTGGGCCAATACACATACCTATGCAAGTCAACCCCTATCTTCCCTACACCACAGTGCTTTGCAACCTTGGAGGTGTGAGCCTCTCTAATCAACTATAGACACTCACCTTTAGGAACACATAACTTATCCAACCTGTAGAGTAATTGATCCTGAAAATTGTAGTCAAAGGTGTTGTCACCATCGTGCACATGACTCTACTCTAAAATTGCTGAAATACCAATTTGAATTCCTCATCCTCTAAATATGCATCTTTGTATGCATCATGGTGTAACAACCCTTGGTTGATTTTCCATCTAAATAAAATAAGACCAAGGTCATGAGACTTGTATTCCAACTTGAATGGTGGGAAAACATTATAGTGGGCATCACTTGTGGTTTATTAATGGCTATCGAAATTGGCAAAGACAAAGAGGCAATATATGGCATTTAATTATGAAAATAAAGGAAAATAGGAGAAAAGGAAGGTGAAGAGCCACAAATTTACATGCAAGGGAAAATAGATGAAAAATGAAGGAACATGAAGAGAAAGGAGACATCAATGATGAAAAGGCATTAGAGAATCAAATGCTAGCCTTTTGACAGTTTTGAGTTGAGCTCTTGTTCATTCTCTCATACTCTTTCACACTTGGATCATTCTAAAATTCACTCAAGCAAAGGAAAGCAAGGGAACTCAAGGAGACAGTTGGATCAACAACTACAACAAGGTTACTTTGTAGGTAACATGATGCATGTGTGATCTCCTTGTTGGTTTTTGGATGCATGGTATATGCATGTGATTCCTTGGTTATGTGTTGTCATTGACATGGATATTTTCCTAGATTGACAGTGGTTTCAGCCTTGCCTTGCCATTTCCTGGATAACCATGATCTAGTGAGTTCCCCATTTGTATTTTCTGATTGGTTCTCAAGTTCCATATGGCTGTGGGTTGGGATGGGATCTTTAAAGCCGTAAAAAATCTTGGGTACCTGAAGGATGTGGGTTGAGATGGTAATTCTCTGGAGCCCTGTAATAGCTTGGGTCCCTAGAGTTTGTGGGTTGAGATGGAACCCTTGGAGTCCTGGACATCTTGGGAAGAGACCAATTTGGTGGATGTTAGTGATTTCTAGACCAGTTAGGTGAAATCACTATGGTTGAGGCGGTTTGGACTTTGGAAGCCCTGGTTGGTTCTTTTTTAGTTTAAACCTTATGATCCCACATTCATGCTTGGAATATGGCTCGAGGGTGATTATTTGAAAGAGATATTTGGTTCAACCCAATCTATGGTCGAATGGTACGTGGAATTCCGTTACTTGGTTGATATTTTCATATGTTAATATGAGATATTTTTCTATTGTGATAAATGAGCACTTGTACTAGTTATTATGGTGATCTTATGGTTGATTTGTCATAGTTTCTATTTTGGTTATATGTTGGTTATAAGCATGGTTTTACGATGTGCTCAGCTATGGCTCTTGTTCATGATTTGATAATTTTTTGAATGGTTGATGAATGCATGGGCTAACAAGTGTTATTACATCTAGATAGAGAAGGCATAGAGCCTTATTGGTGATTTCGGACGAAGTTCAGAAGTTTATGATCAGATATTTATTCATGACTTATATCTTATATGTTTACTATCCGTTTGACGGATTTTTTTATCTTGCATTAGGAATGTACTGGTCAAGGTCTTGCTCAAGTTTTGATTGTTTAACATTTTTATCATCATTTTCATGATTCTGGAAAGTTACAGGAAGTTTCAGGCAGTGTTCTAGAGGCTAGCTTGAAAAATTGGTATAGATCTCGCGATCGCATGCACAAAACAAGAAATTTTGGGTCACAACCGCATGCAAACATTCTTATGGGTGGGAATGGAGCCTCATAATTTCATGCACAATGTATCAAGGGTGAACTTGGGGTGCAAACCTATTGAAAAAGAGTTCCAGCTCAGGGATTGATCACCTAGGGTGGTTGGTAGGATCGTGAGTGATCTGTAGTCTTTTAGGGATGTCAGTTTACTTCCAGTTTGTAGGCCCCACTTACATAACTGGAACATGGAGGTCGAGTCATATCATAATGACACTCAAATCATGTTTAACTTGGAGAGTTTTTCAAAGTGGATAAATGTAGGAGGGGTAGGATACACATGGGGGAATGGCTCCATGTGCATCAGAGTTCCCAAAGTTGTGAGATGTTATGTGTGTGGCCTTGAAAGCATGTCGACAACCTTGTTTATGTTTTCCTTCATGTACTCGATCGCTAAATGAAATTTCTATAAAAAACCCATCCACTTGTGATTACTAATTTTCTGTAGCTTACTCTTGGCCTGGAAGTACTATAGTGCTTGGAAATATTTGTGGATCACTATCTACTTTCCCATTAGATAGTGCTTCCACTTCTTCAAAACTTTTACCAGGGAATAGATCTCCTTGTCATGGATAGGGTAGTTAATAATTTACCAATGAAATACTTTAGAATGGTAGCATATAGGCCTTCCTCCCTGCATCAAGAACACTCCCATAACATACCCACTAGCATTTGTCTCCACTTTAAAGGGTTGCTGCAAGTTTGGTATTTTTGATGCAGGGGCATTAGACACTAGCCAACAATGTAGGAGGTTTGTCCACATGTTGTGGCTAGGAGGGTTCGAAATCCTTGAATTTTAACAGCTAGGCGTCAATACCTCAGCTGATTGTTTTTATTTAGATTAGTTAGGATTGGTAGAAGTCGAATAGTTGGATTCGATCCATCTGTCAGTTCAGTTATTTGAATAAGTTGTAATTAGACCTTTGATTTTTAGAACGGTCCTCTCAGAGGAATCGAAGAGTCATATATTGATGTATATAAGTTGTATTCCCCGGATGCATTGGGGGAGGGGAGGAAGAGAGAAGAGTTTCTGTAATAAAGTCTCTGTGTTAACAATTGTTTCTAGTTAAATAATTTCTGTGCTCGTTGGCCATTGTATTTTCTCGAACAGTTAATTGTGAAGAAATTGTTTAATTGTGAGACGATTGTACATCAGTTCCGTGTGGAATCGTTGAATGTGGTGGTTGTATAAGTCCACATTTCTCGTCTATTTCCCAGTAATTGTTTGGATAAACCCTATGAAGAAATCCCGCTGTAGGCGAGTCTCATTTTATGATAATGGAAACCCCGATATATAAAGAGATAAACCGGGACTGAACACGAGTTAGAAAACAGAGCGGATAAAAGAATAGCGTAAACCGATGTGAATCCCGGTTAATCACCGCTAGCAAAGCTGCGAGCGGATTTACAAGCCGCGATTGCCACATATCTGCACGCTTTGCGGGTTGAGTGGTATTTTCCGAACGCGAGCGATTCCATTCAAGTGTTCGACACATGGCGATGTGGACTCTCGGAAAACCACTCGTTCAAAGCGCGCCACTCGCACGTTATCGTTCGACCGGGGGAGCCGAGCGATATTTCCGTGTGCCGTTGATTTGGGAAGGGGCCATCTGACTGTGATCGCTCGATGAAGATGTGCGGGAAGATAACTAAAGTACGTACGCGTGCATTTGATTGGTCTATTGTAACGCTCGTTGGTTATAAAGTGTCGAGCTATTAATATAAGGTTCGAGAGACATAAATAAAATTGCAAAGGTTGTGGATAATGTTACTTATCAAATTCCACTCAATTTGATAAATAACCTCCGAGGAAGAAAAATATAAGTAGACCACGTGGAGTAAAAGCACGAGGTTGTGAGAAAGAAATGTCGATAGAGCCACACTATAGTTGACCAAACTCTCCTCAGGGAGACTTTTAGACTTCTGTTTCCATCATTTGTGGTATTAGAGCTCGTTGTTTTTTGAGTTGTTTTTGCAGAGAGCCGACATGGCAATCCGAGCAGAGCAGAGGTGCCGGGCATAAGGAGACGACGTTGCCAACTTAGCAGGTGTCGGGATGCCGCAACGGGTCGAGGCGGAGATGGATGCCGTGGAGCGAAGAAAAACCGAGATCCCGAAGACATCAATGAACCCGAAACAAAGGAAGCGGAAGAAAATGTTGAGATTCCTCCCGACATGAGGCTCCTTAGAACTGCGTTGCAGTGTCCATGAGCTAAGCCCATAATGGAAGTGTCGAGTTATGAAGGGGGATCGAATCTAGAGGAAGCTGGTGGATCTGGATAAATGAAATGAATAAGTGCTTCGATTATGAAGAACAAGTGAAGATAAAAGGGTCAAGATTTTGCGGTGACAAAGCTGAAAGGACATGCCTTGCACTTTGGTGGGATGGAGTGCGAAGCGAAAGGAGGAGAGTTGGCAAGCAACCTATCAAGAGTTGGACTGAATGATGGTTAAATTAAAAGGTAAATTCTTGCCTAGTGATTATCGCCTAACATTGTATAAGCAAATGCAGTAACCCGAGACAGAGGTTGGCGACAAGAAAGAATACACAGAGGAATTCTACGTAGTAAGCATAAGAGCTAGGCAATTTCAAGATACACCGGAGAAGACTCACCGAGATATGTGAATGGTCTCAAGTCAGAGATCCAAGATGAGATTGGTCTTCTATCTCCTAAGATAGTGGAAGAGGCCTATCAGATGGCTTGAAAGTAGAGGAGAAACTCCTAAGGAAACACCGCCAAGAAGAGAGGTACTTTCCGGGGAAAGGGAAGCCGGGTGGTAGAGGAAAGCCTACTACACCCCAGGGGATAGAGCTAACGATAGCTCACCCTCGAATGCATTTACAGAGGATGATGCAAGGGCGGAAGGGGGTTTTTAGCAAAGGAAAAGGAAGAGGAGGCGGACAGAGGCAAGAGGTAGAGAGTTGAGGTGCTATAGATGTCACAAGTGGGACATAAGCACTATGAGTGTCCAAAGAATGTGGGTCCTGGTCCAAGAAAATGTTGTTGTTGCCCGAGACTGGAGAGGAGGTAGAAATTGAAGAAGAAATTCTTCCCGTAAAGGGGAGAGTCCTTGTGGTGGTAGATAAGGTCTCGTTGAAGCAAACCAAAGAGGTCAACGAGCTCTGCACAAAGGAAGACTTTGTTTAGGAGCACATGCAAATTCCAAGGAGAAATGCTACCAGCTAGTCATTGATAGTGGCATCACTGCGATAATCTGTTTTCCATCGAGGTAATAGAAACATTGAAGTTGAAGACAAGGGAGCATCCAACTCCCTACGGTGTCCCTGCCTGCATCAAAAGGGCACCACTGAGTTGTAAAGGAGCAATGGTGAGATAGAGTTGCAAATGGGAAAATATAAGATAAGGTCCGTGTGATGTAATGCCCATGAATGTGTGTCATATACTCACGGGTGAACCTTGGCATTTTGACGAAGCAGCAGGTGCATGATGGCAAGAAGAACACTTACAAGTTCTAAAAAAGATGGGGTACATCATACCTTGATACCCATGGAAGAAGGAGAGCCATCCACGAGTAATTGATCCAAAGACCTTGTTACTGAGCGTGAAGGAATATCTCATCAGATAGAAGAAGAAGAGGTAAGTTTTGCTTTAGTTTGCAAACCTAAGGTAGTTCTTACTTCTACAAAGATTTCTGATTTTTTAGTAGAAATCCAAGAGATGTTAGACAATTATTGTGACATTATTGTGGATGATTTACTCCGATGGGCTGCACACATGAGAAAGATCAGCCAGTCGGGATAGATTTTATCCCGGTTCAAATCTACCAAATAAGGCAGCCTACAGAATGACTCCCGAAAGAAAATGAGGAAATTAGGAGACAAGTACGAGAATTGGTGGACAAGGGTCGATCAAAGAAAGTTTGAGTCCATGTGCATGAATGTCGCAGATAAGCCCGAAAGAAAGATGGAGGTCTGGAGAATGTGTATCGATTCTGGGAGAAATCAATATGATCATAATCGGTGATAGATTCCCTTTGCACTAGGATTGAGGATTTAATGAAAGCTTGTTTGAGTGGTACTAAATATTTCTTAAAGATAGATTTAAAAAAGTGGATACCATCGATTAGAATAAGAGAGGGTGATGAGTGGAAAATCGCCTTTAAAACAAATGAAGGATTATATGAATGGATGGTAATTCCTTTTGGGTTGTCAAATGCACCTAGTACTTTCACTGAGACTTATGAATGAAGTATTGAAAGAATTCATTGGTAAATTTGTGATAGTGATATCTGGATGATATATTAGTTTTCACAGAATCCAAAGAAGAACATTTAAGGCATCTTAATCATGTCTTCAAGAAGTTGTACCAAGAGAAACTGTTGATAAATTTGAATAAATGCTCATTCATGAAGGAGGAGTTGGTGTATTTGGGTTTTTTTGTTTCTTCTGAAGGATTGAAGATGGACCCCGAAAAGGTTAAGGCAATTGTGGAGTGGCCTTCACTCGTGAATGTTTTTGAGGTAAGAAGTTTACATCGACTTACTAGTTTTTACTGAAAGTTTATAAGAAACTTCGATAAGATCAATGCACCCATAATTGAGACAATAAAGAAAAGAGCTAACAACCATTTTAAGTGGACTCCTAAGCTGAGAGAAACTTTAAAGTTTTGAAGCAAAAGATAACAGAGAAGCCTCGTTTTGATTCTCGCTTGATTTTACTAAAACCATTTCAAGTAAAGTGTGATGCCAGTGGAGAGGCCATTGGAGCTGTGTTGAGTCGGGATGATAGGCCTATAGCCTATTACAAGAAAAGCTAAATGACACTGAGAAAGTATTCCTCTTATGAGAAGGAATTCTATGCAATTGTTCAGAGCATCGAAGAAGTGGAGACATTATTTGATGTCCAGGAATTTGTATTATATTCGACAATGATGCTTTGAAGTATATTAGTACAGCTGACCTCAAGTTGAAACATAAGCATGCTAAATGGGTTGAGTATCTCCAAGGTTTTAATTTTGTTTTGAAACATATAAGTGGCCAAGCCAATAAAGTAGCCGATGCTTTGAGTAGGAGGCACATGCTTGTTCAAGAAACAAATTTTGAAATTGTAGGGTTTGATTTTCTCAAAAGAATTGTATAAAAATAGTGATCTGCATTTTTAAGGAAGCATTTGAGGCACGTAGTAAACCCTGTTTTTACGTGATAGAAGCCGATAGGGCCGATTATTTCCTGCAGGAGGACTTGTTATTGAAGAAGCCAATCGTGTGTACCAAGATGTTCCATGAGAGAAAATTTGATCAAAGAGAAGCATAAGTGGTGGGACTTCGTCGGACACTTTGGTACCGATAAGACTTATGACTAGTTGAGTCACTTCTATTACTCGGCCCAAGATGAGAGACAAGTGGACAAGTTTGTGAAGAATTGCAAAATCTACGGTATGCTAAAGGAAGGAGCGAATCGTAGGATTGTACACTCCTTGCCTATTCCAGACAGACCTTTGGGACATGGTGAGTATGGATTTTGTTCTAGGATTTCCCAAGACTCGTAAAGGGAATGATGCAGTTTTGTTGTAGTGGATAGATTCTCCAAAATGGCACATTTTATTCCATGCTATAAAACTAGTGATGCCACCCATGTTGCTAACTTGTTTTTCAAAGAAGTTGTTAGATTGCATGGGTTTCCCAAGAGTATTGTTTCGACATGGTAGACACTAGCATTTGTGGGTCATTTTTGGAGGACATCGTGGAAGAAACTTGGTACCAAATCGAGTTTCAGCTCACCTTATCATCCCTAGACTAATGGACAACCGCAGGTAGTGAATAGGAGCCCGGGAAATTTGTTGAGAAGTCTTCAGGAGAGCATCCCAAAACAGTGGGACCATATTTTTTCCCCATGCAGAATATGCATATAATGACTCACCAAACAGAGCACAGAGCGTAGTCCATTTCATATTGTTTATGGAATGCACCCCAGAGGAATATCGTAGTTAAGAAATGCGGGAAAGGCAAAGAGCTAAGGAGTGCGGATGGTGAGGAATTTGCTTCAGAGATCCGTGCCATACATGAATAGGTGAAACAACAACTACAAGGGCAACAGATCAAATACAAAAGCAGAGCGATACTTGAGCAGAAAGAAGTTCATTTTGAAGTAGGAGATTTGGTTTTGGCACACTTGAGAAAGGAGAGATTCCCAAGGAAGCAATATAACAAACGAAGTTCAAAAATATTGGGCCATGCAAGATACTTGAAAGTTTTCTGCAAATGCTTATGAGATTGAATTACCTCCTGATGTTGGAATATCTCCCATTTTTTAATGTTGCAGATTTGTACAAGTATGAAGATGATGGTGCGTAAGAAAGATCAACGAGACAAGGAGACAGTATTGAGTGGAAGGAGTAGCTACCTCCAACACAACCATTGCAACCAGAGAAGATATTGGACAAAAGAGTGTTCAAAAGGACCAGAGGACAAGAGTACTTTCGAGTACTTAATCAAATGGAAGGACAAGCCAAAGGAAGATGCCACTTGGATGACTCAAGGAATGTTGCAAGTAAAGATAGGCGATCGGTGTGTTATCACTCAGATTTTCCTTGAAGTTGTTGGAAGAGGAAAGGGGTCCGAGGTAACCACAAACCAACCTTCGATACTAGAATCTAGCCAATCTATATCTAGCGAGGGCTCTCTCTTTAAAAATATAGCTTTATTTTTTAGAATATTAGGCTAGTTGTAAAGTCCGGGGGTTTTGATTTTGTTTGGGTTGATGGAATTCTTTAGCTAAGATTAAGATCAAGTAGTTTCGATCCATTGGGCTAATGGAGTCAAAGGATTGGTCGCACCGAGCTTAAGTTTTTCAATAGAAGATGGTTTATCAGGGGCAAGATAATCAAACTAGAAACAATTATAGATCTAAAGCGAATGGAATGGAATTCAAACGGATGAAAAGGCAAACGAAGAATCTTTCAACACATTCAAGAGAAGAGAAATAAATTAATTATCAATAAAGAGCAGTTAAGTATTCTTTACTAAATAACCAAAGATGTATGAACTAGACAAACGAGAGCAATTAAGAATTCGATGTTTAAACTAGTTTAGAAGAAAATATTTAGAATAATAACTGACTAAAATCAGATTACACCTAAGTACTTTCTCTGATTTAATATTTTTTCATTAAATATTAAGATAATGAAACACGAGATGATATCATAAACAAATGTAAAACTTTAAAACATGGGATAGAGATGACTTATTGATCCTTCATTCGACACATGAATCCCGAGAAAAGTCTTCGCCTCAATTCCTTGTCCGAGCTTTTTCCACGAAAAATTTCTCCAAAAGCTCTTTATTCCAAAAATATTCAATGTTACATCGTAAAGTATAAGAATCCACCCTCAATAATCCGATTGAGGGCTTATTTATACAAAAAAATCATACAAAATATCTCTTAACAAAAACGAGATATAATCTAAAATGAATCATAAATAAGTTACAATAAAATAGAGACAGATGGTCTCATAGATAAGACAAAAATCAACCAATGTTGTGTTGTTTCCTCCTTTTGAGAATGTCGTTTGGAGGCATGACCTATATTTTAGCTCTTCGTTGTCCTCTTCACAATTTTGTTCTAACCCGACTTGCTTCACACGATACTCTTTGTTCTTACCCTGATACACTTTAACTCGAATCGATACTCTTTGACCTTTGTTTGTCCCTTTATCCTTTATACTATAGTAAATAGGCAAAATTTGATATAAGGATAAATTTTACAAAAGTTCCAATAGATCTTCCCACCATTTATATTCTGCTATTTTTGGTCCGTTGAAGCTTCCTTAATGTTTCATCGACCTCAGATGATATCCGAAGAAATTAGGTCTGATTAGGAAACAAATGTCTTACTTCATGTTCAAGATAAAATAAATTCTCTAATCTATCATGAAGATTTCTTCTTGTAGGTAATGTTGCTTTCCGATGAAATGGTTGAGGAACTAGCAATGAAATGATTGTGAGCATGTATGTCTAATTTCTTGACATAAGTTTCCGAGTCCATTATTTTATCTTCCGAAACCATAGGGTCTAGTGGCCCTTTATTCAATAAAACATTAAACCTTTCTCTCAAAGCAATGATTTCACTTTGCATGTCAAAAAACACCTTCGTTCTAAATTTTGCATAAGAGTTCTTTTAGTAAAAAACTCTTTTTATCTCCAAGATTGTTGCAGCTTCTGTCTCGAATACCCACATCGCAAGTTGCTTTCTCGGTTTGGGTGTTTAGAAACCGTATAAGCTCGATTGGCTTCCTCGAGCCTATTTCCTAATTCTGCTCGTGTATTCTCAACTTCATCCAGAGCTACTTTGACCAAATCATTTTCAGCATTCGTATATTATCTCGGATCGAGGACCGGATATGTTTTATTGATCGAATAATATCATCCCAAAGAATGTAATTTATTTCTCTTAAAGGTTTCTCCAATGTGAGATCCATTTCCAAAGCTTTAACCAATTTTTCCAACTTTTTGACTTCCCTTGTTTTGTCTAGCAATGTCATTTTTTGAAAGATCATATTTCTGTTCCAAACTAATAAGCTTGTAACTTTGTGTGCTAAGTTTTGTTACTTGCAGCTTTCAAGTCATTCATTTGCTTTATTAATTCTTATGTACTCAAATTTGAAGTATTTACCCGTGATGGCTTTGTCAGTTGACCTCGTTAGCTAACTTGTTGTACTCGTGATAACTCACCGTCGTGAGATACTCGGAACACCGGACTCGCTTGTCTTTTTAATGCTTGTTCCAGCTCTTTTTTTGTTTCAATCGGCTTTGCTCATTCATTTTCAAGAGCAACTCCATCATTTCTTCTTCAAAATTCTTCTTTATTACTTCTTCGGCTTTGAGGATGTCTCGGAGGTCGGCAATTTCAATCGCTTTCTCAAAGTCTGCAATGTCATCATCTTTTTTTCTTGATTAGAGCTATACTTTTTGACATCCTTTGGATTGTGACCTAATCCAATTATTATTTCCTCCAATGTTTCTATCCTGTTATCTTTGGCTTGAGAAGAAGCCTTTTCAAGCTGCAATTGTGTAGTTGGTGTTCTCCAAAGAATCTTGTAACTTTCTGTGAGCTCGCCATTGCCTTATCGACTCAAAG
Organism: Pinus albicaulis; assembly: GCA_034641835.2. NCBI lineage: Eukaryota > Viridiplantae > Streptophyta > Pinopsida > Pinales > Pinaceae > Pinus > Pinus albicaulis. The sequence goes on along the minus strand of CM076572.1, from coordinate 578,638,143 downwards.
TAGAATAGATCATTTCACCGACTCGCTTATGTAACTCAATCTGATATAAAGGATGGATATCCTTTGCTAGGACTTCAAAGTTTGTCCTAATATAATCACACGTCTGTTTGGGGTTGTTGCACCTTGGGTTTTGAAATGACTCATTAACATTTTGCCTCGTTGGATGTCAAAAGTCGACATCAATCTTTCTTGATTCTTTCGGAGCCATTTTCAGATATTGATTATATACTTGTATTTTCAAGTGGATCATTCCTAGCCTTGATATTTATAAATGTCTTCTTTATATCTCCCCGTATCTTTAATCGGTGTTTTGAAAGAAGATATTTCAACACTGCTGCTTTCGTAGCTCTTTCCTTTGTGAGGTAGTGGATGCTTCACTGATCAGCACTGCTTTGTTGACTGCACTCAATTGTTCGGTCCTTGACTATCAAGGATTTCATCAATAGATTCTACTTCACGAAGGAATATTCAATTTCTGTCTTTTGGCCCGAGGGCTGCATTGTGAAGATCCAATGAAAAGGGGGTAGCAGCTTTGCCTATCTCTCCTTTTTTCCCTTTTCCACATTTAATGGAGTCTCCAGAAATTGACACTTCTACTCGGATTGGTTTGAACGGAAGAAACCTATACTTGATCTCAGTCCCCTTGGAAGCTTGAGGTTGTTCTCATCATAATGAATGTTTTTTTAACTTGTGTATCAACCTCTTTCTCTTTTCCCCTTAGATGATACTGCAATGTTTTCTTGTAACTCTTGCCGAATAATCCCACCGAGGAAGGACCAACTTCGATCTTGGTACTCGTGCAAAATATTCTAGGTCAAGCATATTTTCAATATCTTTCATAACATTTTCTACATTGATCTCGCTTCAATATCCCTGCTCTATCAATGTTCCTTCTATCGATTCATCCGTATTAGCATATTTTTCAATCTCTCGGGATTATTTGATGTATGTATGGTGTTGATTTATTCTTCATTATTTTATCACAAATGAAGTTGAATGGGTCATAAGGCACCCAATAGAAACTCTTTTTGTAATATGAGACGGTCTTCTAATATCTTTTTCGCTCTTCTTCCCCCGCATCCCTAGAGTTACAAATAAAGGGACCTAATTGACTTTTGATCCGAATTTGAGCCTTCTTCTCTTGCATTACAAAAAATGAATTATATCGTAATTGTTCATCCGCCTCGAAATATTCTAATGCAAAGATTCTCATGGGGACATATTTTGGCAATTTGAAGGACATAAATCACATCCATAGATTTTGACTTCTGTGTGATTTTGGTACAAGTACCAATCACCAACTTTGTATTGTTTTGAGAGTCGTAAAGTTTTCTTGATTTCATTGCTCGAGTCTTGAGGAGAAACTCTGTCAACAAGGTGGTTGCGAGATGTATAAAAAAGATCAATGAACTCATTATAAGAATAGGGGAGAATCTCGAGAACTATGAGTGATCGCTGACCAAAAGATACATGGGACCTAGGATTCCCTTGGGCATCAAGCTTTTTTGATATAGAAAGGGAAATTTTCCGACTAATAATAGAGCATGAGGTGGTAGATGAAAGAGGAATACTTGAAAACTTTCTCATTTTCTAATCTCATGAATTGATCATGATTTTATCTCGCAATGTATGATGCAAAGTCATACATGACAAAGAGAGAGGTCGTCTGTGGGTGAAAATAGACAATAATACTAGAGTTAAATGGTCCACAAATTCATCGGTATTAAAGCCCATTATAAAGGATATCATTTCCAAGATAAGTCTACCCTCCTCTGAAAAAAAGCATACCCATAAGGGGGAGGGCCTTTGAGGTCAAGGATCGTGCAACATAAAGGTCGCGCAGATGTGGCTTAATTCTTCATGGGATAGTTTGGTGGATTTCTCAGCAAATCTCCCATGGATAAGGGAGTGAGGGCTTGATCGGGCTGAAAATGTAGCATCTCATTGATCAGACCGAGCAGAATCTGGAAAAGGACATCTTGATTTGGGGATAAGACTGCTTCTTTGGTTAGGATCATAATTTGCATGGCAAAAATAGATTATTTCAGGGGAAAATATGGACAGAGGGAAAAAGGTACCGGGAAGATTAGATTCCTATAACCCAATCATATCCAAGCCATTCAAATAATCGTCTCGCAACGACATAAAAAATTCGAAGAGGACTATCAATAAAAACCAGTCTTTGATTTGGAAATCTCTGTCGACTAATGACAAATAATCTAGGTCTCTGTGAGGGGGCGTTTAATGGGGTGACGTTTAAAGCCACGAGAACTTCCATTCTTAGTTCTTGTGGATTAGAAAATGGAAATTCGGCTTATGATGGAAAATTGAGCAAAATTACGTGTTTCAACTGGGAGAAACGAAAGTACAATTGCAGGGATTGGGAATTCAATTACGGTTCTTGGGATAAAGGAATGAACTAGAAATTAATTAATTTTTTTTAAAACTCTATTTTAGTGAAATAAAGAGGAAAACCGAGTTTTTCACAGAGTTTAGTTGAATATTTAGGGTAAATACTGCTTTTTGGAGAAAAAAGCGTTTTGAACATATGCCTGGGTTAAGGCGGATGATCTTCCGAGAGGCTTGACTACAATTTTCTTTGAAAGGACAATGGTTGGCAGATTTCAATAGTTGGAATTTAAATTTTCCCGCATGGGAGTGTAGTCGTTTGTGTGGAAGAAAAAAATGAAAAAGACGTAGGTCGTTTGGTTTTATTTGCAAAGTTTAACTGGGTGGTGGGATTTTTAATAAATGACGTCGACACGTACGGGATGAGTCACGGGAAAGGTGGTAAGTGGTTTTATTCCGCACCACTTTTGAGGGCGAGTGTCGGCGCGAGAGGCAGCTAATCCCACAGAATCGGACGACGCGTGGCCATGGCACTGTTTAAAAACACCGGCATTTCGCGCGTTAACGTTTGGATCGGAGATGGCCAAATCGAAATTGATAAGAGCCATCGATTTTGGAGTGATCAATTGAACTGTAGATGGGACGAGAGTTGATAGGTGTTTAACAGGCGGGACCCGACACGTTTTATTACGAATTAATCATTTTCGTGGGCATTCTGATTGCAGGGGATCGGTTCTCTAATTAACCATGAGGATTAATTAAGTCCTTGTGCAAATGGATGGTCGAGGGTGAAAAATACATGTGGATGGGTTATTTCAAAGTTTGGTTTTAATTAAACTTTGAGTTTCAATTTTGTTTTAAACACATAAACATATGTTTAAACGTTTTTCATATATTTTTATTTATACAATAATTAAATCAATGCGATTTATTTACTCGTAGGGGGGGGTGAATAATATTAATGTTATATTTTAGCCAAAAAGGGGGTATATTGTGGGTTTTTGATTTGACTAAAATAGGAATTAAATACTTTTGGCTAAAAGTCATAATATAAGGGTTTTGGGGATATTACTATAAAATGATTTATATATAATAGGAAAAGGTGATTTTCATAGGGAGTTAATATATAAATTAGAGTTAATATGACAAGGGGACAATGTAAATTCAAAACACTTAAAAACAACCAAGAAAGTGAAGATTCAAAAATAAATGGCATTATTATACTTTCATCACTTAGACTTGGAATAAAAGTGATTTTGAGGGCTTTTCATGAAATATTGAAAGATTTTTCCTAAGTAAAATAGGATTTTACTTAGAAAAAGATTTTTGAGAGGTGGATGAATGATTTTAAGCACTTAGGTTTTTTTCTAATTATTGAGCCGAGGGTCCGGTCCCTCCAAAAGTCAAGGAAATGCCTTGATCCCCTTTAATCTTCAAATACCTTAGTACTTAGGGGAAATTAGTGAAATGTTTAGGGAGAAACCGAGAGGGGAAGTTAATAATCCGACTTTGCTTTGCTTTGAAATTTTTTCCGATGTATTGTTCGCCTTTGCACTTGTGATGAAAATAAAAGATTTAACACATCTAAAGCCATTGATCATCACATGTAATTCTCGCAACAACATCTACCTACCCTACTTACTTTACCTCTACCATTTTCTCTCCTTTATTAGGGTGCACTTAGACCGACAAACCGTTATCAATCTTCTTTTTCTTTTACATGGCAAACCTATCTAAGTCTACACTTATTACATCCAAGGGGCTCAGCATTAAACCGTTGAGCACCTTTTATTAACTCTACCTATCTACTTATCGCAAGATTAAAATCGTGTTTGATTGTGATATTTATTCTCTATTCTACAACATGAAATTGAAAAATGAATGAGTCAAGTTTAAACAATTTGACTCTTCATAAATTGTGGCAAAAGTTTGACAAGTCGCACACAATAGCTTATTACGTAAAAATGAAATAGTAGTGGCATTTAGACTTGCACACTTTCGTGGTCTATTTTTGTTTGGGGTTCATTTTCTTTCACTTTTTTGACCATTTTATTCTTTTCACCCTTTGATTTTTTCTTTTAGGGCATACCCTCTTTATATTTTTTTTAAATTTTCCGATTTTTTGATTTTTTAAGAATATGGAACACCTTTGTAACAAGAAAAAGGTTTGAACATATCTGCATAGTTCAACGAGTCAATCATGAAAAATGACACCTATTGGTATAGGAGTCTAACACAAGAAGAGCTCATGGGACAGGGAGCCCATGAAGAAGGTTTCCTGGAGTCTGATGCGTGGGCATTAGACACTAGCCGAAAGAATGTAGGAGGTCTGTCCACATGTTGTGGCTAGGAGGGTTCGAAATCCTTGAATTGTAATGACTAGGTGTCAATACCTCGACTTTCATCTGTTTTTATTAGATTAGTTAGGATTGGTAGAAGTCGAATAGTTGAATTCGATCCATCTCGTCAATCGCTTATTTGAATAAGTTGTAATTAGACCTTTGATTTCTAGAACTAGTCCCCCTCGGAGGAACCAAAGAGTCATATATTGATGTATATAAGTTGTATTCCCCCGGATGCATTGGGGGAGGGGGAGGAAGAGAGAAGAGTTTCTATAATAAAGTCTCTATGTTAACAATTGTTTCCGATTAAATAATTTCCGTGCTCGTTGACCATTGTATTTTCTCTGAACCGTTAATTGTGAAGAAATTGTTTAATTGTGTAGACGATTAGTAGCTCGGTTCCGTGTGGAATTGTTGAATGTGGTGGTTGTATAAGTCCGCATTTCTCTAGTACATTTCCATCTCGTAATTTATTGGGATAAACCCTATGAAGAAATCCCGCGTGTGTAGGCGAGCTCTGTTTTATGATAATGGAAACCCCGATATATAAAAGAGATAACCGGGACAGTAACCCCGAGTTAGAAAACGAAGCGGATAAAAGAATAGCGTAGAAACCGACGTGAATCCTGGTTAATCATTGTAGCAAACAGCGAGCGGATTTACAAAAGCCGGATTGCCCATATCGCACCGCTTTGCGGGTTGAGTGGTATTTTCCGAACGCGAGCGATTCCATTCAAGAGTTCGACACGTGCGCGAGGTGGACCTCCGGAAAACCACCGTTCAAAGCGCGCCATCGCACGTTATCGTCTCGACCGGGGAGCCGAGCGATATTGCCTTGTCTGCCCAGTTGATTTGGGAAGGGGCCATCGATGGTCATCTCTCGATGAAGATGCGCGAAAGATAACCGAAAGTACGACCCGTGCATTTAATTGGTCTATTGTAACGTTGGTTGGTTATAAAGTGCTGTCTATTAATATAAGGTTCGAGACATAAATAAAATTGCAAAGGTTGTGGATAATGTTACTTATCAAATTCCACGAATTTGATAGATAACCTCCGAGGAAGAAAAATATAAGTAGACCACGTGGAATAAAAGCACGAGGTCGTGAGAAAGAAATGCTGACATGAGCTACGTTACAGATTTTGACCAAAACCTCCTCGTGGAGACTTTCGGACTTCGTTGTCGTCAATTTTCAAAACTAGTGCTTGATTGATATTCTTCATTAGCACCTCAAAGGCCCTCTACTAACCCTTTCCCCACTAGAAACTACCGCCACTCGTTCTTATAGTGTTGAGTGGTGTCTGCTCACCAAAAATGAGGTTATGAATTTCCTCAGGTATCGCGTTTCACCATTGAAACTCCTAACCTCGAAACATTAGTAGGCACTAACCTTTATAACTTTACCCTAAGCATCTTGATCTTATTTTTCAATATTTATATTGGTCACAACTAGTAGTCACCTTGAAGTTCCACACAACTTGATCATACTCATAGGGCTATTATGTTATTTTCCCCTTTGGAATAATGCCATCCTTAGTGGTATTCTTTCCAAGTACTCGAGATGCATATTCATCATTTAGTTGTCCCGTAACAACAATTAAGAAAACATATATGCTACAACCATTATCATGCAACAATAATATTGTCCACAGGAGTTTTCAATGCCATGATGTAAGCATGTATTCATAATAAGTATGCAAATTTAATTTAATTCTTATCTACGTGGATATTTCTCTCGATCCATAAAGCTATCATGAATTAGCTCATTATTCTCTCTAACACACTCTTCTTGGTTTCATTGATCATGCCACATGATTCTTTTGCAACATATTTATTCATTTTAGTCTTCTTGGTTTCAATGATCATGCAAAAGCGATTCATTTGCAACACATTCATTCGCTTAAGTTGCCTCCTCATTGTTGTAATCACCCTTCCAAGCTCATTCATACCTTTCTCTACTAGATAATCCCCTTGGTTAATCCATCTGCAAGGAGAACACCAAATTACTACCTAGCATCCAGCGCTAATGTTTAATCAATAACTTATGAAAACTATAAGGTTCATAGTGGCCTTCTTCTTGAGATCTCTTTCTTTTTAGCCATCATCATTGTCCATAGCCTTGTTCTCCTAATAGAGCTTCCATGTAGTCCATTTGAGTATGACTACTTTGGTATGCAATTCTCTCACCACATGCACATTAGCTCCTAAAATGATCTCAAAATTCATGACTTAGTTGCAATTGTATTATTTCAGTTTTTAGCATATCATATGTAATGAGAAACAACACAAACATGCATTCATATAATGTGTTAAATAATATATTCCAACCTATAATTAACCATAACCACAACTGGCATACTTTTATTACTACTATTCATGTACATCTACTCTATGAATTTGTACATTAATTTAAGATAACATGTTTCTATGTCATCTATTCCACCATGGTGAGTTGGAAAGTCAATCCAACACTTCGATAGCTCATCTAGCCAACTCCCCAACATTCGCTCAATTATTTAGACAACTTACTCTTTATCCTCAAACAATACAAGGTATATATCCCTTCTCCTGCTAAATAGTCTCTCAAGTGTATTAGAAGGCATTTTCCTTCTATGTTTTGTATTTCCTTAGGAACTCTTCCCTTGTACAAGTGTTCTCAATGTTGGAAAGAAGGTTATTTTCAAAAAACATTAATATAAGTAGAGAGACCTTAAGAATTTTGTGTGGTGTTATAGCCTTTCCATGTCCGTGCCCACATTATGGCCTAACAAATGGATAGCTCTTTAGGCATTAATTTATACAACAATATTATATCTCTCGCCCTACCTTGGTTATTATAACATGCCATCTATTCTATATGAATGCATTCAAAATATTAAACAATCCTTTACATGTCTAAGACCTTTCACTTATACCGCATCAAGTGGAATATCAGAGCCCATAATGCGTTCAAATCTAATAAGCATATTGATTGAAATTTCAAATCTCAATTGAGAATATTCTAACCTAAACACTCTTTAGTATTTATGCAACATGAGCACAACAAATTACTACCTACATGGCTACCATCAATTTATTGGATGATACTTGATTAGTTGGTGCATTATAGTTGTTGTAAATTTAATTTGGGTCCTTTAGAGAGTTTTAAATTGATGTATGGTGAGTATTTGCTAGTACAACCATGGAAGTGTCATGAAACCCATATTCCCTTTCACCGAAATGAAATCCTAAAATGTCTTAAGTCATGTATGAGATATTGGGAGAAATTAATGCTATAATATGGCTATCGTTGAGAGAATTGATTATTTATCTTAACCATATGATCCTCCTTAGCTTTAGTTTCTTTTGGATTGTCTAGGGAGAAATAAAGCTACTTATATGTATGCAAGACAAATATCAAACCTAAAATAGATAATCAAGTTTAAATTCACATTATTTATCTAACTCCAAGTGTTTATCAAATTTGACGTATTTCACATGAAAATGGTTTAAGAGGTAATCAAACATAAAGGTTTGTTAAGACATCCTCCCCATTTGGTGGAAATCTTGTTTTTTCACCTATATTTTTGGTGGGCAAGGGTTATTTGTAAAAAAGGCAAATGTAAATTTATTGTTTTACCATGTACTAATTTGTGGGTAATATACAATTATGAGGTAAACTTTTGTTTTTCTCCTTTTCTCACAATAAGAATTATTTACATTTTTAAATAAAATATATTCATGTTAACATTTTAAGATTATGAGATAAAATTTTATCTAGAAATGCAAAATGGTTAATGAGAGAATCTGGATGCAGGTTACATGTCTTTCGGTAAATGGAAATTTAGTTAATTACCTCGATATGTGTGTATATATTGAAAAAGAATACCAAATTTTTAGAGTTTATTATTATAAATATTAAGTGTATATTTAAGATTTAATAAAAATAATATTTTTAGTTCTTACTATTTAATTGAAAAGTTATGCCACTAAATTTATAAATGGAGATTTTTCACTATTTGTGTTATTTAAAAGTTTTATTTAGCTACTAGCTTGCTTCCAACTCTAAGATTTGATTTTTTTACCATGTAATTTACTTCCAAAACCTAAAATTAGGGACACAGTTTGCTTCCCAACCCTAAGATTTGAAATCTTGCGAGACATGTTGCCGATGCCTTTCTTTGCTTGTATTGGTGTCCTAAGCCTATCTAACGTTCAACTTATATGTGGGAAATATAATTGTGTTGGAAAAAGCTCTCCATACCCACTAACAAGGTGAATATTATAATATTATATAGAATGCAAACGGGGTCAATTTTTTTATTTTATTAAAATAATATTTGTTTTGGAAAAATGGTCCAATTTTTTCTTGACTCGACCTAAATAATCAATAATAATATTTATAGTGAATGAAGACAAAGGTGGGCAATAAATTAATATTTATTTTCTTTGGAATTTGTCCTCATTATTTAAAATGGTCATCATTTAATAAAAGAATAAAAGTTATTGGAAAAAAATGGAAAAGGTCTTATGCTTAAATATATGAAAATAAAGTGTACCATAAAAGTTGGACATGATCAAACATCCTCTACATAGTTTTGTCGAAAAAATTTCTCAAAAAAATAAAGTAATTCTAGAGGAAGAAAAAAATGACAGTGGCATTACCACATAGCCCTAGCCCTAGTGCCAGTACAGCAGAAGAGTGCCACAGTAAGAATGGGCCAAGTTTTATATCATAAGAAAGCTCTCTGATCAATACAAGTTGATGGAGGCTTTAGAAGTGGGATTGAAGTGATTAAAAGAAAGTGAAAATTATAACTCTACACCTCCTTACGGTGATCTAGGGGTTTGGGTGTGTGAGAAAGGGGTATTAGAGCAAATTGTCAAGCTAGCGAATAAAAAAATTTGGTACCCCATATCCTTAATCAAGAATTAAAGGACTAGTTATGTTACAACGTGGTATCGCAGTTGTGATTCCAACACTAGGCCATAAGGGATAGAGATACAACACTGAGATGAACTTGGAGCAAGAGAGATAAATCTTATTATTTTTGTAGCATTAGTACCGCCCAAACTTGATCTCGAATAGAAATGATTGTTGCTTGAAGTGGAGAAACTATGTGGAAAGACTCCTTTATGGGAAAAGAGAGTGATGCATGGAGAAGTTTGCCTTGTGGAAGGTTGGTTTCAAGAGTCTATATCTTGTGAATGATGTTGATAAGGGAATCAAGAAGGTCTAATTAAACATGGAAATTGTGAGTGGATGGATATGGAAATGTGCACGTGGTAAGTTTTATATGCCTTGGTTTAAGACAATGCTGGAGTGCACTGCTAAGATGGATGTCATGGATAGTGGCGATACCTAAATATCCTTGGGAAGTATTTCATCCTTGGATGAATGATGTGGTTGCAATGAATGTAGGTAGGGGCATAAGTGGCCAGAGCCGATTATGTTGGGGATGATAAACGTCCTTGCATCTTATGTGCAAAAGGACATGCCTAAGTTAAAATGCCTTAGTTTTGGTTATGGAATAAGTGTCCTAGATGGTGGAAGCATGATGTCTTGAGGAAAAGGGATAAGAATGTTGTAGAACATGGAATATGGATGTGGTTAATGCACTCCTAGAAAGGAATGTGCATGATTGTACCGGTTGAAGGTAAATCCAACACCTCGATAGCTCATCTAGTCACCTCCCAATATTTGCTCAATTATTTAGACACCTTACTCTTTATCCCAAAGCAAACACATGTATATATCCCGCTCTCCCGCTAAAATTTCTCTCAAGTGTATTAGAAGGCAATTTTCTTCTATGTTTTGTATTACCTTGGGAACTCTTCCCTTGTAGCAAGTGTTCTCATGTTGGAAAGAAGGTTACTCAAAAAAATCAATATACGTAGGGAGACCTTAAGACTTTTTTGTGGTGTTATATCCTTTCCATGTCCATCCACATTATGGCCTCACAAATGGACAACTCTTCACACATTTAGTTCTACAACAATATTATATCTTTGTCCTACCTTGTTATGATAACATACCATCTATTCTATATGAAAGCATTCAAAAGATTAAACAATCCTTTACATGTCTAAGACCTTTCACTTATACCACATCAAGTGGAATATCATTTCCATAATGCATTCAAATCTAATAAGCTTATTAATTCAAATATCAAATCTCAATTGAGGGAATTTCTTTACCTAAACACTCTTTAGTATTTATGCAACATGAGCACAAAAAATTCCCTACCTACATGGCTACCATCAATTTATCTGGATAAGCTACTTGATTAGTTAATGCATTATAGAGACTCCTATACTCTTTTAACCAACTTCTCAATCAACATGTTATTGTCTCCTCTTTCTTCATAGCAATGGCTTTCATATGCAATAGTAGCATCTAACATCTTCAACTCATGCTATCATCCCTATTTCACATACATAATCCATCATTATTCATATTTGATTATCATAAAATCTTTGTGGCACAAAAAATTCAACAAATCGAGTCTTTGTCTATAAGCATATTATATATATTCGTAAGCTTTTCCATATGCACCAAGCATTAAATATCAACATGTGTATTAGTGCATATGCATTCTAGCTGTGTGGTCTCTTGCATTTTCAATAGTGACACGTGCTTTAAAATTAATAACTTAAAGTAGCCCTCTCATACTAAGATATATATTAATGCACAAGTTAAGAGCTAGCAAATACCTCCTCATTATCATGCTTTCCTCGTGCTGACCATGCTCATTATTTCCTTCTACAACAATTTCATCAACATCCTCTAACTTCTTGTAGCATTTTCTACCTTCCCTTGTTAACTTTGATAGTCCTCAAATGCCACTAGATTCTTTCACATTTTGTGCTCTCGCCCGATCATTGTTGATTCCTTTCTGTGGGAACTTTTCAGCCAAGTCCAACTTGCTACTCCACATTTCTAACCCATAGTGGCATTAACCTAGTTACTTAGGTGATATTGCTAAACTTTACCTTGCCCAGCACCTTCCAACACTTATAGGTCATATTTATTGCAACATAATATTGATGTTGTAGTCTTACTAGCTCCTCTATAGAAATTTGACTTGAATCTTAACTTTACTAATATATGTTCTAGCACAATGTAATGTTTCACTTTATGTCATTCCAAATTCATAGAGACTCCTTCCAAAGTACACTCTATTTTGCACCTTGGGCCTTTCCGACACTTTATAACATTGTAATTAATGTCCTTCCATATTCATATAGTCTCTTTTTCAAGTTATTTTCTTGTGCAAATAATGCCATGCATATCACATGCTTTCTTAACATTTTCATTCATGTAAATCACTACAATTTTTATATTCCTCTATGATTTGTCAACTATTTATACACTTGGAGTGCACTTTAGCATTCCCCGCTTTCATCTCTCATAATTCATGCTCTCTTAGCATGACAAAATCTTTCCCTTGACATTGCATGTAGCATTCCTTCTCTACCCCCCCACATTTTGTAATATGCAATTAAAATGTGTATAATGATGGAATGGCTAGCCTAAATGTATCAGAATATTTCTATCAGCATATGCATTATTTATCTAACATAAATTAGATGAAGAAGAGAGCAACCAACTTATGCTTTTAGGATCCGTGTTGATTGCTCTCTTCTCAACTAAATTATGTTAAATAAATAATGCATATTATATCGATAGAAATCTTCCCAATACATCTAGGCCACTAGTACCTCGGGTGACATGGGTCTATCCTAACCACTACCACTAAACCCAGGTGCCTACGATGCCCCTTCCGTCGACACACGGTGAATTTATGGATTTAAACCTCGAACCTCCTCACATCTCATGGTCATCACCAATGGAGCTTCCCCTTGGGGCTAATTTTATAATTTGATATTGAATCATCCACTCACAACACTTATGGGAAGGAATGGAGTGGTACGACACTATTCCAAGAGTATGCGACACATACCCATCTAGAGATTGGTGATTGACCACATAGCTCAAGAAGGGAACACAATATCTCATGTTGGGAGGATATGTGGTTGTGATGGAAAAAGAAGAGAAGAGGTAAGGATAACATTAAATAGTGTAAGCATAATCTGCGAGAAAGAGACAGAAGCGTATGTGAGTGAACAAATGAAATTTGTGAATAGATACCAAAACCACATGTGGGGGCTAAAATTGTGACTTTTCTTGGTTTACAAAGAACCCCTAAGCCACAAAACCTATGTGGAATCATGACTAGTTAATTGTGAGGGAATTAAGTGTTGTAGCCATCTTCTTGAGCTATAGGGTTAAATGAAAACAAAGTGAAATATTTTTTCATATACACACAAAAAGCACTAAGGTAAAGTACCATGGGAATATAGGCCTTCGGGAGGAACTCCCTTTCGTGTCAGGCATACCTAAAGTGGTAACATATCGAAAAAGATAACATGCCTGACGTCCGATAGGTGAAAGGAAATATACCATCCTCATGCATGAAATGAGAGTATCCTTCATGTTCCTAAATTGAATTTTGCTGAACTTGAGTATATTTTCCTTAAGGAACCAAAAGTGTCTTTCAAGAGCAATTGCAAGAAGGACTGTAATTTGCTTGTGCCTACGATTGTGTGGAGAGTGATCGCCCTTTCTTTAGTTTCCAATAAGCTATTGTGAATCAAATAAGTGTATAAAATTCTTTTTATGTTAATAATTGATGTTTAGTTGTTCAAATTTTATGATGATAGTGAAGCTGACTTGATTGATCTGGAATTTGGATTGGGGGCAAAAATTTCACAAAAAATTCATAGTGCTTAGAATCACACCAAACCAGACTACTGACCAACTCGAGTTCGTGCCAAGAATCTATGGAATTTGTTTTACTCAAAATAGACTCCGTACAAGGAAGTTAGATCCCACTGATCAAAGCAGCAGTCAGGAACAAATTAAAAAACAACAACAAATGAGGTCAGCTGTAAAAAATTTGGGTTTTCCTCCAATTCCGCCAAATGATAGGATGACAAGTGTGTGACTTGAGGGCTCAAATTTCAGGCACATGTCAATTTTTATTGGTTTTTTAATAATCCAATAGGAAGAGGACACGTGGCAAGCCCGAATGCCGCCACGTACCCCAAAATTTGGGTTTTCCTCCATTTCGCCCAATGACAGGATGAAAATGTCTAACTCTCGAGTGGCTAAAATTTATGGGAAAATGTCACTTTATTGGATTTTAATCAGTCAATAGGAATAGGACATATGGCAAGGCTCGAGGCCGCTGACATGCCCTCCAAGGCATAAATTTTAGTTATAGCCCAAAGTCCAAATTTTCATATACATGGTCGAATTTTATGAAATATCTCTAACAAAAATTTTGGGTGGAGGTCAAGTCTAACTCCACGACCTCCCCCACACAAACACATAACACTACCACTATGCCAATACAATCACACTTAATATACAATGGGCACACTTTGTATTTGTGGATTTGAGTTACGTTTGGTGGAGGTCGGATGGGGGCTAGCCCAAATGCAAAGGATCGTGGGACTGTAACTATGGCAAAGTAGGGCCAAAATCTAATGCACATATTAACATTTAAACCTAGGTTATTAACCCTTAAACCCGCATTAAGGCGTCAATATGAATTAATTCGGATTACTTTGTAATTGCGCTTATCTCCCACTTAATGCACACATATTTTTTAATTAAACTCAGCTAGTTTGGCAGATTTCGCTATTTTCACAGCGCTCACTCAGATTTACGGCTTTAACTCGGGAGTTTCTCCAAGCTAGTGGAGATTCCTAGAGAAAATTGAATGAAGCATAACTTTTGCAACTTTCGATTTCGATTTTGGCTCAAGAAGAGCCATTCCTAGATGATTTTGATGTTTGAGCATGATGTGTGATTTGCTGAGGCGTTGAGTACTTGCATTTTCACTTGAAGATTAAAGAAGCTCTAGGCCGTGAGAGGAGGTCGTGTCTGACTCAAGGAAGACCATTTAGTCATGGATAGTACGGAGTCTATTTTGGAGGTTTTTGGGTCTTGTTGTACAGTATCCCCTTTCCCCATTTAAAATTCGGCCACCACCTTCGGCTAAAATCCGTACTTAGTGTTCTTGAGAGCAAAACCCCCCGGGCGTTTACTTACCATCTCCGCCCTAAAATCAGTTTCGAACGTTTAAATTGTATATTTCATATATCTAGCCGAAGCCCCTTGCAACCTTTGGCCCTCCCGCCTTGATTTCTCATGTGACTCCGAGCGTACAGACCGTGCGGCCGGGAGAAACGGGGCTTAACACTTATATCCCGTGCCGCCACGTCGTCCGATCCATGTTCAATCTACTACACAGAGATCCTCGTGAGTAGGGCCCCACTCCGGCCCCGCGCGCACGACAAGAAACTAAGCAGTTTCCGCACCGCTCTTGCTCCACGCTGCGATGATCGACCGCGGCCGTTGATCCCACACAAGCAACGCCCACGTGTCCTTGGTACGAGCGGAAACCGCTCTCTCCCCCGCACGTTATTCTTCTACGATGTCCGGGCGCGCCGGATCCACCCGTCCGTCCGATCCGCTCTACCTCCATCCGACGGCGATGTGTCCCGCAGCTGATCGTGCTCATCGCTATGTCCCGCCACGTCCCACGCTCGCCACCGTGTCACCGTTTCATGTCTCCGCCCATCAACGTACTCCGCCACGCTCGTCTCCTCCGCTAGGGCTCCCATGTACCTAGTGTCTTTCCCCCCGTACTCTCATATTATATCTCTGCGTGTTATATATATATATATATATATATATATATATGCGTGTTTTTATATGTTTAATTCATAATCTATCACCATTTTTCTTCCACAACCATACCGTGTTACGTTTCGCCCATCTACTAAAACTCTCACTGAATCGTCACGCTCGTATGTTCCCGCCTTTGTCCCATGGTTGCATCATCCCATCTATTCTCACCTTCATCACTCCCGCCTTTACCCTAGTCGTGTTTTTTCTAACATTTTCGTGGTTTTGCAGTGTTCTCAAATTAAACATAGGGGACATATCAATCACCGTTGCCTCCTTTTCTAAAAATCAAGAACATACTCGAAGATGATTTCCGGGCAAAATTAAATGAAAAGAGCTGAAGCCTAAGCATGAAATGACCGTTATTAAAGAAAACACAGACATGAGAATCTCGAACCTCCAGAGAAATCCGCCCCGCATTTAAGGTCTCGTAATCCAAACTCGAACTCAAAGGTCAAGAGTACAAGACTCGCAGTTGCATGCTAGTCTCAGCTTTCCTCACGCATCGTATTTTTCTTCACTAAAGGCATCCCACCGTATATATTTTATTATTTTCGTTTTGTACATAAGGAGATTTTTATCTCCTAAGATTAATCTGTGATACGTGCTGTTAGGTATATTCATTTATAGCTAGTCATTACAGGAAGAAGCTGATGTTCCCCGCCTTTCTTTCAAATTAGATCTATGAAATATGGATACCTACCTCTCCCTCCGTAAGTTTCTCTCCTCGATAAATATCAAAAAAGAAGACATTGTTAGGGTTCCAGATTTCAGTAAGCACAGCGTCAAACAGAAGACTATTGTATCCATCTTATAGACATTTCGTGATGAGTTTCCGTGAGCTCGCTGGGTCTCAGCTGAGGAGGGGTTATGACCGCATTGAGGATTCGGTCTTTCGCATATTGCAGCATGTACCTCCTCTCATGTGTTAATATATCATCCTTTTTCATGCAAAACTTTCTTCTTGTATCATGTTCGTGGGAATGCGAGTGGCTCACTAATTTGCAGTAAGGATTCATCTTAAATGGTGCCATTTTCTGAATTGGTCAAGCGCTTTAAATAGGCCCCAGAAGTGATATGATGTTCCATGTTCACTCCTTTCATACTTCGCTATATTAATGGCTTGGGCACATTTAAATTGATGCGCCCTTTTGTCAACAATATCTTCCTCATGTTTCCTCCCCCGCACGCACCCTTGATATCTCGATGTCCAATATATCACTTGAATCGGCCCTCTTTGCAGAAAGCGGTCTCTTAGTCAAGTCTGATACTATCATGGTCGAAGTTTTACTCTGATGTCTTTACTTTATTCCTATCTCGTATCACCGACATCGAAAGAAAATTTGGGATCAATTCAATCTATTTCACTTCTTGCTATAGAAACAAGAGATAGCAAGTGAATCCCTGACCGACAACCCAAACTATAAAGGACTCCTTGCTATATTAAGATGTCCTAGGCACCGGTCTAGTGGCATCTCTAGACCGTCTCTGGCGGAGGGTGACAAAATCATCCACAACATCTTTCTCTCGGCGCCGTTGCCGGAATGCGAATTCTAAGAACACTCGCTCTCCGGGTTTTTCGACATTTTTATTTCACTCTCTAATCGTGCAGGCACAGCAGAGGTGAAGAGTTGCGCATTTCTCACCTTTAGCGACTCCACTCGGTCCTTATTTGATAAATCTCATTAGTAGTCCCGGCTCCTCGTAGTGTCGCATTTGAGGTCGACATGCACCCAACCGAAAACACCCTACGTATCCGACCCGAGAAAATTATTCATAAAAAAGTCCGGAAGGAGAGGAAGTCATCGCGTGTCTGAAAATCCCGAGTGTTCTGTTTCGAAGATTATCCGCCCTCTTCTTCTCAAGAAGTTAGAACTAAAATCCCGAAGTTTATCTAGAAACCTCACGTAGGGGAAATACTTTATTTGGGGAAGAACCTTATCCTGCTTACGAGGTCTGAGGAAATTAAAGAGGTCACCGAAGTAGCTCCCGTCAACCGAGAACTATTCTCGTCTCACACTCGTACCTCTGTCCCGAATATATTCCCATTGTCATTCACACTGCCGATTTCTCACCCCTCTCCCTTCTTTTGTTTCTGATCATAGTGAAACCCCCACCGCTCCAATGGCCAATGTTCCCGCTTTTCTCCCAACAAATACGCTCCTCCCGCCTTACCCCAAGTGCTGAACGATATGCCACAGGATTATCCGAAGATTCCGCCAAGGTTCAATGGTGAAAATGATGTGATGCTCGTAAACATCTCGAGACCTTCGGCTTCTGTGCAAAATTTGAATGTTGAACACCGGATGTGGTTTTGAGATTATTTGTGCAGTGTGAAGGTGAAGCTAGAAAATGGTTTAAAACATCGGGTAATCGTCCCGCAACAACTGGATCGATGGAAAACGTTTTCCTCGGAAGTGGGGAGAAAAGAAGGGATTTTGGAAATGTGCCTTACCGAGCTAAATACCATCAAGAAGAAACAAAGTAATGAAGGGGTATCGTAATTCATCAAAAGATTCAACAAGTTATATCTAAGCTTACTTTCTGAAATGAAGCCAAATGAAGCTGCGCCAAGATAGTTTTCATAGCGTACTTTTGATTTTGACTTTGGATTTTTCCTTAAGAGAAAGAAAGCCCGCCAATCTAGATGATGTACAACCGCATGCTCTGAACTAGAAGCGAACTTTTGCCTCCACAGAAAGGTTAAAAGGGAAAATTGAACCGTGATGCTTTAAGGAAAGGAAAAGAAGAGGTTTCACCTCTAACTCAAGCAGCGGATTCAGATAAAATGGATGAAATAAGTAAGATGATAAAGAAGATGGTCAAGATGGAATCGGAAGCCAAAAAATGCGACCCTAAAAACTATTACAATGCTCCAAACACAGGATATGATCCTCAAGATAGAAAAACCTCCACGGCAAATATCTACCAGAGACGAGCAGGAGCAAAGAAGATCGTGTACCTCACCCCTAGACTGGAAGGACCAGCAGACACTCCACCTGAAATGCAATGCAGTGGGTTAGAAGTCTCACTTGGCCTTTTCAAATAATGATGATAGGGAGTGCTCACGAAGCGTAAGATGAAGAAGCTTTTAGATTGACTCATTACCGCAAGCAATTTGCTGATTTCATGAAGCCCACTTCAACGTCGATATGACTCCTGATCCTCAAGGAAGAGGATCTAACTCAGGAGCAAGAGGAAGAAATACCTCGCAAGAAGCATCGATCGAAGGAGTCAAGAACCAAAAAAGAATGTTGAAAAAGGTAAGAATTTCCCAAATACCCCTTACATCAAATGATCAAATTCCTCCTCTTCAAAAAGTAGGCGGGCCTTCAATGTCGAGCGTTGTCCCAAAGTGGTCAAGTCCTCTCGCTGAGAATAAGGAGTCAAAAGAAGTAATGATGAAAAGTCCACATCTCGCTTTTAATCCGCAAAAAGAGCTCTAAAAAAATTAAGATTCCCGTTCCCTCCGATCGAATTGTTGAAACAAAATGTCGTATATCAGCGCTCTCCGTGTCACCTCTTTCTATGCCTCTTCCCGAACCACAAATTGCACCCCGATAGTCTAAATCTTCGAAGAAGAAAGACCTATGGTAGTCTTCGGCCCACACGCTGAGGAGATAGAATCCCTTCAACTCCTCCCTTTTATGTGTCCCTCAGTTCATGACCTGCCGCTTCACACTGTATGCTGATTCGGGAGCCTCCCATAATCTTGTGTCTCGTCCGTCATGGAGCAACCAGGACTCGCAAATTACAAGACCATATAAAGATCCGTATTCATTTGATTCTAAAAGGGTTAAATGCTTGGGAATGATTAAAGATTTAGTGGTCAATCTAGCTCAAATCCTCAGCAAAAAGTGTGGTCATGGGATATTATGGCTCGATATCCCTACCTCTCGGTATGGCTTGCCGTGTCAAGGTCCCGTACTAAGATTGGGGGATCCATTAAACTCGATTTAACATAGTGACATCGTTCCCGGCTTTGGTGGGTCGGAGAGGCCGTAGTAGAGACATGATTGTTTGATGGCACCACTAGATATCGTCGATAATCTGTCCCACTTATAATAAAGAGACTTCTCATGTTTGTGTGTTAGAAGAGAGTCAAGACTACGCACATGAATCTCCCTCTCGGTCAATTCCAAGCCGAGCAATCCAAGAAAGGCCGTGAATCGAAGTATGGACTTTGCATTTTGATGGAGCAAATTCTGTGAAGGTAAATCGGAGTCAGTATTATTAATCTTCCCACAGAAAATGGGTGTCACTGCCTTTCAAACTAGAGTATGAAGCTGCAAACACGTAGCCGAGACGAAGCTTTGTTATTGGGCCTACAGGCATGTTAGAAACATGGGCATTCAATGTCCAGTGTTTGGGACTCTCGAGCTAGTAGAGATGATTAAGAATGAGTGCCAACTAAGCATCCCCGCTGTCAGAGACATATAGAAACGAAGTATGGGATATGATAGAAAATTTCTTCTTAGCATTTAATATACGCACATGCTCCTGGAGCAATGCTAGTAGTTACTACTCTCCTTTGCCGTGGCTACAGAGCACGCTCCGACCTCCTCGTAACCTACTCAGTTAAGATATGAAGTAGAGGTACGTTATAGTACCATCTATCCTGTATAATATTAAGAACATTGGCAGTGTCTTTGAAGATGACTAAAAGTGATGAAGAGATTCATGGAGACAAAGTGGGAGAATTCACAGCATGGAAATCGATGACATGAGCGAGAAATGAAGCCTGAAAATATTGTCAAGGTAAATGGGAAGAGAATATAGCAAAGAAATAGGAGTCATAGCAGGAGCCAAATGTCATCCCTAGAGGACTAGTACCTTCTAGAAAGACTATTCAACAAGAATGATGTCCCCATGCAGCCAAACAAAGCAGAGAAGAAGATCAAATGAGAGATTTAAATTTGGGTACCGCTACCCATCCCAAGATTGTTAGATTATCTAAAAGAATCTCTAAGAATATAAAGAAAAGTATTTGAAGTTATTTCCACTTTATAAAGATGCTGGTGCTTGGTCCTATGAGGACCTAAAAACTTTGATGTAAATATCATACAAAGACAAGATCCCACCTCAGTGAAGATGCAAAGCCATACAAACAGGAAGTCGTGCAAATTAACTCCTCTCGCTTCTTCCCTCAATTGAGAAAGAAATTAGAAAATTGTTGAAGGCCAAAATAATCAGCTCCTTGAGGGACTTTTAATGGATAGCTAATCTTTGTCCCCGTCCGAAAGAAGAACGAGAAATCAGTTATGTGTAGACTTCCGCAAATTTGAAATGAGCATCTCTCAAAGACAACTATCCACCGCCTAAAATGGATCATATCCTGCGAAGGGTGGTGGAGCATCCGATCGTCAATGATGGATGGATTTTCACATAGCACGGTAGCCGCTTTTCCCAAAGATCGGGAAAGAAGACCGTGCTTCACCACGCTATGCGAACCTTTTGATGTATGCAAGGATGCCATTTGACTGATTAATGCAAAAGTACTTTTTCAAAGGGCAATGGATATAGCCTTTGTGGGAGAACAGACAAGTTTCTCGGTAGTGTACTCTCGATGACATCACTTGTTTTCAAAGAATGATGATGAGCATATTGTGCATTTAAGAAGAACCTTTTGAAATGCAGAAGGGTACGGCTTTCCTTTAATCCTCAAAAAATCTCTCGTTTGCTTTAGACGAAGGGAAAACTCTAGACATATTGCGACTAAGTGATGGCGTGAAGATTGATCCCTAGGAGAGTTGAAGTAATAAATACATTCCTCCGCCAAGAAATAAGAAAGAAGCACAGTGTTTTTGGGCCAAATAAACTTTTTAAGGAGATTCATTCCTAACTATGCTGAGATAGTTAGGCACATTACTAATATGTTGAAAAAAGGACAATGAAGTTAAGTGGTCCCGTGGAGTCTAGGGATGCATTTACAAGAATTAGCAAGCATTTGCGTTTAAGCTCCCGTAGTAAAAGTGAGCGGATTATAGTGAAAGCCATTTATGGTATTTTCATTTGCTTCACCACATATACAACTCACGATGCGTTATTGCGTAAAATGAAGAAGGATATGAACAAAGCTCTCCAGTAGCTATCTCTTCAAATGAAAGCTAAGGATGTTGAACTAAAGTGATAATACACTCGAGAAGCTAAAGAGCGTATGCGCAAAGTCCCTCAAAAGCTTTCGTAGCTGTATTTTGCAATCCCATATCGTCGCTATGTTCCCACAAGCAAATTTCGTAAAAGACATTCTAGTTCGGTGGAGACAAAGGAGGGTGTATGGGAAGATGGATCGCAAAATCCAGTGAGTAAGATCTAGATATAAAGCCTACTAAATCGATCAAAGGACAAAGTGACCTTGCCAAGATGTTATCTCGAATCTAATCATCAAGCTTTCGGGCGCATTAGTCTTGTCCATGATGGCAAATGAAGAATCAGAAAAGGGAGAGGAGCAACATGGACTAGAAATGGCCAAGCACAAAAGGTGCATGTGAAGTATCTCGACTAGTCCATGGTACAAGCAAATAGTTGAATTACCGTTGCACACTTAGTTGTCCTCCAGTGATGTGACAAGGCAAATCCACAGAGCCAGTAAGGATGAGATCCTGCATATGTCATCATGCCAATGGACAACTCTATTGGAGAGACCCTTTGGGTATATTGTCATGTTATGTCTCAGCAAATATGAAGTGCGAATATAACGACTGCATTCCATGAAGGAATATGTGGAGGACACTACAAATGCACCGAGGGCTACTACCAATAAAATCTTGAAGGTCAAGTTTTTACTGCCAAAAATTATATTCAGTATACTTTTGTCTGGGTCGTAACATGTGGACAAAGCGCTGTCAAAGGTTTGCAAAAAGACAGAAAGCTAAGATCTTTCGCTCTTCGATTCCCCGTGCATGTAAATGAACCCTGCAAATGATTAGATTTTATAGGAGAAATACACTCCACCACTGCAAATGCCTAACATAAATGGATACCGACAAAGTTTCTTACAGATTATTTTACTAGAAAACGTGGAAGCCATACCTACAAGAAGGGCTGCCGTATGCCGTAGACCAAGTGAATAGTAGACAATATCATATCTAGGCTCGTCAGCTCCAGAGTACTCAGTAACTCATAATGCTCAAGCTTTTAAGCCCTACGCATTTGTAAATTTCTCGCCTACAGTATATAATATTGTATTAACTCATTCCACAGACAGACATACAGTGAACAGGCGCAGCGTTTAATCATCCAATAAAACTCCTCTGGCGTGAGGGCCCTCAAGAAAACACATAGCCGAAAATCGAAGAACTCGGACTCTCGCCTGAAGTTTTCTCCTCGTGGCAAACAAGATAATCCAGCGAAAAGAGCAACAGCAAGTCTCCACAAGAGTCGGTGTGGATGGGCGGGAGCCACAGATTTCCTGCATACTGCATCGCCAGGCAGACGTTTTAGGCAGTGAAAATCAAGAAGAACCGGATGAGATGATCGAAGAATTTATCAAGCTTAGTAGAATTGGAGGAGATGAGGAGGGAACCGAAAGTAGACCAGTAGACTAATAGAGTACCAAGAAAAAAGAAGAAAGTCTTTCCGATCGCGACGCAAAAGATAGGAATTTTCAAGCTCTGCGACCTAGTCCTCAGGGATGTTCGGCAGTAGCTAGTAAAAGGCAAGCATGCTAAATTTCGATCCATTAATATGGTTCTAGGCCGCTCAAAATAGCTCGAGCCGGGGAGGAAATAACACTTTCTATTTAGAAAATCTGCTGTAGGCGAATTGTTGGATCGCTCGTGAACTGGCCAATTCCTCAAGCCGTATTTTCAATTCTCGACCGCATTGGAAACGCCCGACCAGATATATTGTACATAAGTGCCGTTTTTTGGTCTCTAATTTCTATAAGGGAAAAAAGATGCCGATAAGTTACCTCGAAAAGAAAGCGTAGCAGAAATCGAACGGCCGGAATGAAAATTTTTGAATGGTCCGCAGACTTTCGGAGCATGCCCGAGGACGAGCACTGCCGTCCCTCGCATGCGGAGCCGCGTTGCAGCATAACTCCCTCCCCATTTAAAATTCGGCCACCACCTTCGCTAAAATCCATTTCGTAGTGTTTTTGAGAGCAAGCAAAAACGGGCCCCGCGTAATTCTACCATCTCCGCCCGAAAATCAGTCGTAACGTTTTAAATTGTATATTTCATAAGAGCTCCAGCCGAAGCCCCTTAAACCTTGGCCCCTCCCGCCTTGATTTTTCATGTGACGAGCTGCGCGTGACTCGCGGCCGGGAGAAACGGGGGCTTATCACTTATATATCGAGCGCCGTCGCGCCCGTCCGATCCATGTCTCAATCTACGCTGCGTCGCAGATCTGCAGAGTGAGGGCCCCACCGTCCTCGGCGGCGTTGCGAAAACCCATGGCTTCGCACCGCTCGTTTGCTCGCCGGCGGTATTTACCGCGGGCCGGCCGATCCCACACAAGCTAACGCCACGTGAGCGGTACGAAGCGGAAACCGCTCGCTCTCTCCCGCACGTTATCTTTCTTTCGCTTCGATGTCCCGGCAGCCGCCGATCCACCCGCTTCTCCGTCCGATCCGCTCTACCTCCATCCGACGCGCATGTGTCCCGCAGTTGATCTTTCATCGCTATGTCCCGCCACCACGCTCCTCACAAATGCGCCATCACCGTTTTCATGTCTCCGCCCATCAACGTACCTCGCCGACGTCGTCTCCTCCGCTAGTCTCCCATGTACCTATGTGTTCTCTTTCGTACTCTCATATTATATCCCCGCAACGTATATATATATATATGCGTGTGTTTTATATATGTTTAATTCATAATCTATCACCATTTTTCTGCACAACCATACCGTGGTTATCGTTTTTGCCCCATTCACTGAAAACTTCCATTGTTCGTTCTTCCGCCGCCACTGTATGTTCCTCGTCTTGCATTTGTCCCATGGTTGCATCATCCCATCCATTCTCACCTTCATCACTCCCCGCCTTTTACCCTAGTCGTGTTTTTCTAATATTTTCGTGCCTGCAGGTGTTTTCAAATTAAACATAGGGGACTATTATCAATCATACACCTTCCTTTCGAGAAATCAAGAACATACCAAGATGATTTCCTGTGGGCAAAATTAAATGAAAAGAGTCAAGCCTAAGGCATGAAATGATCGTCATTAAAGAAAAACACAGACAGAGATCTCGCCGTGGAACCCTCCAGAGAAATCCGCCTCGCATGTCTGCGGATTCGGGACCAACTCGAATTCAAAGGTCAAGAGTAATGCAGATGACTGTGAGTCGTGCCAGCCTGTGCTCCCACACGCATCGATTTTTCTTCGCCTAGAAGGCATCCCGAAGGGATATATTTTGATTATTTTCGTTTGTACATAAGGAGATTTTTACCTCCCTAAGATCATCTCTCGTATACAGTTGTTAGGTATATTCATTTATAGCTAGTCATTCATGAAGAAGGCGCAGTATGTACCCTCGCCTTCTCTTTTCAAATTAGATCAATAAATATGATACCTACCTCTCCCTCCAAGTTTCTCTCCTCTATAAATATCAAAAAAGAAGACATTGTATAGGGTTCCGCATTTCGTAAGCAAGTCGGTGCACATGAGTATCTATCGTATCCATCTCTTGTGACATTTCGTATGGAGTTTCAGTAGCCCGTTGGCGCAGAGGAGGGGTTACGGACCGTATCGAGGATTCTAGCCTTCGCATACTGCATGTAGAATCTCTCTCATGTGTTGATTTATTATCATCCTTTTTCTCATGCAAACTTTCTTCTTGTATCATGTTCTAGAATGCGAGGTGGCTCACCAGAATTTGCAAGTAGAGGATCTCAGTCTTAAATGGTGCCCTCTCCCGGGAATTGGTCAAGCTGCCTAAATAGGCCTAGAAGTGATATGTCGTTCCACGTCTCACTCCTTTCATAACTTCTCGCTTATATTAATGGCTTAAGGATCTTCGTAAATTGATGCGCTCCTTTTGTCAGGTAACATCTCCTCATGTTCTCCTTCCCCGCACGCACTCCTTGGATATCCGATGTTCCAGTAGAGACTCACTTGAATCGGCCCTCTTTTACAGGCAGCGGTCTCTTAGGCCGTCCGATACCATCGTGCCAAGTCTGACCCGATGTTCTTTGCTTTATGTCCTGGTCGTCAGGTCTCCGCCCGTCTGAGACAGTAATTTGGGATCAGACTCAAATCTGCCTCAATTTCCTTGTTATAAACAAGAGATAGTAGGTGAATCCCTTTGACCGACAACCCAAACTATAAAGCACTCCTTGTTAGTATTAAGATGTCCTAGGCACCGGTCTATGGCAACTCTAGACCTCGCCTCTAGGAGGAGACAAATCATCCACAACAGCTGTGAAGCCAATGGATCGTGATGCAAAGCCATCGTAGCACCGTAGGTGCATGTAGAATCGACATTTCGACCATTAATCCCAAGAAGCTGCCTCGCCGCCAGTTGTGTCCATGGAGATGTAGCCTCAGGAGGGGTGAAATCCGTTGATCGCCTATCGTGTAATGTGTATGCCGTGTGTTATGCTCTCGCACTTGTTTGATGTACATGTGTTTTTAACAACGTATTAACTCAAGAATTGCTCATTACTGCCAAAACTCGACACATAAACCCGCCTCCTAAATTGGCTAACGTTTTGAGACGATCCTAAACACATTTATTTCATACCAATGAGGAGCTAGCACATCAAAACTAGTTTTCCCATATTCAAATATGATCTCAAGTGAGAATGGCCGAATTTTCCCTCTAAGAAGGGATTCCATATAAATATATGAATGTAATTTATTTTAAACATGAGTAGTGCCTGAAACTGTCTATGTTTTATAGCGAAGACTTGGTTGGAAAATTCTGCACGTACCATTTAAAAATTAATCGAATAAAAGAAATCACTAAAAAATTCATGGAGCCTATAAGTTTGTTGTACCCTTTAACTGGGCCTTTAGAGCTGCTAGTGATGTAAGTGGTGAGTATTTCCGTAAAGTAGCAACCATGGAGCATAGGGCATGTTCAAGTTGGGAAGATTAAGCACTCACCTTTTGGACTATCATGAACTGGGAAAATTATCTCAGTATGTAGACACATCGATGTAATATGATGCTTTAATTGTCTCTAGTACATTCTAGTGGTGTAACCATATTCCCTTTGCTCTCGATGATATCCTAAAATGTCTCGAGTCATACCTATAGATACTCTGGAGAAGTTAACGCTATAATATAGCTTTGCTGAGGAATTGAATAATTATCTTAACCATACTATCTTCCGAGCTTTAATTCCCTTTTGGAATTTCTAGAGAGAAATAAAACTACTTATATCTATGCAAGACAAATATCAAACCTAAAATAGATAATCAAGTTTAAATTTCTTTTATCAAAATTTTGGCGTATTTAGCATGAAAATGGTTTAAGAGGTAATCAAACATAAAGGTTTCGTTAAAGTACATCCTCTCCCATTTGGTGGAAAAATTGCTTTTTTCACCTATATTTTTGGTGTGACAAGAGTTGATAGTAAAATAAAGCAAATGTAAATCTCTTGATTTACCATGTGTAAAATTTTTTTGTACAATATACATACCATGAGTTAAAACTTCTTATTTTTTCCTTTTCTCATAATAAGAATTATTTACATCTTGACAAAAATATATTTATGTTAATGTTTTGAGATTACGAGATATTATTTACATCTTGACAAAAATATATTCATGTTAATGTTTTGAGATTATGAGCTAAAATTTAGGCCCTGCAGCAAAGTGGAAAGTGAAAATGGTTAATGCAGTATCTCTATGCAAGTTAGATGGCGTAAAAGTTTCCTCATCCATGCATGCCCAAAGAATTTGGGTATCTAGTTAATTACTTTGATAGGTGGGGTATACATTGGAAAAAGAGTATTGGATTTTTTAGAGTGTGTCAGTTATAAATATAAAGCATATATTTAAGATTTAATAAAAAATAATATTTTTAATTTTTATTATTTAATGAAAAGTTATAATTGAAATTTATATAAATGGAGTTTTTTTCCACTATTTGTGTTATTAAAAAGTTTTTTTTAGCTACGTGGCTTACTTCCAAAATCTCAAATTTGAATTTTTTCAAACCTAAAAATTAGCCACGCAGTTTGCTTCCATCCTAAGATTTGAATTCTTACAAGACATACTCTAAAAATTTGAATAGCCATATAATTTACTTCCAAACCTAAAAATCAGCCACTCATTTTGCTTCGGACTAAAGATTTGATTTGACATGTTGCCACGACTGTCTTTCTAGCTTTGTATTGGTGGTCCTAAGCCATAAAAATATTTTAACTTATATGGCTAGGTACATAAGCCATGCTGGTAATTCATATGGATGAATTGTGTTGGAAAATCTCTCCATACCCACACAAGGTGAATATTATAATATTATATATTTTAAAGTGTTAATTTTTTTTAATAAAATAATGTTTGATCTTTAGAAAAGAAAGTCCAATTTATTTTGACCTCGCACGTAAATAATCAATAATAAAGTTTATAGTGAATGAAGGAAAAAGGTGGGTAATAAATTAATATTTATCTTTTTTGAGATTTGTCTCCATTATTTAAATGGGCATGATGTAATAAAATAATAAAAGTTGTTGGAAAACGAAAAGGTCTTTTGCTTTAAATAGATAAAATAAAGTGAGATCCACCCATTAACTTTGGACACGAAATTAAACATCCTTTACATAGTTTCATCCAAAAAATTTCTCTAAAAAATAGTAAGTAATTGTCGAGGAAGAAGCATGAACACATAGCCCTAGCCCTAGTGCCACACTAAGAATGGGCCAAGTTTTATATCATGAGAAAGATTTTGATGCATAGGAAGATGATGGAGGCTTTAGAAGTGGGATTTGAAGTGATTAAAAAGAAAGTGAAAAATTATAACCCACACTCTCCTCACTATGGATCTAGGTTTGGGTGTGTGAGAAAGGGGTATTAGAGCTTTAATTTTCTTTCAAGCTATTGAATATGAAAATTGGTACCCCATATCCTTAATAAGGAATTAAGGGACTACTTATGTTACAACGTTGTATCGCAGTCAGTGATTCCAACACTAGGCCTTGCAGGGTTAGAGATAATACCACCGAGATGAACTTGGAGCAAGAGAGAGAAATTTCTATTATGTTTTGCAGTAGCATTAGTACCGCCTAAACTTGATATTGAATAGAAAGTATTGTTTCTTGAAGTGGAGAAACTATGTGGAAATAATCCTTTATCTGAAAAAGAGGAGAGATGATCGGAGAAGTTTTCCTCGAAGGTTGGTTTTAGGAGTCTCATCTCTGTGATGAATGATGTTGATATGGAAATTGTGAAGGTGTAAATAAAACGAAGTGGAAATTGTAGTGGATGCATATGGATGGTGTACATGAATTTTTTGATGCCTTGGTTTAAGACAATGTCAGAGTGCATCGCTAAGATGGATGTCGTGATAGCGCCATACATAACTATGCCTAGAAAGGCATTTCATCCTTGGATGACGATGTGCTGCAATGAGTGTAGGTAGTCAAGCAAAGCTGATTAGTGTTGGGGATGAGAAAAGTCCTTGCATTATATTTGTAAAAGGAAATCTCCTGAGTTAAAAGGCATTTGTTTTGCTGCTGGAATAAGTGTCCTCGATGGTTGAGGCACGGTGCCTTGATAAAAAGGGGATAAGAATGGCTGGGGAACATGCAATATGGATTTGGTTAATGCATCTCATAGTTAGGCAATGCGCCAGATCGTATCAAGCTGAAATGCACAAGGAAATATAAGGATCAACTAATTTGTTAAGCGAGCACACTGCTTTGATAGTGTCTGGGTAGATCTCAACGTTTCCTAGGTTTCTTTGAGTGAGATGGCTGTGTGGCACATGGTTCTTATGTGTGCAAAAATATGCAAGAGAAGTGACTTTTCTTGGAAAATAAATCCATAAAGATTGTTTACGAATGAGAAAGAAAAAAATAGACAAATTCAATAAATTAGTTTCATTTTAAAATCCAAGTAAAAGAATTGTGTGTGAGGTAATGCACACAGTATGCTTGGTATGAGCATATGAAGGTATTTTTGGAGCAAAACCTAAAAAGTATTATTGCACTTGAATAATGCATGAACCGGTTTGAATGCTTATATGAGTATGAAGCATGAGGAGATCCTAACATCAATAAGATCAAGTTGTGGTATATCGACCATATATGAGGATGTATGCCTAATCCAAGATGATAAGATCCTCAATAAAGTCGATGACGAGTAGCATGCACAGTATGCAGTGATGTTGATGTGCAAATCAAATTTCCTCATGAAGAGTAAATGTTATTGGTAAGTGTGCCTATGTGGTTTTCTAGCAGAGGAATGGAAAATCTTTGATGGATGCCTCTGATTTTTAAAAGAGGAAGCCCTCGACATGCCTATGAGACTTGTTGAAGTCCAAAATCTAATGGAAGAGATAATAAGGGCAAGTAAGAAAGGTTGCTCATGATATGTGGACGAGAACTTTGAGGTATTATTTGGAATAGGTTCTCTCATAAGTGTAATAATCATCATCGATGATAAATAAACCAATTGGGTGAGTCTCGTCACGAGAGGGTTAAGAATTTCATATTGTAGAGAGAAAGGTTAAGGCTCTCAAAAAGTGAATTCAAAATTTATAAGCCTCATGCCGATACTATAAGAAAAGCATGTCCAAACATTAAAATTAATAAAAGCTGGACATATTGTTAAGTTATCCTTAAGGAGAGAGGATGACACGATATACAAAGTTTGATTGAATCTCTCTTATGAAGTGCAAGTTTCAGTATAGAGATGATGTGAAGGCCAACAGTGTAGAGAAAGCTAGTTAGGATCAAAGAAAATTTCTTAGTGAGCCTGATCATGACTCGGATCGAAAGCTGAATACAAGATAGCAAGTCTTGATCTAGGCCGATGTGAACAAATGGACAATGGAGTCCCGGGTAAGTGCAAAAGATTGCTAAAGGACTACTTGAAATGATTATTTTTAAAATGGTTGTTATGCATTCTCTTTACTGAAAAATGCTAAACTATGAAATAATCTACACTTGAGCAATGCTTAGTTTATTGATAATATGTGAATGCACAATCAGAAAGTATCAAAGAAATGGAAAATTTAGTGTACATGACAATTAAATTTGTTGTTTTTTTAGAAGTGCTATAACACATGTTTCGACTAAAAATTGATGTGTTATTGAACTTTTCCATAAGTGAAAAGTTTTAGACCATTCCGAGCTTTGATATTAAAATATCTCATAGGAAATGTGATTTTAGGGAATAGAAGTGTCCTACAACCATTAAAAGGAGTCTCAAGGATAATGAGAGAACGGGAAATCTTGTTAAGAAACTAAAGGAGTGAGGACGATTCCTTGAAAAATAAAACAAAATCATAAGCTATGTATGCATAGTGACGAAAACAATGTGAAGCATGGAAAATCAACCAAACTAAAATAAAATACTAGGGTAAAGACTTTTCCTGTAAGACAAAGCTCAGGATTTGCTCGATATCACTTAAATAAACGAAACAGAGAGGGAACACACAACATGGGTATGGTTAAGGCGTAGAAATTTCCAAGAGATAAGGTGGTAGAAATCCTAGAAATTATGCAAGTTGTCACGATGGACTACAATTAGTATTTAGTGAGTAAAACAATCACAAATCAATGAGAATTTATGGTGCATAATGCATTAAAGGAATGCATGGATATGAATGATGATAAGAGCGTTTTTATAAGGCACAAGAAGAGTCACCCGAATTGGATCATTATGTTGTTTTTCATCCGCTTTTATGCTAGAGTGGAAAAAGTGGAGGAATAAGCTCACACTTAGCAGGATTAAAAGCATGAACCTTATGGGCAGAATTTTTATGCATCAAAATGAATTTTGTTGGGGGTATATATATGCTTTAGTGAGACACTTTTTTCGTATTCTACTCACAAAGACCTTTCTAGCGATGCAAGAATGGCTTCTAATCAAAGTTCCCAGTAGTGCAAAATCTATGCCACACAAAAAGTTGACCTTCTTGTTTTCGACCACCATAATTTGAGAGGATGTCAATATCACGTAACGACCATTATTCATGGAAAATGGGATAGCCATGTGATTATGATGAAGAATACTCTATAAGAGTCCATAGTGTGACCTTTTCAGTAAGAGTTGAGGCGAAGCCAAACCTAACCGTTAGTAGACTATCAAGCCGTGTTATAATTGGGCCACCAGTGAGGAAAAGGGGTTCCATTCCTTCGAATGCATTTGTTCCCATAGATGAGACAGTTAAGAGGGGATAGGATATAGTAGAAAACATAGAAAATTTGTGCATTGTATTAGCCCAATGGGACACAAACCATGCTTTCTTTGTACCTCTTAGCCATTTTCTATTCAAAGAAAGAGAGTAGAGGGTCGCCTTCCAACCGGGTTTTCCACTGCCTCTGCAGGGTTTACCAGTGTCATATCTTGTGCTCAAATCGTGGTTTGTGAGTTTTTATTTTTGTTTTTTTCTCTCATTTTTTGCAAGGCTTTAATTTTTAATGCATACACAATTAAATGAAATCTACAAATCCAAAAATCTAAAGATAAATAAAATCCTAATAGTGTAGGTTTTAAACATAAAATATAGTTTTATCAGTATATGTTGTGACAGACACATCTAGTGGAATATCCACGCTAGTTTATGGATCATAATGGTATAAAATCATGTTTATTTGGGTATATTTTTGTGAGATTTTAGCTCTTAGATCAGATAGGTCAAAAGTCATAAAACCCTCACCAAGCATCTGACGTAATTTGTGAATGACCCTCAGTGATCCTACAAAGGAGAGGTTTTTGTGGTCGGAAGCTCAAGTTGTAGATATAAGCCATAATATTAATCTCCTCATGTCAACCCCGAGTAATAAGTTCACAATACTTTTGGAGAATATAGGGGTTATAATGCATAAGACACATGTAGGTAGGGAGATCTGAGACTGAGAAGAAACAAAGAACCGACCGAAGAAAGGGACTCGAAAAAAATCAACCCAATTTCGATGGTCATGAATCATTCATGCCACCTCCTACTCAAAATGAAAAGCGAAGGTCGACATCAAGCTCGTACTCGAGGTGAGATCGATGCTTTGAATCTAAATCAATAGTTGCAAAAATAAAAAATGTAGCTGAAAGTGTCCATCATATTGAGGAAGAATTAAATATTTCATTTCGGCACGACTTTTAAATTATTGGGCTACATGTCCCGACTTGGTGGGAAATCCAGCACAAAGACCTTGAGGTTGGAGGTAGACCTCAGAGGAAGAAGTGGTAGGACTTAAAAAACCCTCATAAAGTCATAGTTTTACCCTATTAGGTATGTATAGGAGCAAAGTGGATCTAGTGGAAACTACTTTAGGTAGAAGTAAGGGCAGAGTGTACAAGAGTATACCACATAGTTCATAAAGATGGCCATAATGTTGGGTGTCTCCCTCAAAGAACCAAAAAAGTAAACCTCTACATCTCGCCCGTACAACCATATGGGAAATAAAGTGATGTTTTTTCAAGCCCAAATCGTGGACAAGGCTCGTAGTACAGTGGACAATACTGTGTGAGAACATATGCCTGCAAGAAAGGGAAAATCAAGTGATCCAAATATAAGAAGGGGCAATAGGATGATTCTAAGTAAGGCAAGAACAAGTGGAAATGGGGAAAGATAAAAAGGCTCGCAACCACAACACACTAGTGCAAATATCCTAACAACCACCGCAACATTGACAACCATACAAAGGAGAACTCGCTGGGAAGTCAGCATCCATAGCTTAACATGACGAACAAAAATAAATTGAATAAGCACAAAATATCACGACCACTAATTCAAGTAACTAAATTTGAAAGTATTTTACATGTGGATGAGAAGATAATCTATATCTCCAATGCAAAAGGAGGTGAATATGCATAACCTTCAACAATAGGAAGCAAAAGAAATGTGGCCAAACTCTTCCACATAAAGATACGTGTCAATAAGGAAAAGGTTGATGCTCTATTTGACCTCACATTACGAGTGAAATTCTTTCACCGCAACAGAAGCTAGTAAACAAATTGAATTGGAATTTTTTGACTCATCCAAAGCCCATACCCACTTGGATGGGTAAATAAAGATGCAAATATGAAGGTAACAAAATAGTGCAAAATTAGATTTGCCATCGTTGCTGATTTTATTTCGAGTGAAGTAGAACTAGATGTAACTCCCCTCGATGTATGTGGGATCCGTGTTTGGAAGTACCTACATGTTCATGCAATATGCAATATTCACGGAGAGTCGAATGACATCGACTCGACAAAGACCTCCGAGGTTCCAGGGACATACTCCAATGACTAAGTGGGAGGAATTTAAAACCCTATAAAAGTCATAGTCTTACCCTCTGGGCATGCATAGACCGTGATCCAAAGCAGCACTACTTTAGGTAGAAGTATAAGTTGCATTGTATGTAGGAGCATGCTACAAAGTTCATAAATATGGCCATAATGTTGGGTATCTCGAAGGAACCCAAGTGAAAATCCAAGCATCCGTTCTAGCATAACCATGTGGGAAAGCAAGTGATGGTGTTTAAGCTCAGCATTTGATGGAAAAGGCTTGTGTACAGGCACAATACTTAGAGAACATATCAAGAAAGGGAAATCAAGTGGATCCAAACATAAGGGGAAATATGATGATTCTAAGTACGGGAAGAATAAGTGGAAAGGGGAAAGATAAAAGGTAAACCGACCGATTAGAGTAACCAACTTTGGTGCCACCGATGGGTTTTCATAGCTTAATTATATTAGATATCATTTCTTTCTGGATCCACGCGATTAAGCAAGTCATTCATCTATGACCATTTCCTTGAGAGGTTTTCAGAATCGGCTAATTTCTCATGATGCAATGGTCCACTTACCCGATGCAATGAGTGCTAAGTGGACTATTCAAAAATCATGAGAAATTAGTCGGGCCATCAGGACTACCTACCATGGAAATGGTCATACATGAATGAATTACTTAACACACGCTTGAATCACATGATATCACCCTGTGAAAGCAAGCTTCAAATGTGGATGAGAATATCATCTATATGTCACTTTGCAAAGATGGAATCTACATAACCTTCCTACCAATAGGAAGCGAAAGAATGTGGTCAAACTCTCTTCCACATAAAGATACAAAGAAGGAAATGCATTCGATGTTCTATTTGGATTCAAGAACACACAAAAATTTAAATTGCAATCAAGTAGGCTAGTCAACAAAATGGAATTGGAATTTTGTGATCATCCAAGCCCATACCCATTTGGATGGGTAACAACATGCAGAGTCGAAGGTAACAAAATAGGGAAACATTAGATTTTCCATCAATGTTGATTTTTTTATGAAGCATAACTATATGTAACTCCCCTTGATGTATGTGGAGTCATGTTTGGAAGTCCCCACATGTACATGCAATATGCTATATTCACATGGAGATTCAAACGACACCGACTTCCTCAAGGATGGAAACTTAGTTCTACCTATCAATACACATAAAGGCAAGTTGAAAATTTTGTGGGCAAGTGCCAACCAAAAACCAAGAAATTGATCAATTCTAGTAAGAAGTATGTTTGTACTATTTTTAAGAGATAATCAATCCGTAGATGAGTCTCAGAAAGAGGAAAATCATCATTGGAGGGGTGTACTAAGAGACAAAAATAGCAACTAGTAAGACTTGATATAGGAATATATGGATGTGTTTAGGGAGCCAAAAGGGTTAACACCCAAGAGGGAAATGGAGTACGAGCTACAACTATTGCTGGACTCCCAATTGAAAAACATTGGGATGAAGTATACATAGTTTGTTATGGAATCAAGTGAGTGTGAAGAAATAGCTACAAGGTTTTCATTTCGACCACGTGACATCACCATGTGGGTCACCCATCATCAATGTTCCAAAGAAGTAGATGGGACTCTGAGGATGGTATTGAATACAGTGGCGTTGAACAAAATCACTCTCACAGAATAGGTACCCCCTACTCGAGGATAAATGATATGCTAGATTAATTATAGAAAGCGAAAATACTTCACCAAGTTGTTCTTAAATTCTCAGATATCATGAGGTTCGAGTCAAAGAAGAAGATACCTAAGAGACTCACATTCAGCTCAGGAAAGTTTTGTATGAGTGATTAGTCATGCCATCTTCGACCTATGCAATGCACCAACTACAATTATGAGGCTAATGTATGGTATATTATTGCCCTTTTATAGATTCATTTGTTATCAGTATATTTGGATGATATATTGGTATACAATTCTACTCCGGAAGGGAGAGCAGCATCTGACATTTTGATGCAAAGTGTTGGGACATTAAAGAAAGCACCACAATTGCATAGCAAATCTCAAGAAGTGTGATTTTCACACACAGCCTTTCGTGTATCTAGGGTATGTGATAGATGGAGGAGAGTTGAAAATATATCCTGCCAAGATGGAGGCATCATGAAACGGTTAGTTCCTACTTATGCCTTCCGAGGTTAGAGCTTTCAATGGGGAAATACACAATACCCGATGAAATCTCATAGCCTCGTTTCTTTTAGAAGTAGCAACACCACCCCACACTATAACAATGAGTGGCAAGACTTTCTAGTGGGGCAAGGGTTAGTAGAGGGCCTTTGAGGGGCTAGTGAAAGAAGACCAATCAAGCACTATTTTTGGCATTACCAAATCCTGCAACAACCCTTTAAAGTGGAGAAAAATTCTAATGGGTATGCTATGGGAGTGTTCTTGATGCAAGGAGGAAGGCCTATATGCTACCATTCAAAAATAATTCATGGGGAAATTCTTAACTACCGTATCTCCGACACGCAGCTCTCTCGTCCCGGTGCAAAAATCTTGAGAAGTGGAATCACTATCTAATGGGGAAAAGAGACAATAATCTCACAAATATTTACAACAATTATAGCACTAAGTAGCCAAGAGAAAGCTACAATGTGCAGAATAGGCATCACAAGTGGATGTTTTTATTTATTTATTTATTTATATAAATTCATTTAGTGATCAAATATAGGAAGGGAAACATAAACAAGTTGGTCGACATGATTTTAAGGTGATGCACATCAAAATGTTCCCAAAAATATTATGACTCCATTTTTCCAAACCAGGTCTCACTAGTCAAAATGGTCCAAGTGAGTTGATCTTCCTAATTTTCCAATGTAGACTCACGCCTCCCTATTTCTGTGAGGCTTTGGTACCCAAAATATTATAATGAACTGAAAGGAGGAATCTTACCTTCTCTCTCAGTGTACCATTTAGCTTTCTTTACTTGGAAGTTTCCTTCAACGTAATTTTACAAAGGTCATGTTGCCCTTGTCATGTAGTTATGGACCTCTTATGCAAAATGCGTATCTTTTGTCAACTCCACCTCGAACATTTGGTGCCAAATCTTCCACAAAATATAAGGGATGTGTTCCCCTCTCGATCTAGCATGGAAGGCTCATAGAGTTTTAGATTATATACATTAACAATTTTTGTAAAAGCACATGTATGCTGGTAGACTCGATTGATAGGAATTATCACCCACCTTTTTTAGTATCTCCGAAGGGACCATACCATAAAGCCTTGATTTTCTTACTAAAGGACCCCATAACCTCTCCTCGTTCAACTATAGCCATATACTTTGTCTCCAATCTCGAATGAATTCCTATGTTCTATGTCGACTCATGCCTAGCCTTGTCTTTTTCCCCGTGACTCTATGCAAAGAAGTCTCCTATATTTGTATATGGATCCACATGATATTCTCAACAAATTTGCGCAAACTTCTCAAGGCATCCCCTATAAGATCTCACTCCTTCCTGATTTGCCCTATGTAATATCCAAATGTGAAGGAAAAAATATCCAAAACAAGTTTCAAATGGGACTTACTAGCAGACGTGTGGATTTGATTTTTTTATAAGGGTGTTGTATATATACCGCATTTTCTAAATTTCAGTGTCTTATGAAGCTTTTGATTATAACCCACCAAAATCCGCGATCAAAGTGCTATTGACTACGTCGTTCCCATCTATCTCAAGATGGGAATGTTTTTTAGACCTCTTTCAAATTCATGTCCATCTTCTCCCACAATATAGTCCAAAATGCACTCAAGAAATCCCGTGTCCGTATGAAACAATGCTCTCATGATTCAAAAATGGACATAGCACATGTCCAAAGAACAAGCGAGCTGCTTTCTTTCCCACTTATGGTGTTTTTATAGGGCATGATAACACAAATCTTGTTGAAATTGTCAACTACCACAAATAGGTAGTCAGGCCGCTCTGCTGATGGCAAACCTCCCGCTAAATTCTATGGAAATTTCTTTTCCCAAGGATGCATGGGTACAAGTAATGGACATATAGACCCTATTTCAAGTTACTAGGCTTGTTGGTAGCAAGAAATCATGCATACCTCATGAACAAAGCTACTTGTTCCCGCATCTTTGGGCCAATATACATAGGCCTTATGCAAGTTAGCCACTATCTTCCCTATACCAAAGTTCCTTTCAAGTTTGGAGGTGTGAGCTCTCTAATCAATTACAGTACACTCACCTCTAGTAACACATATCTTATCCAATCTATAGAGTAACCCATTTCGCGAGACTGCAGTCAAAGCGAGTTGTCACTATCGTGCACATGACTCTAATCTAAAATTGTCGAAAATAGACCTATTTGAATTCCTCATACTCTCAAATGTGCATATTTTGCATCATGGTGTAACAACCCCTAGTTAATTTCCATGTAAATAAAATAATACCAAGGTCATGGGACTTGTATTCCAAGTTGAAATGGCATGGAAAACATTAAAGTGGGAATCAATTGTGGTTTATTAATGGCTATGGAAATTGGCAAAGTGAAAATAGGCACAAATGACATTTACATCATGCAAATAAAGGAAAAGTAGTAGAGAAAAGGGAGGTCAAGAGACACAAATTTACATGCAAGGGAAATTAGATGAAAAATGAAGGAAAATGAAGAAAAAGGACACATCAATGATAAAAAGGCTTAAGATAATAAATTTCTAGCCTCGGGACAGCTTTGAGTCGAGCCTCTGTCTATCCTCTCAAACCTCTTGCACACTTAGAAAGCATTCTTAGTAGCATTCTAGCATCCATTCGATTTGGAGAAAAGTAAGCAAAGGAAAGCAAGCGAGGCATAAAGAGTACACGCAGACTCAAAAAGCTGCTGCAACATGATTACTTTGTAAGTGACTGTGACAAGCATGTGTGACCTCCTTGTTGGTTTTTGGATGCATGGTATATGCATGTGATTCCTCGTTACGAGTTATCAATGTCATGTATATTTTCCCGGATCGGGACAAAGTGGTTTTCACCTTCCTCTCGCCATTTTCGTGATGGACCATGATGTAGTGGGTTCCCCATCTGAATTTTTTTGATTGTTTCTCGTGTTCCATATGGCTCGTGGATTCGGTGATAGGACCTTTGGAGCCACATCTTAGGTCCCTCTGAAGGATGCGTGGCTGAGATGGTAATTCTCTAGATCCCTCATGGCAACTTGGGTCCTCGAGGTCGCAGGGTTTGGAGATGGGAATCCCCTCGGAGCTGGACAACTTGGGAAGAGACCACACTTGTAGGATGTTAGTGATTTCTCGCGGACTCGAGCTAGGTGAAATCACTAGCCGAGGGCCGAGGTGGTTTGGCCTTTGGAAGCTCAAGTTGGTTCATTTTTGGTTTAAACCTTATGATCCCACATTCATGCTTCGAATATGTCTCGATGTGGTGACTGGATAAAAGGGAGATTTGCTAAAAACCCACTATATGGTCGGGTGGTATGTGGAAGTCCCCGACTTGGTCGAAGCAATTTCATGTGTTAATATGAGACATTTTTCTCATTGTGATCGGCGAGCACTTGCATTTGGCCATTATGGTGATCTTATGGTTGATTTGAAAGTAGTTTCTATTTCTGGTTATAAGGCCGGTTATAAGAATGGTTTTATGATGTGCTCTTAGATATGGATCTTGTCTCATGATTTGATAATTTTTTAAATGGTTGATGAATGCATGGGCTAATGCAAGTGTCTTTAACATCTAGAAAGAGAAGGCATAAAGCCTTATCGTGATTTCCTAGATGAAGTTCGGTGAAGTTTATGATCATATATGCATTCATGACTTTTAGCTTATATGCTTTACTTTTGGTATGCTTCCGGAAAAATGTCTATTTTGGCAAAGAGGTACAATGTACTGGTCAACATCTTGCTTCAAGTTTTGGTCGATTTAACATTTTTATCATCATTTTCATGATTCGTGGAAAGTTACAGCAGCTCGGGCAAGCAGGTCCGGAGGCTAGCTTGAAAAAGTGGCATAGATCTCGTGATCGCATCCACAAAACAAGGAATTTTGTCACAACCGCATGCAAAGCAAGTGCTTGCGGGTGCGATTGGAGCCTCATTATTTCATGCATAGTGTATCAAGGGTGCGTTTGGCGTGAATACCTAGTGAAAAAGTTCCATCTCGTGTGATCGATCACCTAAGATGGTTGGTAGGATCGTGGAGTGGTTTGTAGTCTCCGAGGGATGTCGCTTAATTTTGGTGTGTAAGCCCCACTTCCTTAATTGGAACTTAGAGGCCGGGTCATATGATAATGAAAACACCTCATGTTTTACCTCGGAGAGTTTTTCAAAGTGGGTAAATTTTTCTGGAGGGGTAGGATACACATAGTGGGAATGGCTCCATGTGCATCGCAGTTCGCAAAGTTGTGAGCTTTGATGTTGGTGGCCTTGAAAGCATGTCGACAACCTTGTTTATGTTTTCCTTCTTACATACTCGATCACTAAATGAAATTTCTATAAACAACCCATCCACTTGTGATGCCTAGCCCATTAGAAGCTTACTCTTTGCCTACAAGTAATGTAGTGGCTGGAAAATATTTGTGGATTACTATCTCCTTTCCCTTTAGATAGTCCTTTCCACTTCTCATACAACCAGCACTGTGCAGGCATAGAGCCTCATCGTCACATATAGGGTAGTTAATAATTCTCCAATGAACACTTTTGAATGGTAGCATATAGGCCTTCCACCCTACATCAAGAACATCTCCCATAGTCGTGCAGACTCACTCAGTCTCAAAGGCCCTATGCTCATCCTTTCCCACTAGAAACTCTTGCCACTCATTGTTATAGTGTGGGGTGGCTGCTCACACTACATCGAAAAACGAGGTTACGAATTTCTGTGTATTGTGTTTCATTGAAACTCCTAACCTCATAAACATTACTAGAGCACTAACCATTAGAAATTTATGCTAAGCATCTTGATCTTATTGTTCAACATCTCATATTGGTCGCCAAACTAGTAGTCACCTTGAACTTCCAATGCAATGTTCTCATACTCATAAGGCTATTATATTATCTTTGGAATAATTCCATCCTTAGTGGTCTTCTTTCCAAGTAATCAAGGCACATATTCATTCTTTAGTTGTCCTATAACAACCATCAAGAAAACATATATGCTACAACCATTATCATGCACCAATCATCTTGTCTCATCACAGGAGTTCTCAATGCCATGATGTAAGCATGTATCCATAATAAGCATGCATATTTAATCTGCACCCATTACCCACGTGGGCTATTTCTCTCGATTCATAAATCTCACCATTAATAATAATTTAGCTCATTATTCTCTCTAACACACTCTTCCCTTGTTTCGTTGATCATGCCACATGATTATTTTGCAACATATTTTATATCTATTTCTATTCTTCTCAATTTCAATGATCATGCCACACGATTCATTTCCTTTTCAACACATCTCACCCGCTTAAGTTGCCTCCTTGTTGTTGTAATCACCCTTCCAATCCCATGCATCCATTTCTCAACCAGATAGTTTCCCTGGGTAATCCATCTCGCAAGGAGAACACCAACTTACTACCCAGCATCCAACGCTAATGTTTAATCAATAACTTATGGAAACTAGAAGGTTATGAGAGCTCTCTTTCTTTCGAGATCTTTTTCTTTTTAAAGCCATCATCATTCTCTATACACTTGTTCTCCTAATAGAGCTTCCATGTAGTCCATTTGAGTATGACTACATTGGTATGGTGCTAGTATCTCTCACACATGCACATTAGCTCCTAAAAATGATCCCAAAATTCATTACTTAGTTGCAATTGTATTATTTTAGTTGTTAGTCAGTATCATCTCCCAATGGCTTTCATGCACTGGAATATTGCCTGCTTTATTAGATAGCAATAATAAATAAAGTGAGAAATAAGAGTCACCTCACTTTAGCCACCTCATCTTTTATAATAAAGTGTTCTCTCTCCTAGTAGTTGACGTTGCGATTCTTAGAGAGAGAGCCTTGTCCACGAGATGTGATGGGGGAGAAATCGTGCTAACGTGCAACCGCGCAGCTCCAAGGTGAGTTAAGGAGGGGAGTTGATGTTATGAGAGCGGAGAGGCTCTCACCCTCTTTCGATTCATTCATGATGTGATATTCTTATCGATGGGTCGCACTTGACTCTGCTTCACACACGCCGCGCTCGTTTAGCCTGCCCGTCGCGAAAGATCGGCGCAAGTGCACGCGGCACCGCTGGCCGGAGATCCCACCCTTAGCCTCGGGGACTCCTCGAAAGCCTCGCCCGGGTAAGGTTTTCTCGCCCCACCCTCGCCCGCGACTTCGAGTGCCCGCCCTAGTGAGGTTGTTCCCGAGTTCATTTTTCCGCAGAGCAACAGCGCAATTTCGAAGAACAGTCTCGAGCGGAGAATGCCCCTCTTGTGGCCGTCGCTGCAGCAAGAGGAGGAAGGACGCCAACTGAAGGAGAAGGACGCCGTCCCATCCGGAGAGAGTGACGCCGTACCTTTCAGAAAGGAGTGACGCTCGCGCCAAGAAGGACGCAGCTCCGGCCCAGCAGGAGAAAACGCTCGTCTCCGAGGGGCAGTAAGGACGCCGCGAAGCTCCCAGAGTGAGGACGCCGTCCATTTCGAAGGTCGTAGCCGGGCAGACGAAGGCTTGTGCACAGATCCGGGCCTGTGGAAAGCGTGCAGATTCTCGCGCATCTAGTCTTGGTATGTGGCACATTCCAGTCTTGCAGGCTGCGTATCCGAAGGTTTGGCACCGCATCCGATCAAGGAGTGACAAGACCCGAGGAGATATCGATAGGATCTCAGTCCAGTATCCGAAAGGGTAACACCGCATTCAGCCCAGGGACGTAGATCCGAAGAGACAGTTCCGCATCTAGCATAGTATCCGAGGGTTTGATATCGACCGATATCGGAGGACGCAAGCCTCGCAGGAGGGAAGGAGCGCAGTATCCGATCGAGGCTTCAGCATCCATCGAGGACGCAGACCGAGGAGCAGTGCCAGTGTGAGAAGGGCTAATCGGCGAAGCTCGCAAACATCCCGTAGCAGATCCATCCGTCCGGAGGATTGAGGGCCTAGTGCCGCACTGCTTTCGCGTCGTCACTAGCAGTGACGCCAGTTTTTTCAGCCAGAGGGTTTTCGCACTCGATCACGGCCCTGCGCCGCGCATCACCAGCCTCAGTGGCAAACTTTGACGCTCGTCATTATTTGCGCCATTTCTTTGTATGGGAGGGTCATCACTGGGCCTAGCAAGGATAGGTGCACCGCTCCCGATTTCCTTTGCAGTTACTTCCATGTGCTTTCCGATTAATAAAATGGCTCAGATCTTCCGGTATTACATGTGTCTCTGATTTCCGTTGATCCGGTTCACGCATTGTTTCCTTTTCATATCCGTTCGGTCATATTTCGTCATTATCGCTGACTCCCTTGGGGGATATTACATGCTGGCACGTAGCTTAGATCCGGCTCGGCACTCGTGGTGCCAGCAGACTCTATGGCACCGAGAGGTCACCCCACTCTCCTCATGAGGTGATTCTGGATTCGCAGAAGAACGCGAGAATCCAATGGAGGCTGGTGTTGGCAAGATCGCTGAAAAGTCGATCAGAGAAGATGGATGCAAAGATGGATGCAAAGATGGATGCATTCATGCAAAAGAGGTAACCAGGCAGGCACAGTGAACGCAAAGCAACTAGCGGTCTTTCACGTGTAGGAAGGATCAAAGAACATCTAGTTGCATACCGTATGCTATACCCATCGTGTCGGGCTGCTAATACCGATTCCATGGACACGCGCGACCTACCATGCCTACTTTCCCTAAGTGGAGGAAGTGGAGCAAACGGCATCAAGAGGTGAGGGTCCCGATCTTCATGCAAATTGGTTTGCGCATTGGCGAAGTTTGGGGCCGAATTCATGTGAGGCCTCCCTTCTCAATCAATATCTGCGTAATTTGAAGTGCGTAAGCCTCATGATCGAAATAAGGGGCTGGTTCCCACCGTGATAAAGATCATTGTATATGTACTTCTGAAGCAAATTTCATTCGCCGATGTTTGATGGGTCTCCAAAGACCACGCCTGTGTCATGGGTGTGGAAAAACTAGACTCTATTTTCAAATAACTGATGCTGGAGAAGGAGGCCATTAAGATGGCTGTATTACATCTAGAGGGTGAGGTCTTAACCGGTGGTTTTGCTGGGTTGACCACACTGGGCATTCCACGCTGACTACATATGCCGAGTTCACCAGAGGGTGGTGAAACGTTTTGATCAAGGACCCGTATCGCCTTCTCGAGCCGACTAAGCTCAAATGTGATGAAAAGGGGTGAGGCATACATCTCGACTTTTGAGGGTTTCCTGATGGTTCCCGACATATCAGCAGCTCGGTTGGTCACGATGTTCCCGGACGGGCTATCGTAACCACTGGTCTAGTCCGGTCAAACAAACCGCCACACTTCGGTGGATGCTAATGCTAGGCCTGACCTGGGCGCGTGATGTGTTGCCCAGATCGCCACCTTATCCTCGCAGACAGCTTTCCACCTAAGGCAAGGACGAGGGTTCCGCCTCCCAAGACGAACTCCGACGAGGACCGCATGATGATGAGGCTAGGAGAGAGCCGAGACGCGAAGGACAGGTTTTCACCGCGGAGCCGTGGGCACCGGACACAAATGCACCGCAGAAAGGCACATTTCATAGAGGTCTTCTCCGAGGGCAGCGTGAGAAGAGGATGAGTTGGAGGATGAGAGGCAGGAGAATGTTGGTGCGGCCAGAGGCCGCTACCACCTCCACCAATGCGATGCGGGAGAGGCATC
This sequence comes from Pinus albicaulis, assembly GCA_034641835.2. Lineage (NCBI taxonomy): Eukaryota > Viridiplantae > Streptophyta > Pinopsida > Pinales > Pinaceae > Pinus > Pinus albicaulis. The sequence goes on along the minus strand of CM076572.1, from coordinate 578,593,598 downwards.
ATTTGCTCCCTGCACGGGGGAGCTCTAGCAAGACTACGGGAGTCCCCAAGTATCCGACATCATGAACACGTGGGAGCCGCACGGGCCGCCGTGTTTCGCCTTAGCTGGCTGGGGCGTGGGGCCACCCACAATTTCATCGATGCCCAGATGGTAGCACTGAGAGGCATACCCACGTAGAGCTTTGATGGGTTTCGCCTTTGGTTCCAGGAGACGTACTCATGTATTCGTGCTCGATATGTACCGCAGTTATCGTGGACGATGGGCACCTATACATTGACAGATCATTTTTTTGTGGTCGATATTCCGGACACCAACATGATACTGGGTGTTCAGTGGCTTATTACTCTAGGGAAGGTCACGACAGATTGGAAGGCCCTAGAGATGGAGTGGGATGATCCCAAGACAGGGAGGCATGAGAAGATATGGGGACAGCACACATACCCGCCTCAGACTGTTTCGGCACATCGGATGGAGGCAACCTTCCATAAGGGAGACATAGAGTGGGCAGTAGAGCTGCGGGCTTCGGAGGCAGCGACTATAGGACAGGCAGTGCATCCAGAGGTACAGACCATCCTTGACAGGTATGCCATAGTATTCGGGGATATTCCGCCAGGGCAGCCACCGGATCGGGGGTTCGAGCATACCATTGAGCTGGAGCAGGGTATACAGGCAGTGATCACCACACCTTATAGGCATCCCAAGGCCTACCGGGATGAGATTGAGCGAGCTATTCAAGAGTTGCTGGCCCTTGGGCACATTCGGCCGAGCACGAGTCCTTTTGCTTCTTCCGTGGTGTTGGTGAAGAAGAAGGACGGCACATTGCGGATGTGCATTGATTACAGAGCTCTGAACAAGAAGACCCTGAAGAACAGGTACCCCATTCCCAGGATCGATGAGTTGATGGACGAGTTGAGAGGAGCACGGTTCTTCTCAAAGATTGATTTGAGATCTGGGTACCATCAGATTCGCGTGAGGGAACAGGACATTCCCAAGACCGCCTTCAGGTGTCATTATGGGCACTTCGAGTTTCTGGTTATGCCTTTGGGGCTGACCAATGCACCCGCTACCTTTCAGTCGTGCATGAACCATATCTTCAGGGGTCATCTGAGGAAGTTTGTGCTAGTCTTCTTCGATGACATACTCATCTATAGCAGGACGTGGGAGGAGCATCTCCAACATATTGAGACAGTGTTGCGCATCTTGGAGGAGCAGCAGTTCTATGCCAAGCTCTCCAAATGTGAGTTTGGATTGACGGAGATGTTGTACTTGGGGCATATCATAGGAGTGGACGGGGTGAGAGTCCACGAGGAGAAGATCAGGGCCATCAGAGATTGGCCAGAGCCGAGGAACGTGACTGAGCTTCGGGGATTTATTGGCATTTGCACTTACTACAGGAAGTTCGTCAAAGGTTTCTCACAGCTTGCTGCACCCCTCACAGACTTGACGAGGAAGGGGGCATTCAGTTGGTCGGATACAGCGCAGCGAGCCTTTGATAGGCTCAAGGAGGTGATGAGCAGCTGCCCCGTGCTTGCATTGCCGGATTTCACACAGCCATTTATCTTGGAGTGCGACACGTCAGGAGAGGGGATTGGCGCAGTATTGATGCAGGGTGGTCATCCTATAGCTTTTGAGAGCCGGAAACTCCTTCCGCATGAGAGGTTGTATTCCATATACGACAAGGAGATGTTGGCCATTATGCATGCATTGGCCAAATACCGGCAGTATTTAGTGGGCAGCAGATTCAGGGTGAGATCAGATCACAACAGCCTCAGGTACTTTCTGAAGCAGAAGCAGTTGCAGGAGAAGCAGCAGAAATGGATCAGTAAGATCCAAGCCTATGACTTTGACATTGAGTACGTCAAAGGCAAGAATAACGTGGTAGCAGATGCCCTTTCACGTAGACCGGCCACGTTATCTCTTATGAGCTTGGACGCTGATTGGAGGGCTCGACTATTGGTGGAGTACTCCAAGGACAGGGTTGCATGTGAGGTGTTGGATGGGCAGGTAGCAGATGACAGGTACAGGGTGGTCGATGAGATTATCTATTACAGGGACAGGATCTTCTTGACTGAGGGGTCTCAGCTTAAGAAGAAGATACTCCATGCTTCACACGATTCTCCATTGGCGGGCCATCAGGGGTTCACCAAGACCTACCGGGCCATCAGGGAGAGGTTCTCATGGAAGGGCCTCAAGGAGGACGTACTCCAGTATGTCAGGGAGTGCGATATTTGTCAGAGGAACAAGGGAGAGATGAGCCATCCCGCAGGGTTGTTGCAGCCTCTTCCCATTCCAAAGGGGAAATGGGAGAGCATATCGATGGACTTCATCACGGGGTTGCCCATGGTGCAGGGCAAGGACTGCATCTTTGTTGTCGTTGACCGACTGACAAAGTATGCGCACTTTTTCGCCGTATCCGCGCACTACACAGCAGCACAGGTGGCAGAGTTGTTCTTCAGGGAGATTTTCAGATTGCATGGTCTACCTAAGACCATTATCAGTGACAGGGACATACGCTTCATGGGCGGATTCTGGCAGGAGCTTTTTCGGCTAGTGGGGACTGAGTTGACACCGAGCACTAGCTATCACCCACAGACGGATGGACAGACAGAGATAGTTAACAAGTGGCTGGAAGGCTACTTGCGTAACTATGTCAGTGGGCAGCAGCGAGCATGGCTGAAGTGGCTGCATTTGGGAGAGTATTGCTACAACACGACGCATCACATGTCCATTGGTATGTCGTCGTTCTATGCTTTGTATGGGTATCATCCTTTATCTTTTGTGGACGTGATGTTTGGTGTTAGCAGGGCTCCGAGAGCCAAGATCTGGATCCAAGAGAGTCAGGATATCCTTCGAGCTCTCAAGGATAACATGGCCACAACACAGAATCAGCAGAAGCTGTATGCTGATAGAGGTCGGGTGGAGAGACATTTTGAGGTAGGAGACTTGGTCTACCTACGATTACAGCCATACCGACAGTCTTCACTTAAGCAGAAGGGGGCTGAGAAGCTTAAGCCCCGCTTTTATGGACCATACAGGGTGATACGCAGGATTGGGCAGGTTGCATATGAGTTAGAGCTGCCCCAAGGCAGCAAGATCCATAACATTTTTCACGTATCATGCCTGAAAAAGGCATTGGGCCAGCAGGTGACAGTCACGGATGAGCTACCACCTACGGATGATGAGGGGCATCTGGTATTGTAGCCAGAGGCTATTATTGACACCAGGGAGAGGCAGCTGCGGAGCAGAACGATCCGGGAATTCTTGGTGAGGTGGAAGAATTTGCCGGATGAGGATGCCACTTGGGAGGATGAGAAGATTTTACAGCATCCATCACTTCAGTTGCTTGAGGACAAGCAACATTTTGCCGAGGGAGACTGTAATATTCCTAATTAGCACCGCTAATTGGAATATTTGATTTTTGTATAGTTTTGCCGACTATAGTTAATTAATAAATAAAAGTGAGAAAAGGGGGGTCTAACTCACTTAAATAAAATAAAGTGTTTCCCTAGTAGAGGCAACGTTGTAACTTAAGGGGGAGCCTTGGGGGTCCACACCACGCATGAGAGGAGGCTCACGTAGCCTCTAGGAGCTTCTGCGCAGTCTTGTGAGGAGCACGTGGGAGAGAGAGGGACCACGTAGGGTTTTGAGGAGGGCCAACGTTATAAAAGGAGGGAGAGCCATCTCATTTGGCATTCTTGTTGTTGATGATATTTGAGCTAGACTTCTGTCTTCTTGAGCACACTGGCTGTTTAGCCTGTCTGCAGCACTGTTTAGTGCGATTGAGTGTCTCCGGTCGGAGATCTCGCCCTTAGCCTCGGGGGACTTCGAGTGCCTGCTCGGGCAAGGTCTTTTCTACAGTTTTCAGCGGAGGATTTGGTTGTTGATTTGCGGAGGAGCTGGGCTTCTTTTGGTGACTGCGCAGTCCCTAGGAGAGAGGACGCAGTTCTTGGAGGAGGTGTTCTATTGCGGGGTTTTCTGCAGGAGATTCAGTGAGATTCGGTGTGGAGGTTTAGTCTTTATCAGTGGGAGATTTTCCGGGGAGTTTGTGGCCCGATTTCAGCATATATCATTTGGCATCTGCGCTGGGCCTGGAGGGATAGTGTTTTTCCTTGAGGAGGGTTTCTGAGGTGATTTTCAGAGGCTGACCATTTTCTATATGGTTTCTGGGTTTTGTCCGGGGTGGTGAGTTCAGGAGTTCTGCAGATTTTCAGCTCATTCCGGCAAGGGGTTCAGCCCCTAGCTCCAGTCCATTCCAGCAGCAGCAGTTTACGGCAGTTTCTTCCAGCAGCTGGGACGCAGTTTCTTGTAGCAGCCATTTCCTGTTTTCTGAGAGGGCTCTTCACTTGCCTCGTGCAAGGATAGGTGCTATTATTCCGATTATCCATTGTATCTCATTATATTCTCAGATTAATAAAATGGCTTAGCATTTCCGACATTTTTATGTGTACTTGCTTTATGTTCTATTTCCGGCATTTTCTATATTATTGTATGCTTGTATTGCGTCTATTTCCCTTTCGGGATATTACATTCCTCTTCAAATGATAACCTTCTAGCAGCAACTTCGACCCTGCAACCGCAGAACTTCGACCTCCTGCAACAAAACTTCGACTTGCAATAAATCTGAGATTTTCAACCCTTGCAATTGCCCAGTAACTTTGCACGTGTGAGAGATAGATGGCCCAAAACTTCGATCTTGACTTTCCCTGCAATTCTCCTCCTCTTGCAATTTCGTAATTTTTTGCTTCTCCTTCTTGTGTATCGAACTTGAGTGAGTGAATCTCCAAATGAATCGAACTGCACTTCTATATATAGCCTCTTATGTGGCTCGAATTGCCCTAATGTAGGCTGACTTCATCAGGTAAGGGTCAACTTGGTGTGGAGGTGACATGGCTTATTTGACTCAATAATAATTTTTTTACATGATACAAAAGCCCAAGAAGGGTCTAATAAAATGGACAATGACCCTAATGACTCCAAATAAAACCTAAAAGTACTCAATGGGGACTTTGACCTAGAAAATGATGACCCAAGCATGAAACCCATGCTTTAATAAGTCATTTTAATAATAATAAAATTTCTTTTGACAATTATACATTTATGAAGACCGAACCTAGTTACATTCTTCAACACTCCCTCTTAACTAGGGAGGTATTCATAATCACATATATATAAAAGTACATGGAAGATCTCAAAACACATGAACTACAACAAGTTTAGGTGCACTCAGTGCCACGAACTAGATTCCTGACCAGGGCAATCAATCCGAGTGGGACTAAGATGGACTAAAGTTTTCAGCCATTATAGGTACCATCAGTCTTACTTACTAACCATCAACCCAGCGATCTAGGTGGGTAATGCAATGTCAGAGCTCTATGACCAACACCACCCTCCCTACTTTGGGATCTAGACATCAAACACATGTAGATGTCCTCCCAGGAATTTTGTATTACACATGATGCCTCAACACTCTCGATTATTCAAATCGGTAGCATCAAATCTCTTCCAAGCATTAGACACGTGTAGATGCTTCAACACTTATCATCAACAAAATCAATAATATCAACCAAACCAAGCATGCTTCCAAGATATTCAAACTTCTTATTAAGAAGAGACTTTGTTAACATATCAACTACATGTTCGTCGGTCGAGACATACTGTAGCTTCACGATCCCATCTTGTGTAGCTTCACGAACCCATATTGTACCAAGCTTCTAATGTAGTGGTACTTGTTGTTGATAGGCTTGGTCCTTGCATGGAACACGAGATCTTCAGATATCCTGAGGTTGCTTTGATTATCACAATTTATCACAGTAGGACTTAGAGGCTTCCCAAACAAATCTAACAGAAGTTTCCCCAACCATACAACTTCCTTTCCTACTTCACATGCAGCAACATACTCTGCTTCAGCACTACTTAATGCAATGGGATCTTGCTTTCTACTAATCCATGAAATCATACCAGATCCCAAACTGAAACATCCACTTGTAGTGCTCCTTCCATCAGTCTCACTGCCACCCTAATCAGAATCTGTGAAACTTGTTAATTTGACTTCCATGTTGTCGTACTTTAGGTAGTGATGTATAGTACCACGTAGATATCTTAATATATGCTTGGTAGCTATCCAATGATCATGACGAGGCTCCAACTAAAATTGACTGAGAATATTTACAACAAAACATATATCTGGTCTAGTATTTACCAGATACATCAGAGAACCCACTAACTTACAATAGCTAGTAGAATCTACGAGACTGGAGTCAGAGCTTCTCAACTTCTTGAGATTGGTGATCATGGGAGTAGTCATGGGCTTGGACTCCATCATACCGAATTTCTAAAATAACTTCATTATGTATTTTCCTTGCCCCAGATATATCTCCCCAAGTTTCTGCCATACTTCCAAACCTAAGTAATAGTGCATAAGACCTAGATCCTTCATCTCAAATTTAGTTTCCAACATCTTCTTGCATTCTTGTACCCTTCGCTCCACACCTATAATAAATATATCATCCACATATAGTAGAATAATGAATAGTTCATTATCCACCACTTTGATGTAGAGGTTTGGATTTGCAGTACTTTTTGACAAACCCAATTCTTAAGAGATATGCATCCATTCTTGCATACCATGTTGTTGGAGCTTGCTTCAAGCCATATAGGGATTTATTGAGTCTGCAAACATGAGTTTTCTCGCTATTTATTTCAAAGTCTTCAAGTTGCTCAATGTATACTTCTTCATCGATGGTTCCATGAAACAATGTTGCTTTTAAGTCAATTTGATGGATATTCCATCCCATTGTTGTGTCAGGATATTTCGACACATAGGAAATAGGCTCCTTTTGTGTCACCTTTGTAAATCCTTCAATCCTATCCCAAGTTGTTCTTAAGGGGGGATGTTAGGATATTCCGACACATAGGAAATAGTTAAGAATAACTTAGTCTAGTGTGGAGTTAGGTAAAGTGTGTTTCTTTACCATGTACATAGGAAATCCCGACACATAGGAAATAGTCAAGAATAACTTAGTCTAGTGTAGAGTTAGGTAAAGTGTGTTTCTTTACCATGTAAATTTGTAACTCGATGGTCACGATTTGTAGTGATCCGACGGTTATCTCTCACCTCGATATTAATGACATTTGATCCGTGGCTTAACTTGGAGTTGGTCCATGATCTCTATTTAAAGAGTGTGGAGGGTCATTTGTCTGGTAACAATTTATGAGAGAAACATATGTAACCTTTTTATTGTATTAATAAATTGCCTAAAGTGGCCATATTGGCTCAGGCCGTGGACTGTTTCCCTCCTTGAGGGTTTTAACCATGTGATTATATTGGTGTATTAATTTGTGATATGTTTGTGAGTAGTGACCTTTGGTTCTTGATCTAAGGAACTTACCCTATAAATTCCTACATGGTATCAAAGCTATTTTGAGGGCTGTGTCCGTTGTTGATCAAAATCCGAAGCCAGTTTGACTGCATGTGAATGTCGTTTTGTAGATGTACTATTTCTGAACATTTTTGGGCTTGGAGAACTACTCTGTTGTGTCCGGAGCATCTGTTACAGTGAGGAATGCCTTTCGTTTCATGCGAAAAGGTTTTCGGCTGCCCAAGTTATGTCAGTTTAGATCAGGAGGTATAAAGCATCTATTTTGCAGTTATATTTGTTAATAAGTTCTTCTTATTTCGGTTTTTTTCTGTTTATTTTCAATATTAAGGTTTTATTTATTTGCCGGATCTATACCCTCTTCTCTGTGTATGCTCTTTGTTGTGCACTGCGTGCGAGCTCGGCAAATCAAAAACAAAAAAGGGTTTTTTTTTGCTATGTATGCTCGTTCCCCGCATCTTTGTACGATCTCGGGAAATCAGAAATAGTAAAAAAAGTAGATAGTTGTTGGTAAGGGTAACCGAAAATCTAACATTATGTCATAAGGCTTTGCATTCAGTTTTTTTGGCTCGGTTTTTGTGTTTTTTTTTGTGCGGGAAAAGGCACGCACACCGAAGAGTTTTTAAAAAAAAAAAAAAACCCCTTCCTCCTTTCAAACAATAACGTGATCCTTTTACTATCTCACTTGGTGAGGGGTTAGTTTATGAGAATAGAGGTCTTGGGTTCAAGTCTCCTTCTCAAGCTTCTTTTGTAAAAAGTTTTGTTCAAAGGGGTGGAATTTTTTTTTTTAAAAGCCGCACTTCATCCTGTTCCCGTAACTATTCGGCATCTTCAACTTATTTTTTCAAAAAGGCGTAACTTCTTCATCCGGAAACTGTTTTTCGAGCCATTTTTTTTTGAAATGGCCTAATTTTTCAAGATCTTTCCATTAGAGCAATTAGTTTAAGCTTTTCTCAGCTTCAGTTAAAAAAAAAAAATGGAAAGAGCATGCCTGATTATTCTTAACAGCACCAATTATTTCCAATGGCTACCTCACATGGTAGATATACTTAGAAGTAAAGGGCTTTATAGAATAGCCACGGGACAAGAAACTAAACCTTCTGATGATGATAAAGTTGCTAAATGGGAAAATAAACAAGATCAAGCACGAGGGTTGATAGGAATGTCCATTGCTCAAGATCTTCGATTTCATATCCTTGACATTGACACCCTTGATGAAGCCCTGGAAAAGCTAAAAAGTGTTTTTGGCATTCAAAATCAAATCAAGGCCCACTAGCTTGAAAATGAGTTGCTTACTTTGGACCCCAATAATTTCTCCTCCATTGAAGATTTTTTGTCCAAATTTAAGACCCTCAGAATTCTTTTAGAAGGTTGTAAGATCAAAAAGGACGATGGTAGCCTCATTTATTGCATTCTTGCTAAGCTTGGCCCTGCATACTTTGTATTTGTTTCCGCCTTCCATTCCACTAGAGAAGCCATCATTTCTTCAGGAACCACCTACAAGAATCCCTCTTTTGATGCCTTTTGTGATTCTTTGATAAGAGAACAAGAAAAACTTTTACACCTTGGTCTTATCACTGTTGGAAACGCTTCTAAGAAAGCCTTAGCAGCCCAACAACAACCATATCAAAAGAATCCCAAGAAGCAGTATCCTAAAAAATATGGTCCTAAACCAAACAAGGGCCCTAAGCAATTTCAGCCGCAAACTGAAAAATCAAATCACCAAAATAATAAGGCAAATCAAAACAAAGGGAAGAAGACAGAGAGACATTGCAACTTTTGCAACCGAGATGGCCATATAGAGTCCAAATGTTTTAAAAATATGGAAGCCATAGAAGCAGCAATGAACAAGCACAAAATCAATTTGGAGCACTCTTCACCTTCATCTTCAGGCATGGCACTTTTTGCTTGTGGTTGTCAAGCATCAAGATCTGGTTATGCATTAAATGTGTCTTCTTCTTCTCCTTCTCATGAGTGGCTCATTGATTCTGGAGCTTCTTACCACATGGCTAAAAATAAATCCATGTTTTCTTGTTTAAATGATTGTAACACCAAACATATTTATGTTGGTGATGATAGATCTCTTAGTGTTGTAGGATCTGGAACCATTCATCTAGATAATGGTTAGTTTAATGATGTACTATGTGTTCCTACCTTGTCATGCAACCTTCTATCTGTTTATCAGATAACTCATTCAGGTGAAGGGAAAATAGTAGAATTCTCACCTCATGATGTTGTAATCAAGGACCTAAAAGATCCTAAACATATTTTAGCTACTGGCATTGCTGATGATTCCACAAGGTTGTATAAGTTTGACAACTTTGGGTCATCATCTCTTCCCTCGGTTTTTGTTGCTCATAATGATGATGTGAGCAAAATTTGGCATGAGCGATTTGGTCACTTAAAATATCGCTCTCTTCAAATTCTATGTAAGGAAAATATGGTGACGGGCCTTCCTATGGTATCTTGCCGAGATGGTGTTTGCTCCGGATGTGTACTCGGAAAACATCATCGAGATAGTTTTGACAAGCGTGCCTCTTGGAATGCTTCAGACCCTTTGCAGCTTGTGCACAGTGATTTATGTGGTCCACTTCCTGTTGTTTCTTTCTCTGGTTGCAAGTAATTCTTAACTTTCATTGATGATTTTTCCAGACACACTTGGGTATATTTCTTAAAACTAAAGAGTGAATTTTTCAACATGTTCTTGGCCTTCAAGGCCTTTGTTGAGAAACAATCTGGACATCAAATTCTTAATTTAAGATCAGAAAATGGTGGGGAATATGTTAACAACAAATTTATCAACTTTTGCATTAAGCATGGAATTCAATTGCAACATACTGTTCCATATACTCCACAACAAAATTGTGTAGTTGAAAGGAAGAATCACACCTTAAAAGAAATGGCTAATTGTATGCTTCAATTTAAAGGACTTGGTCTCAATTTTTGGGCAAAAGCCATTAACTGTGCAAATTACATAGTAAATCGAACTCCTACTAAGTTTTTAAAGAATATAACTACAGAAGAATCTTGGAGCTCAATCAAACCAGATGTAAGTCACTTTCATGTTTTTGGAAGTGATGCTTGGGCCCATATTCCAAATGCGAAACATAAAGCCTTAGAACCTAAGAGTAAAAAATGTATTTTTGTTGGATATTCTGAAGATGTCAAAGGATATAGACTTCTTCAAACAAAATCCAAAAATATTATCATTAGAAGAGATGTAAAGTTTGATGAAAATATATTAGCCTGCAAGCCTAGTTCGACAGGTGTGCCACCTTTGGCCTGCGAGCCTGATTCGGCATATGTGCCACCTCTCTCTCTCTCTCTTCTATTTTTAATAGCATTCCTTCTAGTTCAGATGATGACAACGAGGATGACAATACTCCCCCATCTCATGCAATTGTTCCTTATACTCCACTGCTTCCAATATGGGTCCGCTCTACTCGGGATGCAGTAGGTTCTCTTGTAGGTGACCCTACCGATCGACGACATACACATTCTCAGTTCGAAAGAGCTTCTTCCTTATTGGCTCAAGTTCCAGAAAAAATTGATCCAGAAACCTTTGAAGAAGCCTCCGGTCATCTAGATTGGGATGAAGCTATGACTGAAGAGTGTCGTTCCTTATTGGCAAATAATACTTGGGATCTTGTTCCTCTTCCAAAGGGAAGAAAACTTGTCAGATGCAGATGGGTTTACAAAACAAAGTTTGGACCAGATGGAAGAGTGGATAGACATAAAGCTCGTCTTGTCGCTAAAGGTTTTTCACAAGTTGAAGGCATTGACTATACTGAAACCTTCTCCCCTGTTGCAAAAATGAATTCTATCCGCCTTGTTCTTTCCCTTGCTGCCTCCTTTAAATGGGAAGTCGATCATATGGATGTTAAATCCACCTTCTTACATGGAGATTTGCATGAAGAAATATACATGGAACAACCCCCTAGCTTTATCCAAAAAGACTACAGCCTTGTTTGTCGCCTTAGGAAGTCTCTCTATGTTCTCAAACAAGCCCCTCGGGCTTGGTACGCCAAAATGGATAGATTTCTCTTAGATAATGGCTTTTCTAGGTGTCATTCTGACAACACTGTCTACACCAAGAAGGTGGGTAATTCCTTCACCATCCTTGTTCTTTATGTTGATGATCTTATCCTTACTGGTAGTGATCCAAACCATATAAACCATGTGAAGTATAGCCTCAAAAAGAATTTTGAAATGACAGACTTAGGACACTTGCATTATTTCCTTTGTCTTCAAGTCTTGCAATCCAAAGAAGGCATTACCCTCTCTCAGTCCAAGTATGCCTGTGATCTTCTACACCACTTTCACATGGAAGACTATAAGCCTTGGCCCTTCTCCCTTTCAATCTGGAGTCAAGCTTTCAGTCAACTGTACTACCCCTGAAGTTGATGCTACCTTATACCGTCAACTTGTTGGTAAAGTTTTGTATCTAACCCATACCCATCCTGACCTTTCTTTTGCAGTTGGTCTTGTTGCTTGGTTTATGCACCAACCTCATGAAAGTCACTAGAAAGTAGCTAAAATAATACTTCGATATATTCGAGGTACAATTTAGTTTGAGATTCATTATAGCGCAGGAGCATCTCCCTTGTTGATTGGTTTCACTGATTCTGATTGGGCTGGTGACCCTGATGATCGGAAGTCCACTGCAGGATATGTATTCACTCTTGGTTCAAGACCTATTACTTGGTCTTGTAAGAAACAAAGTGCCATCTCCCTTTCTTCAGCAGAAGCAGAGTATCGTGGTGCAGTTGAAGCCAGCAAGGAAGCCATGTGGCTTTGTCAGATCCTGTCTGAAGTTGGTCTTCATCAGCAGCATCCAACTACACTTTGGTTTGATAATCAGAGTTCCATTCAGCTATGTAAAGATCCAGTTCAAAATCAGCGTATGAAACACATTGAAATCCACATACACTTCATCAGAAAGCTCATTCATGATTGTGTTCTTGAAGTGCAGTATTGTTCGATCAATGATCAAGTAGCCAATATCTTTACGAAGGCTCCTTTTGTAAATCCTTCAATCCTATCCCAAGTTGTTCTTAAGGGGGGATGTTAGGATATTCTGACACATAGGAAATAGTTAAGAATAACTTAGTCTAGTGTAGAGTTAGGTAAAATGTTTTTCTTTACCATGTACATTTGTAACTTATAATTTGATGGTCACGATTTGTAGTGATCTAATGGTTATCTCTCACCTCGGTATTAACAGCACTTGATCCGTGGCTTAGCACCCGATTGGTCCATGATCTCTATTTAAAGAGCATGGAGGGTCATTTGTCCGGTGACCGTTTATGAGAGAAACATATGTAACTTTTCTTTTTATATTAATAAATTCCCTGAAGTGGCCGCGTTGGCTCAGGGTGTGGACTGTTTCCCTCTTTGAGGGTTTTAACCATGTGATTATACTGGTGTACTGATTTGTGATCTGTTTGTGAGCGGTGACCTTTGGTTCTTGATCTACGGAACTTACCCTATAAATTCCTACAAACATTCACATTTTAGCACCAACACTTGCTTAATTTGATGCCATTTCACTCCTCTTAACCCTAGAAGGTTGAAGTAAGGAACAATTTGGGTGGAATCATGGTTGAGGAGGCACTTTATGGAAACATTCCCATGCACTTTGAGCTTTAATTAGAATAAGGATCACTCATGATCCATTTTATCACTTTTTGGGTGCACCTTGAGTATTTATGGAGGATGACATCAATTTTTGGAATTTATGTTATGTTTTTAAACTATCCTAAGGAAGGGTTGTGACCTTAGAGTTGATAAATACTTAAGCAAATTTATTATAGGGATTTTATTGTAAAATTAAGGGAACAAGACATTTTATACCTCACATAAATATAGGAAGCCTTATTTCATTTTATCATCATCATCACTCATCGTACTCTCCTCTCTTTGGGAGTGTGCATTAGTCCTTATCTCTTCTACTTGGCCAAAATGTGATCTTAGTGGTGTGAATTTCCCTAGAGATGAAATTTTGCTTAAAGATGGTTTCCTAGAATTTATTGAAGTGATTCTTGTGAGAATTTGGTAAGTTTATTGCATATTATCTATATTTTCATGTTATTAGAAATAGGGTTTCTACATGTGCCATGATTAAAATTCTTGAATTTATCAGGAAATATTGATCCTTTATGATATGTAAAATAATAATAATTGAAACATTTAAGAGAAATTCGAGTGTGCTTCTCTTAAATTTAAAATATCCATTCACAAGGAATCCACTAGGGTTTATAAGTGGATTCCCTAGTCATCTCATCCTCTTCAACTAATATGTTCTCAATTTGATTTTCCCTAGAATAATCCATTTACCCATTTAAAATAATGCACTAGTCTATGCAGTGTTGATCAAACTCTATTCTTAATAAATTCTCCTTCTTCTCTCTTAATTTCTATATATTTTGGGTTAGGGTTAAAATTTATGCGAAATATTGCTTAAAAATAAAGTATTTTTCTTTGATGTGTCATTTATATTTAAATCGAAATTGTACTAAATAATTGTCTAAAAGTAAAATCTAGCATATTTTTTTCATGTTAAAACCTATTTTTAGGGTTAACGTCATCATCCTTTTGTTGTTTTATACATGTTTTAGCCATAGCAACTCCTTTGTAAATATTAGATCCTTAATATCTAATTGAAAGTCTTATTCCTTTATTGATTTATCATTAAAAGGATTTTTTTCCTGTTCTTATAAGACTCATACACTATCATTGAAAATATGAAAAACCCTACATTAGAACAACCTTATAATTCACTTAATTGGTCTAAGGATAGAGTTTCTAAACTTTGGTAAAGACTATATTAGCTTTGTTGGTACTATATCCCAATCATTAAACCTCATCCATCACCTTGACCCATTCTTATCGAATATATTTTAGGTGATCCTTTTAGGGAAGCCTCCCTTGTTGTTGAATATCACTGAAGAGCTATAGAAAGGTTGTTTAGGTGACAGTGGTAGCCTAATCTTGTTTCCTTAATGTTTGGATCTACCTACAAAGGCTTTGCGCTAGGAATGTTATATTTTGTGGTAACACACACAACCAAGTTAATAGTGTGATAAAACTCATAATGAAATAATTAAATCATTTACATTTAGTAATTATTACATAAATTCATTAGTTACAATAGTTTAAGATGAATGAAACATTCATATATATTAATGTAACTTAGTTAAGGATTTAATACCAAAGAAAAAGGAATATGTTAGGCATTACATTTACATGTTTAAAACCCAACAAAATTGTCAACTACTCCAAACACCTTTCCCCCTAACCTACTGCCATCTTCAAGATAACATCCCTCCTTTGTTAATCTGTATTAGAGCATCAACTATATTGACCTAACACCAAATAGAACTCATAATTGGAAGTGTCAACTAGCACTACAAGGAAAAGACCCTCTAGCGGAGGTTATAAAGGAGGTCTTTTTTGTTATAAAATTGGCCAAAATTGTCAAATAAACATATGCTACCACATCCGTTTATGGTAACGGAGGTTTTGGCGGAGCTTTTAACGGAAATTGAACACAACTAAAAAAAATGGGTGGACGGAGATTATTACGGATGTTTTTCCATCGGTGCTCTTATCAGGTTTGAACGCATCGGTGCGTATTGGTAGACAACGCACCGAGGCGGTCTAAGGAGAATGCACCGAGACGTTGAGGAAAACTATAGCACCGGGCCTGGTGTTGGTGATACAACGCACGGGGCCGTTTTAATTGGTCTTAGGATTTGAGCGATGCCCATAGGTCGTATAAGTGCACCGGTGCGTGTATCTTTATGAGGCACCGATGCTCCGTATCACAGAAAGGAACCGAGATTTATAATTGGTATCAGTATTCGTGCGGTGCACATGGAATCTACAAATGCACTGGTGCTTATAGATACATAAACACCCCGATGCGCATTATCACACAAACGCACTGATATTTATAACTGGAATCGGTATTAGTGCGGTGCCCATAGAATCATAAACGCATCGGTGCGTATAGACACATAAACGCATCGGGTTTCATTTTATTTTTTTTAGAAACATCCACCTCTGATAGTCCAATTATTGTGATTGTTTTAAATTCATTATTCATCAAAAGTCGACACATCTTATAACAATATTCATATTAATTACATTTTTATTAATGCATTCGAATGTGTTGTTTGGATTAATTTGTTATATCATATCAGAATTATTGTGGTTTTTTTAAATTCATTATTCATCAAAATTCGACACATATATATAATATTATAACAATATTCATATGAATTAAATTTTTATTAGTGCATTTGAGAACGACAATGGAGAACACAATAGAATAAATTAAAACAAATATTATGATTATATATATATATATATATATATATATATATATATATATATATATATATATAAGACAATCTTTATCATACAAAATGGGACAATTATTAGTATCCATTTGTATTTCAATTGGGACACTATGTCCATTACATTAAACAAAATGTCTGATTTCATAGACATATTTCAAAAAATAAAATACCTTGCTTTGATATCCAAATTACATAGTGATCATCATTCCTCGCTTCAACTGCTGTCACTGCCAGAGCTACTTCCATGACTTGGGTTATTTTCAGGAATGTTGTGTTCACGACGTTGATTGTTTTCTTCTTCTTCATTTTCCATCTACAAACATAAAAA
Organism: Pinus albicaulis; assembly: GCA_034641835.2. Lineage (NCBI taxonomy): Eukaryota > Viridiplantae > Streptophyta > Pinopsida > Pinales > Pinaceae > Pinus > Pinus albicaulis. The sequence continues at coordinate 578,577,531 of CM076572.1, read as the reverse complement.
TAAACTGAAATGAGTGTATATACATTGGTGAGAATAATGAAAATTCCAATATTAAATAATATACATTAATGTAAATCGAAAAGAAAAATGGCATACCATAGCAAAAATTGACTCATAAACTATACACATTCTTTCAAAACCATGTACCATGCCATCTTTCAAAATTTCATCTATTGGCGCAGTTCCATACTTTGTTTCCTGCAAGTTTTATACCCCATAAAAAATCATATATTTAATATAAAAGATGCTTTTGTTCTGTTAATTATAGACGGAGCTAATTAAAACAAGATCGATAGATGCTTACAAATTCCACAATTAAATTATGATATGCCAACATATACTCACAACCCATATTTAACCCAATTTCAATCAATTCGTCTGATGATTCTTCTTTGTATGTTAGCACCTATTTGAAGACATTCAATGATGATTTTTGTAAAACAACTTAAAAAATACAAAAATGAAATCTAGTTAAGTTGTTATAAGGAAGTAACAATTACTCACAAACTTAGAGATCAACCATTTCTTCCTTCTCGTCTTGTTTTATGTGCTGAATGGGTTCCATTTTCTTTTCTTTTCTGCAAGAAAATTCTTGAAAATTAATATTTAATGCTAAATTGTTTATTTATTGTACCTAATGAACGAAAAATTCAATGATTACATATCACATTTGAAGCACGTTGATCTATTCGTTCCACTAGATCCCTCAAACTTTTGTAAAAGTTTCCCCCCCTTTCGTTAACTTCCAGCACCACTCCAGATGAGCCAAGGAGCAATTCATTTTCATTTGCATGTTATATATTTTTTCTTTTCTTAGAACAACATTCCTTTTCTGAGTTGTTGGTCCCTGTAGAACATTAAACAGATGTGAATTAGTAGAGTGTTTGACACATGTTATCTAATAATTTTAAGTATATTATTAATGATAATTAAAAAAAGAAACTCATATTGGATCGATAGTATTGTTTCATTCACCTGATTCATCTTTTTGCAATTTTTCCATTAAACTTTTACGCTCTTCTGGTCATAGATAAAAAAATAATCATATCGAGCTTCGTTATTTTGTGGCTCTGTATGATACACATTAAACAATAAATTTTAGCTAAAGTTACATATAGTTCAAAAATAATATTTTTTATAAAGAATTTACAAAAAACTTGCCTCTTTTGCTTTTCTTGATGTGTTAATAGTATTTTTGTTACTTGATATCTTGTCAGTCATTTCTTTATCAATCTGAAACCTGTAGCATATCATTCATTAATATATTTATAAATAAATTCTCAACTTTTCAGTTAGAAAATAAATCTCGAGACACCGATGCGCCTTTCATGAAACCCACACCGTCGCCGGTGCGTGTATATATTAACAACGCACCGCCAAACAGTATAATACGCCGTACGGTGCGTTCGGTATTATAAATGAACCGCAAAAATAATGTAATAAACATAACGGTGCGTGTGGTATTATAAACGCACCGCAAAAACGGTGTAATACACCGTATGATGCTTTCCTAGTTAAAGAGAGCACCGGTGCCCTATTTTAGATTTGGCGCACGGATTAAAAAAAAATGTTTTCAATTTTTTACGACACAGAACTTGCGCGGTGCGCTATAATATTACAGAGCACCGGTGCGGTGGAGTACGCAGGGCGCACCATTAAAGAAAAATCCATTTTTTTAAAAATTCACGCAATTTCTAAATGGATTGGGATCCGGCTATTGAAGTCATCTCGTGGGTTGGATGTCAATATAAAATGAAAAACCCTAATTCTAAAATCATAGAAACAGGGAGAAGAAAGGGAAAAAACAAACAAATAAAGGGTTCAGGGTAAAAATGGATAAAAGTGAAGGAAAAAATAAAAAACTGCAGAAAAAAAGTAATAAAAGGAATTAAATTTAATCACAAAATGGTTTAAAATTCTATGATAAAGGACTTGAATCACCAGATTTTTGGTTTCTGATTGTCTGAATACTTCTGTTGGAACGTATTTCGCCATCCACAGTGCCCTCATGCTCTCTTGCTCCAAGTTTGTCTCCTGCAAAAATCTGATTGAAAATTTTTAGCAAAAATAGTGAAATAATGAAAATTCTTTAGTATTTAAAGAATTATTTTATCAAATTATATTTTCGAAAATATTTTGCTGCCCATTTTTCAAATTGCTGTTTTTTTTTAACTTAAACAAAATAGAGTTGCATTTTTTTATTTGCGTTTATTCGTTTCCGGTGCGCGTAAATGTGACGCATTGGTGCGTTTTATTAATACTACGCACCAGGGCCTGTTAGGATAATAAGCACATCGGGCTTGTAATTTTTTTTATTTTTTTGTATGTAAGATCATAAAAAATAATGATAATTATAAAGTACATGAATTTATTTTCATTATTTTCTAAACATTATATATGTAAGATCATAATAAAATAATGATAATTATAAAGTACATGAATTTATTTTCATTTTTTTCTAAACTTTATGTTACAAAAATTCGTATTATTCTAGATTTGTTATTTTACAATTATTTGCAAATTTACAAATTTAAATATTTTAATAAAATCATTTCACATTAATACAATTAAAATTTTCACATTAATAGAATTACAATTTTACATTAATTTCACATACATGAATTACGATTAGAATTACAATTACAATTTTAATTTTACATACAATTACATTTACGATTTTACAATTACACTTACAATTACAATTACACTTACAATTACAATTACAATTTTACAAATATTTTATAGACAATTCAATTAAAATTACAGTTACAAATACAATTACATTTACAATTTTACATAGAATTACATTTACAATTACAATTACAATTTTACAAATATTTTACATACAATTCAATTAAAATTACAATTACAATTTGTGAAATTTACATACAATTAGAATTAGAATTAGAATTTTACAATTTTTCATATATACAATTACAATCATTTCACAATAAATTAAATATTACAATTACAATCAAAATGTTACAATAATCAATATTTTACATACAATTACACTTAAAATTATAATTAGTACAAATACAAATACAATTTTACATAGAATTAAAATTTAAATTACAAGTACATTCACAACATAATATTTAATAAATATCATGGTCATTTAATAATATTAAATTAATTAATAAACATCATCACGATCATGATAACCATCGTACAAACATCATATGACTAATAAACACATTCAATTAACATCAAATTAACATTATATATTAACATCATCACAACACAAACATCAAATATACATCTCAATATAATATCAAATAACTCATGCGCCTATCACATATACACATCTATCTGCAAGCTAAACATTAAATGAACATATCTAACATGACTAACAATATGCGCCACATCATGATGATCATCAACATGAAAATTAAGTACAACTGCAACATGAACATAAAATACATGGAGCATATATATATATATATATATATAATTGAATAATGTGTAAAATATACAACTGTAATATAAATCATGTCATGGATCAAGCTTTGGTGGTAGTATAACAACATCATGAATAACACTAGTAGAAGTGGATGCGGCCTACTCAGTAACGCCAGGTGCAGCCTTGACAGTTGATGGTCGACTAGCCTGCTCATGATCATGATGATCACTAGTACTGATGGATGCATCCGCTAGTGGTAGTACAACATGATCAATATGAGGCGCAGTAGTAGTGGAGGCAGCCTGCTCAGTCAATAGTACTGCAATCTCGGCGGTCGATGGTCCAGCCTGCTCATGATGATTGTGACAAGTACTGATGGTGGATGTTGTAGGTTGCTGACTGGATGTGGCCGATGGTCCAGCCTCTTCTCCATGATGACTAGTGTCAGATGCTGGTAGTGGAGCCTCATGCTGATCATCAAGTGCGCCGCAAGGTTAATGATCATGAGATGCATCTGAGTGGCTGTTGGCAGACTGTCCATCACTTGCCGCAGCTCGACTATGCCTATAGCTACGGAAAATCCTTGTCAATCGCGTAACAGCTGTCGTAGCTCCTACGACATGCCACATCAGGCCGTACATGTCACGCGACATGCCTCTCCACATCTGTATCAATCTATCATCACCCTGGATATCTCTGTAATGAGTAGGCCTGATGCCCGCATCTGAAATCAGTCCACAGAGTTGGCTGCCCAACTCCATCCGATATCTGGTCTCTGGTCGACCACGCCTAGCAAAAGGCGGTACCGGTGCACCATGAGGTGCATGAGGATCATCCCGATCATCTGGCACATCAGCCATCTCCTGATCGAAATCATTAGGATCGACACCTGGATCATGTGGTGGATCCGACGTCTCATCGCCATCAAAAGACCCAATGTGTGCAAAATATATACAAGTACAAAAAAATAATTAGACAATTTCATTACATAATTTAATAAAAACAAGTTAAATAACATGTTAGAATAAATATAAATAAAATAGTAATATTACCTCTATCATCTGGTGGCTCATCAGGAGTGAAGAGGATGTTGGGACACCCTCACCAATCTAGTCCAGCATAAGGACATGGTTCCAAAATGAAGGGATGCAACCCGCCAACGCTGGCTAGTAAGTCCAGCGAATCATGTGATATCCTCGATGGAAACATAGTGTCTCCCCTCTTGGGCATCATCTACCCCCAAATGCACATCAGGGCTTGTAACATCGGATTACGAGGATATCGAACAAAACTTGGTCTCATCTCTGGAAACCTCTCAAAAAATAAACAAAATAGCTCTGAAGTAAAAGGGAAGCTGACCCTCCCTTGTGCATGAGCATGACATCTATCTAAGGCCGTACAAAACTGTCACAAAAAAATGGCATACCACCTCACAATTCGTGGCTGTTGTACTAAAGAATCAACGTAATATAAAAGCGAGCAACTAATGCGTTGCCCGTCACTGGTGTTGTGCGAAATGATCGAAGCGATAATAGAGAGGCACTGCACGTTTTGTCTACCAAAAGAACCTATACGTAATTGACCTCCAGGTACCTAAAACTCTGAAGAAGACAATACATGTGCTCCAATGTATGTCTGGGAGTACACTAAATAACTCCCTGCTACACAACCAGGTGGCACGTTTGGGAATGAGGGAAAATCCACCCCTCTCCTCAATAGTCCTGTAATAAAATAAATGTCCTCCTTAGTGGGTGTGTACCACTGGTCAGGACCAACCTGAAAAGCCTCTCGGTGGACCTTCCACCTACCGATAAGATGCCTCAAAAGTACACTATGGGCCTTTAGGCCGGAAATAGCCTCCTCATAGAACTTGAGGAGGCCTACCTGCTTAAGGATCTCCTGGGTATCTGCAATAACAGGGAGAGGGCATCCATCTCTCTCCCTCTCTCTCGCCTCCCATTGGCGAATCATGTCATATTGTTCTACTTGTTGTTGCTGTTGTTGCTCCTGTTCTCTCTTAATCATTGCCATATTAAATAATATTTTTTTATTAAAACAGGAATGTACTTATAAATATACATATATAATTTTTTTGAAAAAAAAACACACATAAAAGTTGGTGCTCCATAAAAACAGTCACGCACCGGTGCCAGTGCGATATAATATTTTAGCACACTGTCCTCGGGGCCACCAAAGAAACTGACCGCACCGGCTTTGGTGCTGATGTCTATTTTTCAAGCACCACAAACTGTTTATAATTCAGAATAGCGGTGCGCTGACTGAAATATACACCCCGGCGCGTATAGTCATCATGTCAGCGCACCGCGTTCATGACAATGACATAGTTGACGATGCGATCTTTAACCCGGCCGCACTTTTGACCCTCACGGAATGCAAAATGCGATGCACTGACATAAACCGGGGCAGCAAATGTAGTCAATGCACCGCACTGTGATTGTCGGGGTCAACGGTGCACCTAGATAAATGAGTACACCGCCTTTTTATTTTTTTATTTTTAATTTAAAATTATTCGGGGTGCCTTCCGGATTCGCCCCAGAAATGGTGCGGTTACCGTTAGCACCGGTAGCAGTGCTGCCTGTAAATTTTACAGGTAGCACCGCGACCGGTGCGAGCCGAAAAACTCGAGCGCACCACGCGAATTTTTTTTTTTTAATGGTTATTTTTAGGTTTATTTCAATATCTAATCCGGTAAAAGGCTTAATTATAGAAAAACTAGAAAAATACCTTTACATTTCGCGGTCGAGGAGGCATATTAGCTGTAAAATTTGGAAAACAAAATTTGGCCACTATTTTTCAAAATGCAAGCTGCATATTGGTTGGCAATGCAGAGCAGCAATGCATGCAATGGGTGCAATGAGAGCACCAATGGCAGGGCGGCTCAGAAATAAGAAAATAGCACCGGGGCTTGAGAGCTCTGGAGCACTGAGGAAAGTGAATAATGAAGTCTTTTGGCTGTAATTTTTTTTTTATTAACTCTGTTCTAGTGTGCGGGGTTTTATAAGCACACCGGTGTGGTTAGGAAAACCGCACCGGGCGGTATCAATTTTGGCGCGTTGTTTATAACACCCCGAGGCGTTGCCCTAACCGCACACCGGGATGTTTCAGTTTTGGCGCGAAAATTTTATGATGCACCAGGGTGGCGTAATGGTAAAGCGCCGGTTTTTTGGCCTTAATTTTTTTTCTATATAACGTTATTCTAGTGCGTGCTTTTTCTGGCCCACTAGTGCTCTTAGAGAAGAACGCACCAGTTCGTTTCTGTTTTGGCGCGATGTTTTATGATGCACCGGCGCGGAAGAGTATTGACACCCCGGTGTGTTACAGTAATTGGACGCCCCGACAGTGTGTACTTCGCGCACGCTGTCCGGTGTGACAATGTTTGGTGTGCACCGGTGCGTTCTATGGTATCGTGCGTACCGGTAATTGATAGCTCAAAAGCACTGGAAAACTAAAAAATCTAGGTTTTTTGTCGTTTAATTTAGCCCTTTACCGGTGCGCATTATTTATAGGCGCACCGATACTCTTTGCTGCAAACACATCAGTCGATTTGTGTTTTGGCACGTTTTTTATGATGCAGCGATGTGGTTTTTGTCTACCGCACCGCATGGTTTCAGTGTTGGCGTTGTGTTTTATAATGCACTGGCGCAGATGAGTTGTGAGGCACCAGTGCTCTATTATATTATGACACCCCGGGTGTGTGTGTACGAAGTGCACAGTGTCTGGTGTGCCAATGATTTGGGCCGCACCTGTGCTTTATTTTTTTGAGAGCACCGGGGCGAGTTTTAACGATAAGAGCACCGATGGGAAAACATCCGCAAAACACTCCACCTACCAACCTCCTCTAGTAACCTCCGCTAGAAATGGATGTATGGGGTATTTTTCTTTGTGGTTCCTCAAAAAAATCCGCTAGAGGGTCTTTTCCTTGTAGTGTAGCTTGACCAAGCTTCCACAATATGAAATTGGTAGTTTTCATTACACATCTAGGGGAGTATGAGTTAACATAGTTCTCCCATGACTCCAGGTTTCAAATTATAATTAGTGGGAAATGCCTCCACCCTTCCTGATGGAATTAGGGTCAACACCTTGTCATGGGCCATATTGTGGCACTATGTTTTGATATTTTTGTCATTGAATATTCAATTTTAGGCAATCATTCCATCTAAGAAACCTGCACTTGACAAAATATGATATCAATGTATAAGGGTCATTCCTATCATAACATTTACCATTTGATGTCCATGATGTATGTTATCACTCAAGGAAAACCCTAGCGGCAGGGAAAAATCCTAAGGAGACCACAAAACCTCTTTTAAGTTGAAGCTAGCCCTTCAACTCAGAGGGGGATATCTTTGTGAAACTAAACTACTCTATGGTAAATGTAGTAGAAGGCTTTTTGCAATTGAGCTCACGTGGCCAGATTTGGGTTTGGGTATGAAATGGTTGGTTGATATTCGAAACCCATCATTGGGCATGGAGTCAAGATATGAAATAAATGGAATCACAGATCTAATGAGAAAATGGAACAAATCATGGGAGTCACATCCTTTGATTGTTTGAAATATTTAAAAGAAAGGGATACTACGAAAAATAAAGTTTATAAAGACTTAAATCAACAAGTATTAATGATTGATAATTTAAAGATAGGAGCATCAGTGAAATCCAATCTCATAAACTAGCATCACCATACATGAAAAATAACAATTAAATTACAGAGAAAATACTGATGGGGAAACAAAACTCATGAACTTTATACGAACTACTCATTAAACACTGTAAATACATCTAAGATTTCTCAAATATATTTAGACTATAAGTGTTTTTTCAATCAAAATCCAACCCTTTCTTATTACTCATAAACTATATTTATATAGTTTACACAACAAATTTGCAAGATAATAGAAACTTCATAATTACAATACTTGAGATATTAAAAATTTCTTTAAGTTCATGCACTAAAATATAGACTCAAAAATATCCAACAAATTCTAGAAAAACTATAGGTAAATCTGCTTAAATATAGGCAAAAATAAAGTGATTTGGTTAACTGCACAACATGAAAATAGAACAGTTCCCTCTGAATCTGATATCCCTTATTTCCACAAAACAGGTCCCTCTAAAAATGATCCACGTTATTCTTTTGATTTCCCTGGAAAAATTGTTGACAGGCAGCTTGTCCACATTACTGATTTTCTGTTATGAGTTGTAATTGATAAATTTTCTGGAGGTCAGTTGTTTTGAATATTTGTTGACAACAGAGATGTCAATAATCTCTATTGCATTTGTGACAAAAATGTTGACATGCATCTTTCCAATATTTTCCTATAGGTGTCCTTAGCGGACCTGTTTTTTTCTGTGTCAAAATGCTGACAGGCACGTTGTCAGGCTTTTCATGTAGGTTTCACTTACTGCCTGGCATATGTAGATTGTTTCAAAACAACTGAGGGACATATTTTCAAGCTTATAAAAACTTGTTGACAAGAGAACTGTCAACTCTCCTGATCCTCATGGTGCATATTAAATGGGTAGGCTGACTGCCAAATACAAAAACTTAGGGTTTTTTATTTCAAACAAGTAGGAAAAAATGTTTGTGATACCCTGATATATTAGTCAAGGGTTTTTGTTGCTTCCAGTAATACATCCATCTTGTTTAACCTTTGTTTTTGTTTTTTCCTAGTCTCCATTGGTTTTACCTTGGTAACCTGTTCATATTTTTCCTTGTGAGGGCTTGCAGACTTCTTCTTAGGTTTCATGAATTTCCAGTTTATGATCAATTCTTTCAAAGGCACATCGTATATGTCAATGATCTGGTTAGCTAGCTCCAGATTGTTTCTGAGTTTGAACTTATAGCATAGTTTATTGGTTGGCCTAGTGTGCCTATTACTCTATTTAGGCAACTTAGGTACAGGTTCCTCATTGATTTTTTTCTTGCCCTTTAAATCTCCAGGTATGGCCATGTCTGCACGGTTACTTTCTAAGGGAAGAAATGAAAAAGTAGCAGAATCAATGCCATATTCCGAGCCTTTCAATGGTGAAGATTTTGGTTTTAAGTTTTTAACAGTTTTATTTTGGAATACCTTAGGGGTTCTTGTGGAAACTGGAACAGATGAAGCTTTTGGGTTTTCAGCAGGAATGGGACTCTGGACATGAGTCAAAATAGGAGTTAGAACAGGGGTAGGAATAGGGGTCTATACATGGGTAGGAATAGGGTATTTACAGGGTTAGGAATAGGGGTAGGAGTAGGGGTAGGAACATGGGTTTGAGGCTTATTTATCCTTCAAGTGGTTTGAGGTTTGCCTTTTTTTCTTCTCACAGGATGAGGTTGAAATCCTCCACAGAAGAGAAAATGATCCCAAGTCCTGTTTAACTTGGCCAATTGGCACTCTACCAATAGCTTAATCAATGCCTTATGATAAATAAAATGTTTTTAGGGATTAGTCCTATACCTGTATCTAGCATCCATGTGCTTGAGGATCTCCAGTAGGTAAAAATAGGGATTCATATTAATTTTCCCATCCAAATGTGCTAGAAAATAAAAATGATATAGATTAATCCTATGGTAGCGACCCTCACAAGTAAAGTAGTTTTGGAAAAGTCGCAAGGGAGCATACCACTTCTCTTGGATTCATTCCTTCTAAACACCATCCTTCAAGTTCCTTGCTTTGTTCTCCTCCTTGAAAAACGATGGAACATATATGCTGACCAAGATGCGATTGTGGAATACTTTGTCTCCATCCATTGGAAATGTTGTTGCTTCAACCACAGTATTCTTTGTAACCTCGAATTCCAGCCCACCGACCTTCACTTGCTTCCCATCGAACCCAACCGAAAATTATTTAGCTACCAAGTCATGATAGTCAGAGCATCGATAGAAAAAACGACTCCACCCCGCTTTTTGCAACAAACACAAGTGATTAGGGTAAAGGTTTAACCGCTCCAGATCTTTTGGTTCAATGTGGTCTAACATTCTGCCTTTCCCCATCCTGTTGGCACTCTCTGTGGATTTTTCTGCTGGATTAATGCAAGAAATTTCGTTTGAATTTCCAAGTGGAAAACAGGAGGAATTTACCCATACCACTATGTTGATATGATAAACTTGCATGGTTGTCACATTGAACAGACAACCTTTTTACCACGCTCGTGAATAATGAACCATAATTACACGAGATTGACTACAAAACACTTTTAATTATTACATTCAGTAAGAATGATTTCAAAACGTACTTTTCCCTTTCAAACATAACAAAGACATCTACGCTGACGCTGACGTGGTCAACATAGTCAGCATTTCAAATATTTTTTTTTTAAACCTGTAATTGCTAACAATTTTCCTGTCAAAAAAATGAGAAAATAATGATATCCATATTGTCAGCGATATGATTTTCTCAACCATGCCGGATCTTGAAATATTTGCTAAATTATTAGGCCTTTTTATTACAACCCCAAATGTTGACAGCGCAGCTGTCAGCATTTATTAAAAAAAATTACAAAAATGAAATTTTGGTGATAACAGCTAGCTCCACGGGGATGTTTTTGATCAATGATGGTAGCAAGAACCTCCCCATAGATCAGTTGCCTCATCCATTGAAAATAATAACTGAAAATAAAATGTTTGGAAAAATAGGACCTTATCTAAAAATAAATGACTTTACAGATTTTAAATTTTGAAAATAAAATACTACTACTTTCCTATAAGAAAACTTTTATTCTTGATGAGTATCAACAGGACCTCAGGGCCTTCACTTCGAGATTCAAGTCCTTTAGAAAATTCATCCACACTTGAAAGATATTATGAACATATATGGATATTTATAATGATAATTTCAAAATTATTTAGTTTTTTCAGAAAATATAGTGTTTTAGAAAACATCCATTCACTGGACCTTTAGGTAGCTCGTCGCCTTGTCGACCTTCCAAGATGAAACAATTTTTTCCCTAGAATGTTGCAATTTTGTAAGGCCCCTTCCAAAGGTTCTCAAATTTTTTGTGCTTTCCTTTATCCTCGATGCATGAATCCCACTTCATAACCATGCCCTGGTATTTGAAATCATCCTCTTTTGTATTCTTGTCAAAAAATTTCTTGATTTGATCTTGCAATTGCTGAGATTTTTCATATACCCTTTCTCTGACCTCCTATACTTTAATTAACTGATTTATCCTTTTCTGTAACTAATTGGGCTCTTCTCCCGGCTCTTGAAAATATTTCATGAAATGTATCCCAATTGAAACTGGAAACAATGCATCAGTACCATATACTAATTGGAAAGGGGAAGTATCGATTGATCTTTTGGTACTCGCTTTGTCCGCCCACAGGGTGAATTTAAGTTTTGTGTGCTAGGACTTTTTGGTCTCCTCTAACAATTTCTTAATGATTCTAACTAAAATCTTATTGGAATATTTTACAATTCCATTACCTTGGGGGTAATAGGTTGTATAATGGCTTAGTGTAATATGATAACCTTGACAGAATTTTATCAATTTTTTAGACTTGAAACATTGTGAATTATCAATTATTATTCTTCTTGGACAGTCAAACTTGAACAAGATATTTTCTAAGAATTGAATTATTACAAGGTCAATAGCTTTTCTGTTGGGAAGTGCCTCAATCCATTTTTTGAAATAATCAGTGCCTGTCAAGATCCATTTATGTTGTGCTAATGACGACGGATGGATCTCACCTATGAAATCGAGACCCCAGTGTTGAAAAAATGCCTCTACAGAAATTAGTTTCAAAGGTAATTACATTAGTTTTGATTTCCCTTGAACAACTGGAATTTGTGACAAGAAGCTACCTCTTTTGTGATGTCAGAAAACAAAGTGGGCCAGTAAAATCTAGCCCTAAGGATCTTATCTGTTGTGGTTTTCCAATAATAATGCCTGTCACATGCTCCTTCATGAAACTCTTTACTTACCTTCTTAGCTTCCTCCTCTTAGAAATAATTCAACAAAATTCCTTGGGGATCTTTCCAATATAGGTAGCCATCCAGAAGATAGTATTTAACATACTTCAATTTTAAAGACCTAGCTCATGTTTTGTCTGTTCCTGTGGTACTTATAAATTTTGTAAAATATAAACAATTTCAGCATACCATGGACTTTCACTCAAAATATCTTCAGCTTTGATTATTGGTTCGTTATATGACACATCTGAGATTTAAAAAACATAATTTATACCAATAGCATCAAGGTTTGTTTCAGTCATAAGTTTAGTTGGTATAATCTCCAAGTCGAACTCCAACATTTTGGAAATCCATGCTGCTCTTCGGCCATCATTATTAGACTGTACTAAAATTCTTTTAACTGTAGCATCCGACACATAAGTAATGACATGAGAATGTAGAATAAAAAATCTGAAATCTTTAATAGCTTTGATCAAAGCATATGCTTGTTTATCTAAAATGTTGTGTTTTAGTTCAACATCCCTTAAGGCTCTACTAAAAAAGTAAATAGGTTGCTCTTGACCTGTCTCATTCTTTTGGAGTAGTACACCAGAAATAGTATGTTCCAAAGCAAGTAAAAATATTATGAACTCCTTTGAAAAAATTGGACCGATGAGTACAGGTGCTTGGCTTAATGCTCTATTGATGCCATCAAAAGAAAATAAAAATGATTCATTCCATTTGATCTCGCTGCCCCTTTTAAGAATTCATGTTATTAGCTTCAAAATTTCTGCAAAGTTCGGAATGAAATGGCGCAAAAAATTCACTTTACCTAAGAAATATTGGACTTCTTTCTCGTTTCTTGGGTGCTCAATTTGTTGAATTGTTGTCACCATGTTGGGATCTATTTTGATACCATCTCTTGAGACTATATGTCCCAGCAAATTTCCTTCTCTCATAGAAAAATTGGATTTCTTTGGGTTAAGAGAGACTCCAAACTTCCCGCTTTTGTTGAAAACATCCCTAAGGTGTTTCAGGTGATCTGCTTCTGATTTTGAAAAGACTGAAATATCATCTAGATAAATCACTACAAATCTGTCTTTTTCATCAGCAAAGGTGATATCCATGGAGTGATCAAAAGTAGCTCCTACGCTCATGAATCCAAATGGAATTTTAGAGACACAAACATAAACCAAGGTGTAGTGAATGTGGTCTTTTCCTGATCCTCTGGGTTTATGAGGATTTGATTGTATCCTAAAAACCGATCTAACATAGAAATCCTCTCAACACCCATTACCTTTTGCAGAATGTGATCCATCTTCAGCAAAGGGTAGTTGTCCTTCAAAGAAACCTTATACAAATTTTGTAAATCCACACACAGGCGAATTTCCCCACTTTTCTTCCTTACCGGGACTAGATTAGCTACCCAATTAGAAAATATGAGCGGAATAAAGTTTTTGCAGCCAATAACCTTTTTACTTCTTTATCAATGACGGGAAGTAGCTTAGGATTTATCCTCTTTAGCTTTTGTTTAAATGGATTCTCATTTTCCTTTAAAGTTATGGTGTGTTGAATGACAGATTGGTCATATGTTTTCAAGTCCTCATACCTACATGCGAAATAATTCTGCATATTGTGTTTTTCATTATTCCTTCAATGTGTTGGAAACTTTGACTATTTTTGGTTCAATTTCGGTGCCCAAGTTATATTCTTCCATCTCTCTATCACTTGGATGAATTCTTGGTTTCACAACAACATAATTAGAATCAAACAACCTTTCTAAAGGCACTAGACCTCTAGGGATCAAATTATTGGACAACTGAATGATCTCATGTCCTACTACAACATTCAAAAAGTTTGATGTTTCAGTATTATTTTTTGCAATTTCTTCTCCATGATTTTATATTGGGGTGATGAGGAATTCATTCGTTCTCTCCAGAAATATTCTGATTTATTGATCATCTTCAAAAACCTTCCAATGCTTTGTATTATCGAGAATTTAAGGATGGTATCTTATATTTAATTCATACTTCTCAAATGAATACAACGAAACTCTAAATGTGCTGGCAACCTTTTCTAGGGCATATGCAATCCCATTCTTCTCCCTTGGTGTCAATGAAACTTCATGCTCAAAAAATAAATTTGAAAGAAGATCCCAGACTTCATTTCTGTAAGCCCTCATTCTCAGATGCTTCGTTTGAAAAACATAATTAAATTGATTCGCAACTAGTTCTGAATATCCAAAGATGTGATTTTTTTGTGCTTTCTGCTCTCATAACAGATTTAATATAATAACAAGAGATTCATACTCCGACACATTATTTGTGAAATCAAACTGAAGTTTAAAATAATGAAATTGAGTTATACAATCAAGTGGAACAATCCATGCACCTGCTCTTGAACCCTTCTCACATGTGGACGCATCAAAATAAAACTTTCATATTTCTCTGGAAAAAATCTAAATTTTTTCTAGCTAAGATTGTTCTTGTTGAGAAATAATTTCCTTTGTTGTTGATATTTCACCTTTAAAATAGCCATTATTGAAAAATATTTGTGACCCTAGCTCTGTATCTACTGCATATATTGGATGGTTGTTCGACTGCATTTTTATACTAACCATATAATCCATTTTAAATTCCTAGTATAGTATCTTCATTTCACTGAACAACAGTATAGAGGCATAGGACATGTCCATTTGTAATGTTCCTCCCAATCTTGTTGCCCAAGATCGAGACAACAACATTCCAAATCTGGCAAGAATGGCAGCTACTACTCTATCCATCAATACACTTTTGGCTGGGATTTGAGAAAGAGTAACAACTAAATATTTGATCAGTCCTAAGCATTTCACTTTTCTTGAATCAAAGGAGAACAAGTATTTATAGTGTATGGTAATTTGGAGTCCCAAATGGTCCATGACTGATTTGGGCATAATATTATGTGAGGTTCTAGAATATAACATTGCATTGTGAAGAATCAAGTCATGCACATTTAGGCTTACATAAAATGGAGGTACGTCATCGTTTGGATTTGTGACGTGTGGACCAAAAAGAAATTATGGGGCATCATCATCCAAGTTCAAGAAGTCTTGAGAGATTATATTTAGCTAACTATTTTCTGAACTTTTAACCATAGTAGAAATCATTTTCCTATATTTTTCATTTTTTAAAAGATCAGAAAAAGGAATGGAAACTTTTAACTTATTGATTTAGGATACCAGATTGAAAATTGATGGTGTTTTATCATCATATTTAGTGTTCGTCCTTGGTTCCTTCAGATTATCCTTCTTTGTCTCTTCTGCTCTCTCCCTTCTCGACTCCTCTAGTCTTTTTATAATCTCTCTTCTTAGCTCATCTTGTTATTCAGCGACTATTTTTGGTGGTGGTGGAGGTTTAATAGGAACATTCCAGCCTCTAATATTATATTGTCTTTGAAATTCTTCCATTGCATTATTTTACCCTTGTTTATATTGACTGATCACAAATATGTACGTTGTCCTTTACTACAGAACATCCAACAGATTGGTCATGTTCTTCCTTGGTAGAAAAAACCTAGATTTCTTTGTCATCCAAACATCCTATCTGTTGTTATTCGTCATCATTGATGTCTTCATCAATAAATTATTCTGGAAATGGAGGTTGAATAGTGGGTTGTTTTTCTTCAAGAGCTTTCTATTCTCTAGGGAATTTCTGAGCACCCTAAGGCCTCCTAAAATTTATGTTTCAGATTTGAGGTTGATTCTCATTTCGGGGAGGTGTCAATTTATCTACTGACTTCTCCATGGTTTTCAGCATTACCTCAAATTTTACATCAGGGATGAGGATTACTCATCTTTAAATCCTACTCTTTTTTCAACTTTCATATTTTCTTTCTTTTCCAACAAATTGGCCTCTACTCCAATTGCGTTGCTCTGCATTTGTTTTATAGTAGCATGGTTCCTTTCTCTTAACTGATAGGTCAATTATGCGTAAAAAAAATAAGGAAAATCTAATAATGCTAAACCAGGAGGAGGTTTAACTTTAGATGGAATAGAATTATAAATTATATTGAATCTGACTGTGAATTATTGTACAGATTCAGTTAGGTTTCTCTTAAGTGTATTATACTCGGTTAAGATTTGTACTAGTAGCGGGTAGAGATCTGAACCATTTCTTTGCTTCACCTGACAAGCTTTGTGTGAGCAGTATGAGCTTTACATCTTCATGATCAACCTCCTCCAGATCTATGAAGTCATTAATCTTGTCTACATGTTGTTGAGCTGTATAATACCACATACCATCAAATTGAATAAGATGATGCCCATAGTTTACAGGAAGATCATGTAGCAAACCTTGAAGGTTCAGAGGGGCATATCTGGAAGCCATTGTGCTAGTTCCAGTTACAATGGGATTTTGGAAAGTAGGTGTAACTCGAAACAAAGGCCTTTTAATATAAGGTGATATAAAAGGTGTTGAAATTTGAAACAAGAAACAGTGAAATTGGCATCCAGAAACAACAAGAAAATGCACACTCACTAGTGTGGGATCACAAGTCACACAGTGATGGATCCTAGTCACAAATTAGTGTGCAACTAATTTTTAAATAAATTGGAAAATTAATTGTAATATTATCTCATAACAACTTGTAATAGTTAACTAAGTGTGATATAATTAGTTAGCTCAAGAATTTCGAGTTGAGGATCAAAGGACAAGCATGTAGAGTGATTCTATTATTAATAGGGTATAGTTGCAGTTGTAGCACTAATGTGGTGTGAGTGGGATCGGTTAACTCACATTAATTGAGTTAAAATTAGTTTAACTAGTTCTAACTGTTTGATGAGCTAGTGGAAGTTAAAGTGAATTAAAATAGATTGAAGAGTCACAAGTAGTGATCTACCAAGTAATTGATGATTCACTATTAATAGTTGCATGCATGTCAATTATGATGACGACCCAGTTGAGACAAAGGTTAAATACAGGTAAATTATCAGTTGTATTTTTGGCGAACTATCCAAGTACAGTTATAAAAGCAGAGGAAGGCTCCATAGGGATTGCGTAGTCAAGGAAGGTTGATTATCATATTTAATAGGGATTAAGTGCCTAGATTTTGCATGAGTAAGGTTGGGCTAGGAAGGGCTGATAATTGGCTAAGTGTTGGTCAATTTTGCCTAAGAATTGCTAGACATTTTTGTGGAGGATCAGGGTGAGATGATCGGTAGAGTGCAGGATTTTCTCGGTGTGAGAAAGCATTGTATTATTTCTGTTACACAACATTTTGTCACCGTCCCTACAATCCCTCATCCCGTACATTGGAGGACTATTCCCGTGACCTGTGAACAATAAAATGTCCTGAAAACACCTTGATGGCATCCTTTTGCACAAGGGCAAGAATTCTCCTGAAGAACATTTCCTCAGAAAATCACTAAAAACATATGTTTGGGCATTGGCGCGAGTAGCCAGTTCATCACTCGCGCCGACCTGGGAAATTTACACTAAGCCCGCGCCACCTGGCGCTCTGTCCCTGTGTATTGCCCGTGCCAAGCCTATTTGGGAATTTTTTTAAAAAATAAAAGGCGGAAGTTTGGTTCTAACAACTTCAGAATGAATCATCAAAAAGAGGTTGGACTGTTTGGCTCCGGATCTCCTTGATTAGGATGTGGTTTTCCACCTCTCATGTAACATTCCTAAGAGATAGGACTCTCCCCCATGATTATAGGGATCCTAACTTCTCCTTCTCCCTCTATAAAATTTTTCCCTCTCTATTTGCAACCTAGTTGAACATATAGCCAAGGAGCTGAACATTTGGGAAGAAAACTATAGCTGAGCGTCAATTGAGAGCAGAGCCAAGGAGAACCCCGTAAGAGAGAGAGAGCCTTGTCTAAATTCCCGACAAGATTTGTGAGACACGCTCTGCTGGAAGCCTTGTTGATGGAAGAACGCGACGTCGGAACTCGGTTGTAATCTTTCTTTTATATTTTAATATATGCTCGACTATGTTATTGGTTCCATTGTTGTATTGATTATTTGTGTAATGAAATTTGATTCAATCTTTTTCGACTGATTGATAGTTACATGTTTGAATTATTACGTTGTATGTTGTCACTTTTCTCTGCATATGTATAGGTGTCCGGACGCGGTGAGCAAAAGGATTGTGATCTGTCAAGCTAGGAACAAAAGCAACACTTCTCCTTCGACAATAGCAGCGTAGGACTTGAGATAAGCTATCCATCGTAGCTTTGTCTTTTGTAACTAGGAATCGATATCGTAGCGTGTTTTGTTTGTTGCTAGACCCACTCTAGGGCTAGTGGGATCGCCTCTGCCCGCAGAGGGGATTTACCTCGTCAACAAAGTGGCGACTCCAATAAGGAACAATGTGAGTTTGTCTTTCGTCCTTTAGGTCATATTCCTGGTATTTTCTTGCTTAGCTTGTTTTTATGATTATCTTTGTTGAGTCTAAGACCCCTGTTCAGCCCAAGAAGATCGATTTGACCTCTGTTCTTCCAAATTTCCATCTTTCCAAGGTTGGCTTGATTGGCGCGGGTTCCAGTCTGACAGTTGCGCCAGTTGACACTTGTTGCCAATTTATCACTCGCGCCATCCCCTGTCTGGTGCGGATTATAGCCATACAGTCACGCCAATTCCTGTAAGTGCTAGGATTTTCCCTGTTTTTGGAGTTTTTGGTCCTTCTTGGTGTCTCTGGGTATTTTCTTAGCTTTATTTGAATGCTTTGGGTTTGTTTTGACTGAGATTAGCTCTTATCCTTTGGTTGTTTGCCATTTTCTGTCAGTTTTTCTTTTTAGCCCTAGGTTTTCTAGGTGCTTCAGCCAGCTGAGCCTCCCGTGGGAGTTTCAGGTCCTTGGTTTCCCAGTCAACTTCATTTCTGCTTCTTTGCATTCAGATTTTTGGATCCATTTGAGTGATTGCGTTAATTTAGTGATTGCCTTTTCTTTCATTCAGTTTTACTCTTGTCACTCCAGGTCTAGATTACACAGCTTGTTTGGGTCTCTTTTGAGATCTTTTCTTTGATTTGAGGGATTTCGTCATTGGTTTGAGTCTTGTTGTGCTTGTTTTGAGTTGATTTAAATTGTTTTGTTTCAGCTCTCGCTTCACCATTCTCAAATTTGTGTTTTGATTTATTTTTCATATCATTTAGCGCACTTGCTCTGATATATTGAAAAAAAAATAAAAAAAATCTTTCACATAACTAGTATTTGGCATTCTAGGAAAGATTTATTGTTCTCATTAGTTTGCATCAGGTCCTGTAGTGAATAATTCTATGTGCTTTCATTATTTTCTATCGAGTGAAACTCTTAACCTTCTCGTAGATAGCTTTTCATTGAACGAAATGGTATTTCATGGCATGTAGCTTGCATTCAGGGATTCATGAGATTCAACATTTAGTAGGACCTTGGAATTGAAACATAAATACAAGATCAACTTAAAATTTATTCAATTAACCTAAGGAAACACTGAAACTTAACGAAAAATTTAGTGGTCTAAGTTAGAGATGTGTTTCGGCGTCTTAAAACCTAGCAGTTGTCGCTCGTTATCTGGCTTCAGACAGCGCTAGTACGGACTTGTGCTCCCCGTTCCATCGAGTATATAAAGGGAGACCCCTATAGGTTGCAATCCTTTTATCCATAGGAATCCGAGTTTGCCGCCTTGTAACCATGAGTCCGGACGCGGTGAGTGAAAGGATTGTGATTTGTCAAGCTAGGAATGGAAGTAACACTTCTCCTTCGACAACAACAATGTAGGACTTGAGGTAAGCTATCCATCATAGCTTTGTCTTTTGTAACTAGGAATCGATATCGTAGCGTGTCTTGTTTGTTTCTAGACCCACTCTAGGGCTAGTGGGATTGCCTCTATCTTCAGAGGGGATTTACCTCATCAACAGTTTCATGATTATTTTACTATGTAAAATAATTTGCATATTTATTCTTCAGGGTCTAGAAGTAGATCAAGATGTCTTTCAATGGCTAGAGACTCGAATATGCACTCGAGGGTAGTTCGAATTATATTGCATGGAAGGACATGATGGAGGCAGTGTTGGAGGACAATGGGCTGAAGGAATTCATAGATAATGATATTCCCAAGCTTGCAGCAGCAGATGCCCAACTTCTTGATGCATGGAAGAAGAATGTAGCAAAGGCGAGGAAGATATCGTTGGAGGGAGTTCGAGATCATGTTGTCTCAAGTCTCCATGGGAAGGCATCTCCATATGCTATGTGGAAGTCCTTGACAGATTTTTTTCAGAATAGTAGCGACCAAAGGAAGTTGGCGTTGAAGGACAAGCTCAAAAAGATCATGAAGGAGGAGCACGAGACGATACCAACATACTTGGCGAAGTTCACTCAATGTTGAGATGAGCTTGGAAGTGTTGGTGTGACCATATCCAATGATGACTTGGTAAGCCTAGCACTTCTAGGCCTTCCCAAGAGCTAGCATAGTTACCAAGACTTTGTGAATGGGAGGGATAAGTTACCAGATTGGGTGCGACTATGGTTGGATTTGGTAATAGAAGAGATCAAGCCGAGCACTAGAGACAGGACCTCCAGCACCAACAAAGAAGAAGAGTGTGCATTAGTGGGAAAACAAAAGAAGGCCAAGGGAAATAAATCCCAAGGTGAAGAGGTAAAGAGAGACTTTTCCAAGATCAGATATTTTCACTTTCACGAGCATGGGCACTATGCTTTGAATTTTCCATAGAAGAAGGCAATAAAGAAGGAGCTTGCAGTTGCAGTGGGTGAAGCATTGGCTTCATAGTTCGAGCTTGATTTTACTCTCATTGCATTCATGGGCAGCACTATAATGGGATGCATGTGGTATCTAGACAGCGGTGCCTCGTTCCTTATGATGAGGAATAGAGATCTCTTCAATGACTTGGAGGAGAAGGACCTCCAACAAAACATAGAGTTTGGAGATAACGGGAGGTATAGTGTGACCGACATAGGTACAATTTCCTTTCAGAGGGAGTCTGGCTCCCATCTCAAACTACCAGATGTTTTGTATGTTCCAGGCCTAAGAAAGAATATTGTCTCCGTAGCGGTATTGAAGACCATGGTTTTGGGGTGATGTTTACAAAAGGAAAGGTGTTCCTTAAACACATAGCCATGGGACAAGTGAATCAGATCGGTTTAAGAGTCAAGAACCTGTATGCACTCGAGGTTGAGGATGCATTCAAGGCTTTGAGGAGAAAAGAAGTGGTTAATGAATTGGTGGTTGAGAGGGAGAAATTATCTCTCAACATGCAACCTCAGTAGCAGTCTCATAAGATTGTGGAGCAACCACAATTGGAGAATCAGAGAGGATACTAAGTGGAAGAGTATAATCAAGCAAAGACCTCTAAGAGGGGGAAATTTTTAGCTAGATGGGAAGAGGGAGTACATGCAGCTATACCTCCAGGTGAGAGGTGGGGTGATGTGCATAATTAATCCCAAGAAGAAATTGGGAAAGGTCCATTGAGATGGTGTGTCTCATGGATCAAAACTAGCTACAAGGAGCCCAAAGTATAACATTATAAAAAGGATCAGTTAGATTTGTGCAGTCAGATGTCATGAAGATAGAAATCAGAGTGGAAGGTATTAGATACTAGAGCGCAGATCAAAGTTGGTAGCAATGTAGTGTCCATGGATGGAGATGTCAACAACAGTGCAGAGAGTCCAGTAGAAATTTACAGTAACTAGTAGTAGCCAGAAGACTCTAATGACAGATGCATTATACTGATTTAGTTGTTTGGAGGCTATTCAATTTCAGGGGATTTGCATATGCGAACAACACTAGAGAAGTTTTGCATGCAAGAACATTCCAAAGGTATCGGATCGGGACATATTGATTCCTTTCTTGTTGAGGAGTATTGAAATTTGCAACAAGAAACAATGAAATTGGAAAACAAGAAAATGCACACACAATAGTGTGGGATCACAGGTCACACAGTGATGGATCTTAGTGACACATTAGTATGCAACCAATTTTTAAATAAATAGGAAAATTAATTGTAATATTATCTCATGACAAATTGTAATAGTTAACTAGGTGTGATAGACTTATTTAGCTCAATAATTTCGAGTTGAGGGTCAAAGGATAGGCATGTAGAGTGATTCTAGAATTAACAGGGTCCAGTTGCAATTGTAGCACTCGTGTGGTGTGAGTGGGATCAGTTAACTCACATTAATTGAGTTAAAATCAGTTTAACTAGTTCTAACTGTTTGATGAGCTAGTGGAAGATCAAGTGAATTAAAATAGATTTACTTCACAAGTAGTGATCTACCAAGTAATTGATGATTCAATATTAATAGTTTCATGCATGTCAATTCTGATGACGACCCATTTGAGACAAAGGTTAAAGACAAATAAACTATCAGTTGTATTTTTGGAAAACTACCCAGGTGCAGTTATAAAAGAAGAGGAAGGCTCCATATGGATTACGCAGTAAAGGAAGCTTGATTTTCCTATTTTATAAGGATTAAGTGCCTAGGGATTGCATGAACAAGGCTGTGCTAAGGAAGGGCTAATAATTGGCTAAGTGTTGGTCAATTTTGCCTAAGAATTTCTAGACAATTTTGTGGAGGATCAGGGTGAGACGATCGGTAAAGTGCAGGATTTTCTCGGTGTGAGAAAGCACTGTATTGTTTCATGATTCTTTGACTATGTGCAATATATGATAGAGGGTTTTTTAGCAAGTTCTTTCTCGAGATACATCTTGTGTTATGTGATTGATTACTTCTTTCTCTTACTTGCATGTGATTGAGCGATCGTGTTTTATATTCAGCAAATATAGTAGAAGGATTTAGTATCTTGCTTTAGTACATTGCATGATTGGATTGAATCCATTCATATAGAGTATCTATATAATATATACATGGTATTGGAGTTGTGTTAGAGATTTTCTACATGGTATCTGAGTTGTGTTATATATTTCTACACGGTATCAGAGTTGTGTTAAATATTTTCTATAGTCTGAGCTTTACATCTTCATGATCAACCTCCTCCAGATCTATGAAGTCATTAAGCTTATCTACATTTTGTTGAGATGTATAATACCCCATACCATCAAATTTAATAAGACGATGTCCATATTTTATAGGAAAATCATGTAGAAAACCTTGAAGGTTCAAAGGGGCATATATGGAAGCCATTGTGTTAGTTTCAGTTACAATGGGATTTTGGAAAGAAGGTGTAACTCAAAACAAATGCCTTTTAATATATGGTGATATAAAATGAAGTAGAGGCTTACTAGAAGAAGATGATGGCTAAGGACTATGAGATCCGGAAGAATATGGGGTGTTTCTGTGACCGAGAATTCTAGAGTACAATATGGGAAAGTTGTAGATCTAGCTACAACAACCTGAAGTTCTTGGATTCTATGCTCTAGATCCTGAAAATTAGACCAAATTATTGGTATTGAGGTAATAGTTCTTGTTTTGAGATAAAAGAATCATTAACTGGAGGTTTGAAAATTTTTGAATCTGAAAGATGGATTTTAGATTTAGATCTAAACAAGGAGTTTTCAAACTTTTCATCAAACTGTAAAACTTCAATTGTTTCAACCTTCATAGGTAATGAATTATATATTTCTAGAATCTTACCCGATTTCTTGGAAACTTTCCTCCTGAACAACTTTTCTGGGCTTGACAAAAATTGTGGTAGACTCGAATTAGGATTTCTCAGAGTATAAACACTTACATGAGCCAGAACTTTGTCAATCATAATCCTTTGTATAGAAATGTGGAGTCGCCAGAGAAAACTACTTGCAACCAAACTGATACTCAAATCTTTGTTTTCTCTCAGAGATATGATCTTCAACAATAAAATTGTTTGGGAAAAATATGCTTTTTGTTCCTCGACAATAGCGCCAAAATGTTATCAATCAAGGAAAACGCTGGCTGCAGGGAAAAACCCTAAGGTAACCACAAAACCTCTTTTAGGTTGAAGTTGGCCCTTCAACCCAGATGGGGATCTCTCTGTAAAACTAAACTACTCTATGGTCATTGTAGTAGAAGGCTTTCTACAATTGAGCTTAGGTGGCCAGATTTGGGTTTGGGTATGAAATGGTTGGTTGATATTCAAAATCCACCATTGGGCATGGAGTCAAGCTATCAACTAAATGGAGTCATAGATCTAATGAGCAAATGGCACAAATCATGGGAGTCACTTCCTTTAACTTTTTGAAAATTTTAGAAGAAAGGGATACTCAGAAAAACAGAGTTTATAAAGACTTAGAGCAATAAGTATTAATTACTGATAATTTAAAGATAGGAGCATCAGTGAAATCCAATCTCATAAAATAGCATCGTTAGACATGAAAAAGAAAAACTAAATTACGTAGAAAATACTGACAGGGAAACAAAACTCATGAATTTTATATGAACTGCTCATTAAACACTATAAATACATATAATATTTCTCAAATATATTTAGACTATGAGTGTTTTTTTCAATCAAAATTGTTGAATCTCTAATTAAACTGAGAGGGGGGGGGTGAATCAGTTTAATACATTCCTGATCTTTTAAACTTTTCAATAAACTTATTTACACCTTCATTTCAAACTCTATTTGATGTGAGAGTAATCTTAGAATGTAATCTGAAAGTATTAGTTTAATAGAGCAGTAGACTTAATTTGAGAGCAGCAGGTATTAAGCAAATGATACATATAAGATAAATACATAAATATCATGCACAGAGACACTAGATATAAGTGGAAACCCATAAAGGGAGAAAACCACATCTTATTATTGTTGTGATGCAAAGGCAAGCTCCAACTCCCTCTTACCACTGTTTTTCTGCAGGCACCAACCTACAGGAGGCTCCTACCTCAATTCTGCAAGCTACAACTTGCAAGGAAGCACCAACTCCCTTCAATTTTCTGCAGGCACCAACCTACAGGAGGCTCCAACCTCGGTCAGCTAGCGCGACTATCAAGCTCAACTTCCTCCAATTTATCAAACTAAAAAGTTTGTGATCTACCTCGAGATATCGGCTTCGTGTTCGCCTTCTCCTTCGCTTCTACTTTCATAATCTTCTCTCTGTCTTACTCTTCCATATTCCACTTCTCTCGATTTACTCTCTCTTCATTTAAAAAAAAACTCACTCTGCATATCAAGATGATATTATTTATAGATTTCCTCACATGACTGTTTGTATTCTGCTTGGAATTCGAAATGGAAAGTCATGTCTCTTTGCCTTCTGCCTTCTCACTCCTTTTATCAGCTTACTCAGAAATTATAACTGTAGGTGTCAATTTTAACATTACAGTGGGAGTTTGTTTTCTCTCGGAGACTTGTCAATGCATCACAAACAATAAAAATTTAAATAAAACATTTACATTCAAATTTAAATGACAACTCCAGCTCAACTCATTTAGTCTTTTGAATTGGTACGCATTTGTATTTTCTTTAGCTGTCTTTGTCTTTTCTGTGACTGTGTTTTATCTTCTTTCGGATCTGTTTGCTCTTCTGTCCTCTACTGTGGTGTAAATGCTGCATATCTGTAAATGTGCCTTTTATATCCGCTGACTGTAAATCTGGAGGAATTCCAATCCCTTTTATGCCATTAGTGTCTTGTTGATGTGGCAGGTTCCGCAGGCCGGAACATACATATATCACAAGCGTTAATAATTGCCCTCCCGTAAAGCTAAGGTTCGTGGGTCTAGAGACCATGCGGCTTATCGCAACCGTGTTATATATATAACTCAATAACCATTATATATCATATGTGTTATGCCCCCGGATCATATTCAAACGTTATTCAACATATATAATATATACAATTTATTTGCAAATAACCCGACGTCCATAAGGATTGGTTGCCAATACGATTAGACCTGGAACTCAAGTTGTATATGAGTCGTAGTTTATATACCAATCGAGTCCAGATTTCCAATCGTAATCGCAACTCTTATATTCTCCGATGCGATTGACCATTGCCGATGCGATTAGAACCTGGAGCTGAAATCTTTGTTAATCATAATTTATAAGTCCATCGAGTCCGAACTCTTAATCGCAATCGCAAGTTCTTTAATATGTGTTGCGATGGTTTGTTTCTTTCCGATGCGATTGGAACTGGACTTCAAACACTTTGTTAAACATGGTTTATAGACCCATCGGGTCCGGTCTTCCAATCGCAATCGCAAGTCTTTAACATATGTTCCTATTGACCAGTGCCGATGCGATTTGACCGTAACTCAAATATGTATTAACCCCTGCTTATAACAGGATCGGGTCCGCCATTTCAATCGCAGTGTTTTACAAAAGACATGCGATTAGGAACTCGGATGCGATTAGCATCTATCAACTCCTGCTTATAACACGATCGGGTCCGCCATTTCAATCGCAGCGTTTTACAAAAGACATGCGATTGGGAACTCAGATGCGATTAGCATCTATCAACTCCTACTTATAACACGATCGGGTCTGCCATTTCAATCGCAATCGCAACTTTCTGTTGCGATGTTCCGCTGCCCTTGCGATCTCTGATTGCGATTGGGGAGGGGTCCCACCTTATCAAACTTTGTTTTATGCGCTCCATAATATAAATGCCTTGGACCTTTGTTTATGTGATGCACTGCACATATATGTTTATATATATTTTTTCCGCTGGAGTGAAGCGATTCCTAGAATAAGTTTGTGTTATATTATATGTATAACGCCGGTTGGAGTGTGCGATTCCCAGAATATGGTTCTGTATTATATGCATTGTATTGCCGCTGGAGTTAAGCGATTCCCGGAATAAGTTTGTATTTGTTATATGTGCTCCGCCGGTTGGAGAGTGCGATTCCCGGAATATGGTTCTGTATATATGTGTAACGCCCGGCTGGAGTCTGCGATTCCCGGAATAAGATTCGTGTTGTATAACGCCGGTTGGAGTGTGTGATTCCCGGAATATGGTTCTGTATTATATGCCGCTGGAGTGAAGCGATTCTCGGAATTTAATAGCTTGCTCTGCCGCATACGTACGCCTCTGCTCGGCGGATTTGGAGAGTGCGATTCCGGAAATTTGTAAGCGCTCTCACTCTGTCTCTACCTTGTCCTTTCTGCTCTCTGCCTCTGTCTCTATCTTCTGATAACGGTTCTTCACTGTGCTTCTATGACTGTTACATTTTGACTTTCTTCTTGCTGCCTCTATTACTTTCGCTGTGCCTCTTTTGCCTTCCTTTGCTACAGTGTTGCCTCTTTTGCCTGAGTGCTGCCGCCTTTGCTTGAGTGCTGCCTCCTTTGCTATCAATGACAATATTTCCAACAGTCTCCCCCTTTGGCATTGATGGCAATCCACTTTCTCTGTTTGCTTTCTCTTTCTCTTGTTGCTTGCTCTTCCTGTTTGCTATTTGTTCTTCCTCCCCCTTTGACATCAATGGCAAAGGATGACACCTCATCCCTCTGTATGGGTTCTGTCGTTGTATTTCCTTTCTCTGAGTTACGTTTAGGTCCTCTTCTGCTGAAATTGGACTATGCTGTGTTTCATTTGTAGTGCCTGTAATATGTGCTAGATTGCAGATAGAGATGATGCATTTTACGATTGAAAGGTTCTTGTTGCTTCTGAATGCTGATAATATTGATAATGTTGATCCTATGGACTTGTTTTATGCTTATCTTGCTGGCTGTTCTCCCCCTGGAATGATATCTTCGTTTTGTTCTCCCCCTGAGACCGTACTTTCTCTTCATATTAGAGAATAGTATCTACAGATACTACCCCTAGTTTGTCTCTCAAGTATTCGAATGGTTCTCTGGCAAGTGGTTTGGTAAATATATCTGCTATCTATTCTTTCGTTGATACATAGTCCAGTTTAACTATCTTCTGAGCCACTTGTTCTCAGAGAAAATGATACTTGATTGGTATATGTTTAGTTTTTGAATGAAGCATAGGATTTTTAGATATACTTATAGCACTTGTATTATCACATTTGATTGAGATAGGTTCATTAATGCTTACCTTCATGTCTTGAAGTGTCTGCTTCATCCACATGACTTGTGTGCAACATGCTGCTGCTGCTATATATTCTGCTTCAGCCGTAGACAGAGAGATGGATGTTTGTTTCTTGCTTAGCCATGCCACCAGACTTTCTCCTAGATAGAATGCACCTCCACTTGTACTCTTCCTATCATCCACACAGCTGGCCCAATCTGCATCTGTGTATGTTGTCAAGGTGAAGCTTTTGCCTTTAGGATACCAAAGCCCATATTGTGCAGTTCCTTGTAGATATCTGAGTATTCTTTTTACTGCTAGAAGATGGTTTTGTTTAGGTGCTGCTTGATATCTTGCCACTAGTCCTACTGCTAGCATGATGTTTGGTCTTGAAGCTGTCAAGTACAGCAGGCTTCCTATCATGGATCTGTAGAGTTTTTGATCTACATCTGCAGACCCATCATCAGCACACACCTTGCATCCCGTGATCATGGGGGTTGTCACTGGTTTGCAGTCCTCCATTTTGAATTTTTTCAGCATTTCTTTTAAGTAATTTTATTGAGAAATGAATGTGCCTGTGTTCTTTTGCTGAATTTGCAGTCCCAAGTAGAAACTGAGCTCTCCAATCATAGACATTTCAAACTCTGTTTTCATCTCATCAGCAAACCCTTTTGCTAGTTCATCTTTGTTGCTTCCAAACATAATGTCATCAACATATACTACAACAATCAGGAGTTCATTTTCATGGGATTTTATATATAGATTGCTGTCTACTCCTCCTCTTTTAAAACCTTGTTTTTGCAAATATTTATCCAGTCTTGAGTACCAAGCATGAGGAGCCTGTTTCAGTCCATATAGGGCTTTTTTCAGTTTACATACATAGTCTTCTTTATCTGTCAATGAGAAACCTTCTGGTTGTTCCATGTACACTTCTTCTTCTAGATCACCATTAAGAAAAGTAGATTTTACATCCATTTGATATACCTTGAAATCTTGATAGCATGCAAATGCCAGGAACATTCTGATAGATTCCATTCTAGCTACAAGGGAAAATGTTTCATCATAATCAAGTCCTTCTATTTGTGAGTATCCTTTGCAGACCAGCCTTGCTTTATTCCTGATTACTTGTCCTTGCTCATTCATTCTGTTTTTGAATACCCATTTTGAACCAATGATATTTTTCTCAATAGGTCTAGGAACTAGTTCCCAGGTATTGTTCTTCTCAATTTGGTCCAATTCTTCATTCATTGCTTTTATCCAATACTTGTCCTTGCTGGCTTCTTCAAATTTCTTTGGCTCTATTTGCGATAACATGGCTATGTATACTTCTTCTGTTTGTTCTGTTAGCTGCCTTCTTGTCTGGACTCCTGCTTTTTTGTCTCCTATGATCTGATCTTCAGGATGATTCTTCTGAGTGTATCTTGAGGGGGTTTTTGAGCTCAGCTCTGCATCTTCTATTGTCTTGCTAGTTTCTTCATCATTCTGGTCTTCTTCTTCATGATTAACTGATGGACTGCAGCAATCTGTATTTCTTGTATTGTTTGGAAATTCTTCATCAAATCTCACATCAATACTTTCAACTATCTTCCGAAGGATCTTGTTGTAGCACCTGTACCCTTTGCTTTTGGAAGCATATCCTAGAAAAATCCCTTCATCTGATCTTGCATCAAATTTCCCAAGGTTTTCATCATTATTCTTTATGTAACACTTGCTACCAAAGACTCTGAAATGTTTTATTGAAGTTGGCTTTCCATGCCATAGTTCATATGGAGTTTTGTCACTGCTTGGCCTTAAGTGAGCTTTATTAAGGATATGTACTGCTGTGTGTACTGCTTCTGCCCAGAAGGTTTGAGCAATATTATTCTCTTGAATCATAGCTCTGGCTATTTGTTGTACAGACCTGTTTTGTCTCTCTGCTACTCCATTCTGCTGAGGTGTCCCTGCAATAGTAAATTGTTGCTTTATTCCATGTTCATTACATAGGTATGCAAAGTCATAATATGTGAATTCTCCTCCTCTGTCTGATCTGATACATTTCAGCTTGCATCCAGTTTGATTTTCTGCTAATGCTCTGAATATCTTAAATTTTTCCAATGCTTCTGATTTATTTTTGAGAAAGGCAACCCATGTCATTCTGGAGAAGTCATCTATTATCAACATGAAATAGGATTCTCCACTTGGTGTTCTAGTTCCAGCAGGTCCACACTGGTCCATGTGCACAAGCTGGAGTGGTCTTCTTGTTGAAAACTCCTCTTTAGATTTAAAGGATGTGCGAGTCTGTTTTCCCAATTGACAAGATTTGCATATAGTACTTGAAGGCCTTTTTATTTTTGGCATGTCTTTGACAGCTTTCTTCTTTCTCAATTTGATGATATGGTCAAAGCTGAGATGTCCCAATCTCCTATGCCACAACCATGACTCCTCAAGTTTGCTAAGATGGCAGGCTTCATCTTCCTCTTTCACTATGTATACATTGTTCTCTGTTCGAACACCTTTGAGAAGAGTCTTTCCTGTTGTGCTTGACCTGACTACACAATCTTGTGCTCTAAAAAGAAATTCACAGCATTTGTCACACATCTGAATGAAACTCAGTAAATTTTCTTTCAATCCATCCACAAATAGTACCTCTTGGGCTTTTCCTCTGCCATTGTCTATGCTGACTGAGCCTTTTCCCTTGATCTTTCCTGATTTATCATTACCAAAAATAACATTGCCAGATTTCTTTTCATCAAGAGTTATAAACTTGCTTCTGTCTCCAGTCATGTGTGTCTTCAAGAGTATCCCATATTTTCTTGGCAGTGTCTTTGTGCATTACTTTAATAAACTCTGCTTCACATAATCCATTCAGGATGGCATTCATGGCTTTTGCATTAGCTACAAAGCTTTCTTTAGCTTCTTTCTCTGTATCAGTTGACTTCAGGGCATATCCTAATTACACAGCAACCCAGACTTCTATTCCTAGAGACATTATGTATGTCTTCATTCTGATTTTCCAGAAAGCATAATTTTCACTAGTGAAGAAAGGGGCTTTATTGGTTGAGCATCCTTCTTTACTATCCATCTTGGGAACCTAGGATCTCCTTTCAGTTGTTAGACTTGTACAAAGGAACTGCTCTGATACCAATTGTTGAATCTCTAATTAAACTGAGAGGGGGGGGGTGAATCAATTTAATACATTCCTGATCTTTTAAACTTTTCAATAAACTTATTTACACCTTCATTTCAAACTCTATTTGATGTGAGAGTAATCTTAGAATGTAATCTGAAAGTATTAGTTTAATAGAGAAGTAGACTTAATTTGAGAGCAACAGGTATTAAGCAAATGATACATATCAGATCAATACATAAATATCATGCACAGAGACACCAAATATAAGTGGAAACCCATAAAGGGAGAAAACCACATCTTATTATTTTTGTGATGCAAAGGCAAGCTCCAACTCCCTCTCACCACTGTTTTTCTGCAGGCACCAACCTACAGGAGGCTCCTACCTCAATTCTGCAAGCTGCAACTTGCAAGGAAGCACCAACTCCCTTCAGTTTTCTGCAGGCACCAACCTACAGGAGGCTCCAACCTCAGTCAGCTACAACTGATAGCTATCAAGCCGCAACTTGATATGGAAGCTTCAACTTCCTCATTTTCTAAAACTGAATGTTTGCCGATTTACCTCGCATATCACTGCTCTCCGTAGCTTCTCCTTCCGTTCTACTTTTCTAATCTTCTCCTCGTCTTACCTCTATTCGCCTTCTCTCGATTTAACCTCTTCATTTAAAAAACTCACTCTGCATATCAAGATGATATTATTTATATATTTCCTCACATGACTGTTTGTATTCTGCTTGGAATTCGAAATGGAAAGTCATGTCTCTTTGCCTTCTGCCTTCTCACTCCTTTTATCAGCTTACTCAGAAATTATAACTGTAGGTGTCAATTTTAACATTACAGTGAGAGTTTGTTTTCTCTCGGAGACTTGCCAATGCATCACAAACAATAAAAATTTAAATAAAACATTTACATTCAAATTTAAATGACAACTCCAACTCAACTCATTTAGTCTTTTGAATTGGTACGCATTTGTCTTTTCTTTGGCTGTCTTTGTCTTTTCTGTGACTGTGTTTTATCTTCTTTCAGATCTGTTTGCTCTTCTGTCCTCTGTTGTGGTGTAACTGCTGCATATGTGTAAATGTGCCTTTTATATCCGCTTACTGTAAATCTGGAGGAATTCCAATCCCTTTTATGCCATTAGTGTCTTGCTGATGTGGCAGGTTTTGCAGGCCGGAACATACATATATCACAAGCGTTAATAATCGCCCTCTCGTAAAGCTAAGGTCCGTGGGTCTAGAGACCACGCGGCTTATCACAACTGTGTTATATATATAACTCAATAACCATTATATATCATATGTGTTATGCCCCCGGATCATATTCAAACGTTATTCAACATATATAATATATACAATTTATTTGCAAATAACCCGACGCCCATAAGGATTGGCTGCCAATACGATTAGACCTGGAACTCAAGTTGTATATGAGTCGTAGTTTATATACCAATCGGGTCTGGATTTCCAATCGCAATCGCAACTCTTATATTCTCCGATGCGATTGACCATTGCTGATGCGATTAGAACCTGGAGCTGAAATCTTTGTTAATCATAATTTATAAGTCCATCGGGTCCGAAATCTTAATCGCAATCGCAAGTTCTTTAATATGTGTTGCGATGGTTTGTTTCTTTCCGATGCGATTGGAACTGGACTTCAAACACTTTGTTAAACATGGTTTATAGACCCATCGGGTCCGGTCTTCCAATCGCAATCGCAAGTATTTAACATATGTTCCGATTGACCAGTGCCGATGCGATTTGACCGTAACTCAAATATGTATTAACCCCTGCTTATAACAAGATCGGGTCCGCCATTTCAATCGCAGCGTTTTACAAAAGACATGCGATTGGGAACTCGGATGCGATTAGCATCTATCAACTCCTGCTTATAACACGATCGGGTCCGCCATTTCAATCGCAGCGTTTTACAAAAGACATGCAATTGGGAACTCGGATGCGATTAGCATCTATCAAATCCTGCTTATAACACGATCGGGTCCGCCATTTCAATCGCAATCGCAACTTTCTGTTGCGATGTTCCGCTGCCCTTGCGATCTCCGATTGCGATTGGGGAGGGGTCCCACCTTATCAAAATTTGTTTTATGCGCTCCATAATAGAAATGCCTTGGACCTTTGTTTATGTGATGCATTGCACATATATGTTTATATATATTTTTGCCGCTAGAGTGAAGCGATTCCCGGAATAAGTTTGTGTTATATTATATGTATAACGCCGGTTGGAGTGTGCGATTCCCGGAATATGGTTCTGTATTATATGCATTGTATTTCCGCTGGAGTTAAGCGATTCCTGGAATAAGTTTGTATTTGTTATATGTGCTCCGCCGGTTGGAGAGTGCGATTCCCGGAATATGGTTCTGTATTATATGTGTAACGCCCGGCTGGAGTCTGCGATTCCCGGAATAAGATTCGTGTTGTATAACGCCGGTTGGACTGTGCGATTCCCGGAATATGGTTCTGTATTATATGCCGCTGGAGTGAAGCGATTCTCGGAATTTTGTAACTGCTCTCTGCCTCTGTCTCTGCCTCTGCTCCGCCGGTTGGAGAGTGCGATTCCCGGAATTTTGTAACTGCTCTCTGCCTCTGTCTCTGCTTCTGTCACTCTGCCTCTGTCTCTATCTTCCGATAACGGTTCTTCATTGTGCTTCTATGACTGTTACATTTTGACTTTCTTCTTGCTGCCTCTATTACTTTCGTTGTGCCTCTTTTGCCTTCCTTTGCTACAGCGCTGCCTCTTTTGTCTGAGTGCTGCCGCCTTTGCCTGAGTGCTGCCTCCTTTGCCATCAATGACAATATTTCCAACAAAAATTAAACCCTTTATTATTACTCATAAATTGTCTTTATAGAGTTTACAAAAAAACTTTTCAAGATAATAGAAACTTCATAATTACAATACTTGAGATAATAAAAATATATTTAATTTCATGCACTAAATATAGACTCAGAAATATCTAACAAACTCTGGAAAAACTATAGGTAAATCTACTTAAATCTAGGCAAAAATAAAATGACTTGATTAACTGCACAGCATGAAAATAGAACTGGTCCCTCTGAATCTGATCTCACTTGTTTCAAAAAAACAGGTCCCTCTGAAAATGATTCACGTTTCTCTTTTGATTTCCTTGGAAAAATTGCTAACAGACAACGTGTCCATATTACTAATTTTCTGTTATGAGTTGTAATTGATAAATTTTCTGGAGGTCAGTTGTTTTGAATATTGGCTGACAAAAGAGATTCCAGAAATCTCTATTTTTTTTCTGACAAAAATGCTGACGGGAATCTTTTTAATCTCTTACTGTAGGTGTCCTTAGCTGACTTGTTTTTTCTGGGTCAAAAAAATTGACAGACATGTTGTTAGGATTTTCCTGTAGGTTTCAGTTACTTCCCAACATGTGTAGATTGTTTCAAAACAGCTGATAGACATATTGTAAATCTTATGAAAACTTGTTGACAAGAGAACTGTCAACTATCCTAATCCTCATGGTGCATATGAAAAGGGTAGGCTGACTTCCAACTACAAAAACTTGGGTATTTTTATTTTAACCAAGTAGGAAAAAAAATTGTGATACCCTGACATATTAGTTAAGGGTTTTGGCTGCTTCCAGTAATACATTCAACTTGTTTAACCTTTGTTTATGTTTC
Organism: Pinus albicaulis; assembly: GCA_034641835.2. Classification (NCBI taxonomy): domain Eukaryota; kingdom Viridiplantae; phylum Streptophyta; class Pinopsida; order Pinales; family Pinaceae; genus Pinus; species Pinus albicaulis. The sequence goes on along the minus strand of CM076572.1, from coordinate 578,542,590 downwards.
TTCCTAGTCTCCATTGGTTTTACCTTGGTAACTTGTTCATATTTTTCCTTGTGATGGATTTTAAACTTCTTCTTAGGTTTCATGAATTTCTTATTTATGATCAAGTCTTTCAAAGGCACATCAACTATGTTTATGGCATGGTCATATAGCTCTGGAATGTTTCTGAGTTTGAACTTATAGCATAGCTTATTGGTTGCCCTAGTGTGCCTATTAATTTGTCTAGCCAACTCAGGTACATGTTTCTCATTGATTTTTTTTCTTGCCCTTTAAATCTCCAGGTATGGCCATTTCTACAGGGGTAATTTCTGAGGGCAGAACTGAAAAATTAGCAGAATCAATGCCATCTTCTGGACGTTTCAATGATGGAGATTTTGGTTTGTAGTTTTTTAACAGTTTTCTTTTGAAATACCTTAGGAGTTCTTGGGGAAACTGGAATAGATGAAGCTTTTGGGTTTTCAGCTAGAAAGGGATTCTGGACATGAGTCCAAATAGGAGTCAGAACAGTGGTAGGAATAGGGGTCTATATAGGGGTAGGAGTAGGGGTATGTACAGGGGTAGGAATAGGAGTAGAATTAAGGGCAGGAATAGGGGTTTGAGGCTTATTTATCCTTCTAATGGTTTGAGGTCTGCCTCTTTTTCTTCTAGCAGGATAAGGTTGAAACCCTCCCCAAAAGGGAAAATGATCCCAAGTCTTATTTAACTTGGCCAATTACCTCTCTAATAGTAGCTTAATGAATGCCTTATGATAAATAAAATGCGTTGAGGGATTAGTCCTAGCCTTGTATCTAGAAGCCATGTGCTTGAGGTTCTCCAGTAGGTAAAAACAAGGATTCGTCTTAATTTTCCCATCCAAATGTGCCAGAAAATAAAAATGATACAAATTAATCCTATTGTAATGACCCTCATAAGTAAAGTAGTTTTGGAAAAGCCACAAGGGAGCATACCACTTCTCTTGGAGCCATTCCGTCTGAACACCGACCTTCTAGTTCCTCGCTCTGTGATCCTCCTTGAAAAACAATGGAACATTTATGCTGGCCAGGATGTTGCTATGGAATACTCTATCTCCGTCCATGGGCAATGTCGTTGCTTTGGCCAAAGGCTACTCTGTAACCTTGAATTCCATCCCATTGACCTTCACCCTCTTCCCATAAACCCAGCCACAAATTCTTGGGCTACCAAGTCTTGATATTCGGAGCATCGGTAGAAAAACCAACACCACCATTCTTTCTGGAAAAAACAAAGGAGATCAGGGTAAACGTTTAATAGCTCCAACTATTTTGGTTCAGAGCAGTCTAACATTTCGCCTTTCCCCATCCTATTGGCACTCTCTGCGGCTTTTTCTACTGGATTAACGCAAAAAATGTTGTTTGAATTTCCAAGTGGAAAACTGGAGGAATTTACCCATACCATTGTGTTGATATGGTAAACCTGCATGGTTATCACATTGAACTAAAAACCTGTTTACCACACTCATGAATCATGAACCATAATTACACGAGATCGACTACAAAACACTTTTAATTATTACATTCAGTAAGCATGATTTACAAACATAATTTACCCTTTCAAACATAATGGAGACATCTGCGCTGACGCCAATGTGGTCAACATAGTCAACATTTAAAAAAAAAAATTAAACAGTAATTGCTGAAAATTGGCCTGTCAAAGAAATGAGAAAATAATGATATCCATACTGTCAGCGATATAATTTTCTCAACCATGTCATATCCCGAGATAATTTTGAAGTATTAGAACTATTTATTACAACCCTAAATGATGACAACGCAACTGTCAGCATTTAATAAAAAATTTACAAAAATGAAATTTTGGTGATAACAATGTCTACACTTAATATCACATTTTTCATGCATAGCCATATACTATTGACATGATTACGTTTAAAACATATTATTATACCCAATATCCATGTACTAAGATCCTTTAATTAAAACTTGCATGCTAAAATTAAATCACATAACATTTGTCATTAACAACACAATAGTAAGCATTCATAGTATTTACATATATGTAGGTCAACACATCCATAATCTAAAGTGTCAATGTTTAATAGCATTCCACTGATCCGTACTTATGCAGGAACGCAATATAATATATAAATAAACATAAACGCAGAGATGTAGTAGAATTAAGACTTCATTTCGTTAATATCACATAATTGAAATATGCTTACAGACAAAATGTAAATAAGCTAGCTAGGGCACTGGTAGATTATCTCTGAGAAGACATGTGGTGGCTACAGGCCTCTGAGCTGTGTTATAATGAGGCTTGAAGGAATATTTATTATTGAGAAATAATGGAAAACCCTAAACATCCAAAAACCTAACCCCAAGAGATGAAACACCAAACTATGGGCCCTGTTGGGGAAAATTGGTACATCAATTTCCCGGGGTCGTAACTTTGATATACAATCTTCGTTTGACACACATGATACCTCATTAAAAAGATCTATCCAAGGAATACAATTGTTGATAGTGAATATTGGGTCATTGACACATATTTTACTAAACCAATATTTCCAAAAAAAAAAAGTCATTTAGGGCCTCAAAACGGCTCCGGAAGTTTAGGACCTGAAAAACTGCCAAAAATAGTAAATTGTGCTACAATTAAGGAAACTGAAAAATTGAAAGAAACAATGGTAGGGTCCAAGTGGAATAGGAGGGTGGCCAAAAATATCCACTGGATCATCCACTGATAATAAGTAATGAAAATACAAGTAGACCATAATTAAATCTAGTTATTTTGGTTGAAATGGGGTATTACATAAAAGGCCATCTTTGAACATAATTGTTAAGCTTTTTTCTTGCTAGGGACAAGATTCAAATTCCTAGGGAATATTAAGATTCCTTCTTTGTTTTTATAAAGGTTTTTTGACCAAAATTCATTGATAAATTGTTTCCTACCTTTATTAATGCCATACCATAACAATTTTATTCCTTTTGGGATACTCAGTATTTTTTGCATATGTGGGTTATGGAATACCTTTTCACCCACTCACTTCCTGCATTATCCATAAATTGGAAACATTTATTTTTCTTAGTTATTTTTCATATATGAAAGTTTCAAACCCTCTTTTTTTTCAGCTCATCCCACATACACACCCCATATTCTACCCTTTGCAACTACATCTTCGTAGCCTACAATTTGCACCCTATTTCTTATACTTATCCATTTTTTGCAACAATGAGGAACATGGGAGGCTTTTTCTTCATTTACTCTCCCACATGAATTTCTCTCAAAAGACTCTATACTTAGTCATTTATATACTTACTACTGCCCTTACTGCAAATGCATGAGACCTTGCTTGACAATATCTTCTATTTATGTCTTGTATCCTGAATTTCACGTTCATTATTCCTAAAGCCTTTTTCAAGACAAATTAAATTATCATGGCTGACACTTGCTTCAGACAATCGAAAAACCCTTCTATACTAAATGAGGAATTCTTATTGCTTAGACATGGCTATCTCTCTAAATCAAATAGGCACTTGTTATTTATGAACCACCTTTCCTTTCAAGCATTTACACAAAGAAGTTAATAAGACAATTAACACTACCAAAGTTTCCAATTAACCACGTCTTGGCTCATTAGCTTATTCAACATTGTTAATAAATACTAAACAAATATGTCAAATAGAATAAGGGAGACCTTTTATGGATACATTATTAACACAATTAGGGAATATGATCGTGATTTCCTCCGGTTTGTGACCTACCATTGATATTCAAGGTTTAACCTAGAAGAGAAGAGTAGTAATAAGACATGGAATTTAGGCATTCTACACATTGGGTGCATGCATGAAATATTTGATTTTTTAGAATATAAGGAGACATATATGACTCGTAAAATGTAGCAATACCCTTATTCCTATAACTCCATGTTTATTCAAGAATATGCTTTGACCCCCTAAAGCCAACTGATAGTTTAAGATAGCAAATTTTGATGCCTTCCTTATGAATCAAAATGGAGGACAAGGTATTCTCAATAAATTTCTAAAAAATCCTATGAAGGAGCCAATTTACGACAACAAAATGAGGTTTGTACATTGTATATCGCATATAGGGAATTTGCTTCTTTATATGCAAGGATTCTTGGTCAAGAATCCGTTGACTTTGTTCCTAAATATTTTATTTACATTCGACATTCTTTGATCCATGAGGGAGTCATTTTTTAGTGGACCCATACAATTTCTGCCAAAATTTCATACCAACATGGAATTTTTTCTCAAACAAAAAGGTTTTATATGTCCTCCTACCCATTATATGTAATTGTTTATTGCAATGTTTTTGAAGGCCTACCAAGGTCGTCTCATTTGAACTTCGATATTGACTTGGTGAAATTATAGTACCCCTCACTCTAGAAGCATAAATATGAGTTTGAAATTTACCTAGTAAATAATGTCTTGATGGAAAAAAGCAGGAAAAACTTGATTGGTCCCTTGAACAACAAGTGCTCCCTTGAAGCCCCGATCCTTTTGGAAATAAAGGGAAATTTTCAAATACAATAAATTTTTCATTTATTCACCTATTTGGATTATTTGAAGGAAATCCTCTAATGATCTAATATATGTTTGTGACAATATTTTTCTAGTAGAAGTGTGTCGATAGTACAATTAGGCACTTTTTTTAATAAAAAAAGAAAGAAGAAGTTTATACTTTTGATTATCAGACTTGGTCATTTCAATGTCAAGATTATTTCAAACATTGATGAATATGCTACTTATTTGGAGTGTTTAAAACTAAATGAATTAGAAGAAATCAAAGGTTTCAAACTTGAAAATATATTTCATGTCTATTTTGATTCTATTGGATATGGTTATTTCTTTCAAGTAAGGTAGGATGAAGGTGGAGGATATATTCAAACTCATCTGATATCGCTCAAGTTTTTCATGAAGATCACAGTGACTTACGTCATACTATTATAGGCCATATAAGAAACCTAGAAACTCTATTGCAAGTGTTGATTCTACCCCCACAAAAATCCCAAAAGAATGGCAACGATAGTGCTAGAGAATGTCATGATGGAAATCACCCCAAATTTAATTTTTAAGAGAATCACATTGTTGGATTTAGTTAAAAAAGGAAAATAATTAATAAATAGGGGACTACCCATGGCACACCCAAGGATGTGAACACTCAAGTAATGGATATAGATGATCTTTATGAAACACGAGAGATAATACTATATTGGGATGAAAACCAAGTATTGGAAATCCAATGTGTTGTTGAATAATTGACGAAAGAATAGTCTATTTATTTTGAAATTAAATTCATAAAATTACATCATGCAGTATATATTAACATTGAAAAGAAGATATAGTTTGAAAATGTGAATTTAAAAAATGATTAGGTTGTTGATAAGGTGAACTTGGAAATAAGCATCAAATGAATAACACCGTCTAAGTTGTTTGATTTCATCAAGTGATTGAAGATGCATTGGCTTATTCAATTTCTTGTGGGAAAAAGAAATGTAACATTTGAGACAAAGAATATGTTTGAAATGCAGTAAGAAAGTATCAATTTTGATTTTTCCTTAATTAAAATTGATGAAATTCTAAATTCCACATTAGCAAACAACTTGGAGGAGTTAATTGAGGTGACATGGCTCTTGTCACTTAGCTAAGAACATTGAATTCGAGTTAGTGAGTTCAAATTTAGTTTACTTGAGTTGGTATCTAAAAAATAGGAGTCTAGCTCAGTTAATTTGAGTTATGGGCATTAAGTGCATTTGTGTGCAGTGGGTTCCTAAATTTAGGAGCCTAGGTTGAGTTAATTTCAGCTGTAGCAATTTAATTCGATTAAATTGAGTTATGGTCAGTTAAACTAGTTCCAAATGTTGGAGAAACCAGTGGAAGGTCAAGTTGTGCAGTGTAACTTCAGTCACACTTAGTGATCATCCATATAACTTATCAATTAGCCTAAATTATCTCATGCATGCAGAGAATTAAAATTTCTCGGTTATGGTGGAGTTTCCAAGGTAGTGTACAAATAATTATATACGAGATTGAGTGTATAGATCATTGTATTGGTCAGAAGATCAACCCAAAGGAATTGCACAAGAAAATAGGGGAAATTCCTATTTAATAGGGCCCTATTTCTTCAAGGAACAATGCAAGGAATTAGGATCTGGAGGCTTGGAAAATTGGCTAAGTATTGTTCAATTTTGGTTAGTCAGGCAGAGGATAGAAGATATAGGTGTAGGTTGTGCTCAAGCTTGAGCCACCATATTGTAATCACCCAAATTATTTGATTAATGCAATACAGACAGTAAGGGGTTTTGAGCAGTTGATTTCCCCTAGATAAATATCTGTGTGTGTGTGTTGAATCTTGGTGCATGTTAATGATTTTTGTTTTCAACCATGAATTTGCTTCCGCAGATCAGTAGAGCAGCTTCTAGTCTTGTGATTTAGTAAATGTCATGAGTAGTTTAGAATCCACACATTAATTTATACATGGTATGAGAGAAATATTCACATTAGAACCAGTCATTGAAGTCCTCAAGTAAATTTATCATTGAATAAATAAGTAGTTGTTAGGAGGTAGAGTTGATGGATCCCTAGTTTAGGGTAGATCCAGGAGACCCTTTGTGTAGTCTTCTTAATGGAGCAAGAAGGTTTCTAGTGGGCATATCAGTGAGCCAATTTTTAGGGACAAAAAAATGAGTTGTGATCATTGATATTGATAGATTTAGGGGAAAATCTATTTCCCATAGGGATATCAAGACTCGGAGGGAGTCTAGTCTTAGAGGGAGCAGTCCTATGTAAGCTAGTACTTCAGGATTTGGGGAGATTAGACTCATTATTGTAGTAGTTGCGGCAACAATGCGGAAGCAACAAAAGAGTAGTAGTAGCAATAGTATGAGTAGATCATATTTCTCCATGCATGAAACCATACCTCGAGGAGTGAGGTGGGGCGATGTAGATCCTTAGTCCAAGAGTTGTAGAAATTTGGGCAGGGTCCATTAAGGCATTCTCCTTGTGGATCATTCCCTTCATATGGGGGCCCATAGTATTCAGTAGAAGGAGGATCAGTGTCAATCAGATACTGAGGAGTGCAGAGTAGTGTCGAAAATAGAATAGGAGGCTCAGTAGAATAGTTAACATCATCATGGTTTTCCTAGTATACAGTTGCAGACATAGTTGATTCAATGTTTTTTTAGTGCTTCTTAGTTGCATATTTTGTAGTAGAAACATCAACAGTGAGAGTTTTTTCATGCAGTACATTCCACAAGTGCAGGATAGGGGTGGTTGATAATCCATTTCTTGCTAAGAGGGAGTTGTTACACCAATTTTTGGTCACCTAACCTGTTACTATTAGATGGACCAAAGTACACCGTGTAAGACCAATTTTACCCTAGTAAAATTGCTTTCACTATGAAAAATAACTTAGTAATCCATGATTTATTAAGTTGTTTATGGTCTAAACAAGAAACCCCGTGAGGAATAATTGAATAAATCCTTATTTGTTTGATTTTCCTCAAGGGATAATTAATTAAACAACAATTTAATTAATATTCCTAGTCATATTTAACCCAAAACATAAAAATTAATTAGATAAATCACTATTTATCTTATTATTTTCTAGGAATAATTATTTAAAACATTGTTTAAATAATATTCCTTGTTAAATTTTACTAAATAATTTATAAATAATTGAATAAATCATTATTTATTCAATTATTACTCAACCACATTCTTTTTTTCCCAAGGAAAAATCATAATTTTCATTAATTGTGAAAACTACATGTAGATGCATTGCATATGCATTTTTGTGACTATGATCACATCATATTGTTCAGTCAAAAAGACCCCCAAGGGGTGTACATGTATGGCGGTCAAAATATATACAATAAATACAATAATTAAGGTTGATCATATAAATAAAAAACTATCAAAAATTGAGTTGATATCCTCATCATATGTCTGGCTGGTCATTGAAGGGTCGATGGTAATAGCTGTAGTGTTGGAGGTCCCTCTGTTTTTCTATGTGCCATGGCCCCCTATGTTGGACCGCTGCCGCCTTGGATAGACCATCGGAAATGATGTTACGTTCCCTGTAAATGTGAGAACATGAGATATTGAGCTTTCATATGCCAAAGATCCTAAAAAGTGTTCCGAAGTGTGTGCACGTGACATGCAGCATCATTATTGAACCAATTGATGATGATTTTAGAATCGCCAAAAATTTGCAAGTGATGAACATCATGCTCTAATGCAAACTGTAGGAGATGACGAAGAGTGATGAGTTCTACAAAGTTTTTCATGCTAGGTCCAAGTCCCATATTAATTTTGAAATAGTGTTGAGGGGTGATATGAAGAAGGGCACCACCACCACATCCCTGGGGTTGGGCTGATCCGTCGAAGAAAGCCCAAGGGAGATATGAAGTTAACAACTTCAGGTGTAATGGTTCTAGGAGGGTGAGGGGTATCTTCATCGGGGATGAAGTTGTAGGTAGATAAGATGCAGGATGTAATCGAGTGCTAGTTGGGAGGCTGATCCTCAAAAATGATGTGATTCCTGAACAGCCAGATACCCCAGCAAATGAGGAGGGGGAGATTCTAAGCCTTTTGTGGAGAAACTATTTTCCACCAGTTTTCCCATGCTTCCGCAATGTTCTGTCCTGTCCACTGAGAGTTGATGCGAAAATCAGATATAATAGAATTCCATAATCCTGAGAGGTGTGACAGTTGAGAAATAGGTGTTCAATAGATTCAGATTCCATCCTACAGAGTGAGCACTAGGAGGGGCTGTGAATGGTTCTTTTGTGTATGTTTTCCATGGTGGGTGCAATGTTTGAAAGGATGCACCACATGAAGATCCTGGTGCATGGTGGTGCCCTGAGTTTCCAAATACTCCTCCACCACCAAGTATGCACCTGTGGTGAGTGATCTGAGTATATGTGAATATAGCCCTCTTTAGGAGAGTAAAACCCAGATTAGTTCATTCTCTACAGTGCCTATACGGATATGTCCTTCAGATAGAGCCCCTGTGTAGGACTTCCAAGATTGGTGCATCGGTCCAAGGAGGCCAAGTTGATTTTCTCTTTTCCATCCCTGCAAATAGAGATTTGCGAATAGAGGATCAACAATCTATGCGATGAAATGGATGTCGCGCTCAAATAGGTGGTTTATGATCTCACGAGGAAGGGTGTGAGAATTCCCACTCCCTGACCATGGATCAATTCCAATGTGTGCCAAATAGCCTGATCTGATTCTCCAACTAAAACCATTACGAATGTGCGGGAGAGAGGCTAATACTACCTTCCAAATAGTTGAAATGTTCCGGTGGCTCAAAGAGGGTTGTCTTATCTAGTCAATGATATTTAGGGCTGAATATATTTCATATATACCATCTGTGTCCAAAGATAACTGGAGGTCATAATTGTCTAGCCCATTTTTGCTGCAAGTGCTTTTGCGAAGATATCTAGGTTCTTGATGCCCCATCCTCCCCATTTTTTGGGGAGGGTGATGCGGTCCCATTTAATCCATGCGTATGTGTGTCCATCACGATTTCCATTCCATAAGAATCTACAACATAAACCTTGTATTCTGTCAATGATGGCTCGAGGTATCCAAGCAAGTGACATTCAATAGAATAGTGTAACCTCTAGTATTGATTTAATTAAGGTGAGATGACCAGCCCAAGATAGCCATTTGTTGTGCCATATACAAATTATTCTTTCCAATTTGGAAATAAGCCATGACCAGTCAGTAATGCGATAATCATATGGCTTTATTCTAAAACCCAGGTATCGGAGACCATCCAAGGGGTCTAAGGGGGTGAAAGGGAATCTATTCAAGGCCAGTCCTCTCTCTTATGGAGTGCATCCAAAATTAGAGATGGTCGATTTTTGTGCATTACATACCATACCAGTGGAAATGCTAAAGGCGGAAAGTGCAGCTGAAAAGGATAGAGTGTCACCAATGGATCCATTGTGGAAAATGAGAACATCATAGACAAAAATTAGATGGGAGAGTGTGCATCCTTCTGAGATTTTGATGCCCTATAGGCAACCTTGTTGCTTTTCATCCCTGATTAGTCGACTCAAAGCTTCCATGATGAGGAGGAAAAGGAGAGGGAATAGAGGACATCCCTGTCGGAGTCCTTGTTCCAAGTGGAAGAAAAAGGATGCAGATCCATTGATGAGGACACTAAAAGATACATTGGTAACACATGATCCATTTAATGAAGTTGTAGGGGAAACCTAAATGGGTGAGTATCATGCAAATGTAGAGCCAATTAGAATGATCAAAAGCTTTAGCGAGGTCCAATTTTAGTATTATGTTTTTGAGCTTTTTGCATTTGATGGAGTGACATAGGACTTCCTAGGCAGTGCCAACAGCTTCATGAATCTGGCGATGGTGGAGGAAAGCAAATTTTTGAGGAGAAATGTGTTCAAAGAGGATGGGTTTGATGCGGTTAGCAATTATTTTTGAAGTGACCTTGTATATGCAGTTGCAGAGGGAGATAGGTTGATAATCAGAGAAATTTTTGGGATCGTCAGATTTGGGAATAAGGGCAATGAAAGTGGAGTTGAATGCATCATATAGTTTACCCGAGAAGTGGCATTCTTCAACCAGATTGAGTATGTCCTGTCCCAGGATCTCAAAGAAGGCTAGATAGAATTCGATAGGCTAGCCATCAAGCCTAGGACTCTTGTCTTTCTAGACCCATTTCATAGTGTCCTGGAGTTCTTGCATGATGACAGGGTGTAATAGTTGATATTTATCATCCTGATTCACAAATCTGGGAAAAAATCCAGCCACTTTAATGATATCTGCCAAATTAGTGATAGTAGGAGCCTTGTAGAGGTTACGACAATGTTCCACCCCCATGTGAGCCAACTGATGGAAATTCTGGGCATGATTTCCATGATCATCCTCTATTGACTAGATAGTATTAATGGCTTTGCGACCATTTGCAAATTGGTGGAAGAATTTGGAATTTTCATCTCTGGCTTTGAGCCATGTTGCTCTGCTCCGTAGTTGCCAGGTTTCCTCTTGTTCCTTAAGTATTCAGGTTCTGTCAACTGCAAGATTAGTGAGATTTTTCTTGGTAGCTACCATGGTCTGTTGTCCATCAAGCTGGATTCAATCTCGGTGATCTCTGACTCAATGCCACGGAGTGTTTCCTCATCCTTTTTCCTCTTGTCCCACTCCCATGACTTGGTCAGCCTTTGACAGCTGACATCATAGCAGCAAAGGTTACTGAAGGTCAGAATCCAGGATCCGGGGGATGGGAGATCTAATAGTTGGTGACCAAGTCAATGTACTCCGGGTGAGAGAGCTAGGTGGCATTGAACTTGAAAGGACTGCAGGGCTTCCTTCGGGCAGGAGAAAGTTCCAAGTAGATGGGGGAGTGGTCAGATATTCCCCTAGAGCCAACCCATTTTCTGAATAGAAGTCCGGAAGAGGTTAAGGATTCATGAATGAGAAAGTAGTCTAATCTACGAGCAACATAGGCCTCGCCTACCCTATGATTGCTCTAGGTGGGGTGTATCCAAGAGATGGGGATGTCGACCATGTGATGAGCCTCCAAGAGCTAAGCAAAATCAGTATCTAGGGGATCGGCTAGAGCAAGGGGGCCCCAGGATTCGACAAGACCCAAGGAGAAGTTGAGGTCACCACCAAGAATGATATTGTGAGCAGATAAGAGGGATAGATTGAGGAGGTGATGCCAAAAGGGAAGGTGAGAGCTGTAGGGTCCATATATGTTGATCAAACAATATTCAAGCCCAAGATCAGAGGAGAATACATATACACCCAAGAAACCTTCCCCACCCCAATTGTTGGGCACCTTAATGGATCGGGGATTGGTGCCAAGTACAATACCTCCAGATTGGCAACGAGAATCCAATGCTTGAAATTTCCAGCCCAGGAAAATGGATTGTAGGGAAGAAATCACATGTTCAGAGGATTCAAGGGTCTCCTGGAGAAATATGATGTCGATCGGAGTGTCTATCAATAATCTCCGCAGGGCCAACTTTTGGGCGGGGCTGGCCAACCCACGATAGTTGAAGGAGATGATCTTCATTGGGTAACTAGGGATTGGGTCATTTGTGCTCTAAGGACCCTCTCAATAGTGTTTTTTTTACCATCCACAACCTCCAGAACTTCCTGTATAATAGCCTTGGATATGTTTTAATGTCTCCCCCTATCGATTTTGGTGCGAATGGGGTTCGATATCCCCAAGCCTCCAGATAAAGAGGAGGGGGGGTGAGTGAGGGATCTCAGGTGATAGGAATGTGAGGCCCAAGAATCTAATGAGGATTCAGAGGGAGCCACATATGGAGGTGAACCAAGGATGGTGGGGGGAGGTCAAAAATGGAGGGTTGGGGGGGTAGGTGGGACAAGTGATGGACGGGGAGGGTCGTCTAGCCGATGAGGGGAGAGTAGTGCAATGTGAAAATGATGAAACATATGAAAATGAGATATAATGAAAAATAGGGGTAATGGAGTGAGATTTACTCGAATAATTCCTTGCTGCCAATGGCCGAGCCCTAGTCATCCGAGGGGAGGGTGGACCAAGAGGAGCAAGAACAGGCTTGGGCCCCTAAGCCGCTTTCTTTCCTTTACGACAGTCAGCTGATATGTTCAGAGGAGGGGGATCTATTATAGTCTCCTATGTATGTACTTGATCCAGATTGCCAACTTCTTCAGAACCTTTGAGCAGGGGGCAGTCCTTGTAGAGGTGACCTACCTCATGATATCTATGACATCTATAGGGCACACCCTCATAATCCAAAGTCTGGATGCGCACAAATTGTCTCCACCGAAGAGTAATGGCCTCTTCCAATCCTTCGAGGGTGTCCAAGTGCACCAATATCCTGGCCATTGTCATGATTCCTAAGGTCAAATATGATTTGTCATGATTCAGATAGGTACCCAAAGTGTTGCCTATATGTCGCATGATATCCTCTGACTAGAAGTGAAGCGGGAGGTCCGAAAACCTAACCCAGATCGGTCCAGCACCCAATTTTTCTCTCTCTGGATCAAATAGAGGGCTCCACCGTTTGAACATGAATGGGGCCTGTTCGATGTGCCAATGCTTTGAAAGCACCCAAGCGACCTATTCTGGGCGAGGGAAATGAAGTGAAAACCATCCCTGAGGGAGGATGACCACCATCGAGAGTTCCTCCATGATAGGGACCCGGATCTCATTCATCCAAGTGCACAGTCGATTAATATTGTATCGCCGCCCTCAAACATGGCCAACCAGGACTCGTTCCGTGGTGTCCATAACCTACCCTAACTAGAACCCCTCGCTTAGGTTGAGATCGAAATTCCTGTTCCCTTTCTTGATGCACTTGGTGTGCCGACCTGCCCTATGAGCAGAACTAGTGCCCCTTTGGTTGATGTAAGGTGCAACCCCTAGGTCAAAGGCGGCAGGGATTGTATCGTCCGCGTGAGTGAAAATAGGAGGAGCAGAAAAACATGCAGAAGATGAGAGGCTAGTTCTCGGCTGTGCAGCGACAGAGGGGTAGGACGGAGGCAATGCTGAGACAACAAGAGGCTGTGAATCAGGAGGGTTGCGAGTGGGAGAAATAGATGTACCTTGTAGACAAGTAGTGAGGAAATGTAGGGTAGCCGGTGAAAACATGACGAAGTCCATCGTCGGCGAGGTGCTCGGGGGAATATATGGAAAATTGGTAAGAGAGAACGGAGGGGAGTCGGTGAAGAGGGGAAGGTTAGCTAGAGGAGAGCCAAGAAAGGGATGGGAGGTCGGAATAGGCAAACAAGGGCCATCAGAAGCCGCCTCAGGAATTTTAAGGGACAACGGGGCGCTAGGTGGTAGGGGATAAGGAGGGGATCCCCAGATCTCAACCCCTTCGAGCGGGTCTTATGAGTAATCAACGAGGTCATCTTCCATAGCTGGCACAGAGAAGTCTTAGCCATTTGTGATCAGTGCCGACTTGTCGTTGTCAGGCCTGATAGGGGAATCAAAGGCAATTACAGTGTAATGCGGACGACTGGCAGGGTGATGCGGTCACGCGATGGAATTCTGCAGTCGGCGAAAAATCATAACCCTAACCCTATAGAGAACCCTAACCTACTTTAGCAAGATAGGTTTTGAGTTCGAGGAGCTCCATCCCCCCACAGTTTCCTCACCAACATACCTGAAAAGTATAAGTTTTATAATCGAAGAGAAAACACATTTCGTCTTCAAGCCCTACCCTTAAAACTCAACCACATTCTTAAAATAATAAATAAATCATTTATTTATTTATTTTTTACCAATAAAGGGATTTGACCAAATTCAAATTATTTTTCCTTCCAACAAAAATAAAAAAATCTTCCATAAAAGTTTGATCTAGATTTGGTTAATAATATTTTAACTATGCACAATTATCTAGACTAACTCAATATTTTGTTATAAATAGAAGGCTTTTTCCATTCATTCACTACCTTTTGTTGCCTAAAGATCACCTTGGATCTATAATTTCGGTCTAACTTTGACCCTCCATCATTGTCATATTTTCCTACTTTTTAATTGTGAGCTCCCCTTGAGTTCCATTTTTGCCTGGGTTTTCTACACCATCAAGAGAGAGAGATATTAGATCTGAAGCGCTGAGGACATAAAAGAACCCATCCCATTGAGGGGGACTAGTAACATCTTTCTATGTTCCCTTCCCAGGTGTCATAAATACAAAAATTCTTTAAAAAAATTCTTGTCTTGTCTATTGGATGCATGGAGAAACTCTTGCTTTTATTTGTTGTTTAATGTCTTTAACTACATAGATCTGGATTTCTGCAGCATCTATTCTGATCACTAACTGCATATCTAAGGAAATCGACAACCATCTTTGATGTTAGGGCTGTTTGTTATACACAACTAAAGTGAGTTTTTTTCGTATGCTTGTGATTAGAATTCACACTTACAACTGGCGACTCCACAAGGGTTTATAATTACAACCATTGTCGTTTTTCAGATCCCTACATGACCAGTTGCTTCAACCCCTAGGGTTTTTCTTTAGCTTCTTATTTTTCTTTTCTTGATGTTGTTTTTAACCTTTAAAACCCTAAAATAGTAAAAATTCTAACTTATGTATGTTTCTAGGCCTATTGCGCATGTGACAGGTATCAGCCACAACTGAGACGACACTTTTTTGTGAAACTTGCTCCCGAGATGACCATAAGTGGAGGTCGCACTTTTTGGGCCAAAACCTGTGACCTCAACCTTCAGGGCACAAAAAATAGCCAGAAAACTCTGACCTCTACTGAAAACAGGTTAGAAACTGCGACCCGAAATTTTTGCAAGAATTTTTCTGTGATTTTTCTGGGTTTGTCTGCACTACTGTTCAGGGCTATTTGACCTCCCTCTCGACCCATCTTGGACCTATAATTTCTCTGTTTTACTCGTTGAAGTAGGAACCAAGCTCCTTAGGGCTTCAATACGCTTCCACCTTTTTAGGAGGAGTTTACCTGAAGCAGGTCGTCTGAGATTTTAGTGTGTTCAGCCATTTTTTCAGATCTGAACCTGTACTTTCATATCCATTTCAGCTCAGTTATTGATCTATCTAGAACACCTCCTTTTAGTTTTGTTTGTTCCTCCTTTAGGGTCCCTTTCGTTTCCCTTCAGGTTGTAGCCTTTCGCCACCTTTTTTGTAGCACTTTTCCCTCTGGTTTTTTGTTGTTTTCTGCACCTATTGCCAGCAGATTTGACCTTTAGATCTCTGTCCCTCCCGACTTTAGATCCATTGGCCATTTTGTGTGTTTTGACTAGATTTCGCCCACCCATAGACTAGTTATTGGGAAGCCCTCCTCCTTGGATTTAAATTGATGCATCTTTAGCTGTTTATTTTCTATCATATTCAATTTCCTTTACTGTCATTTTTAGATTTATTTATATTTATACAACATATTTTTTATTTTTTCCTCTACACACGTCTAGGCTTAGTTTAAATTAACACACTTATCACATACACGCACAACCTAAGTGAAGAGCGCCTAGTTTACACCACCAGGCTAAGACTATAACATTGTAATCAATTGATCCTACACCTACATGCCCTTGTTTCAACATTGTAATCATTTGATCCTGCACCTCCTTGCCCTTGTTGGTCTCTCCTCCTTCTATGATCCATGTATGTTTTCCATCATTGCACCCCCAAGGAATTTATCCCAGAGACTTATTGGCCTTCATCCTCAGTTTCCGGTAGGAAGACTTACTCCTCCGCATAGGGTTTGAGTTCGTCTTCCACCGAGTCCCCATTATGACTCTGCTTCTGGTTCATCAGGTTTCCCTTCCAGTTCTATCACCAACTCTCCTCCTGTCACCTTCACCATGTCTGGTTCAAGACCTAATGCTGGTGGTAGCCCCAACCCTAATGTTGGGAATATTGCTAGTGGGGCCCCAACAGGAACTATTCCAGCTACGCCCTTGCTCCCTTATATGGCAAATCTTAGTCTTCCCAATTTTAACCAGTTGATTAATGACCCCATACACCATGATCCTGGTTGGCCTGCTATGCCAACCAAGCTCCCTTTAGACATTCCCAAGTTTGAAGGTCTTGTTGGAGAGGATCCTAACAACCATGTTTGTTCTTTCCACATGTGGTGTTTGTCTAACTCCATTATCGATGACTCTTTCTATCTTCGGTTGTTCCAGCGTACACTTATTGGAGAAGCTTCTAAGTGGTATGTCGACCAAACCTCCTCCTCTCATACTACTTTTTCGACTCTTGCCAGGTATTTTTTGTCTTACTTCTAGCTTCCCCTTCATTATGACACCAATACTGAACTCTTTACCTCTTTACATCAATCGTCTGCAACCCGCCTATCTGATCATGTCTAAGAATGGCGAAGAAGAAAGAGCCTATGTTGAGCCCCTACCTTCGAAGACCGTGTCTACATGGACTGGTTTCTCAGATCCCTTTTTCCTGCTATTGGCAAAGATGTCGCATCTCATTTCCCTCAGACCGAAGAAGGTGCCCTCCAGATTACGTTGAAATATGACCTGATCTACGCACAGCCTGGTTATGATTATACTGCCTTACCTAATCTCCCTAGACCCAGTGGTACCAACCCACCGGGGGCATCCCATGCCACCGACAGTATTGTTGGAGCCCTTTCTCATCCGTACACTCATCCTCCCATGGGTTATGGTTTCTCTTAGGGAGGGGCTAGCTCCTCCAGCACTTTCCCCCCTCTTGCTAGCATGTATCCAGGATACGGCATGCCTCCTCCTTTTTCCCAGCGTGTTTAACACAATTTTTCCCAACCTCCTTAATATATGAATTTTCAGCCTGGTGCTCCAGCTCCTCCAGCATTAGCACCTCAGCCTCCCTTGCCTTCTCAACCCCCGTAACAATAGCTACCACCCCCCAGGGCCAGGTGTATGCACATCAGGGTGCGACTAATCCTACTAATTCCAAAAATAAGAGGAAAGGCAACCAAAACCAATCTGCCCCAGGTAATCTAGGAAACAATCCCCAAGAGAATGCACCTAACACAACAACCCAACAACAGGGCACTCAACCTAAGAAGGATAGGCATGTTCGCATAAAAAAACTTTGTTCTTGTTGCGGTGTCTATGATCACTACACCCACGATTATCCTCTTTTACCTTAGATGCGTCAGATGTGGGAAGCTCAAGCAACATCCCGAGGACAACAAGCCTCCCCTTCGGTTCCTCCCAATGTTGCACCTATCCAACCGGCTTTGTTTACTAATCCTTTCCCCCAACAAGGATTCGTGGCTACCCAACCCCCTAAAAGTCAGGAGGCCACTCAACCTCCTCCATATAGTACCTTCGATTACCAGATTCTCATGATGAACTCTAAACAACCCATTAACATTGACCTCAACCTTCAGACTCGGTCCTGCCAGTACAACAAGACCCCCGCTACGTCTGCCACTGAGCCCCCTTCTTCAGGTCCCATAGAGCCTCTTTTGACACCCAATGGTCCTTTACTGATCCCTCAGCATAAGGCAGAGGTTCATACCAAGATCCCCAAGGGACCATTATGCCGAAAAACGGCTTCTATTAAGGCTTCCCATTCATATAATATAGTAGATGACTTGGTGCAATCCCTTGTAGCCATGTCAATGCTGGAAGTCCTCCAGTCATGCCCTTCACAACGAAAAGTTCTACTAACTGCCATGGGCATTATGGATCCTTCAAATGATTGTTTGATTGTCTTCGATGTTGACCAGTCAGAACATCCCCCCCTTCCCGCCTCTTTCGCCTTCCAAATCCCTGTCAAGATCTGGAATGCCAACATATCCTATTGTATCATTAACAAGGGGGCATCCACCTGTATGATTTCTGCTTCATTTTGGAAGCAACTCGGATCTCCTAAGTTAGCCCCTTCCATTATCACCCTCCGCGCGTGGGATGGCCACTCTTCCCATCCCCTTGGCATGTTCCGCAATTGTCCCATTACTCTTGTATGCAAGACTATTTGTGTTGACGTAGAAGTCATTGATGCCCCCTTAGACTACAACATTCTATTGGGTTGTAGCAACACTTGTGTGATGTTTGATGTCCCATCTGTGGTTCACCATAAGATGTGCTTTCCTCAGCCCTCCCCTGAGTCCATCATCTCTTCGATGGCCAATAAACAAATAGACGAACCTCCAACCAATGTCTCACCTGGGGTCTACAAAGACTCCTATTTGATTGGTTCATTCCCTGGTCTCCCTCCTCCTATCTTTGATCCCAACTCATCAAATGTTTGCATGATGCAATCTTCTTGGTCTGACCTCAAACAGACTGGTTCGACTAGTCAGTAGCCCGGCCCTCTACAACCTGCTCCTAGCACCTCGACTCAGCCTTTAGGACCCCCTCCTCTAGGTATTTCATCTACAACTGGTATCCATGAGCCTATCTACCCTCCTGGAATGGTTCCTCCTAGCCTTAACCATATTAGAGTTGTCTCTTCTGGCCACTACCCCTCCGGTCAGATACCATTTCTAGCTCCCCCTCCTGGATTATTTTCGGTACCTGTTATGGCTACCTTATCTCTTCCTAACATGACCCTGGGGATCCCATTCTGGTACATTGATTCCCCAACCACTATCCTGCCTGGTCAGCCCAAACATTATACTGCTTTGACCTCGGTCCAATTGGCTGCCATGAGCCCTCCCTTTGCTTATGTGCCTTAGCCACCTCAACAGTAACCTACTCCTATTGAGAAAGCTTCAGGTGAGGGGGGGAAAACTCGCAAGAAGGCACCTAAAGACAAGGCTGCCCAGAAAAACCCTGCTCCTCCTCAGCCTCCAAAGCGTACCCCCATGTGTGCTTTGTGTGATGTTGTCGGTCATGCCACCCATCATTGTCATGCATCAAGCCCATGGTTAATGCCTCGTTTCTTGAGTCTAAGGTCCTTGAAATCTCTATTTCTTCCTCGACCGCAACCAAGAACCCCAAGATTTTTCACACCAACCACCCCTGTGCTTTTTTTGATCTCCATGGCCATTATACCCTCCTTTATCCCTGCCTCAATCATTACTGCGCCTCTTTGTAAGTAGTTCGGGAGTACGAGACTGAACAGAACCAGTTCGCCTCTCCCATACTCACGCAGTATGCTTCAAGCCAACTTGAGGATACCTCTGTTCCCATTGACATTCCCCCTCCTGATGTCGAGATGATGGAGTCTTCGGCCACTATCCTATACTGTCATCATCTATGAGATCCATGGTGGAAGATCCCTCTGGGACTTCTCCTTCTGCTTCACTTGACCTCCCTTCAATGATCACCCTGGGCTCAACATTAGTGGATCCCTTATCTTCTTTTTCTTCCGTCACCCCCCGTGACGATGCACATGTGAACCTTTATTCTCATGATGATGAGTCGGGTAGCTTTGCCGCGTCATGTGGTTACCCTTCCACGTCCAGTCACCCCATATTATACTATGATGACGGCATCATGGAAGCTTTTTCCACCCCTGACTTCATCTTTCCCACCCATACGAGGAATGGCACCATTCGTTTCTATGGTGACTTTCGCGACCTGAGCACAAGTTGCCCCCAAGGTAGCTCCCACACACCACCTACCTTTCGGTGTGCAGGTGGTAGACATCCTACCTAGAACACTCCCTCTAGTAGTGTTTTTTTTTATTTCTACCTTATGTTCAGGTTGTTATCACCCTAGTAATTTCTCAATATTGTGGGCTTTTGATTTTTATTTTAAGGAAACTAGGGGTAACCACAAACCTACTTTGGAAATTTAGGATCTAGCCTTCCTAAATTTTAGAGAGGGCTCTCTCCTTATGATTTAACTTTTCTTTTGTTTAATGTTTTAGGCTAGTTATGATAGAACAATTGATTTTGGTTTTGGATTGGTTTGGTGGGAAAAAATCACTTAAAGGTAAACTAGGGAGGAATCTACTTGACCATTGGGCTAATGTAGTCTAAGTCTAAATAGAAGTATTAGAAGGCAAAGCCAAAAGGATGCAAATGTATTCAGGGCAAGATAGATAACCCTCAAATCTTTTCTAAAAGGTTTTTGATGAAATGGTGAAGTTGGGACAAAGAGCAATGAAGGATCCTTTGATCCGGACAATAGAGGAAGTAGGAAAAATTAAAATGGGAGTAGGAGCAGTTAAGAATTCCTAACACCGGAAATTAGTTGAAAACATTTAAATGGTAACTTAGTTAATACAGGGAGCCATAAGCTAGTCCTGAAGTAATATTCCTAGTTACTCATTAAGAAAGAACAAACACATAATGAAATGAATGGAACTTCAGAAAATAAACAATGACAATATAGATGCACTTTACTCTCTAACTTATCATGAGAATCCTGAATTATGATGTCCAATTAGCTTTTTCTAGTCTGCTACTTTCGAAATCAACACATGTAGGCCTCCAATGTATCAGCAAAAATCTATAGTAATCTTAGCAATTTTATTCCACACAAAACACTTCATAAACTGAAGTATTTATACAAATGTTTATTACAAATATCCTAGAGAGATCTAGCAATAGTTCTAGGAAATATAAAATATCTTTACACATTAAGAGGGATGGCTGCTTAACAACTTTAGCAAGCTGTCCTCTTATCTAGAAATATAGAACTAACTTATCTAACAAAAATTGTTTGTTGAATAGATGTCCATGCTTGCTGGCATATTGGAAAATATCTTTTTGGAAGATGACTTAACTGATACTCTTTCTACTTATACTCTTTAATACTGAGCTTCATCCTTGATTTTCTTTCACGATGTTTATTTATCATTTTACTTCTGTAAAAAAGGAATTTACAGCAGTCAAAATCAGTTGGCTGTTGCTTTTCTCTCTGATACACTTTGAATCTGTTCTTTCACCCTGATACTCTTTTAACTGATATTTTAACCTTTAACTGCTGTAAAAAGAGACTTCTCAGCAGTAAAAAATCAAAATCAAATAACTGCTTTATTGTTTCCTTCTCAGATTGTCTGTTTCACGTGCACTTTCTTTCATTGTTTTGCTTTGTTTGCTGCTACAACAAATCTGTAAAAGTCTGCCATTGTTCAGCATCTGGTATTTTTACACTTTTGAGTTTTCTAAAGTTCTCATCAGCATCAATATACTTGGAAAAATTTGGTTTAATTAAAAACAAATGTTTGATTTCATTTTGAAGGAAAAATAAGTCTTCAATATATTGGAGAACAACTTTCCCTATTGGAGAGCCTTGTGGCAGTGGCTTTTTTACCTGTTATTTGGCATGATCCCTTATCTTTTGGTCATATTACTTCTATTCCATCAACTTCTCATTGAAGAAATGAATATTTGGAATGCCAGCTTGTCTTAGCATAGTGTATTTTGCTAAAAACTTGGTAATGGAAAAATTCATGGCATCGCATTTTTCTTTCAAGTTGTTCATTAGAGTTTTCTTTGTCAAAACTTTCTTGATTTGAAATATTGTCTCTGTCCTATCTTGTATCTTTAATTCTTCTAGCTCTGTCCTATTTTTACTGTTCAAGAAAGTGATTAGCTTTAATGCTTGTGCTGGCTTATCTGCTAATTCTTATGTTGTCTTTTGTATTTCCACTTGTGCTGCTAGAAGTAGGTCTCTCTGTTCATATATGATCTGGATTGATGGCCACTGAAGATGTATAGCCTCAATTATATTGGTCCATAGGTAATTTCTTATGTAAGAAATTTGTGCAGTGAAACTCAAGTCTTTTTGAAGGTTTTTGACTTGCTCTTCAAGTCTTTTGGCCCTTTGTTCATAATTGTTGGCATTAATTAATGTTGCTTTGTTGGAAACTTCCATATTTTGAGTCATTTTCTTCAAACTATTAATTTCGTTAGTTTTCAATGTCATTTCCTCCATTGCTTTGACCATCTACCCTGCATCATTGGTCTGCTGTACCTGTGATGTTGAAGATTCTATATTGGAGGTAGTAGCTAATTGAACTGACAATGCAGTTGCCAGGGTCTCTTTTGGTGCTAACTTTTCTCCCAGTGTAGAAGGAACAATAATAGTAATAATAGGTATGAATGTAGGAATGGTGGAAGTATTAGTTTCCTTCACAGTTTCTTTTTTTTGTATAAGTATATCCATTTGAATTTCCATATCTTTGATTTGGGAAATTAGCTTTATGATCAACTACATCATATCCTCTTTTTCTTTCTGTTCTTGAAGTATCTCCTTACTTTGTGGGTGCTCAGTTTGAGGAAGTTTTAACTGTTTCCTTAAAGCAGAAATATCACCATTTTTCTTCTTGATCAATACTTCAGCAGCTTGTACATTTGATGGGTCAACTCCTATTTGTAAAATCAAATCTTCTAAGGCCTTTATCCTTAAATCTTTGGCATACAAAGAGCCTTTGTCAAGTTTCATTTGGTCTTGCATGTTGATAATGGTATTCTGGAAATTTGTCACACTCATGGCTTTTGTCACCACATTAGAATATAGCATCTCAGATCTATGTCTGTGGAATTCTATTTGATCTAGTTCATGCACCTGTTCAGTATCTACTTCAAATTCAACCTTTTTATAGTCAGCCACTGTTTTTGGAGTTGAAGTAGTTGGTTGTAAATATGACATGATAATTTTATTTGAGGAGTAATCAAATGATGTAAGCAGCCTGTTGTGATTTCCTAGCTTCTGTTTGAGAAATTGAGAATAAATCTCACTTTTGATTTCCTCGTTCCTTTGTTTGATTTGCTTATAACTTTCTTTGATGTCCAAATCTTTTTCTTCTGTTGTTTGAGAAGAAGAAGCTTCTATATTAACCTGTTGTTCAATCATTTGGGTTTCCTTTTCTTTGGCTGTTGATTGTTCCCTTTCTATTTCTATTAAATTATGTTTAATTCTTACAATGGCCTCATCATTACTAACTTCTGGTTCATCCTCAACCTCAATAAGTTTGTCTTTCCCTATGGAACCAAATTTGAGCATTCTGTTGTAGATGAGCTTGAACTCAGTATCTGTAGTAGTTTCTGCTATGTAGGCTCCCTCATCTCTTCTTATTTTTTTTTGAAGATTCTAGCTGTTTAGAAGTTACCACAACAAGTGCGGTATCCATTTTTCCTGTTGGCCATTTATTGTCAGTTGAATCTACCAATGTACTTCTGCCCATTCGGTCTGATTAGTAAAATTTTCAATATCAGGTTTTGATTCATGTATGAAAGGAGGTAACTTACATTTAACCCTTATACTGCTTAAAATACCTTGGGGGTCATAATTCCAAGGGAAACAGAGTTTAAATTTAAGTTCTGACAATCTTCCTTATATCTCTTTATCAACATCTCTATTATTCACTATGAAAGGGCCAATCTGATTTTTTAATTTGAACTAAGTCTTCTTTTTGGAAGCCATGAAGTTAATGGCATCAAAATTTAAAACTTGTCTCAAATACTCTAAAGAAAAGACTCTGATAGTAAAAAACTTAGTTAATTTGTATGGAAGCAGATTGGTTCCAAATATTCTCAATTCAGTGTGTTTCTCATACAAGTACCAATCTCCCATTTTGCATTGCTTTGACAGTTGTAATATCCTTTTCATTTCTTCACTTACCCTAGGCAGTTCTGATTTATGGAGCAAATTCATAGCTGGCCTAATGAAAAAATCTGTATTTAATCTATGTAGCTGTATTCACTTCCTTCTTTTCTCAACAGTGATGTCCAAAAGACAAATGATAGAGGCTGGCCCTCTACATTCATTTTCTGTAATGCTATTGGAAAGTGATCAGCTTGTGAGAATAAGAACAAGTGAAATAAATAGGAAGAATATCTGAATACCCCTTCAGTGGGTAAATTTTTCAATTGATGATGTATGGAATCAGCTATAAACCTGGCAAAGTCAAAAATTATAGCAGGAGGCTCACCAGGAGATAAAGTGGATAAAAACCCAAGGATGGACTCATCAGTAAACTCATCAGTGAAGTATCCTAATATGAAGGATAACATTGAAGTTACATGCCTAGAACCCTCTGGAAACTTGGAAGTGGAATAGGGAGGATTCAGCTTTGGAATGTCTACATGAGTTGGCATAAAGTTCTGAAAAATCATAAATCTTTTAGGGAAATCTAATCCCAAATATAACTAATTTAATGCTTCAATGGATAGGGGGACTTCCCTAGGGTCAAACTATAACTGCAACATTTCATTGATAGAATCTGCAATGATAGAAAAAATAATTTCCCTGTCGGTATTCACAATTGATCTTTGGTTTGGAACATAGTACTTTTGGCACAATCTTATCAGGTCTTGACCAGGGTGTGTTAATGGGACTACATACTTGGGTAAATTTGTATCCCAGACAGGCATGTCATCTTTATCTAGGAACTTCTCATAACATCAATTGTGAACTTCTAATAGGTTGAATTCTACTAGAGGGTCTGCAATTTTGTAATCCAAATCAGTTAAAGGGATAATTTCTTCATTAGACACTGGTGGTTGAAGGGGATTAACAGTCACAGTGGTTTTTGTAGTGAGTGCAAGAGTAGATTTTGGGGCCTTTGCTGCTTCAGACTTAAGAGGTTTGGATCCTCTAGGTTTAACAGGCTTAGAGCCTCCATCTTTAGGTGTCATTTGATTCTTTTTTCATTTTGAGATAACTAAAGCAAGATTACACAGTTTGCAATAGTTAATTTTTCTTAAACAAAGGGAATCTGAGCAATTCTTGTGCAATTGGGAATCTGGGATTTGTTCAACAGGTTTAAGACAGAAAATACAGGTTTTTTGAATGAATAGGGTTGCAAAAAATATTCTTTTAGGCAATCTATAGGTTTAAAGACCTTTTCAAACCGTGGAATTGATCTTTCAGGGGTCTTGGACTAAGGATTTGGCTTTAAATGAGGCTTTTATGGATTAGAGAATTCTGGAGAAATTTTGTGAAGGTTTGCCCTCTTTTTTCAAGATTTTGAACACACTAGGATGGAAAAATTCACTAATTATTGCTTAATTGGTTCAATTTGGAGGTTTAAATCATGAATTTTGCAAGCTAGATTTGCGATAATACCTTTTTTACAGGTATTTTGGTAGTCGCGAGGGTTTCTGAAATTCGTTGTAGTCGAATTTGAGCTCTGGTTCGACTCACTAGTGCATGAAATGGCTTACCCGGTCTTCAAATGAAAATCAACGATCAAATCTGGGTCTTTAATGAAAAATGGGTAAATAGGGTCTTGAAACAACTAAAAACAGTCAAGCGGAGCTCTTTTTACAGTTCAAATGCGTGAATAAATTATGAAAATAGTGTTATCAAAGGTTTTAACATTCGATATTGGTCGTTATTTTTGCATTAAATGGCTGTCTCGTCAAAAAACGGGGGGGGGAGTGGGTGGGTTCTGTTTTCAAATGCGAAAAACCGGAAGTTGTTTTCGTGTTGACATTGGGCAGTAAATGGTATTCCTCAAAATGAACGTGATGCAATCAAATTGTGACACGTCACAGGCGGCGGAAATCAGAAAACCACCCATTTCACACTCGATTTCTATTTGGGTGAGCGATTGGTTTGTGAGCGCGAAAAGGATTTTGCGTCATTGGATCATCGGGAAGGGAGCGAACAGTGAGGATTTGCTGGGAAGTTGCGGTCGAAAAAGCATGTGGGACCGGGATGACTTATGCGCTGGGAAATTGATAATAAAACCTTTGTATTGTATGCATTATAACCAAAGTTTTATATCCAATGAGGCTATATATAAGTGGGGCTTATGTGTATTGAAAGGGTTTATGAAGTGCTATATAATTATAACAAAGGTTTTGTGTATAGTCGGGGTCAACACATGATTTGGAAAGGGGCGAAGTGGTGGTGTATATATAAACAAAGTTTATATATATGGTCAAAAATGTGCGTGAGGCGGGTTATAAGACTTTAACCATAGGTTAAGCTATTCTTTTTGAAAGTTTATTTATATTTATATTTTATAGTTTTAGACCATGGAGGTGTCCAATAACCATATGGTGCGGGTTTATTTACATAATGTTAGTTTAATGCCAAAGGGAATATAATTGGGGTTTTTTATTTAAACATGTGGATAATTAACTTTGGCAAAAAGCTTATAATAGTGGGTTATCGGGGATAATTAGATAAAAGGGGTTATAATAATAGGATAAGGTTTTTTTATAGGGATTTAATAAATAAATTAGAAGTTAATATGACCAAGGACAATGAAAAACACCAAAATATAATTATATGACTAAGTAAAGTGATAATGTAAAAGCAAAGCTTTATCATTTATAATTTGACCACTTTAACCTAGAATATAATATTTTTGGAGGGTTTTTTATGTTTTTATGAATGAAGGAGATTAATCAACAGGGAATTTTATTTTTCATTAAGTAAAAGGTCTTTACTTATGAAATTGAAGTGTAAATGGATGAATGTAGGGTAAATGATGATAATTAGGGATTAATATAGGAATTCAACACTTTTAACTTAACAGTCATTGAGCCTTGGGTCCGGTCCCACCTGATCTCACACTATTTAACTTTAGGCAAGATACTGAATCTATTCCACTTGTTAATCTTTTGTGGAAAATTTAATTGCACACACATGTGAAGTATAAACAAAAATTATCAATCGCACATAACACAATTTTTAACCGGGAAAGCCTGAAGCTAAAAACCCCAACTATATATTATGTAACATGAAGATCATATGACAATATCATACAAAAATACAAATCTTATCACAAGCCTTCAGTACAATACAATCATCATACACTAATCAGGCCTAATCTTGCAAATCCATGCACCGATATTTGCCACCTACTAGCTTGCCTCCACTGCACAATCTCTGCTGAAGAATAGCTCTGAATGAATTCGAATTACTCCATCCTTGACTGTGCAATCCTCATTGGCATCTCCACTGAGTGTGTGATGCAATCAATGCATCACTATAGTCACAACAGATAGTCTATCTTGCCCTTTCACCTATATCTCAACTGGTCTCCACTGAAACTGCCATGCACTGTAGTTAACTGTTGTATTGTTCAGTTTATTAATGAGTTATTATTTTTGAATTAATTAAATAATTAATTCACTCCACTCTCACTAGTGTATCAATCAGTTAGACTAGATACAACTAGCTCAACTGAGTCTAACTGAGTTAAACTGAATACAACTCCATAACTACTTCTTCCAACTGTGTCATAACTCTGCCACTTGAGTTCTAACTGAGTCCTCCATGCATTAGCTCCAGTAAACCCTTAGGAATTGCGTAATTCCTTCTGTCAGCTGATGTGCCACATCTGTGCACTGAACTGAAGTGCTCCAAGAGAATAAGTTGTTTTTTAGAGTCTGATTATTATTAAGAGCTAATAATAATTGACATGCATCTATTTTTAGATCAGCGATCTATAAATAGACTTCGCCCAATATTCTAAAAATATAATTTCATCTATTTTTCCAACTTGATCAAACATCCACAAATAGCATCCTGCAACTTCTGAAATATGATCATCATGTCTAAAAATAGACATAGTCTAAAAATAGACTTGCGCCAAAAATAGCCTGCAGGCCCACTTAGTGAAGGCGACTCTTTTCACTAAGCTCATCATCTTGTTGAATCTAAACACTCCCTCTCAACAAGATAGGGATTATCCTTCACCCCGATCCTGCCTCTATGGTATTCGAATTTTCTCCTGGTGAGTGCCTTCGTCAGAATATCTGCATCCTGATCCTCCGTAGGAATGTACTAAAGCAATGTGATCTTCTGCTGCACACAATCTCTGATATTATGATACCGGATATCAATATGTTTAGATCTATCATGAACACATAGGATTAACCGAGAGTTTAGTGCAACTCTGATTATCATAATGAATCACCGTGGGATCTAAATGTGAACCGAACAAACCAACCAGAATCTTCCTCATCCAGATAGCCTCACATGCAGCTAAACTTGCTGCCATGTATTCTTCTTCCGCTGAACTGAGTGCCACGGAGCTTTGTTTCCTGCTATACCAAGAAACTGTCGTAGATCTGATACTGAAAATCCCTCCTGATGTGCTCTTTCTATCTGTTGGGCTTCCTGCCCAATCTGCATCCGTGAAGCCATGAAACTTCACCTCATCCATCTGTCTGTACCATAAACCATACTCAGATTTGCCACTGAGATATCTCAGGACATGCTTTCCCGCCTTCCAAAAGATCTTGGTAGGCTTAACCATCGCTTGTGAAAGCTGGTTCACCGCATAGCATATGTCTAGTCTTATATTGACTAAATACATGATTGAACCCACCAGCTGTCGATAAATAGTGGCATCCACTACCTCTAGTGATGTAGCATCCTCTTTCTTCCAATTTCTTGGAAGAGGAGTGTCGATAGGTTTGCAACCTTGCATGTGAAACTTCTCCAATATCTCCCTGGCATACTTGCCTTGAGACACAAACAGTTCACCTTCCCACTGCCATATTTCCAATCCAAGGAAACAATGAAGGAGGCCCAAATCCTTCATCTCAAACTCCTTTGCAAGATCTGCCTTGCATGAGTGTATAAACTGCTCATCACCTGTTAGTATTAAATCATCAACATAAAATACAATGATTAAAAGCTTACCCTCAACCACAATCTGGTACAGGTTTGCATCCGCCTCACTCTTGGTGAAGCCAAGTCGAGTGAAATAACTGTCGATCCGAGTGTACCAAGCACGGGGTGCTTGTTTCAGCCCATACAACGCTCTTTTGAGCTTGCACACAAATGCAACTCACTGCTGAAGATCTCAAATCCTTTAGGCTGCTCAATGTACACCTCTTCTTCAGTGATCCCATTAAGGAACGCAGTCTTCACATCCATCTAATGAATGTGCTAACCCATCTGCGCTGAGAGAGCAAGGATGGTCTGTATGGAAGAATACCATGTGACAGGTGCAAAGGTTTCTTCATACTCAATCCCCTCAATCTGTGAGAAGCCCCGAGCAAAAAATCTTGCCTTATACTTCTCGACGCTCCCATCAGTAGCTTTCTTTACCTTGTAGATCCATCTTGATCCTACAACTGATTTTCCCACTGGCCTTGGAACAATATCCCATGCACTATTTCTGACAATGGAGTCATACTCCTCCACCATGGCATCTACCCATGTGGGCTCCTGCGCTGATTCTTCAAAAGAAGATGGCTCTATCACAATACACTTGCTCATAAGATCCATGTATCCAGTATCTAGGTCAGGTGACTGTCTCTATCTGTGCTGTGATGTAGGGAATCCTACATTCTGTGCCGTATCCACCTTCAGTCTCTCAGCTTCTGTGGTATGCTTTCTGCCTTGTCTGATGTTTGATTATGCATGAGTGGACTCCTCCACTCCATGAATCTCCTCTTGTGGCTGATCCACATCCAGAGGCTCATCTTTGGGAACAAGAATTTCCTCCTCTAAATGCAAGTGTAGCTCCCTCTCAAGGAACAACTTCATGGCTTTCACCTCATTGAATTTTATATCCCATCGCATAACAGTCATCCGACTGTTTCACAAATACACACGATAGTTATGGGGTGTTTCTGTGTACCCCACAAATATCCCAACTTCTGCAGTCGGCTCCAGCTTCTTCCTGGCATCCTTCATCACATGAATGTAAACAGGTGAGCCAAAAATCTTCAAATGAGAAATATCAGGCTTCTTACCAGTAAAAGCTTCCTTGGGTGTACTCATGCCAAGTACTCTATGAGGACAACGGTTTTGCACATAAATCGCAGTGTTGCATGCTTCCGCCCACAAGTGAATCAGTAGGCCCTGGTCATGCAGCATTGCTCGTGCAACACCCACGATCATTTTGTTATTTCTCTCCGTGACCCCATTCTATTGTTGGTTATGAGGCGCTACGAGTTCTCTTTGAATTCCTTCTTTGCTACAGAAGTCTTTGAATTCACCTTAGATGTATTCACCACCATTATCGCTCCGTAGAGCTTTCGCCTACTTCCCCGTCTCCTTCTCCACCAATGCCTTGAACTCACAGAACTTTGAGAATGTTTCACTCTTCTTCTGCATGAAGAAGATCCAGCATCTACGAGAATAATCATCAACAAATATCACATAATACCTGTGTTTTTCTATTGAAGCAACCGAGAATGGTCCACACACGTTTGTGTGAATTCTCTCCAGGATCACCGAACCACGGTTCTCCTTCTCATGAAAGGTAGTCTTCACAAACTTACCCATTTTACATCCTTTGCACTGATTTGACTGTGCAAGAGTACCCTTGGGAAGTCCAGTAGAAATTTGCTGCAAAATCTTCAAAGCACCATGGTGAAGATGGCCCAATCTCCTATGCCATAATTTGCCCTCATCCCGACTCACCACTTCTTTTGCTTTGCCCACCATTGCAGCGCAACCATCTACCTCTAGCTTGTAGAGATTCTTAATTTGAACCCCTATCTTCTTGGTTTGACCCGCTTTTTTATGTCAAAGGAAAGATTTTCCCTCACTGAAAACAACATCATAGCCGCTGTCTTCTAGCATTGTGACCGAGACCAAGTTCTTCTTCAGACCCAGAACATTCATGACATTCTTCAACAAGAATGGATTACCGGACTCCCTCTCAAAGGTAATGGTCCCAATGCCAGTCGCACTGTACCGACCATCGTCGCCCATCTCTATATGCATCTGGAGGTCCTTCTCCTCCAAGTCACTAAACAACTCTTTGTCTCCCATCATATGGAAAGACGCACCACTGTCAAGATACCACACCGATCCCATGCAGCTTGAAACCAAGCATGCGATCAAGGAAAAATCCAGCTCAAATTGCGAGACTAAGGCCTCTCCAGCTGCAGATCCAGCAGCCTGCTTATTCTTCTTCTTCTGTGGACAGTTAGTGGCGAAATGTCCATGCTCGTGACAGTGAAAACACTTCACTTTGGACAAGTCCTGCTTCTTGCCTTTCGCACCGGATTTAGAAGGATTTTTCTTCCCCTTCCCTTTCCTTGCTTTGGCAGCCAAAGCGTAATTCTCTTCATCTTCATTCTCCGATGAAGATCCATCCCTGGTACCCCGCCTTATCTCCTCCTGCACAAGATCCGACCAAATTCGCTCCCATCCTGGCAGTTTCTCCCGTCCATTGACAAAGTCTTCGTAGCTATGCCAACTCTTCGGAAGCCCAAGGAGAGCCAAGCTCACCAAGTCTTCTTCATCAACAGTAACCCCCACACTTCCCAGCTCATCCTTGCAGTGGAAAAACTTCGTGAGGTATTTTGGAATACTATCGCCTTTCTCCATTTTTATTTTTTTGAGCTTGTCTTTAAGCGCCGACTTCCTCTGGTCACCTCTGCTTTGGAACAAGTCTGTCAAAGCCTTCCACATTAAGAATGGATTGGATTTCCCGTGAAGGCTGGACACAATATGGTCCTTCACACCTTCCAATAGAATCCTCCTCGTCTTTGCAGTCTTCTTTTGCCATGCATCAAGTAATGTAGCATCGCTAGATCCCGGCTTAGGAACATCGCTATCGATGAACTCCTTCAGTCCATTATCCTCCAGCACCACCTCCATCCTGTCCTTCCAGGCTATGTAATTCGAGCTCCCATTAAGGGCATACTCCAATCTCAACCCGTTGAAATACATTTCAATGTATACTCGATTTCTGCACCAAGAATCTTCTGTAGCAAATTCGAATTGTCCACCAGCACAAACTCACTTCACAATTGCAATCTTCAATCAACAATGCTCTGATACCATGTAGAAATTATATTCACTAAGCATGCATATGTCCAAGATCCACCTGATCTCACACTATTTAACTTTATGCAAGATACTAAATCTATTCCACTTGTTAATCTTTTGCAGAAAAATTAATTGCACACACATGTGAAGCATAAACAAAAATATTCAATCGCACATAACACAGTTTTTAACCGGGAAAGCCTGAAGTTGAAAACCCCAAATATATATTATGTAACATGGAGATCATATGAAAATCTCATACAAACATATAAAGCTTATCACAAGCTCTCAGTACAGTACAATCATCATACACTAATCAGGCCTAATATTGC
This sequence comes from Pinus albicaulis, assembly GCA_034641835.2. Taxonomy (NCBI): domain Eukaryota; kingdom Viridiplantae; phylum Streptophyta; class Pinopsida; order Pinales; family Pinaceae; genus Pinus; species Pinus albicaulis. Next base: position 578,510,212 of record CM076572.1, on the reverse strand, counting down.
AAATCCATGCACCGATCTTTGCCACCTGCTAGCCTACCTCCACTGCGCAATCCCTGTTGAAGAATAGCTCTGAATGAATTCGAATTACTCCATCCTTGGCTGCGCAATCCTCATTGGCATCTCCACTGAGTGTGTGATGCAATCAATGCATCACTATAGTCACAACAGATAGTCTATCTTGCCCTTTCACCTATCTCTCCACTGGTCTCCACTGAAACTGCCATGCTGTTACTTGTAGTTAAGCTAGCTGTATTTTTCGGTTGATTGTGGAGATTGTGTTATGAATTAATTAACTAATTAATTCACTCCTCTCACTATTCTATCAATTAGTTAGACTAGATACAACTAGCTCAAGCGAGTCTATTTGAGTTAAACTAAATACAACTCCATAACTACTTCTTCCAAGCTGTGTCATAACTTTCATGCTGAGTTAGCGAGTCCTCCATGATTCCTCCGAGTAAACCCTCAGGAATAGCGTAATTCCTTCTGTCAGCTATTGTGCCACATATGTGCACTGAACTAAAGTGCTCCAAGAGAATAAGTTGTTGTTTAGAGTCTGATTATTATTAAGAGCTAATAATAATCGACATGCATCTATTTTTAGATTGACGATCTATAAATAGACTTCGCCCAATATTCTAAAAATAGAATTTCATCTATTTTTCAAAATTGATCAACCATCCACAAATAGCATCCTGAAACTTCTGAAATATGATCGACATGTCTAAAAATAGGCATAGTCTAAAATAGCGTGCAGGCCCACTTAGTGAAGGCGACTCTTTTCACTAAGCTCATCATTTTGTTGAATCTCAACACAAAATAACTATAGGGGAGGGGAAATTAGTTATTTTTTCTCGGTGATAAATATTTACATGATTTTCCCACTTCTTTCTACCTACCCAACTTTAATCTAACATTTTTTCTTCCATTTTGCAGGTGCATTTGAGCTAGCAACCTTGAAATATTTTATTCTTTTCAAAGCATAAGAACTGTCTAAATATACCTTATATCAACCAAGGGCTCATATTAAGTTGATAAGCTCCTCCTTATTTTCTACCTATCTACTAATTAGTCAGGATTAAACTGTCTGACTAATATTTATTCACTATTATATAACAATAAAACTGAAAGATGACAAGTCAAGATTGAACAGTTCAACTCATCATAGATTATGGCATTTATTCACACTCTACCATAATCATATGAAAGTAAAAAGTAGTGGCATTTGGACTTGCACACTTTCATATTTTATTTCTTTCTTCTTTGGGGTATATTATTTTTTCTAAGTCCTTTGATCTTTCTTTTAGGACTTTTACCCTCTTTTTTATTTTCTATTTTTTATTTTTTACAAAATATGGGAAAACAACTTGCAGAAAGCAAGGTATGTAAATATTTACAATCTATCATAAGTCAATTCCAAATTATGAATCCTATACTTATAGGACCCTAACAACGGCTTCACATGGGGATGGAATTTCCTGGTGAAATTTCAAGAACTCTAAAACTAGTAGCCTTCAATTTTGAACTTGATAATCTAGTAATTGTCTTTTGTTTTCTGCAAAAACTCATACTCATGACATTTTACTCTTCAAAGCTTACGGCCTTCACTTTGGGCTTCAACTTTGGAAAGAAAACATCCAATCCATTCTACAAACTACAATGGATATTTACAATGATGTAAAAGTAAATTAGGACTAACTATTAGTTAACTTAGAAGAATAGTATTGTTTGAGCATTCTACCATTCACTAGTCCTTTTGGAATGTCTACTCCATCCAAATATTTGATGAAGAAAGCATTGTTACCCCTATATCCATAAATGACATAAGGCCCTTTCCATAAAAAGTCAAACTTTCCATGCTTACCTTTATCTTCTCTCCTGGAATCCCATTTTAACACTTTATCTCCAAAGGAAAAGTCATCTTCTTTACTTCTTTTATCAAAAAATTTCTTAATTTTCTCTTGAATGACTTGAGATTTTTCATAGACTTCTTCCCTACTCTGTTGCAGATGAATATTCTGATTTATCCTTATCTGTATATCATTAAGTTCTACTTGTGATTCTTGGATAATTTTCATTACTGGAACACCTAAAGATGATGGGAAAATTGCATCCATCCCATATACAATCTGGTAAGGAGATGTTCCAATTGACTTCTTGGTAGTAAGTCTATCTGCTCATAAGGCATAGGCTAACTTTTTATTCCAAGTTTTCTTATTTTCTTCAAGTAGTTTTTTGATGATATTCACAAGGCTTTTATTTGAAGATTCATCTAGGCCATTACCTTGAGGGTAATAAGCAATAGAGTGGCCTAGGGTTATATGATACTTGTGACAAAAGGCAATCATTTTCTTAGATTTAAATGCATCTGAATTGTCAGTAATAATTTTCTATGGGCATCCAAATCTAGATAAAATGTTGTTTTCTAGGAAAGATATAATGACTGAGTCAGTGGCTTGTCTGGTTGGAATGGCCTCAATCCACTTAGTAAAGTAATCTATGGCAGTCAAAATCCACTTGTGTTGGCTAGAGGATGCAGGGTGAATTTCTCCAATGAATTCTAAACCCCATTGTTGAAATGGCATCTCAGTAGAAATAGGTTTCAGGGGTAAAGGTAGCAATTTCTTTTAATTTCCTTCAAAAATCTGACATTTGTGACATGAAGTAACAATTTTTTTCACATCGGAAAATAAAGTAGGCCAGTAGAAACCAGCTCTAGGAATCTTATCTGTTGTACTCTTCCAGTATAAGTGTCCCCCATAGTCACCTGCATGAAATTCTGCAAGAATTTTGTCAGCTTCTGATTTCAGTAAACAATTAAGTAATATTCCACTTTGTTCTTTCCAATAAAGCACATTATCTAGAATACAATATCTCATTGCTTTAAGTTTGATGAATCTAGCTTTAGTTCTAGTTAATCCAGGAGGAGCTTGTAAATTTGTGAGTAAAAAGATAGTATCTGAGTACCATGGCGAGTCTAGAAAGGCTTCACTGATCAATGGAGTCGCCATCTCTTCCTGGTCATCAACCTGGGAAATAAAATTTATATCTAAAGCATTACAATTGGATTCAGCCATCAGTCTGGCTAAACCTTGTCCTTTTATGAGCTTGGTTGGTTTAATGTCTATGTCATGCTCAAGGATAGTGGCAATCCACTTTCCTCTTCTTCCATCTGGCCCATCCCGTGTAAGAATATCTTTGACTACAGAATTAGGGACATAGGAAATAATGTGGGAGTAAAGAATATACACTCTGAAATCTTTTATGGCTTTAACCAAGGCTAAAGCTTGTTTTTCCATTATGTTATATCTCAAAGGTGGATCTCTAAGGGTTTTACTGAAAAATGCTATAGGTTGTTCAAAACCTTGGTAATTTTTTTTGTAATAGAACTGCAACTATGGTATGTTCTGAGGCAAATGAAAAGATTATAAAATCTTTCTTGAAGTCTGGATTGATTAGGACTGGTGTTTTTGTTAAAGCATATTTAATGGATTCGAATGGTTGTTTTGCTTCAACTGTCCATTTTAAAACAGAGTCCTTTTTAAGCATGGTATTCAGTTCTTTGATGATTTCTGCTAAGTTAGAAATAAATCTTCTCAAAAATTTAATTTTACCTAAAAATGATTGTAACTCTTTGATATTCCTGGTTGGGTGAATTTTCATTATGGCTTCTATCCTTGCAGGATCTATCCTAATACCTTCTTTTGAGACTATGTGTCTTAGTAACTTGCCTTCCTCTAATCCAAAAATACTCTTCTTGGGGTTTAAAGAGATACCAAATTTTCTACATTTAATGAAAACTTGTCTCAAATGATCCAAATGTTCATTATCTAACTTAGAAAAAATAGTAATATCATCTAAATATATAACCAATAATTCATGAATTTCCTTTGCAAAGGCTATATCCATAGCCCTCTGAAAGGTAGCCCCAGCATTCATCAAGCCAAAAGGCATTTTCACATACATGAAAGTGCCCCAAGGAGTAGTAAAAATTGTCTTAGGTTGATCTCTATTTAAACAAGTATCTGGTTTTATCCTGAAAAACCATCCAATAAAGATATCCTGGAAGAACCCACTACCCTTTGCAAAATGTGGTCCATATTTGCTAAAGGGTAATTATCCTTCAAATACACTTTATTAAGATTCCTGAAATCTACACATAATCTAATTTCACTAGTTTTCTTTCTTGTAGGTACTAAGTTAGAAACCCAATCAGAATATCTGATTGGTGCAATGATTTGTGCATCATACATGCGTTTAACTTCTTTTTCAATTAAAGGTAATAAGACAAGATTAATCCTCCTCAATTTTTGTTTAAATGGTTTCTGATCATCTTTTATAGGAATATTGTGCTGAATTATGTTTGTGTCATATGCTTTTAAATCTTCATAACTCCATGCTAACAGATCTTGATATTCATTTAAAAGTTCAATGTATTTTTCTTTTTATTGAGGGGGTAAAGATTTTGACAATTTGATCATTTTTGGTTTTGTGTCTGTCCCAATGTTACATTCTTTAGTATCAGACTTGACTAGTTCCATTTTAGGCTTTTTGGGCACATCATTGGAATCAAACAGGTCCTCCAAAGGAGTTAAACCTTTAGGCAAAAAATTATCTTTTAAATCTAACGTTTCAATTTCATCTTCAATTATTTCCTCTATATCCACCTTCTCTAAGTTATCTATGTCAGATTGAGTGATACAGTGGACTTGGTAAGTTTATATACATCTATATTATCTATTTTACAATTAATATCTGAATCTAAATTACATTCTGAATCTAAATTACCATCTAAGTCTATGTTACAGTTTTGAAAATCATCCTCATTATTCAAAAAATGGTAAATCTGTTCATCTTCACAGAAAATATGCCAGTATTTGACATTGTCTGGGACAATGGGTCTATATTTAACTTCAACAGTATATCTATGTGTTGGTTGAAAAGGTAAGTTACATGTGCTAGCAAAAGTTGCTAGGCAACATGCTTGCAAATTTTGCTTTCTACGAATAGTAGCAAACTTACATTCTAGTAAATCATCACATAAATCAATTGCTACATCTCTATATCTGGATAATATAGGATTATGAACAGAATAATCTCCATTTACTTGTTTAATGATTAATTCAGAATCTCCCATAATCAAAATTATTTTACCTCCTAAATTTCTGATGATTTGGAGGCCTAAGATAAGTGCCTCATACTCTGCCATGTTGTTGGTGCATTTAAAGTTGAGTCTAAAGGCATGTCCTTCCGAATGACTGGTCTCAATGTTTGTGATCCATACTCCAGCTCCTGCTCCTGATTTGTTTATTGAGCCATCAAAGTCTAAGTTCCAAAGAGTTTGATGAAAAATATTATCATTGTTTGGTTTAGGCTTTATGTCAATTAATTCAGTTTGAATTTCATTATTATCAGAGTTACATAAAATGAAAGAGTCAAGATCAGTTGGTGTTGAGTAAATTGGGTAATTGATTGATCTCTCAGCACTGCTAACCATGTATTTCATTAAATTTTCTCTATAAAGTTTCTTAGGTTGTCCAAACACTGTTATGGTGACATAGCTCATGTCTAATTGTAGAGATCCCTGCAACTTAGCTCCCCATGAGCGAGAAAGAAGCATACCATACTTTGGTGGGATATCAGCTACTACAATATCCATAACCATACTTTACCAGGGTACTGAACTAAATTCACACATAAGTCTTTTATCAATCCTATGCACTTAACCTTGCTTGAATCAAAAGAGAAAAAATCTTTATAAGGCCTTGTTATTTCTAAATTCAGAGTTTCCATGATAGCTTTTGGCATTAAATTATGGGAAACTCTTGAATCTAACATTGCATTGTGTAAAATCTGATCGTGAATAGTAAGACTAATATAGAAGGGAGGAACTGATCCATCTGAATGCTTACCACTTACATCAGGGCCAAAAAATAATTCAGGTTGATCATCATTTAAATTAATAGAATCTTCACCATCATTCATATTCAAAGTTTCAGTAATTGTTGATTTATTTAAGTCATTTTTTACCAATTCTGTTAAAGGAATTAGTGTTTTCAACTTAGCTATTTTAGTTTGAATATTAAATGATGGTTGAGACTTACTAATCTAGATTAGTTCATCTTTTGTGACAATTATCTGAGTAGGTTTTTCATAAATTTCAGGAGATGTACTTTTATCTTGAGTTGTTATTTTGTTTTCTATCTCAATTTCTTGACTTTTGTTGTCTTTAGTTCTCTTTTCAGGGATAGATTCAGGGGCAGTAGAAGTTTTTTTAGAATTTGAACTTTCAGCAGAAGCTTTGGTGTTAATAGTTTTGGGATTTGCTGATTTAGAATCAGTAGGATTCTTCTTTGGATCGAGAATTGCTGATTTTACTGAATTAGGGGCTTTGGTAGTGTTGGCCTTTTGGGCATTATTGGAGGATTGGGCCACTTCTTCAGTGATGTTAACAATTTTTGGACTTGGAAATTTTTTGGGACTCGAAGGATTGGAATTTTGCTTGTTTTCCCTTGGGAGAATTTGCAAAATCTTTGTTTTTGGTGCTTCTACATTATTTTTAGTTTGATTTTGAGAAGTATTTTTTGTAGAAGTTTCATTGTTTTTTCTGTTTCTAAGGTTATACTGACTGTGAATTTCATTAATGGCAAAGTCATAACCTTGTTGTAAATCAAAGGATTCACTAGATTCTATTTTGAGTTGTTGAAGCTCAAAATGTTCTTGATCCTCCTGAGTGAGGAAAATAGTGTTTTCTTCATCTATCCCCATTATTAGATTGATGTTATCCTCATCTTCATCATTATTATGAGAGCTCTCAGCATAGTTCTTTTGAAATGGGGGTCTAATGTTTTGATCTGGAGCAGCTTCTTTAGCTTTTCCAGGGTTATTGTTTTTTCTGAAGTTGGGATTTCTGATTTGTGGTTGGTTATCCCATTGTGGTTTTCTCTTAATATTTTCTAATCTATCAACCACCCTTTCTAAAGTTTTAGCAAAGAAATCTAGTTTAGCATCTGAATTTGATGTTTCTTCTTTGATTGTGACTCTCCTTTCATTCCTAAGTCTAGATTTTCTAGCTAGATATATTAATTTATACACTAACAACATCTAATTGCATTTGTTCTAATGTTTCAGCATCTCTTTCTCTTAGTTGGTAGGCCATATCTAGATCAAATCCATCAGGGAATTTAATAAGTACAGAATATGGTGTAGGTTTAAGATCTGCAGAAATAGAATTATAGACACTGTTATACCTAGTGCAATAATCCTAAACATACTCATTAGGAGATCTTTTTAAAGCATCAAACTCAAACAAAATTTGCAAAGGATTCTTTTTCTTTTCCCATTTATTTAAAAATGCTCTATGAAATGCAGCTAAATTAGCTATACTACCTGCAGCTAAATTTTTAAACCATTTCTTAACCTCTCATGTTAAACTTTGAGCAAATAACCTCATATGAACATTTGATTCATCTATTTCATAGATTTCACAATAGTCCGTCATTCTTGTGACATGTTGTTGAGCAGTATATTGTGACAGGCCATCAAATAGTGGTATATTTTTATGGTAATCTTGGGGCATATCATGGAGGCTTTGGGGTAAGACAAGGGGAGCATACGTAGCAGCCATGGCTTGAAATTTTGCTGAGCTAGGAGGTACACGAGAAATGACAGGAGATGTGCTGGATATGATAGCTATTGTGCTGAAATCTGTACTTGAAGAGCTTGGAAAAGAGGTTGGTATATATATGGAACTATTTGGAAATAAGGATGTAGTGCTTATAAAACTTGTGGATGTAGTGGATTGAGTGGATGATGGGAATAATATCTTAGGCTGCAAAGACAACTTAGGACTAAATTTCTATGTGGATGAACTTGCAGTGGAATCTAAAAATGAAGTGACAACATACAGAGTTGAATCTACTGCTGGAATTATTGTTGTGTGCAATTGAGAAACTAGAGGCTTAATATGAGATAATAAATGAGCTAATTTAATAGCTTCATCAATGTCTTTAATCAGTGTAATATTAATCCTTTCTACTTGACTTTGATATTCAAATTTATCTGATTTTATTTTTGCTGAAATAATATTTTGTTTTGCATTCAAGAAAGAAGTAAAAACAGGATCTGTTACAGTATCTTTTAAATCAATTTCAAATTTATTTTTAAACAATGATTGTTCAAACTTGAAGTCAAAATCAATATCAGTTAAGCTCACTAATTCTTTGGGTAAAGAATTAGCTTTTATTAATGGTATTTCAATTTCTAAATTGACAATTTGTGTTTTTTTTTTTTTTTTTCCAATCTGTTCTGGGTTATCTACTATAACTGCATGCTTAGGATCAGGGTTAGACCTAGTATAGTAGGTTTTACTAGAAGCCAGAATGACTATTTATGAATACCCACAACCCTTAAAAATAATCTTAAAGTAAAAAGATAAATAAAAGATCTTCCTTTAATAATAAATTTAAAACTGGAGATTGGATAGTTCCCCAGTATGGTCGCCAGTATGTTATCACCCTAGTAATTTCTCAAGATTGTGGCTTTTGATTTTTAGTTTAAGAAAACTAGGGGTAACCATAAACCTACTTTGGAAATTAGGATCTAGCCTTCCTAAATTTCAGAGAGGGCTCTCTCCTTATGATTTAACTTTGTTTTTGTTTAATGTTTTAGGCTAGTTATGATAGAACAATTGATTTTGGTTTTGGATTGGTTTGGTGGGAAAAAATCACTTAAAGGTAAACTAGGGAGGAATCTACTTGACCGTTGGGCTAATGGAGTCTAAGTTTAAATAGTAGTACTAGAAGGCAAGGCCAAAATGATGCAAATGTATTCAGGGCAAGATAGATAACCCTTAGAGCTTTGGTAAAAGTTTTTTTATGAAATGGTGAAGTCGGGACAAAGGGCAATGAAGGATCCTTTGATCCAGACAATAGAGGAAGGAGGTAGAAGTCAAACAGGAGTAGGAGAAGTTAAGAATTCCTAACACCAGAAACCAGTTGAAAACATTTAAATGGTAACTTAGTTAAGACATGGAGCCATAAGCTAGTGCTGAAGTAATATTCCTAGTTACTCATTAAGAAATAACAAAAACATAATGAAATGAATGGAACTTCAGAAAATAAACAATGACAAGATAGATGCACTTTAATCTTTAACTTATCACAGGAATCCTGAATTATGATGTCCAATTAACTTTGTCCAATCTTCTACTTTTGAAATCAACACATGTATGCCTCCAATGTATCAACAAAAATCTATAGTAATCTTAGCAATTTTATTCCACACAAAACACTTCACAAACTGAAGTATTTATACAAATGTTTATTACAAATATCCTAGAAAGATCTAGGAATAGTTCTTGGAAATATAAAATATCTTTACACATTAAGAGGGATAGCTGCTTAACAACTTTAGCAAGTTGTCCTCTTATCTAGAAAATATAGAACTAACTTATCTAACAAATACTATTTGTTGAATAGTTGTCCATGCTTGCTAGCATATTGAAAAATATCTTTTTGGAAGATGACTTAACTGATACTCTTTCTACTTATACTCTTTAATACTGAGCTTCATCCCTGATGTTCTTTCACACTATTTATTTATCATTTTACTGCTGTAAAAAAGGAATTTACAGCAGTCAAAATCAGCTGGCTGTTTCTTTTCTCTTTGATACACTCTGACTCTATTCTTTCTCCCTGATACTCTTTTAACTGATATTTTAACCTTTAACTATTGTAAAAAGAGACTTCTCAGCAGTAAAAAATCAAAATCAAATAACTTTTTTATTGTTTCCTTCTCAGTTTGACTGTTTCACCTGCACTTTCTTTCACTGTTTTGCTTTTTTTGCTACTACAACAAATCTGTAAAAGTCTGCCATTGTTCAGCATCTAGTATTTTTACACTTTTGGGTTTTCTGAAGTTCTCATCAGCATCAATATACTTGGAATTTTTTTTTTTAATTACAAACAAATGTTTAATTTCATTTTGAAGGAAAAATAAGTCTTTAATATATTGGAGAACAACTTTCCCTGTTGGAGAGCCTTGTGGCAGTGGCTTGTTGACCTGTTCTTTGGCATGATCCCTTATCTTTTGGTCATATTCCTTCTGGTCCATCAACTTCTCATTGAAGACATGGATATATGGAATGCCAGCTTGTCTTAGCATAGTGTATTTTGCTAAAAACCTGGTAATGGAAAAATTCATGGCATCACATTTTTCTTTCAAGTTGTTCATTAGAGTTTTCTTTGTCAAAACTTTCTTGATTTGCAATATTGTCTCTGTCCTATCCTGTATCTTTAATTCTTCTAGGTCTGTCCTATTTTTACTATTCAAGAAAGTGATTAGCTTTAATGCTTGTGTTGGCTTATCTGCTAATTCTTCTGTTGTCTTTTGTATTTCCACTTGTGCTGCTAGAAGTAGGTCTCTCTGTTCATATATGATATGGATTGATGGCCACTAAAGATATATAGCCTCAATTATATTGGTCCATAGGTAATTTCTTATGTAAGAAATTTGTGCAGTAAAACTCAAGTGTTTTTGAAGGTTTTTGACTTGCTCTTCAAGTCTTTTGGCCCTTTGTTCATAATTGTTGGCATTAATTAATGCTGCTTTGTTGGAAACTTCCATATTCTGAATCATTTTCTTCAGACTATTAATTTCGTTAGTTTTCAATGTCGTTTCCTCCATTGCTTTGACTATCTGCCCTGCATCATTGGTCTACTATACTTGTGATGTTGAAGATTCTATATTGGAGGTAGTAGCTGATTGCACTGACACTACAATTGCCAGTGGCTCTTTTGGTGCTAACTTTTCTCCCAGTGTAGAAGGAACAACAACAGTAATAATAGGTATGACTGTAGGAATGGTGGAAGTATTAGTTTCATTCATAGTTTCTTTTTCTTTTATAAGTATATCCATTTGACTTTCCATATCTTTGATTTGGGAAGTTAGCTTTATGATCAAATGCATCATATCCTCTTTTTCTTTTTGTTCTTGACGTATCTCCTTACTCTGTGGGTGCTCACTTTGAGGGAGTTTTAAATGTTTCCTTAAAGCAACAATATCATCATTTTTCTTCTTGATCAATACTTCGACAGCTTGTAAATTTGATTGGTCAACTCCTATTTGTAAAATAAAATCTTCTAAGGCCTTTATCCTTAAATCTTTGGCATACAAAGAGCCTTTGTCAAGTTTCATTTGGTCTTGCATGTTGATAATGGTATTTTGGAAATTTGTCACACTCATGGCTTTTGTCACCACATTAGAATATAGCATCTCAGATCTATGTCTGTGGAATTCTATTTGATCCAGTTCATGCACCTTTTCAATATCTACTTCAAATTCAACCTTTTTGTAGTCAACCACTGTTTTTGGAGTTGAAGTAGTTGGTTGTAAATATGACATGATCATTTTATTTGAGGAGTAATCAAATGATGTAAGCAACCTGTTCTGATTTCCTGGCTTCTGTTTGAGAAATTGAGAATAAATCTCACTTTTGATTTCCTCATTCCTTTGTTTGATCTACTTATATATTTCTTTGATGTCCAAATATTTTTCTTCTGATGTTTGAGAAGAAGAAGCTTCTATATTAACCTGTTGTTCAATCATCTGGGTTTCCTTTTCTTTGGCTGTTGATTGTTCCTTTTCTATTTCTGTTAAAGTCTCTTTAATTATTACAGTGGCCTCATCATTGCTGAATTTTGGTTCATCTTCAAACTCAATAAGTTTTTCTTTCCCTATGGAGCCAAATTTCAGCATGTTGTTGTAGATGAGCTTGAACTTAGTATCTATAGTAGTTTTTGCTATGTAGGCTCCCTCATCTATTCTTCTTTTGTTTGAAGATTATGGTTGTTTAGAAGTTACCACAGCAAGTGTGATATCCATTTTTCCTATTAGTTGTGTATTGTCAGTTGAATCTACCAATGTATTTTCTGCCCATTCGGTATGATTAGCAAAATTTTCAATATCAGGTTTTGAATCATGTATGAAAGGAGGTAAGTTACATTTAACCCTTATACTGCTTAAAATACCTCGGGGGTCATAATTCCAAGGGAAACTGAGTTGAAATTTAAGTTCTGACAATATTCCTTCTATCTCTTTATCAGCATCTCTATTATTCACTATGAAAGGGCCAATCTGATTTTTTAATTTGAACTAAGTCTTCTTTTTAGAAGCCATGAAGTTAATGGCATCAGAATTCAAAACTTTTCTCAAATACTCTAAAGAAAAGACTCTGATAGTCAAAAACTTAGGTAATTTTTATGGAAGTAGATTGGTTCCAAATATTCTCAATTCAGTGTGTTTCTCATACAAGTACCAATCTCCCATTTTGCATTGCTCTGACAGTTGTAATATCCTTTTCATTTCTTCACTTACCCTAGGTTGTTCTGATTTATGTAGAAAATTCATAGCTGGCCTAATGAAAAAATCTGTAAAATCTGTGTAGCTGTATTCACTTCCTTGTTTTCTCAACAGTGATGTCCAAAAGACAACTGATAGAGGCTGGCCCTCTACATTATAAGAACAAGAACAAGAACAAGAACAAGTGATCAGCTTGTGAGAATAAGAACAAGTGAAATAAATAGGAAGAATATCTGAATACCCCTTTAGTGGGTAACTTTGTCAATTGATGATGTATGGAATTAGCTATAAACCTGGCAAAGTCAAAAATTATAGCAGGAGGCTCACCAGGAGAGAAAGTGGATAAAAAACCAAGGATAGACTCATCAGTAAACTCATTAGTGAAGTATCCTAATATGAAGGATAACATTGAAATTACATGCCTAGAACCCTCTGGAAACTTGGAAGTGGAGTAGGGAGGATTCAGCTTTGGAATGTCCACATGAGCTGGCATAAAGTTCTAAAAAATCATAAATCTTTTAGGGAAATATAATCCCAAATATAACTAATTTAATGCTTCAATGGATAGGGGGACTGCCCTAGGGTCAAATTGTAACTGCAACATTTCATTGATAGACTTTGCAGTGATAGAAAAAACAATTTCCCTGTCGGTATTCACAATTGATCTTTGATTTGGAACATAGTATTTTTGGCACAATCTTATTAGCACTTGACCAGGGTGTGTTAATGGGACTACATACTTGGGTAAATTTGTATCCCAGACATGCATGTCATCTTTATCTAGGAAATTCTCATAACACCAATTGTGAACTTCTAATAGGTTGAATTCTACTAGAGGGTTTGCAATTTTGTAATCCAAATTAGTTAAAGGGATAATTTCTTCATTAGACACTGGTGGCTGAAGGGGATTAACAGTCACGGTGGTTTTTGCAGTGAGTGCAGGAGTAGATTTTGGGGCCTTTGTTGCTTCAAAATTAAGAGGTTTGGATGCTCCAGGTTTAACAGGCTTAGAGCCTCCAGCTTTAGGTGTCATTTGTTTCTTTGTCATTTTGAGGTAACTAAAGCAAGATTACACAGTTTGCAATAGTTAATTTTTCTTAAACAGAGGGAATCTAAGAAATTCTTGTGAAATTGGGAATCTGGGATTTGTTCAACAGGTTTAAGACATAACACACAGGTTTTCTGAATGAATAGGGCTGCAAAAGAGATTCTTTTAGGCAATCTGTAGGTTTAAAAACCTTTTCAAACCGTGGAATTGATCTTTCAAAGGTCTTGGACTGAGGATTTTGCTTTAAATGAGGATTTTATGGATCAGAGAATTCTGGAGAAATTTTGCGAAGGTTTGCCCTCTTTTTTCAAGATTTTGAATACACTAGGATGGACAAATTCACTAATTATTGCTTAATTGGTTCAATTTGGAGGTTTAAATCGTGAATTTTGCAGGCTAGATTTGGGATAATACCTTTTTTGCAGTTATTTCGGTAGTTGGGAGGGTTTCTGCAATTCGTTGTAGTCGAATTTGAGCTCTAGTTCGGCTCACTGGTGCATCAAATGGCTTGCCCGGTCTTCAAATGAAAATCAGCAATCAAATCTGGGTCTTTAATGAAAAATGGGTAAACAGGGTCTTGAAATAGCTAAAAATAGTCAAGCGGAGCTCTTTTTTACAGTTCAAATGCGCGAATAAACGATGAAAATAGTTTTATCAAAGGTTTTAACATTCGATATTAGTCGCCATTAATGCATTAAATGATTGTCTCAACAAAAAACGGGGGGGCATTTCTGTTTTCGAATGCAAAAAACCGGAAGTTGTTTTCGTGTTGACATTGGGCAGTAAATGGTATTCCTCAAAATGAACGCGACGCAATCAAATTGTGACACATCATAAGAGGCGGAAATGGGAAAACCACCCATTTCGCGCTCGATTTCTGTTTGGGTGAGCGATTGGTTTGTGAGCGCGAAAAGGATTTTGCGTCGTTGGATCATCGGGAAGGGAGCGAACAGTGAGGATTTGCTGGGAAGTTGTGGTCTAAAAAGCATGTGGGACCGGGATGACTTATGTGTTGGGAAATTGATAATAAAACCTTTGTATCGTATGCATTATAACCAAAGTTTAATATCCAACGGGGTTATATATAAGTGGGGCTTATGTGTATTGAAAGGGTTTATGAAGTGTTATATAATTATAACAAAGGTTTTGTGTATAGTCGGGGTCAACAAATGATTTGGAAAGGGGTCAAGTGGTGGTGTATATATAAACAAAGTTTATATATATGGTCAAAAATGCGTGTGAGGTGGGTTATAAGACTTTAACCATAGGTTAAGCTATTCTTTTTGAAAGTTTATTTATATTTTTATTATATAGTTTTAGACCATGGAGTGGTCCAATAACCATATGGGGAGGGTTTATTTACATAATGTTAGTTTAATGCCAAAGGGGATATAATTGGGTTTTTTTATTTAAACATGTGGATAATTAACTTTGGCAAAAAAATCTTATAATAGTGGGTTTTTGGGGATAATTAGATAAAAGGGGTTATAATAATAGGATAAGGTTTGTTTACAGGGATTTCATAAATAAATTAGAAGTTAATATGACCAAGGACAAGGGAAAACACCAAAATATAATTATATGACTAAGTAAAGTGATAATGTAAAAGCAAAGCTTTATCATTTATAATTTGACCACTTTGACCTATAATATAATATTTTTGGAGAGTTTTTTATGTTTTTATGAATGAAGGAGATTAATGAAAGGGGATTTTGTTTTTTATTAAGTAAAAGGTCTTTACTTATGAAATTGAAGTGTAAATGGATGAATGTAGGGTAAATGAGGATAATTAGGGATTAATATAGGAATTCAACACTTTTAACTTAACAGTCATTGAGCCTTGGGTTGAGTCCCAACAGAAGTCAGAGAAATGCTCTGAGCCTCTTTGACTGGAAGTTTAGAATGCATAATAACTATAGGGGAGGGGAAATTAGTTATTTTTGCCCAGTGATAAATATTTACATGCTTTTCCCACTTATTTCTACCTACCCAACTTTAATCTAACATTTTTTCTTCCATTTTGCAGGTTCATTTGAGCTAGCAACCTTGAAACATTTTATTCTTTTGAAAGCATAAGAACTATCTAAATCTACCTTAGATCATCCAAGGGCTCAAATTAAGCTGATGAGCTCCTCTTTATTTTCTACCTATCTACTAATTAGTCAAGATTAAACTGTCTGGCTAATCTTTATTCAGTATTCTATAACAATAAAATTGAAAGATGACAAGTCAAGATTGAACAGTTCAACTCATCATAGAGTATGGCATTTATTGACACTCTGCCATAATCATCTGAAAGTAAAAAGTAGTGGCATTTGGACTTGCACACTTTCCTGTTTTATTTCTTTTTTCTTTGGGGTATATTATTTTTTCTAAGTCCTTTGATCTTTATTTTAGCACTTTTACCCTCTTTTTGATTTTCTATTTTTTATTTTTTACAAAATATGGGAAAACAACTTGCAGAGAGCAAGGTATGTACATATTTAAAAGACTATCATAATTCAATTCCAAATTATGAATCATATACTGATAGGACCCTAACACAGGTAGCCACCATTGTTCATCATCCCTCTATTTTATTCCACAGACCTTCGCATGGGACCTTCGTCCACACCATACACGTTTATGCCGATGTAGCAATGTTACTTCCCATAATTCAGCCTTTGTGTTCTTTACCCCCTTGTATTCGCTTTGTTCTTCTAACGGCGTATGTACTTGGTACCGCCACCAATAACTGTACGAATATGATGTAGTGAGAGGTTTATTAGCTCATTCCCTTTCGCTGCATCCTTTCCCCTTCAAACCATGATTCCTACTTCTTGGTCATGTAACTATTTATGTTTTACTGTATAACTGCCCTTTTTAGAATATATTTACGCAGTGAAGCTTTGATATGTGAATTGAAATCATTAGATTCATGATTACATTTAGAGTATAAATGTAATATTCTAATTTATATGCAGCTAACGGAATATTAATTTTTTCTCTGCCATTTAGTTAGATGAATAAATGGGTAGGGAGACCCATAAATCTCTTTGTAGGAATAAAATCTTCAGAATGTGAAAAGGTATCATTCTATAGCTGGATAAAGAAACCTAATAAAAGAAAATAATGCATGGTGGTGTCTACTATGGACTGAATCAACAATGTTGCAGGGAGGAGGATCATTAATGACAAGAACGCAATGTGAATGGAGGAAGCCCCATGATAGTGAAACCCCATCGTAGGACCCATGAGAAGGCCTACATTGTTTATAAGGATTAAAGCATGTCATAGTATATGGTTATGTTTTTATTATTGATTTTTGGTGGATTCCAGATGAATTTATCCTTCAGGTCGATTAGTCGAGTTTTGCATGTCACAGTAGGGTGTTCTAAGAGGGGATCCCACTTTTCATTGACAAAGCCTGCTTGGTAAGAGGTCATACCAATATTTCCACATTTTGGAATTATCAAGCTTAGTCTCACATACAAATGTAATTCTGCTTTAGAACTGGCTGTGTTGTAGGTAGCAGTGATGGAGAGAGACTTCACTTTCCTGCTTATTTTCCACAGAGGGACCAACCCTTCACCTATTGGGAGTTGATTGGGTGTTTTTTAGTATTTATAGATCATTCCTTCAAATTTCATATCACAGTCATTCCCAGTTTAGTGTGTAAGTAGTTAAATGCAGAAATAAAATTCTAAAAAGGCTTAAAAATCCAAACTTAAAATATGGCCAACCATATTTGTGTTTTTCTGGGTTTTTTTATATAACCGTGTTGGCAAGTGCTGATCATTATGAGCACCTCTCAAAAGCCTTCCACACATGGTTCTTCACCTTAGCAAGAATAGTGTATTAACATAAAAATTTTAAATAATATTTATTTATGTATTTGTCCATCTGTGGCTTGGAAAATTTTCGTATAATCGTATAATTTCATTTGCCGTTATATATAAATATATGGATATGTTGTTTTATGCTCATAGATTATGATGTATTAACATAATTTTCCAATAAAATACTGGGTATTTTCTGATTTTAGTGCTATGTTCCTTGCTTAGATTTATCAAAATGTATGTTCTATATTCATGTCTTTTCCATTTAAACACATACAACCACATAAATAATAAATAAAATACACTAGATTAAATTTATCACACATTTCACATGCATAAGTTAGACAATAAAACCATAAAATGATGTGTATATCCATGATATGTGTCAAGCCTAAAATGTTTTGGTATTCCATCAACTTATACATAGACATGCCTATATACAAAAATAAAACCTGGGGCACCACATACCCCTACATCTAATCATTCGGAGGATTCTGCTGCTGATCGGCTCCAAGAACAGAGACTGTACCGCCGTCCGACCACGACCGTCGCAGACTCTCGCTACCCGAGGGCGTACCAATACATGCTCTATGTACCGGCCACCAAGATCTTTTCCTGCATCCGCACTTTGAAACACCGAATTCAGAGCTCACACCCGCCGGCGATGTCCTCCGCGTGTGAGGAAACCGCATCCTCATTTTTTGGACCCTTGGACCCACTCGGTGTTGAAGCCCGGCCACGTCCAGCCGCCCGCACACCCGCGCCTGTTCGATTCGTTGTTGTATCTCGTTACCAAAAGTGAACGTAAATTAGTACCAACATGTTAAATAGCTCTAAATCTTAAAATGAACATAAAATACCAGAAACTGTCACTACTATTGGCCTCATGATTGATTTCCAAGCATATGTCCGGTCCCCATGATAATCATCCCTCAGGATGATAATGGCCCAGGTACAAAGGTGACCATCCCAATGAGCAAAAACTCGATTTGCACACTATCCATCGTCTCACCCACCTTTTCACACACCTCACCCGCGCATCTCAGGTTTCTCTTGCCTCTATCCTAGATTACAGAGGCCAAAGTGTCGATTCCTGAATACAGGCCAAGGCGTATTGTGTTATATGAAGGTTCCGTGCTGTTCATTTCATTTTTGTAGCAGGATAACCATTGTTTAACGATGATAACATCATTTGGCCCACCCATAGGAAGTCCTACCCAACATACTTCAACAAGCATCATTCCACCCTCAAGATGTGGTAGAGTTCGTTGCTCAGGACCCCACATCGTTACTACGACAACACGGGTCTTCAGCCTCGCTCTAGATCCCTACTCGGTATCCATGTCCCTCCATGGAGGACTCGGCCGCACGATAATGCACTCCACAAACTCCACAGTCTTTCACCCTCACAACACCGGGTCATATTTTCCACCATCCCCGGCGGCAAGAGCATCCATGAAAAAATACATATCCTATACGGTCAACTCGACCGTGCCCCCCCCGCACCATGCGTCTCATGATCTGCATCTCCAATATCTCGACAACTCCTGGGCCAAAATGCCTACCTTCATCAAAGGGTTCTCTGGGTGTCTCAGACCTCAAACCTCGGCCATTGTGTATTGCGGAAACCATGATCTCTTAGACTCTGTCTGTGAATGTGTCCAAGTCTCTATTCTCCCCGCTGATCCGTGTCCCAGGCGTACGTACATAATGTGGTGAATTTTCGGTGTTTTCGTCGCCACCGACAAGGAATTTCATCCGGGACTCTAGCGCCCTTTCTGTTGTCAATGAGGATAGTGGCATATGAGCCATCCATCTCATCAGCCCTCAGCTTTGCCCCTAATATCCTGAGAACAGCAGTTGATACTTGGTGGCACATCTGCCACCACCACATTCAAGGACCATACATCACAAGAACTTTCAGTCGCCAAGCTCACACATAAGTCTTTAATGACCAAGGCATTTCTACTTCAGAGTCAAATGAGTACAAATCTTTTATAGGACTGGGTATTTGACCTTAACCCTTTCCATCACTACCTAGGCTTAGATTGTGTGATGCTCCGCAGCTGCGTGCTGAATTAAGTAATGATTTTTTCATGAATGTTGAGATCGACATGAAAAGGTGGAACCAATTTCTTCAAACTTTCTAATTTTTGGACCAAACAAGAGTAAGGTGTTGATCATCATTTAGATTCACGTTAGTTTTATTGTTTCCCCCCGTATTTAATGCTCTCAAAATTTGGCTTTATATACATTCGCAGTGTAAAAATAACCCCGCATAATGGTACAGATTTTTATTTTTTAAGAACTTACCTTCCGTATTGAAAGCAATCGGACCTTTGTAGTGCTCAATTTAAGTGATTATTACCTTAGTGGCTAAACGCTGTATTTCTACCACATAGCATTGTGAGCTGTTTATCGTACACCAATCAAGTGCGAAAGCATCAGTTAGTTGTCTTTGTTTTTCAACCGTGCTTTTGGTGTCTTTTTTCTTGTGCTTACTGTAGCCAAATGTCGATTTTTATTTTTCAAAGAATGCCTAGTAACATTTTTCGTGTCTTTTTCTTGATGACCACCGTGAGTCAGTTTGTATGTCCGTTCTTTTCCCAAGTTCATAATCGTTTCTTCAACCCCGCATCATGCATATTTTCATCCCACCGTAATCCCCGGGCCTCGAACCATTCCTCCCTCCCCAAAGATGATGGTGAGAACATCTTCTCCCAGGTCACGTTTACAACGAAGCTCGTTTTTGAAATATGTCATATTCCTTCAGATTTCTTCACAATCCCCTCATCTTCACTCCCAAAAATTTCTTGGCATTGGGAATTACTTGTTGATCCTAATTTCTCCTGTCTTGTTGTGAGCATTGTTACTTTTCTAGCCGGGTTTTGATTTTGGTTTGGTTTCTTGCTTCCGATTGTTAATCATATAACCGCTTTCTTTCATCATTCTGTCAGGTTTTCTCCAAGTTTTTTAACAATCCTGTCATGGATTCTGACTTGATGTGGTTACATTGTCATCCCATAGTTACTCCCTCCTCCCTAATTCTGCCTTGCTCTTTTCTCAATCAGTTCTTTCATGTTTATTACAAAATTTCCTTTCCCATATCTTCTCATTGCGGGTGTACCTTTATCCCCAAGCTCATAGGCCATGCCGCATGAAACCCATCAGTATTTTTCTAGGGCCACCAGAGTGTTTCCATATGTGGAGGGAGAGCATTGTAGACGTTAAATCTTCGTTGTAATTCTATGTGACACTTCCTTCTCACATTCTTTTTGGAGGCTCATATGGTCTGTGCCTAGGAGTCGTATTTAAGGGTTTGCCTTGGTCATTTGCTTACAATGTCTGATATACCAGGAGACTCCCAAGCATCGCCGTGAGGTGCTCCTTAAACCACTACATCACCCCCGAGTTTTGGGCAAAGACTTTATTTACTGATTCATCGTCAATCTCCAAGGTAATCAAAAGAATCCTCCATTTTTATCTACAGTGTTGGTCACAGTGGACTCTTTGCGTAAAGTGGATTTTCAAGACTGACAATTACCAAAAGGGCAACATGGGCTTAGAGGTGGCACCGCAGGTGCATGTACCAAGTCACGGCCGTGACGATATGGTTTCCCGCGAGGCAGGGCGATTGCCTCGCCACCGAAAGTGGCGACGTATTGTGTGGATATTAAGACCACAGAGGTCTTGGCCGAGCGGTATTCGTGGTGGAGCAGCTCCAGCCAGCCGATGTGGAGCACGTGTAGATGGGAGGGTTCCTCCGTCCTTGTATGTTGACCACTACGAGACAGGTGAACCGTGAAGCTCGAGGTCCTCAACGGCTTAGGATGACCCAATGACCCAGTTCTAGTAACCGTTAGGTGGCCCAGGCTACCACAGTGCCTGATAGAGTCATAAGTTCTTCCAGCATCATTATACGAACGTGACCGGAAACAGTTGGTCTTTTAGGGTGTAGGAGCCCCTAAGTGATGCTTCTTCCGTACTGTCAACTATTTTCAGCAAACAAAGTTAAGCAAGTTTTATATACCCTGGAAAGCTAATGCAATACTTTAACTAAGCAACCAGAACCCTACTCGCTACTTCCGTTGAGGTTAACAGCCAAGGCCTGTCTCCCAAAGGGACCAACGTGAAACCAAGACCGAAGAGGCCCACCGATCACCATGAGCCTTTTCGCCCAGGGTCGAATGGAGCCGCCAGTGGGACCGTTTAGGTATATCTAAGTGGGTGCACCTCCACCGCGTGCTCGAAACACCATCACCTCGTTAGTTAACCTCTGCTGCCAGAAATTTCAACAAAGACCAATTCGGAGGGCATTTACCGTATATGTCACCTCCAAGAGAGAATGATCCCGTAGCACACCGGCTCTTCTGGTGTTCGTTCAAGAGTGTGAGCGACGGCACGAGGCCGATTCGAAGAAAGGAGTGACTTCACTCGAACTCCCACCCAGAGCTCAATTCTTTCAGCTTTTAAGAATGTTTAAGCGTGAGCCACCGTGCCCCCAGCTGAGTTTATTATGTTTGGGTTCCATGTTTTTGCAATAAAATGGCCAGACCCTCGAAAAGATGAGACACGAGAACCACTTTGGGATTCTAGGATCTAGTTCCTCCTAGGTGTCCGCAGAGGGGACCTTCTTAGAAGCCTTTCAAAGTTTTATGTCTTTGAAACTCAATGTTAGTTAAGCTGAAAATAATATAGAAGAATGTGCTGTTTGCTTGATTGCTATGTTTGGTTGTTAAATCAAGAAAGAAGCGGGGTCCAATATAAGACAAGGATGAGCAAAGAGGAAACTAGGCAAAGAGATAACTCTCAGGAACATCAAGAGCTATTGGGCAATGGAGTCACAGAAAGGATTAATGTGTTTTAACAAAGTCAGCTGGGTTGGAATGGTTCAGAGCATTTTAAACTTAAATATGGTCGAGGAATGGAACAATAAGGACCTGAAATGACAAGGAACCAAATCCACCTGCTTTCCACACCAAAGCCGAGGTCATTTAACTCCGCACCCGCTTGAAAACCAAGAGGCAAGACAAAGGATCTTAGAGAGGCTTAATGAGACGGAAAAGATCCTAGTGAGTGTTATATGGTTCTAGACCTCCGTTGTTCTCAACTCATCTAATCAAAACTTAATAAGAAACATCTAAACATAGATTCCATTAATCCATACATCATGTGAGCAAAATGACATCCATCATCAATCGTTAGATAACCTAAATCAATATCACACATATACAGAAACATAAAGGTCAGAGAGCAACAAGACACAGTACCAATGTGTAAGCCTGTTGTAAACTTCTCGACACAGCCTCAAGAAACATAATGAAATGAAAGCAAGTCAATCAACAAACACAGAAATAACATCACTGCCCTGCTTAGGATCAAGATTCAAAATAAATAATGTTTGTCATATTAAAGCACAACACCAATCAAAGAAGACTGTCACTGAAAATGAACATTCAACTCCGACATCAAATTCATTTTATCTTACAATATTGTCAGTAGAACTTGTCTCAAGAGAGAGGAGGCCATGTACTTCACTGACATCTCAATCAACAACCAACCCCCACAACAGTTTCCTCTGTGTTTAGTGAGCAGACATGAATAGAAGGTTGACCTCCAGGTGGGGAAGAATACTAAACGTAACATTAATGCCAAAATGAATGCAGGTCGAAACGCATCTTTTTTTTTTTATGTGTCAATCTCTATCACTTGGAAGGCAGATTTTCCAAAAAGGATCTCTATAGATTTTTGCTTGCTTTACCTTGGTGTTTTAAACAAAAATGATAATCTAATTATAAAGCCTGCTACATAAATGTTTCCGGTGTTTCCTTGAACTGTTAGTGACATTTTTTCAAAGGGATATTGTGCATAATAAAAGCAAAGTAAGCCTGTATTTGACGGTAAGAAAACACTGGTCATAAATGAACCTGGAGTGTTACCTTTTACTGTAAAAAAGGACCTTCCAGAAATTAGTGTCATTTTTAAACTATAGATTTAAGGCTCATGATTCTATTATGTTTAATTCTCTTTTAAAAGTAACCCATTACCCTTACCGGCCTATTTTTGCTTAAGATGTTAGCTCATGTTTTGGTTTGCTACTGGAGACTTAGAGTTTGGATCCCGCTTTTAATGCAAGTTCCATATTCACCTTCTCGGGTCTTTATATAACGCGACCACAGACCTTTTTATTCTCTTATCATCGTAATCGTATCACCTTGCGTTCACGACTATTGACTCTTGATAACCCCGCAAGAACGAAAATGATTAAGAAATCGATGTCCGGGTGGATGATGTGGATGACTGTGGCAAGATGGAGGAACCATGGAGGAATGGCGAGAAAGGCCGGTGAATGGTAGAGAGCAGATAAAAAGGAGTGTCGTGCGAAACGCAGGGCAATCATACGTGAAAACCTTAAAAAAAATGACCTTTAATTAATTTATGTCAGCTAATGGTGAGGGTACTGCAGACACGTGGAGGGAGTGACGGGCGAAATGAAAGATGTGTAGTCACCAACGTGAGGGAATCGGACCCGGCCGTCGATCGCGGTGAGAGATCAACGGTGGAGAGCAATGGCAGCCCGTCAGCAGTGGTCGTGGCCAGGAGTTGCTGGAAGGGCAGCTTCAAGGGGATTATGAATGCTTGGATGGGGTCGACAGACGCGATGGCATTGCGAAGACATCGTCATGTCGGTTCGGAAGGACAATGCGCAATGATGATTGTTTTCCACGCACGTACGCGCGCGGGGCGGCGATGAGGCGAAACCGCCGGGCGTTGGGAAAACCGCCCGCCGCGCACAAGCTATGGCGATGGAACTTGGTCGGGTTTGGAATAGGGCACCCCAGGTCCACCCCATGAAAGGCTCCGTGACCGTCGATCCAGCTTTTGAAACCACGGTGATGCACCCTCTCCAGCATGGACAGGCAGGAAGACGTGATGTTTTTCCTTGCTTTGGCGCAGTGGTCGCTATGGCCCAAGACAAGGGGAAGAGGCGGCGCGGCTAATGCTCGTAGGGGATTGCCTATTATAAGTCCAAAGGGTTTTGAAAAACTAACTTAAATGAAAATGAAAGGCGAGGGTTGATAACGTAAGGAGACGGAGTGGGATCCGTATTAACAAAGGTGTAGGGCTAGAGGGGATTTTAGGGGATTGATAGGTGCGGAAGGGGAACAAAGGATTTCCTGGCGATGAGGAACAAGGAGAATAGGATAATGGCAGCAAGGAAAAGAAGTCTTTCAGAAATGCATCAGAAAATAGATTTGTATTAAGATAACACTTCGGGGAGACTTTCATGAGTGATGGTTTTTCAAGGAAAAGGTTATCCTTTGAAGGTTCTGCAAAACTATCCAAAATTTCAAACACCAAGCTTTTTCAACAATTAAAGCAACAGCCCAATCCTCACATCGGGACACATTATTCATTGCATCTCTTTGTTATCTCAGCGGGCATAGGCATGCTTCCTTCCTCATGTAGAATGGTATCACTCACAGAAGAGACTCTGTCACAAATTGGCAGCCTTGCTTCCTGTGGGTCTTTTCTCATGGAGGTTTTAGTTCACCTTTATATTTTCTTTCTCCCACCCCTTCTCACCAGTATTTTGAGCCTTGCAACGTACTTCGGTCACATTAGCCCTTAACGTTGCATGGTCAAATAGCCTTGTTAAACTAATTTTTTAATATTTATCTAACGTTTACTATTAGATGGGATCAGCACATCAGGTAAGACCCAATTTACCTATAAAATTGCTTTTACTCATGAAAAAAGCAACTATTAATCCATAATTTGTCAAGTTGTTTATGGTTCAGTCAGAAACCCCATGAGGAATAATTGACTAAATCCTTATTTTTTTGATTTTACTCAAGGATAATTAATTAAACATCGATCCAATTAATATTCCCGGGTCATATTTAACCAAAAACAGTAGGCTCCACTTGATAACTCACTCTTTATCTTATTATTTTCTAGGAATAATTATTTAAAACATTGTTTAAATAATATTCCCTCGTTAAATTAATAATTCATTTATAAATAATTGAATAAACTATTATTTATTCAATTATTACTCAACCATTTTTAAAATAACAAATAAATCATTTATTTATTTATTATTTACCAATAAAGGGATTTGGACTCAAATTCAAATTTTTTCCTCCTGAAAAAAAAATAATAAAATATTTCATAAAAAGTGATCTAGATTTGGTTAAGAATAATTATGCACTCCAATATCTAGACTAACTCAATATTTTTGTAAATAGAATGGTTTTTCCATTCATTCACTACCTTTTGTTGCCTAAAGATCACTTCCGGATCTATACTTTTAGTCCCACTTGATCCTCCATCATTGCCGTCATATTTTCCTACTTTTTCTTGTGAGCTCCTCGAGTTCCATTTTTGTCCGAGCTTTCTACACCATTAAGAGACAGATCTTAGGATCCGAAGGTTATACAAGAATCCATCCCATTGAGGGGGATCGAAACATCTTTTCATGTTCCTTCCCAAAAAGTCATAAATACACAAATTCTTTTAATAAAAATCTGCCTTGCCTATTAGATGCATGGGGAGAAATCTTGATTTTTATTTGCTATTTAATGTCTTTAACCGCATAGATCCGGATTTTGTAGTATTTACTTTTGACTTAAATCGTAGATTCAAGGAAATCGACAAATGCTCTTTATGTTAGGGTTGTTTGTTATGCATGTGCCTAAAGTGAGTTTTTCGTATTCTTGCGATTAAAAATTACACTAATGGTGGAGTGTTGAAATAAAATATGAAAGTCTCAATTTTGATTTTTCCTTCATTAAAATATACAGAAATTCAAAATTCCACACATCAACAAACAATTGGAGAGTTAATCAGTGATACGGTTTCTTGTTACTTAGTTAAGAACATCAATCCGAGTTAATGAGTTCATGCCTGGGCTTTATCGGAGTTTATCCCTAAAGAATATGATTCTTAGTTCTGGCCATCTTGTTAGTGTGAATTTCAGCTAGCATATGTTCTAAATTTGAGAGTCGAAAGTTGAGTTAATTTCCATTTGTAGAAATTTTCTTTCATCTGTTTAAACTGAGTTACAGTTGCTGGAACCAGTTCCAACCGTTAAGAAACTTAGAAGGTCAACTGTATGTAATCAATCACACCCGGTTGATCATCCAAAGATGATTCAATCAATGGTCCAATTAACCCAAGTATGTTAGTAATCTTAATTTATCAATTGTGGTGGACATTCTGAAGGTAGTTAACAATGAATTATATACTAGACCAGTGTATAGTTCATTGTATTATGAGAGGATCAACCCAGAGAATCGAGCAAGAAAATAGGGGGAAATTCCTATTTAATAGGCTTATTTTCTCAAGAAAATCACAACTAGGAGTTGGAGTGTCAGAAAATTGGATAATTATTACCAAGTTCAATGTCATAGGGCATAGGATAGAATATATGGTGGCAGCCTGCAGGCTCAAGCTTACAACCATATTTGCCCATCCATTCTTTAATTAATGAAATAGATATAGTGTGGTTTTATAATTTTTCTTCCCCAGATAAATTTTTGTGTATGTGTTGAATCTTGATTCATGTTAATGATTACTTGATTTAATTTGTCACAGGATTTATAAGCTTCTAGCCTGGACATTTAGTAAATTTCAAGAGCAAATAGAATTCACATTACCTTCTATAGAAGTAACCATATTGAAAGAATCTTATTAAAATTCCATAAACCATAAATTCATTTACCCTGGATTAGAATATAGTAGTAGTTCCTTAGTTGAAACTACAAAACAATGGGATAAACCACCATCGCCACAAAACCGCTTGAAAACTATGTGCAAAAACATATGAAAAAGTTCCCAAATCCCTACACAAGGTGACTTTCCTACCTTTCAAGCCTTTAATAAAATGGAGATCCTCTCCGCACTATGCTCAACAACATTCAGCATGTATTAGTAATCATGCAAAGAATATAACACATACCCAATATTTTTCCACTTGTTGTTTTCTTTGCATATAGGGGGACACAACCTTGCACGAGTACATGATCAACAATCCAAGGAAATAGTGCCCATTGTTTCTCTACATCATAATAACTTCTCTTTTCTCAAAAATTTTGGTAATACTATCCAACATTCTTCAAAGTTTCCACCTTCACTATATGCACCATATTTTCCTCTCTCCCACAAAGTGATATTGAACGGGGCTAATACATCTAGGTCTTAAAATGATATGTTGGGTTCTTTGCTAAAGATTGTACAATACCTCTACAATTTATACTTACAGCTTGTTATACCAACCCAATACATGAACACAATCTCTATAACCACACTAATTCCTTGCTTGCATGAGTGGCTACCACGTTTTCATATTTTGTTGTTGTGTCATTAAAGATTGTCTCTCACTCATCCAACTAGTTGCTCCTCTAAATAGGTTAAACTCATACCCACTTGTAGATCTTTACGATCCATATCTCCAACCTAGTATGCATCAACAAAGTCATGTATTGCAACCACTCTATTCAATCCTATTCTTCCTTAGTAGCACAATCCATAGCTAATAGTGCCACATAAATACCTAAAAACCCTCTTTATTATTGTCCCATGCTCCTTCCCTGATTTTAACATATACCTATTCAATAATCCCACTACATGTGCAATGTTTGGTCTAGTATAGATCATTAGATAAATCAAACTTCCATCTGCACTAGCATATGGAATATGAGACATTTCCTCTTCCTCTTCTTATGTATTGGGACACTCATCTGCAAATAACTTTACACTTATAAGAATAGGCACCTTTTGCATAGTTTACATTCTGTTATTAAACCTCTACAATATCTTCAACATACTTAATTTAACCATAGCTTCCAGTTTCCTCAATCCCTTATACCTATGCTCAAGATGAGATTTCAGTGCCACCAATATCCTTCATGTCAAATTTGGAGGACAAAATGATTTTTTTACTTTTAATATACCTATTTTTGTCATTTCCAATCAAACAACTTATCATCCACATATGTATTCAAATAAATAAGATGATCACCAACTAATTAGAACATACAAGAACCACTTTGCTCTTGTGAATCTTAAGCTCCAATATATAAGTATACCCTTTACATACCACATCTTAGCATTTTCAACACATATATGACCTTTATCCCGCACACTACCTCTTTGTTTTTCTCAACCGTGAAGTTTTCCGGTTACCATGGATTTTCTTTATGATCCCCATGTAATAATGTTGTCTTTATGTCTATATGTTCTACCTCAAAATCAAAAGAAAAATAAACATATAGAATAAATCTAATGTATTTTTACTTTGCAACAAGAGAAAATATCTCACCAAGGTCAATTCCCTCTACACGTGAATAACATTATGCTACTAACCAAGATCTGCATTTATCCACTCTCACTTTTGCTCTACCTTCTTTCGCAAGTTTATCTCCTCAACAATGGATTATGTGATTCTTCTTCTTCTAATTCCAATTCTTTTGTAGAGTTTGATTCAACATCCTTCAATTCAAACTCTATGTTTTTTGGTTCTTTCACCCTTTATAGGACTTCCTAGTTTAAAACAAATTTAATTTCTCTAAATCCCATATCTATATTGCAACCAACCTTCTTATTTTTTGGGTTCCAAAGCTTATATCCTTTTATACCATATTTATATTCAACAAAGATACACTTTTTAGATTTCTTATCCATCTTACTCCTATTCTCCTTTGGAAATATTTTTATTTATTTTCACAGAAAATTGCAGACATTTGTAATTTCTTTGTTGAATGAAAGTATACATATATTATTATTAATTTATATCCTGTGAAATTCTTTCCTAACCATTAAAAATAGTAAACAAAAAGAGATGCAATA
Source organism: Pinus albicaulis (assembly GCA_034641835.2). NCBI lineage: Eukaryota > Viridiplantae > Streptophyta > Pinopsida > Pinales > Pinaceae > Pinus > Pinus albicaulis. The sequence continues at coordinate 578,481,133 of CM076572.1, read as the reverse complement.
TCCCACAAATATAGTACCTCCTTCATTTCTTAAAAATGGTTACAATGAGATCTACCTTGAGGACATTAACATATTTTTTTGGTATCACTAAATGTCTAGAAGACTGGAGCAATTCCTCCTTTGATATTTTTTCTACATCAAAATTGTGTTCCCTGTGGATATGTGCTACCTCCATCTCTTCAAAAAATTCCTAAAGTTGGTGAATTCTTTGTTGTTGAGGATTTAGGGCCAAACTATGTAATGTGACGATCCCCAATAACCAATCAATAAACACCCGAGAATCACCAAATATTTGTAGGCAATTCACATGCCTAGATATTGAAAATCATATTGGGATGGGGGCTCATCCTGCTTAATATGAAAAATTGCAGGATTATTTAGGTGAAATGTCATTCACTCCGAAAAATTGTTCCATAATTCTTTTCTCTATGAAAAAATTGCCTTTAATAACACTAATCATGGGCCCAATCATAATCATATTCTTCTTCTTTACCCCTTCTGTGTTGAGTTCCTTCATTTCTTTTTTTAATTTCTGCACCACATGTCATATATTTGGAACCTAATTATCGAACATGGTTATATTCCTATGTAACCAAATATGCTAAAGGACCAATCCTATAAGGAAGGAAAAAATTTCCAAGGTCAGGATTTTTGTCCACTCTCCTTTGGAAAACATACAATAAGCATCACAAACTAACTCTAAGAGATTTAAGAGAGGGTTTCTTACTAGTTCATATCTCATGTGGATTCTTATCATCTAATGTTGATTAGAGTGGTCTATTTACTAGGTAACATGCGTATTCCATTGTTTCTACCCACAATCGTCAATTACTCACACATGCTCCTGCATTCTCCACCTCCATGTCATGCTTTCGCAAATCCACCTCTTCTCGAGGTGTATAGAGCAGTTCTGCCCTTTCTATACTTCTTACATAATTCCTTGAATTCATTCCCATTGAATTTTCCACCATTATCTATCCTTGACACCTTTTTTTTCCGAGGAAAAATCAAACTTTTTATTAAGGAAATAAAAATTGGCTATATGTAGACAAAATTGGTTAGACCCTGAAAATCAGAAACACCATGAGGAAGTGAAAAACCATAGCGAACCGAGCATATACAACTAATGTGGCCCCGACACAAAAATATTATGTCCATGTTCGGGCTCGTTTTTGTAGAAAATGACCCTTATAATACCAGTTTTTATAAAAATAATGTAGACTATGTCCTCAATTTCGTTGATTTTCATCTATTTTTTATTTTCTCCACAAAAGTTTTTAAGTTTTGACTTTTCTAGCACCTCTGGGCTTCGTTGGGAAAAACACTGTAGAGAGGGGGGGGTGAACTGGGATGAAATGTGATAATCGAATCTTACTTTTTCTATTCCTTAAAATCCCCATACGCTACTTTCCTTCGTAAGAACTGTATACGTTTGATACCTTTTATAAACTCGCGTATACACATATCTAATTATGTCATTAGTTCTTCACTTAAATCATTCCATCATTAATTCATCGTATGTTTAATAAATGCAGAACTCCATGTAAGAATGACAACTACCACAAATCATCACACATGAATACCCGTGATTTTTAGGTGAAACCAAGTCAGAGAAAACCACCGGGCCGTACGTAGCCTACCCTTCAATATTCCTATTATAGAGAAAACATCTTACAAATATATGTGTCAAAAGTATTTCACTGTGCCACGCAGCAATTCACCTGCGTCGTTATCAAATGCCTCTCTTTGAAGGGAGCTCCAACCCCTCGACTACGGCAATGTGCCTTTCTGGAAGGGGAGTCATTTAATTTCCTACCCCGGCGACTAAACCTCACTTGGAAGGGGAGTTGAAACCCCTCGACCGAAGGCTACAAACTCCTCGCACCAATATGGACCACGTTTCATCATATTTTCTAACGGACCTTCCACTTTTAAGCTTCAAACATAATAACCAACCGATATGATAACCTTTAAATAAAGAGAATGCAAGAGATAATAAAGAATACAAGAGAATACGTATCGTATACTTTTAACATACCAAGAAATTTTAGTTTGCATACGCGTTTTCCTTTCTCTCACCAAGTCGCGTATATGGCGCGCCTTTCCGTTCACACAAACCAGCCGTATCCTTCGTATAAATTATAGAGCTATTTTTAACTGCGCACACGCGCTTTCTCTTCGGGGCCGGCCGCGCACATACGCGCTTCCCCCTTCGGCGGTCTGTTTTACGGGACCAAATTATTTCGAGAGTCGCATACTAGACGAGATTTTGTTCAAATTCAACCCTTTACTTCGTACGTACATTCGCCTATCATAAGATCGAATCACCCACAAAATGTATCTAGCAAATATGTTATTACTTCGTATCCAGATCCCCTTCTTCGTCATTACACTGTACCGATTTTATCATCGAACCCACCCTTCCATTCGCATCTAGCTTCCTATAGGCACCATTTCTAGTTTCACATCTTTTGCACCCACACTCATGATTTCCATAAGAATTTCATCTTTTATATAGGTTTATCCTTTTTCAACACCACATGAGCTCTTTCAATACCATGAGCCAAAACAACACCATGAGCTCCAAACCACATTACTTCTAGTGGTATTCCCCCGGACGGCATGGCTTGCATTTAACTCATTACTCCAACACAATGGGCTTGGTCACTTGCGATGTGTTGCTACTCCCCGGTTTTACCCTTGGAGCGCTTTTGCCCACACGCGACGATAACGTTCTTTCCGCGTGCATGCGACTTCCCCTAGACACATCCGCGTATGCCTTGAGACATATTTTTTCATCAGCAGACTTCAGTTATTACGCCCATTTCTTTCAACGTCCGTACACACACCGTAGACAGCATCATATTTAGCTCACTGAAGAACATATTCTATCAAGAACAACTCTGCCACCATTTTCATCAAATGGGTTGCCATTCAAGGACAACATTCAAGATTGAGTCATATTAACAAACATCATTGCACATCGCATTTACATCATTTACCAGTCCTATCAAGCTTAAGAATAATTCTACTCGATACTGCTACTGCTACAAACATAAGTACTTTCAATCATGTCTTCATATTCATTCGTTGGTTGCCATTGACATAACATCTTCCGCATCATATTGCCAATAATCTCCCCTTTTGGACTTGATGGTGCAACTAATAGTGGTGTTTTGATCATCACAATGTATAGGTACATTAAGAATACAATGACACCATGTCACTCTCTCCATTTTGACACCATTCTTTCTCTTCTATTCAAACACCATGTCACTTCCCTTGACATCAAGGGCAAAGGGCGATCAAAGCCAACATACTCTCCCTCATGTAGAAGAAACGTTCACAGGTTCCATATATAATTAAGTGACCAAGCTCCCCCCGAGTCTTTATGGTTTGATCTTCAAACATATTTTCAATGAAATACATGACTCCCATAACCTCCTATCACCAAAGACTACATTTACATCAAACATCCAACCAAGTGATTTACATATGAGACCCAAGTACCCAATCAAGTGGGTTTACAAATTTGACAAGTCCCTAGCACAATCGAATATTACAATTTTACATCATGTCTCAATAAGACCATTTTCATCAAAATACAAGCATGACCATTTAAGACCAACACCCTAGAAAATCCTCAAGAAAGAGAACATATTTCAGAACTATCATAATGCCAATAAAGCATTATACTCAACAACGCTAGCTGCTCCCCCTGAATCTATGCATCCAAGCATCCTTTCATATGACTATGCCCCTTAGTTTGCATCCCAGCCACTTTCACCAACAAATGTATCAAGGCATCTTTATCAAAACATGAGAAATAGAATTATGAGACTGGAACACCACCAAGAGATACTAAACAAGATTTATATACTAACAAAGATCAAGAAATTGCAATAAGAGAGCAGTATCAAACAAAATGCTTGTAACGACATACGCGGTTTTCTCGTGCATGAACTCGCGTATATACGCAACCTGTTTCAGGAACCCGTATCCACTTTGCTCATCTTCTATATTTTCGACTCGCATCTGATCCTCTCGTGAGGAAGACAAGAAACTTGCCTTTCTTTCCGAGATATTTGACCGTTCTGATTGGCGTATAGATAGAAATAGTAGTAGTTAAGCCAAGCGTCATCCAATGGTAGTACAGGCGCATTAGTGTTCAAGTCTTTCATATTCTTTAGCAAGATTAACAATATCTTCTTTCCAAGAGAGATTATCATACTGTAATGACCTTCAAATATGTGTCAAGCAATCATCCATGTGGTTCAATATCACCATGATCTCAAAGATTTAACATGAAGCAACATATGTAGACAAAAGATCTTCAACCATGCCTCCGCAGATGATTTATTTCTCGAATCAAGCGATTTCCAACTCATCCATGTGTGAGCCAAAACATATCTTTTTTAAAGAACAAAGATCAACATCTTCATCATAATAAATCACAATGTCATCATCATTTAAGCATGAGTATCATTAAACAGCTAGAATAATCAACAGAATACAATAATGCACCATTAGTATTCAATGCTGTTTTCCTTAACTCGTATAATCCTTCGAAGCACCTTTCAATAGTAAAATACGTAATGGTTCCTATTGATCCGTCCTTATTCTCCGAATTATAAGAGTTTTCATCTCGTGAACTCATCACTCTTTATTCAACAAGCAAACAGAACTCATCCATAAATTTCCAACATAGGAAACCAAGTATCATATCATCATAATCATGAGTATAACCGGTACACGTTATTGTTGCACCATCGCCACTTCAGACCGATGTTCCCCCGAACTCGCTTCCGCATGAATTTCTCTTATCCCCACTGCATACGCGATCGTGTCCGTCGGAACTCGCGTGTATGAATGCCGCACTTTGTCTATCAACCCGCATATGGAAAGTGAAGCATAGAAATTTTTTCACATTCTTTCATCTTCTCCTCGAACTTGTAACCCTATACCGTCTTCTTCATACGTATGCTCTGCCGTAACATAATATAACCGAAAAATCAAACCAACTATGAGAGACATCATATTACCCCTCTTCGTGACGATACATTACTCAATCTCATAATGTATCCTACATCATTCATGCACGCAATAAGAGAAGTAAGCCTTAAGCTAAGCATCCAAAGAGGGCCTAATTCTACGTTCGGTCGGTCCTCCAACGTTTTCCGTATTTGCTTGAACTTATTTACAAAGGAAATTGGTTCATTTTCTCATCTGTTTTAACTCGTATTCTTTTGCTATGTCCATACTTGTTACAAGAATAACATCTCATATGTCCGTGTGGGCCACATAAGTAACCATAATGAGTATTTCTAATCTTCCTTGCAATCTGTACCGCTTTATGTCCATACTTGTTACATGAAAACAATATCCCTGAAGCATTAGATACCTTTTCCGAGTAGAACTCGGTTGTTTGTGGCTGAACAGCTCTCGCTCGCAATTTACATCGCAACATGCCCAGAATACCATAAGAGCATTTAAAATATTCAATTTTTTCTGAATGAATTCCTTTTAGAATTCATGATTAAGGTTGATCTTTTGTTTCTTTCAACACTTCAAAGCCATTGTCATCCTCGACTTTTGGCACTTCCTTGTGAGCTGATTTCTCCTTTAACAGCGCTTCATGGAAACCAAGACCAAGTTTGAGAGCAGGAGACCTTGATTACTTAATATTGTCCAAATGTTAGTACCATTTTAAACCTCAAAAGTTTAACCTTTTTCTCTAATTTACCTTTGAGAATGTTTACCTCAACCTCCAAGGTTTGGCATTGCTTTGTCATGCTTTTCTTCTTCATCTTTCATTGATCCTTTCCAGATTTAGAATCTTCTTCTTTTTCAACTAATTTTCGTTTTTTCACATGTTTAAGGTGTACTTCTTCATTCTTCTTTATTTTTATTTTTCTAGATTCTCTTTGAGAGAGATGATTTCTCAAGGCCTCTTTTTCAAATGTTTGCAGAGGTTCCTCAATCTTCTTACTTGATGTCAAAGACCAATGTAGAGATGATTGCATTTTCCAAGTCCTTTCATTCTTCTATTTGATTTTTCGAGATCCGCATTTACTCGTTATTTCGCCTAGTTCTTTAATTCGATTGGATGGCTACATGAAACATTTTGATACTTGTCCAATTGTCTATTCAAAAGATTTATTTCTGTTTTTTCATTTGAGAGACTATCTTTGTTGATAGATTCTTGCGTCTTAGATGAACTTTTGTAGTTTTTCAACTTAACCTTGAGAGCTTCTTCTAGATCCACAATCCTTGCTTTCACTATCTTTCACTATTGTTTGCACAACCAAGATCAGTTCAAAGGATGACCCCAATCATCATTCGATTCTATCTTTCTGTTTCTTGCTAACCATGCTTTTCGAGAGATCTCCTTGTTTTAGTAGGCTTCTTCTTTTGCTTCTTTTCCATGAGTATCTTCAGATCATGGTATTTTAATATTTTCTATCTTCAACGTATTAATTTCATCATCATCTTCAGACAATAACTCTTTCTTCAAATTGTTTCTTTACCATGTTTTTTCTATTAGGACATTTAAAAGACAGTGACCCAACTCTTTCCACACTCAAAACATTCGATGTAGTTTTCTGCTCTTGAATCTTCCAACATCGGTTGGAGCTTTTCACTAAATTCACTTCTTCCATTTGATATATAGCTTGATTCTTTGACAACTTCTCTTTTCTTTTTTTCTTGTCAGTAAACCTTAAAAGTGTACTTTTCCTTCCGATTTGGGAAGAATTTTGTCTTCATTTTTTAAAAGCAGTTTAATACCATGTAATTACAGCTTCAACAGAAGAGCTACATCTTGCTCTTTTCTTCAATAGCCTAAACTTTAGAGTCAAATTTTAAAGTCAAGGATTCTAAGATTCTTCCATCCATATAGTATCGATTATGGTTTCTGCCCAAATTTTCATCTGATGTATAATATCATCTAATGGGTTGTTATAAACTGCAACACTTTCATCACTATGCATCTTCAAATTTCTATCTTTAATTTAAGAGTTTTGAGGTTTTTGCACTTTTTACCTTTTGAATCTCCTTCTATATTCGAATGATTTTTGTCCTTATTATTTCTTGCCGAATGAACATCACTTTAGTAAATTCAGATTCGTACATGCTTCTCATCAAGACATTCACTGCTTTGGCATTGATTTCCATACTTCTTCCTTTCTGCTGTATCGGTAGGAATACTCTGGCTGGTATTGATAACCTTTCTTCCACGATTGCCTCATATCTCACATCCAAGACTTCAGACATGCTTTTGTTCGTACCTTCCGTAATACCGTATTTCTTCCATTGAATAGAGTGTGGCTTTATAGACATCACTCCTTCTGACTTTCCCCATTGCGACAGATCTCCTTCAAGCGATCAAGCTTCTCACAGAATCGCTCTTCCATACCAATTGTTGGGAAAATACCTAGAGGGGGGGGGGGGTGAATCGTTATTTCATCGTATAATCGAATCTTTTTATTTTTTCATTTTGAAAACCTACACGTTTACTTTTCCTTCAAACTTACGTATACATGACACCTCTTTATGAAACCTTACAGACAATAATGGGTATATCTAATTATGTCATTAGTTCTTCACGAAATCATTCCATCATTCATTCATCGTATGTTTACTGTGCGTAAACCTCGTGTGTAAATGAAAGAACCATCACACAAAGCATCACACACAGAACACCGTGTGATTTTGGTGGAAACCAAGTCGAGAGAAAACCACCGGGTCACAGCTGTTGTACTTAATATTTTATTATATAGAAAATATTCATAACACACAAGGGTTGGAAAGGCATCCACGCACCAGCACCCACCTGCGCTATTTACAAGTTTCTCCTCGGAAGGGAGCTCCAACCCCCCGACTCGCTATCATCCTTTCTCCCGGGAAGGGAGCTACGACCTCGATCTTCGTCATCACTTCACCGAGCGAGGCTACAACCTCTCGACCGAAGGCTACAACCTCACACTCGCTATACCACGTTTCATCATATTTTCGACCGGGACCTCTCATTTCTAAGCTCAAACATACAACCAAATCACACAAACAACTCGTAATGTGAATGCAAGATAGTGAAGAATACTAAACAGAATATACTTATATTTTCATTGCTTTACTCTTCAAGAACTTGCCTGTATACGTGCTTCTTTTCTTCCGACAAGTCGCGTATATACGTACTTCCATTCACACAAACCAAACGTATCCTCTCCGTATAAATTATAGAGCTATTTTTAACTCCGCGCATACGCGCTTTCTTCGGGCCGGGCGCGTATACACGCGTCTCTTCGGTGAACTAGCGTATGGATCTTCAATTATTTCGTAGTCAGATATTTCTTTAGACCGGGATCGCCCACCCACCATTTTGTTTATATTCGCCCTCATCACAGACGAATTATCGATAAACAGACCTAGTGCACACAAGTACATTTTCGTATCTAGATCCTTCTTCGTCATCGGTGCATCATAAGTACATTCGCATTTATCATTCAAATGTAATCCTTCTAATTTTGATTTCCATCAAGAGATAAAGTATCTATTCTAGTTTTACATCTTTGCACCCACACTCATGATTTGCATAATGAATTTCATCTCTTTATATAGTTTATCCTTTTTCAATACCATGAGCCCCTTTTTCACCATGTTTTTCAAACCACATTACTTCCTCGATGTGTATTCCTAGACGGGGGTCACTAGACGAACCGTTATTGCCCAATACAATGGGTCATTACCATGGTGGTTCACCTCGGTTTTGTACCTTGAGCGTTGTCGGTTACGCATTTATAACGTTCTTCTCGCCGTGGCAGCGCGACTTCCCCGGACATATCTCGCGTATGCCTTGAGACATACTTTTCACTGTAGATTTAGCATGGCGTCGACTTTCTTTTCAACGCTTCCTCGTACACACCGTACACTGGTATTTAGCTCATCAAGAACATATTAGACGAAGAACAACTTGCCATCATCTTTCACCAAAATGGTTGCCATTCCAAGGACAACATTCAAAGTATCATATCAAGTACAAACATCATTGCACATCAGATTTACATCATTTACCAAGTCCATCAAGTCAAGAATAACTTCATCATGGATTTAACAAGGACAACACATATCAATCTCATGTCTTTCTGCCTTCCTATTTGGGGTTGCCATCAAGGACAACACTCGCATCATATTGCCAACAATTTCTTCCTAAGGAAGAACCATGTATTCCTTTACAAGTCATCTATAATGGACATATTACACATATTTACCTAGTAATTAAACTAAAACAAGTCCAAACACGTCATAATGCACCAATTGTAATATCCCCTATAACCCTTACAAGGAATGAGGGAAAATTCACTCAATTATGCTTCCTATATAAATAATAAATTGTTAAACTAAAATATAGAGAGAAATTAGATACACCTTTCTACATTTCATTACCGCAAAGTACCCAAAGGCCCTTCTCTCAAATATGTCCTAGTAATTGATTCCAAAATATATATTTTTCTAGAAGTTGTGGGATTTTTTTCCTCTTCTACTCCACCTTCAATAAAATGAAATTTTTTAAACTATTATTAACAAAGTGCTTCCCAATAGCTCATACAAATTTAAAATCTAAAATCCCATCAACAATATGACAAGACTCCCTACCACTGTGTGGTTGTTATCCTTTTCAAATACTATTTTTACAGACTCTGCATTGCTCATCTCATAAAATAAAATTTTGGTTAATCATGGGATGTTCAAAACACTAGGGAATGTTCTAATACTTCCACCATGAGCTTCGTTCTCTAATTCTTTTCATCCTGATTATGGCTATCATTCATCTCCTAAGAAAACATCACCAACATCATATATTTCTTACTTGTAACACCTCTCCCTATGAGGATTCACATGAAAGGGTGCACCTAATTTGACAAGCCATGCTCGATGATCCACATTCATCCCTCATTCATCGAAGAGTGTTTTTGCTTCTATAGAAAGAGATATCTCAACTTTCTTCCTTTATCATCAATTTGGATTTACATTCTTCTGTAATGCCCTTCTTTGCATATCCAAAGATTCCTTACGAACTCCTTGGGAGGATGTCAGATCTTCTCTATATCTAGACCTTTACTTGAATATATATTTATATTTTATTTAGGAGAATTCTCTTATATAAAAATGACATTCCATACATTTTCATCTCATCTCCTTTGATAATAAAGTATGAGACTATATCGTCAAAAATTAAAGTCTTTTCAATAATACCTAGGAAACAACCAAACATCTCAATAGTACATAACGAACACTACAAATCGATACACACATTCCTTTCACTTCCAAATATCAATACTTAACATATACAATTTACAATATTGGTAAAGGATGCTCTTGTTGATTTTCTGTCCTTGATCTCAATTTATAATAACTTTAGTAGGAATAATTTTTTTCACATGGTCTTTAGATTGATACAAAGTCTCTAACTTATTCCACAATGTCTTTATCGAGCTATTTATAAACATTCAATAATACTAAATATGAGAAACACAATCATATTGTACTCTTTGCCTTTTCAGTCCAATTTGATCTAGTATTTTCAACATCCCTATTGGTAAAATACTTGGATCCACAAAGGATCCACTAATCTTTTCTTTTCATCAATAAATATTTTATTTTAATCTTCCACAACTCAAAACTCTTCCTATTGAATTTCAACTTTCTATCTTGAACCACTGCCATTTTCTTTTCATCAACAACACTAATTCCATAGATCTCCCACTATAGCACAATGTAGCATAAGCTAGAGTAAAAACCTCAGGGCCACAAAGCTTCTCTTGAAACCAAAATTGCTCCAATAAAAAGCAACATGAATCTATGTACACAATTAATCACCTAAAAAGATTTCTTAATAAAAATATAAAATATTTAATGGAAAACATGGTATTAATGTTTGACAAATATTTTGTACCTGAAACCCAAATTAGAAAACCAAAAAGTTTTTTGTCAAGAAACTTAGATTAGAATATAAAATTTGCTTCCTGAACTAAAACTATAAAACACAAGCAAAATACCATGCGACAAAAAAATACTACAGTGAAAAACCATGCAACAAAAGACCACCAAAAACATGCAAAATCCATCCAAAAAATATATTTGGGTGTGCTTCCCACAAGTCCCTACCAATTCTTTTGTTGCATCTAACACAATGCACAAGGCATTAGAGTAGTCGACAAACAATATAACACATACCCAACATTCTCTAGTTTCCAAAAATATTTTACTAGATGAGGTGAGCAATTTTTCCTCTACCTTCTCCCCCCTAGAGTATCATTTAGCCTTGCTTGGTTATCCTTCAACCTTGCATCCTGCTAAAATATCCATGTTGCCTTTATCTTGTAGTTTTGGACCCTCTTCGAAAAATCTATCCTTCATTAAATCTTTTGACATCCAGTGCCAAATACTTCCTCATGTGGGCATTGTAGAGTTTCTATATTTTCAGTAGGGTTTGCCTAAGTACATAGTTGTTATCTCCCAACTTTTCTTTGGTATCCTAACACTTATATCATAGAGCCAATATTTTCTGTCAAGACCTTTGTAGCCTCTTCTTATTCAACTGTAATCATACTTGTCTCCAAATTCAGTAGAATGAATTATTTACAATGTTTTGATCATGCCCAGTCTTTTTTTTTTTCTGTACTCCCCTGCAACGTCTTATTTTGCGATGATCTTCCTTATCTTCTCAACAATTTTTTCTACCTTAATTCATTGCTTGTATCTTTCTCTTTATTCTCTTTGTCAGTATGTAACATCCATAATTCTGGTGATGAAAATATTCTAAGTAAGTTTAAAATGAGAATTTTACGAACAGAAGTTCATACTAATCTTGTTATAATAGTATTGTATATATACTAGATTTGCATCCCAATTTTACAAAATTTGCATCAAAATCCTTTTCGATTTTTATTTTTGTTTTCCCATCTATTTGTGGATGTAATGTTGTAGACCTCTTCAACTTTGTGTCCATCTTTATGTTTGCCACCCAGTTCAAATGCATTGACAAATCTTGTATCTTGTTTCAACAATGTTCCTTGGGATTCCAAAGTGCATCTAAACCTATCCAAAGAACATGTTTGTTTCTTTTTTTCCTATTGATAGCTAATAACAAGGAGAATGCACATCTTATTGAACCTATAAACTATCATGAATAGGTATTCATGTCCTTTTCATGGTTGCTGTAAACCTTCCTAATAAATCTTAAAATACTTTCCATAGGACTAGTGGGTATAGGTATATGGTTTGTAATTCCACTTATTACTAGTATTTATTATAAAAGTATACACACTCTTATGAACCTAGATACATATTTGATCTCCAACTAATAATATCTTTTTTAAGTTGGCTACCTTTTCCCTACACCAAAATTCCTTGCAACCTTAGAGGCCCCGATCCTCTTGATTATCCTCGCCTGCTCCCTAGGAACATAATTTTTTCCCCAACATAGAGTAATGTTATGAAGAGTGATAGTCAATTGTGTTATCACCATTGTGCACATTACTTTGATCCACAAATATTAAAACACTTAAAGTCCTCATTCTTTTTTATGTATGCCTATTTATATGAATCACAGTGAATGTATTCCATGAACTTAAGAAGCATTTAAAAGTTGTGATATTTTATGGATATACTTGAAATTATGTCAACCAACTTGTTTGCATTTCCTTATTTTCTCTTTAGATTAAACAACTATTAAAAACCCTTCACTGAGAAGGATTTTATCTATTGTAATATACTTTGTATTTTGTTACATTATAGTGGCTAGTGATTATGTGATTACTATATTTTCTCATCAAATAGTGTTTCCACCCTTGACATATTGTACTGTAGCATAGAGCTCTGCCAACTAGGAGAAGTCATAATTCTGCTGTGAAATGTTTCCACAATGGTAGAATATGGCCTTCACTCCCACATTAACACTTGACTCCATAGCATACCCACTCACACACATAGTTCTTCACTTTTAAAGGAGAATACAAGCTTGTACGAACCTATGCTTGAATGATTTTTAACTCCTCAAAAGCATTTTTTGGGCCCTTCCCCCACTAGGAAACTCTTGCCACTCATTGTTATGGCATTGAGTGGTGTTAATACTATTGAAAATGTGAGGCCATAAATTTCTCGCATTAAAGCATATCAATAAATCAATAGACCTCATAACTATTTATAGGAATTGGCCATCATGATAGCCTTCCCATCTTTAGAAAAGATCATCTTTTAGCTCTCCACCAATCACATATCCTAAATATAAGAAAGATTGTTTTGTAAATCATTTATTGAGATTTTCAACAGATAGTGCATATTGAATGTCTCTAGCACCTATCAAATGCTAGGATGTGCTCTCCAAGGTAATATTATATACTAATATATCATCTGAATAAACAAGAACAACAAATTCAGAAAAAGGCACAATATGTCATTCATTAATTCATGAATGCGCTATATTGATAAATCAAATAGAATAACGCTACTCATAAAATCATATTGTTTAGCTTTATACAATTTTATAGGTATATTCATCTTTGACTAATTACGTTCATCCCCCGATTTTAAGTTCACCATAGTTATCATCTGTTGCAACTGGTCCAACAAATCATATATATCTTAGTAAGTAAAATTATTTCAGCTGATGTTATTTTTGTTCAAATCCCCGTAATCAATGCACACTTTTCCAAGTCCCATCCTTTCCCCACAATTATGACAAGTGACCCATACAGAGTGTGTTGTAGAATGACACCATGTCCTGTAACTATTTACAAATTCTTATTTTCCTTTGTTTATTTTTGTCATGCATCATTTTGTAACTTATGCAAAAGCTTCAAAACATAATTCTGTAAGAAGGATTTTCTATTCCACTTCCTCTCTTGTGTGGTATCCTTAGGCTTGGAACACTTCCCTATATGCCTGAAACTTCACTCAATTGATGTATATTTTCATTAGTACACTTTCTTAGGGATGCTTTTGTTTCTGCTATTGACCTTTCCAGACAAATTAAGTTTTCTTTTAAAATAGTAAAGCATGTTAAGTTTTCTTAGGGCTATATTGTTCTTGATTTGATAATTAATTATTATTTCATATTAAATTCACCCTATAAAGACTGTTAAACATTAGTTCAAATTTACATCATTATTCAAAGCAAGATATATAAATTCATATAGAAAGAAAAAATATCATCATTAATGCAAGGAACATAAAGAACACAGAAGTAGCATTAACATATAGATACGCTAGATTATTGGAGACCAAAGGGGAAAACCTATCATGAATAAAACTTTAAATTATTTTATTAGAAGCCAATAAATGATTCAGAAAATGAGAGTACAAATGATCCATATCTTCATCCATACAAATATACACAACATCAACTAAAATAATATTTTAATGTGGAATCAATAAAAAACATACCAAAACCCTTATTCAAGAGCTGTAATCAACTATCATTGTTTGAGGTCAATCGCTTAACCTTGCTACCATGAGAAAAATCATGGATCAACTGGGAAATTAAATTTGTGTTCCAATCTACACCCAGAGAGTGATGGGGAATGAACTATTCACCTACACAAGCATTGTGCCTATGGTTGTAACTGGGTACCTGTGGGACTCAAGATGAGAAACTCTGCTGATGGTGTTTGAACCAATTAAAATTTAAGGGATATCCTCGATATGAAGTCCTGGGCCTTTGGACCCTCATGCTGCTGGTGTAGAGTTCCATCTCGAATCAAGGCCGAGCCCATATTATTAAATATTTCCGGTTTCTAATGACAAATAAGAGACAGGGTGTAGATGTACTTTCAAAATTCAATGTGTGCTCTGAGTGTCCACAGCTCCAGTGTTTCCAAGTTTCTTCTACTATGGGGAAAGAGGGAGAATTGAGCCTTTAGATGAGAGGTATTAGCACCGTAAGAGAAACACATGTTAAAGGATTCATTTAACATCCAAGTGAATTAATTCTACACATGTGGAATTCAAATACAAATCAATAATTGGAGAGCTCAATAATATCCTGCAGCATTCATAAGGATTGAACAACAATAATGTACCATTACAAATACATATTGATTATTGGTGATAAGCACCAAAATAACCGAAATATTTCAACTATATTAGCAATATGTGAAAGAAAATATTAATAAAGCAAAAGCATCTCAGTATAGGTTCAATAAAATATTCATAGTCTATGCATGAAGAAAGTGTTACTCTCTCAGAAGGCTTATATTATTAAGTATAAAATTTCCACATATATGTACAATGAATATCACTAGCTCTAATATATATTGATCCACCTTTGCTCCACAAAACAACCAGCTTATCTCTCTAATGATTTGATGGTGGAGCCAAGGTGAATATTATTTTTCTCATACAATGAGGGAGCAGGGAGTATAACCAAGGGTCACTCTTTTACTACCCTCATGACTATTTGACTTCCCATAAATTTTCAACGTACATACTCATATCTCCATGTGTCTTGGGACTTACCAAAGTATTTTGAACATGAAGAGCATGGTGCACAATGGTGATGTGTATATGCACATCATCATGATACACATGACATGGACATTCCCCGACATGGACTTTCACATATGGAAATGTTGCTTAATGCTGTTGTTAAGAGTTGAGTGTCTTCATGAAAGAGTTTTCTTTTTCACCTCTATGCTCTTTGGTGATATAGAGTCTTTAATGATCTCAAGTTTATAGTGGGCTCAAACTAGTGTCCTTCTTTTCTTTCGATCAATCAATTGGGTGTTAATCTACGAGAGTGTTTTGCTATGTTTTCCTTCTTCCTCACCTTTCTATTATCTTTCCAAGACATGACAGATTACATATTCCCCCGCAATTCACCATGACAAGACAAAATCAATATGAAAACCCCTAGTTTAAATGAATATTTTGATCCACAACTAAGCCTCCAAAAAAGCATGCCAGACAAGGAGGTCCAAGGCGTAGGTTGGCATAGTTCGGTAGGCAAGGAATCCTTGAGCCTTGAGACTACGTAGAGGCATTTTAGGTTGGGCTAAGGGACAAGATTAAAGCTCGGGATCCAATGGGACAAAGGAAGGGATGGGCACTAGGAGAGCTTTACCGCGCAATTTTTGGGTTCAATGGTAAGGCCGCATGGCCCATGCCAGCGCTCAAGGGCTTAGGATGATTCGTGCTTAAAGTCACGGGGCGCGCGTCTCAACTCTAAGCAGGGGCCGTGGACCCACAATTCTGGGAAGGAGCCGAGGCTTGGTCAGTAAAACCGTGTACTCGAATAACTTAGAAGGAAGAAACTTCTCATCAGCAGCGCGAAGCAGCAAGGTCACAGAAGCAGAGGACCGAGACCGGCGTAGTGTGAAGCTCAATGGAGTTTAAGCTAAGTTTTAGTTGTAAGAATTTTTCTGGTACTACTAAGGCAGACCGGTGAGATCGGGTGTGAATAGTGATGGAACTTTGAACGTGATCACACACAACATATTTTGACGGCTCAAACAACATAGATCATCCAAATATATACAACAAAGTATCAGTGGTAAGATATCTTTACGAATAAGTTATGACAAGTGACACCAAAGATACACTTTACAATGACCGTGGACACTGTTTAAAGCATGCGCACTCAAAACTATACTGCACCTTAATTGAAGAAAAACTAGCCCAACATCAATTACGTACTTATAACTCAACACACCAACTATTAAATTATTTAGCAGAAATTTCTCTGCACACAAGATCACCACCCGTAAAAACGATATTCTACTTTCTGAGACCCGTTGAACATTATTTGAATTCTTCTAACTAAAAAGATTTTGGGGATGACACCCCCACCCAAAATGTAGTCAACCGACATATTTGTACAATCCATACCCTCGCAGCCCTCAATCACCGACACTGCCAGTGAATCCTTTGCCTCACAAATATTTTTCTTCCCAAGAGAATGGATGAAGAAGTATGTATTCTACCTTCTCATCTTCCATTAAATAGATCATACTATGGAATAATTATGCACACATTCCATGTGTCAACTTGCAAATTTTTTTTCTTACTTTAAGTTTTACTTAATTTATTACTTTCTTAATTTAACTCTTTTCTTATTTTATTTATTTTTAATTTTTTGTTAACTTTACTTATTTTTACTATTTTTATAGTTGATTATATATATTTATTTAGAAAACTTAATGTATTATTATTTGTTTTTATTATTTATTATTATTATATTCTCTGTTGTTTATTATTTATTTACTATTATTATATTTTTCTTTATTTTTTATATTTTTACTATTTATCTACTATTATTATCTTTTTCTTTATTATTTAGTATTTATTTATTTATATTTTAATATTATTTTATTTATTTATTTATTATTATTATTATTATTATTAGGGAGTGAATATATACCCCCTCTTTAAGGAACTTCACTCTCGTTGTCAACTATTTGTACCTACTTAGCAATCTATTACTTCATGTTTTCCCCACACCCTCTCGAAGGAATTAAAAGATAAACCATATTAGTATCCAAAGTTTCCACACAACACTCTAGAAATCCTGGAATGTATCATTTCATCATTTTTTCCCACTTTCTAAGAACCGTACACAAGCCTCACTCTGGCCTGTACCATATCCCAAAGTTATCCCCAAGGCTCGGTGCCCATCTCGGATCTCATTCCGCCCTGCCGTTATGCACCACCAACATCCATGCAATAAAATGTATCCTTAATGACTATTCCACTCCTCCACACCACCAAGGTGCACAAGCCTGGTAATCAAATTCCTTACACCCCCACCGTACTCGGCATCCCAACCAATATCAGGCACTCTTTACCCCTAATATGGTCTCATAGCCCCCGAAGAGCTATCCATCAATAGTTATACAAAGACAAAGGAACAACGCGACATGTAGTGTTGATTGAGTATGTTTATCTCATGGTAAGTATTATTCTCCTCACAAGTATGGGTTTCATGGCCATCACTCAAATAACCTTACCTTCACCATTTGTGGAGTTCCTACTGTAAGAATCACATCTCAACATGCATCCAATGTATAGTTATAATCGTTACATCATAAAATAATCCATACGCCAACTCTTGCATGTAATCATGTAATATAACATCATTGTTAATCACAACATTCCCATAGTAAAGAATTTCATGCTCATGTATGTCTTAAAATCTACATGCAATATCCATATGTTTCAACATCATAATATCAATGCAAGTTATAACATCAACATATCAACATGAAAGATATATCATGACATTACATAATAAATGAACCACCCTCAATAATAATACTCATATCATAACATCATAATCCCTATGCATATCATATCTATAATGAGCATATGTATTGTTAGTAATTAGTATACATCACTATCAAAACAAAAAGAATACACATCACATATGTACAGGACATAATTAACTCTCTCTAACAATGTCCACTCTATACACCATCACATCATCACAACATCATACTAACAAATAACTAAAAGTGTAAGTTTCATAAATAGTATCATATTGTATCAATAACATTGCTAAATATGACATGATCATTCAAACACTAATTTGCTACATGAATTTCATTTACAAATTAACCACCATTACTAATCATTTATATTTTTATATATTCATGCTAAACAAATTTAATAATTTAAATGAAAATGAATTGGAATATATCTATTATTAAATCATAATTTCATGGGAAATTTATCAAATTAGATATTTATTTTATTAAATAATTGTTTAACAATATATTAAAGGTCACAATTTCCTTTTGACTGTGGTGTGACGTATATGGGTAAATCCAAATGAGGAATGATGAAGGTACTGATGTGTTTCACATTTGCTAGCTGCATCACTCTCAGAGAGAAAGTGAAAGGTATCATAAAGTGTAGGGGAGCCATGTGGGACGTGGGGGTGGTGCTCCTTCTAAGAACACCTGCGAGGAAGAAGATGGGGTGAGTGCGGTGATGAGTCGTAGGGGTTTTTATTTGCACACCTAGCCTCTCGCATGCACAGCGAGGAAGGCGATGAAGTTGGGGCGTGGCGGAGGTCGTGAGGGGTTGAACCGTACGTTCACGCTTCCGCGACATTGCTTTGAGCCTGGCGTCCCTAGGCAAAGCAAGACCCATTGCGGAACAGTTTCCTGCCCCCTGAATTTTTCTCATCCCCCACCGTCGGGGGTTGTATCATACAGTGAGGACGACACAATGAGAGTAGCGGGAGGGGTGAACAGACAACAAAGGAAAAAGAGCGTGAGAAGGAGACAGGAGAATCATCCGTTTTTGCTCCCTAGAAGGTATGGGACAGCCCCTACCGATCACATTGCGAAGCAGCCCTCAATGCGATTACGGTTAACAACACCTACCCAAGTGAGGAAGGTTATTGCTAAATGGGAGGAAGCCTTCACTGTCAAACCAAGGAGGAGGAAAATCCTGGGAAGGAAATTATAGTGCCGCATCCGATACAACACTAGAGGCATAGCAGTTCAATACTGAAGAAACCCTTCATTTGCATCGGCGAATGAAACACTGGTGGAAAGCCATCATGCACCACAGAAAGAAAAGTAGACCAACAATGCATAAATACAGGGTGATTTTTCAGCCATTTCAATTTCAAGTCCAACATAGAACGCCTAATTGAGTGTAATCAGAAGCTCTTAAATAACCCGCATCAAACAGATGCCTGTGTCCGGGCGAAGACTCGGGTACCTATCGCATTCTTCAAAGAGTTGAGCCAGGTTTTAGTCTCGCGATGCTTTTACCGTTTATGTTTATCTATGTTTATGTCCTTGCTTGTTAAAATATGTAATATAGGTTTGTGTCCAGCTTTGTCAAACTATGTCAAAGCTACCAAAATCAGTAAACTTTAAAGTTGGAATATGCTAGATCGAAAGTTTTTTTTTTTGATGGCATACAATGCCTTCCAATGGCTAACAACATGGTTTCCTGCATACAGTTACTGCTGGAGGCCCTAAGAGTTTATATTATGTAATCTCGCCCTTTTGAAATGAATGAAAAAGTTGTCTTACTCAACTTACAAAAAAAATATATTTGGCTGTCACAATATTTTTATTAATAACTAAGCCATGAATCCAATTTTAAATATATTTATTTTAGAATAATAATATAATCCTAAACCATCCATATAAATGAGGAAACTAAATAATGTACAAAGCCAATACACTTCAACATTTCATTTTGTGTAATAACTACTATTAAACTTTGACTTATGGTTTTTTACAACTGGAAATCCTTATTCCTTAATATGTTTTTAGGACAAATGGTTAAACTCATTAAATTAGCCTAAGAAATTACATATAAAACTAACTTTAATTTACTAAAACTATTCAACCATCATAATAAATTTTCTTAAAACATTTATATTTCACAACAATTTCCCTTTATTTATTTTAATTACTTTTTCAATTAATTGTGAAATTACACATATAATATTATATGCAATATTAACCATACTGTGTTGAAATGAACCCAATTTTTAAAAGTTAAAATTACAATTAAGATATTAAATAGCGGTATGAAAAGTAGCAATGTGATAAGTGATGTTAATAATGTTAACTTTATTAATGTTAAAATAACGTATGTGATATCATATTACTCAGGAGATTGTATTAGCCCCTAAGGGTTAACTCAATCTGGCTGAGTCCCCAAGCAGTTAAGTACTTTTTCGAAGTTGAAGGTCACAAGATCGAATCTCCCCTACGCCCATGGGGTTAGGGCCTCACATGTAAGGCGATTGATTCGATCCCCTCGTGAGGGTCTAACGAGATTTTCAACCGTGGATGTAATCGGGTTCATGTTCCGTGCACATGCATTCGTGAACCACTTGTAAAAATAAAATAAACCATGAGATTGATTTATTAAATAAAATAAAATGTATATAATATTATAATATCGATGAGATTGTATTTTTTTTTTTTTTTTTGTTGATGGTAAGACTACATCTTCATCACACTTAACATATCATCCCCGATTGAAGAATTGGAACCGCAATCACATCAAAGAGTGCCTTAAGAAACACCCGATCATTGTTTATCCAAATTTCTATAAATAATTAAATTGTATGATTAAATAAATAGTGTATATGATATCACAATAATAATGTGATTGTATTATTAATTTATTCTCAAAATCACAAAATTAAAACATAATTAATTGTTCCCACTCTAGCTAACTTTAGTTAATAAGTAATGTTTCTGTTAAAAAAAATCGGGACGTATTTAGTGACTTTAATTTCCCCAAAATTGATTTTGAAGATTGAGAGCACGAAATCTCACAAGAGACATTATATGTTTAACTTGAAGCCTACTATTAAGTCCTAAAATTACGAAAGAGATGACTACTTAAATTGTTGCTTAATAGCACATTTATTTTTTATTTATTTATGGTGTGTATCATTTGACCTTCTTAATAATTATTAAATAAATTATGTTGTAAAACAATTACATGCGTATATTCTACATAACATTATATTTTTTTTATCATCGTTATGGCATCCATTCCTATGGGATAGAAAACATATGTTTCCGTCTCTTTGATGTTCTATTTTCTACCAAATTTTTCTCTTTTTAGTTTCGTTGGTTTTTTTTTATGCATATTCAAAGCAAAATTGCTGAATTAGGGCAAATGGAGGGTTTATTGTGGTATGTTGTCCATGAAATTGATTATAGTCTATATGATCTTTTTTCGTTGTGTTACCGCATTGTTGTTTCTCATATCACATAAAAATGTGAAACATTAATTGGTATGGCTGCACAATTTATTTATCAAGGTCTTAAGTTGGTATAGGAAAATCTCATTTTTTTTACATATTTAACTTATCCCAAGGTTCAAGGCCACCTCCATTTAGGTCATGCCATGTCCTCATCACCATCATTAGTGTCGTACTATTTCCTGTTGCTAAATTCAAAAAGGACATTTACGTTTTTTATATTTTTAACATTTTACACTACAAACAGTTTTTGTTTGATAAATGAACTAGCTTCGACACAAAAAACTCGTTTTTCCTTGCCTATCTTGTCAATCTCGATGCAAAGTATCGCTCACATTGAGGAGATAGGGTGGAGGCTATTCGATTCGTTAGGGGTTAATTCAAAAGTACAAGGTTGTGTGAGGTCACTGGCTACTGCTATGCGGCGTGTCATGATTAAGGCATGAGTTGTCATTCAAACCATAAAAACTTACCCAATTAGTCTTTTATCACATACTTATTTTATCTTTTAATTGGAGTTCGTATATTTATCTATCGAGCGACAAAGTGTCGCGTATCTAAAAGTTGGGTGAAACAATCAAGCGAGACAGGATATGGGGCACCATTGATGTATAATAAACTAACAAAGGTGGTTTGTCATTAGCAGGCATATGAGCCCATGGACATGAATTTTCTAAATGAATACTCAATCGCTATGGAGGTATTCAAAAGAACGGGTTGTTTTCAATTCTCGTCAAAGGTCACAGGTTGTCATCTTATGTTTCAAGGATTTTTCTAAAATTTTCACCGGGAATGGAACTTCAAAGGTGGGAACAAGCAACCTCACAGAATACTCAAACAACATTTCAACTTCAACAAGAATCCTTTGTAGATGAGGGGAATGTGTTTTTAAAGGGGCATCAAATTCACCACAATATTGCAAAGAGTCTTATCAAACTCCGTAGCATAGGAATGATTCAGCAATTGTATCCTGTTGAGTTATATGAAGTGATAACCATTCAAAGTCGTTGATGATCATTCGTAAGTATTTCACTCATGGAAGGCATTTCCACATGGTCTACTCCTACCACCTAGGCTTCTTCGCATTTTGTGTGTGAGGTCACTTGACTTGCCCTTTACTTATACAAAAGTTCAAGTAAAAATGTCGTATAAGGTTCAAGTTAAAAACACATGCAATGAAACTTCTTTTCACCAAGTGTTTATTGTTGTCAGGCAGAGGAGTTGAAGAGATATCGATTCTGAAGAAAGAGGAAAAGAAGCATAGAGCGAGGAAGGTCACTTTTGAACAAATGAGGATTCAAGATCAAGTCACAAGCATTTGCAAAGACCTTGGACAATATAGAAAGCTTATAAAATGGACTCACCATCAAGAGGAGAGGTCAAGCACATAAACTCTCCACATTTTTGCAAAATCCAAGAACAAAGATCAAGGACCAAGTGAAAGATATTCAAGAGCAATTGGATATGATTCATTAAGAAGAGTCGGAAAATAGTGTTTAAAGATGACAAACATAGAAGTTCCTAGCTCAATGGATTGCATTGAGGAAGAAACACCACAGAGGATAATTTGAGATGGAATGTTCCAGGAGGTTCATACAATATCTGCCAGAGAACTGCAATTTCTGTACTGGAGGTCAGCTTTTTGAAGACAACTTTGAAAGGAGAAATTTTGGTTTTTTAGTCAGCTTTCGTAGCGTACCTCGTGCTTGCAGTTTTTGAATACGCGGCGAAAACCCTGGTAGGGGTGTATTTTTGCTTTTAAATTCAAGCCATAATTCAAGGAGAGAGATCCATGGTAAAGGTGTTGACATGATTGACAGCTATGAACAAGAAAGGAGTGAAGAAAATGGACGAAGAAACCACTTTTCCATGTTAATAAAAACTCAAGTGCCAACCTGTCATGTTTTCGTAGTAAGCAATTGTTGAAGATTTTGAGTACCTTAAAGCATTTTTGCCGCTAGAGTCCTTCAAAGAGGTCAGAGGAGCTTATCATCATATATTTATAATTTAAAGGGGAGTGCCATGAAGACAGTCATCACCAAACAACGTTGAAGATAAGAAGCTATCCATCCTGAAAAAATGTGATTATGCTCCACAAGTTCAGGGATGTTTTAAATATAAAGTGGAAGGAACTTGATCATGTGTCCTTCTTATATTAGATATTTATTTTGTAAAATCCATCATGTAACTATTTTATTGTATAGGATAGAACAATGTAATAAATAGAGTTGTGAGTCTGCCAGAGATGGTTTTTGTAAGGGTAGTTATTTTTGCTTTCTGTGTTGTATTTTAGTTATATGTTTAGAATAAATTCAAAGGATTCAGCTACTCAACAGACTATCCTTTTTAAGGAATGTCTATATTTTAAAATAGCTAAATAACAAGAAAAGGTTGGAGAACATTCAGACTAATTGTTGCTTGTATTCCTTTTACTTATTATCAAGAATACAAAGTGACATTCTTTCATAAACCGAGACTTATCGTGTTTTGATGTCTTTATTTTATCTACATCTTAATGTTTTATCACTAAGAGATTTCATCTCTAATTAGTTAGAATTCATAATTTTATGCTCCGACTTCCTTTAGTGATGAAACATCTGTTCTCCTAAGTTGTGTGTGTGATTTATTTCTATCTAAAACTTCTATCTACCCTCAGCTTCTTCCTATGTGAAGAACCATTTATCACCAAATTAACGATTGTTGACTCCAGGCTCAATGGTAGCAAGCCCGTATTTTTTCAACTCCGCAATCATAAAAAACAAGTTACGCTTATAGAGCAGCTATCTAGTACTATCATTATTAAAAATCATAAATCCCCTTTAGAGAAAGTTCTCAAACTTCGAAGAGTACAATTCTTCAAAGTTTAGAAGTGGTTTGAAACAATTACACCGAGTTGTTTGATGAGAAACAATCAAAGTTCAATTTGGTGATAACATTTTGGTGTGTTTGTTTGCTTCCAAGACATATTTCCTGAATTTTTGTGCAAAGTGAAGTCGAAACCTCTTTGGAGGTAGCAAGAGCTACAATTGTTCGAGGCCACAACCACCTTCGTGTGACCCATTTCGAAATTCATGCTTTTGGGTGCGGTTTCCCGAGAAGGAGACACATGAGGAGAAATCCAGATCTCAACTCCACCGGCACAAAGGTATGGGATCCAAACACAATTTCCGCAGGTATTCAAGGAGTTTCCCTTCACAATCAGCATCACTTCCATTGGTTACAAGAGATTTGTCCCTCCTGAAAGCTGGTAAACTCGAAGACAAAAAAATTGATGATAAATCGTAAGAAGTCTTCTTTAGTATAAAAATGAAAAATACACTGAATGTAGGATTGCTTTAGACTGCAAAGAAGAGTGTATTACAATTTCTACCTCTTAGTGACCCAAAAAATAAAAAGAAGAATTCGGGGGTAATCACATCAGAGTTATTGTTAGAGAGGAATATTTGGATAATTTTAAGGAATTAGACCCATTTCTGAAATTCGTTAAGAAGAAAATTAGTTTTCCTCACTCGACCGGATCTCATTTGTAAGTACACAAAGACCAATTACACCACCTTCAGCCTTCTTCACTACCGTTGTCCCTAAAATACTTCACAATTCCCCGTCATCATACGGAATTACACCACCCTCCACCTATTGCTGCACTCACAGGTATGCCTTCTTTTTCTCCTCGCCTGTGCTAATGCCCTCGACAAATATTCTATCAGATTTAAACTGGGGGAAGTGAACACAGAAATTATAGTTGAAGATCATGCAGACCAACGAATTAGATCAAGAGAGGAGGAGGTCACCAAGCAAGATGTCAAAATGAGGCTTTTTGTTTGTACCCCACTGTGAGGCTTTAAAGGCCCAAATCCCTTGCTCCGTGAAGCTGCATAATTGGAAATGAGCCTAGACAGCTTGAGAAAGTGGGGAACAGAACAAACCTCCGTACAAGCTCCCTCACCGCAGCACAATATTTGGCAAGAGTTGTAGATGAAACTATCCAAAACTTTCAAAGAGATTTACCAAAGTTTATGAATCCATCCCCGCCCATCTTAAGCCTCCACTGTGAGCGCATCACGAACCGAGAGATTGGGCAGAGTTTTTGACTATGAATTTTCTATCCTACTCGCAGAAAGAGAATCCCTTCACTAATGGGAAGGCAAATGATGATGTGAATGTGGAAGTCAATATGATAAAGAGTTGGAAAAATTTCGGCTACCTAGTATTCAAGGGGGAAATTTTGGGCATTTCAATTAAAATGTCGGAAATTTCTCAAATTTTTTCTAAATTTTTCAAATCCCGCCCAAACCGAAGTACATAATTATCGTTTAGAGGAGTGTCAAATACCGACACTCATAGGCAAGTCAGTATTTTCGACATTTGAGAAATAACATCGCTCTTGCAACTACTCTCTAACAAGTATGCTTTAATGCGACGTTACGTACAATGTGTCGCTATTGCGACGCTTGGAGTGAAATTGTCGTTGCCAGACGCGAGAAGAATGTGTCGCTATTACGAAGTTTTGGTGGGTATGTCGCCTTTGTGACGAAGAAAGTATGTGTCGCCTTCGTTACGCTAGGCGATATGTCGCTCTTCCAACTAAGTTATAGGAAAAGTGTTTTTTCTTGCGACGATTAAGCAAGATTCAAACTTTGATTCAAACTTGCTTGGTTATATGCGAGAACCTAAGGCAACTATTGACATGATTTAACCGTGATCGGAATTGTCCACAATTGAAATGTGGACCGGATATTAATTTATGTCGATGTCGAATTTGCACTAATGCCACAGGTTCCATGGCCGTTCTGTTATATGTATGGTAAGTTCATGCAAGTAAATTAAAGAGAAACCTTGGATAAGGGATTCTGCTCAGTTTTTAATAGAAGGGTGCTTATAGTAAATGAGTTGTGTTATGGTTTGAACCATGGTAAGCTCTGACCAGAATTGAAATTATGGGTCGAAGTTGGTAAGAAAATCAAAGAAAGAGAAAGGAACACCTAAGGGAGTATTGAAATTGTCAGCTTTATGTTAAATTGGAATTAGATTATTCATTCAATTTGGTATTATAAAATGGGCTATTGTGGTGATAAAAATAAATATAAAATTTTGATTCACATACTTATTCATTCAATACGTTATAATTCAATTTATTTATTCAATATTAAATATAAATTGATATACACTTTTTTTTATTGGGATAAAAATCAGCACAATTTTATTATTAAAAATAAAAAAAAATTTGTAAAAAGCCCACAATTTTATTAAAAATATAAACAATTTGTAAAAAGCCCACAATTTTATTAAAAATATAAACAATTTTATATTAAATATAAAATTGATATACACTTTTTTATTGGGAGTAAAAATCCCACAATTTTATTAAAAATATAAACAATTTGTAAAAAGCCCACAATTTTGTAAAAAGCCCACTTTTATTTTCTTTTTGCTTATTGAGCTCCCATTGAGTTCAACACGTCTTGGGTTTTCTACACCATTGAGAGAGATAATTGCTAAATATAATTATTATTTTCTTTATAGGATAATTTGCATCAATGGAAAAAAACATTAGAGGTGGAAAAAAAATTCAAAAGGGTGAAAGGGGTGATGGTAGAGTTTATTGCCCTTGCAAAAAATGTTGTATGAGAAATAATGTTAGAGTTTTAATAGCAACAACAACAATGCATTGTAGGAAATATGGGCACATTGATGGTGGATCGAATGACTATCGTCCCATGGTAATTAATTATCTATCTTCATTATCTATCTTCATTTTGATTATATCGTAAAATTTTATATTATTTTAATATTTTTTATATGCGCACTAATGTTTAATGATTAATGTTTGTAATTTTCATAAAGGCACAGTTTCCCCCCAACTTTTTGCAGATGATCAACCAGCTTCCACAGCTAAATAGTAGTAGATTAGATGATGTTGCACCAGTACAAGAGAATATTGCAGCAAATATTAGTATTGAAATGATGTTGTACAAGGTGAAGAACATGAAGCGAATGATGAAGGTAATTTTAATGATCCCATGGAGGTAGATCATGATGACAGTAATGAGACAGTTCACATTAATGATGGGACAAATCAAATGCTCCAAGACTTGTATGGTGAGTTAGATGATGATGGTGGAGATAGCAGTGACGGTATTTATGATGTACCTCTGATTGAAAGGTCAAGTGAATGACTTTTTGAACACTCAAATGCAACTCTTCTCTCTGCTACATTGTTGCTGGTGAACTTAAAGGTTATGAATAATTTGTCGAACATATGTATGACACAACTCCTAAGGTATGCAATATGTATATATGATCACATATATGTAAATGTTGATTATTTTCCCTTTTTTTAGTTGTAATAAATGTGTAAAATAATAATTCAATATATATATATATATATATGATTAATAATCTTTACATTAACTAGTTTTTGTTTATGTTGTAGATTGTTGGGTGAATATTTGTTACCATCGCCAAATACTTTACCTCGAACATATCGAGATCTATGTGCTATTATGAAACACTTTGGAATGGAATATAACACTATAGATGCATGTCCTAAAGATCATATTATATATTACGGAGAACATGCGTTGAAAACAGAATGTCCGAAATGTGGTACCAGTAGATATCGAACAGATCAACTAACCAAAAAGGTGCCTCAAAAGGTTCTTTGTCATATTCCCATAATTCCACGTTTGCAGCGAATGTTCAGGTGTAACAACATAGAAAAGTTTATGGATTACCATTCAAAGAATAGAAGTGGAGATGGTGTTCTTCGAATGCCTACAGATGGTTTTGCATTTAGAGAAATTGAGGAAAAATATGTAGATTTTAAAAATAACCTCGTAATGTTAGACTTTCATTGGCAGCTAATGGTGTTAATCCATTCGGAGAGCTTAGATCTACTTACTTAGTGTGGCCTATTTTCGTTATCAACAATAACATTCCTCCTTGGATGTCAATAAAGAGGGAGCACATAATGTTGACTATGATTATTCCAGGTATTTGATACATTATTTTTTTGAATGTAACATTTTCATTTCTCTCATTGTTTGCATAAATATATATTTTATTTATTTACTTACTTATATATACATATATCATGGTAGTAATTATTATGTACCGTAATTTTGAACAATTAGGTAAGTACCAGGTCAAATATATGAATGTATATATTGAGCCTCTTATCGATGAGCTAATATAGTTATGGCATGGCATCACTATGTATGACATCACTAAACCAATCAAGCAAAAGAGATTTCAATGTCGTGGAATGCTTGTATGGACAATTCATGATGCCCCAGGACTAACACATGTTTGTGGTATGTAATATTTCATTGCACTTTAATATAATACATAATTATCTAAATTAGATACACCATATTGCATGTTTTAAAAATGATCTCATAGTATAATTGTTATTGATCCATCTATTGCAAGTCTTCAAACAAAGGGTAGATTTGCATGTCCAGTTTGTGGCCCTAAGATGAAGTATCATCATTCACCAGACTTAAGAAAGATGGTGTTTGATGAGTTTAGGCACTTCCTCTCTAGGAACCATAAGTATCGTACTACTAAAAAACATATTTTCAATGATAAAGAAGAAACTAGATTAAAACCATGAAGAATGACACCTTAGCTGTGGAAGTTGGAATATAATAGAATTAATAATCTTCAAGCAGCTGGTACGCAATTTGTGTGTGTATATATATATATATATATATATATATATTATTTGTTTATGTAATGTTTGGAATTTTTGTTTTAACTAATGAGTTTATTTTATTGTATTTTATAATTAATATTGTTCTGATTTATTTTATTCTTTGATATCAAGGTCATCGTTGCCGTGAAGGTACTAATATTGTACTTCCACCTGGAATGAAATTTTATCCTTCTCAATTCGCGAGGGTTCCCTACTATGAGGACCTAAAAATATCTCATTTGTTTGATACAATGCATGTCGGGAAGAATTTGACAGAAATGTTATGGCGAACCATAGATGGTGCACATGATAGAGATAAAATTGACAAAATTTGTGCTGACATTGAGAAATCAAATCATGCAATGAAAAGTGTGATCGACGGATCAAATAACAATGGAGGTTGAAATTATAATAATATTCCATGGTTATTAACAGAACAACAAAGCAATGATGTAAAAGAGGTCATTAGAAGAATTAAATTTCCAACAGGTTTTGCTTCAAACATAAATAATATCTTAACAAAGAAAGGTGACTTCGGTGGGGTGAAAACACATGATTGGCATACCTTTGTTAAGGTAATTTTTTTGGTATACGTTTTTGTTTGTTATTGCTTGAATACATATTTTAAATTTTCCTTTTTTTTGTTTAATTTGGAAACCAATAACGATTCATTTTTTATTGTTATAGTATGTTCTACCTGTATCTCTCCCAAACGACTTCGACAAAAATGTCAAACAAGTTATATATGGTCTTAGTAAATACATGAGGTAAGTAGTTTTGATTTATATGAAAAATCTAATTGCTACAATTTCTTTTCGTACTTGATGAAATGATGTATTAATTTACTTGTAATGAAATATATATTATGTTTCATTGAAATAACCTTGCGTAATGATTTGCATATGGTTGTCATTGAAAGAAATCCATCAAGATGAAATAAAGTATTGGAAGAGAGAAATTCCTCGGCTAATGTGTGAAATGCAAAAGTATCTACCTCCAATATTTTTCAATGCACAAGAGCACTACTTGATACACCAAGTTGAGGAGATTGAAATGTGTGGACCAGTACACACAAGGTCAATGTGGATGGTCGAGAGGCACCTGAAATCCTTGAAGGTTTTGGTTAGACAAAGAGCACGACCTGAGGGTTCTATGGTGGAGGGATATGTGGTATATCAATCCATGGTGTATATTAGTCATTATCTTCCTATATTAGCTGCGCCAACTATGAAGGCGGTGGATTGCATTTGGGATGTGAACTCCATCAAAAAATTTGAAGTGGAGCACCTGTTGGGAAAAGGTAGAATGAAGAAAGTGAGAGGTAAAAGATTTATTATGTATAATGCATATAATGTTTCATTTTTTTACATCATGTATATGATAATTATATTCATTTAGGTCTTATTCTTTCATATTTTATTAATTAATATAATTTACCATGGTTATAAGTAATATTTATTAATATTGGTGAATTACTGTTTTTTTATTCAGGTGCTCAAGATTATGAGGCACTACTTTTATACATTGCAAACAATCTTGAGTGGATGAGTGAATGGATTGAAACATGTAAATCACGTAAAAATGGTAGGTTATCATGGCAACTACTGTCTGAATTGATTAGAGAAGCGTATCGTAGTGGAGATGGAAACGTTACGGACAGGGAAATCAATTTAGCATATGGTTTGAAAGATAGAAAGGTAAGCAATTAATTCACCTATTTTATTCATTACTTATTTTATACTATATTTATAATGTGACAAAAAGTTTGATTTTTCAGATAATTTTCATGCTGTGTAAATTATATGATTAATTATTAATTGAGAATGCATCTTTTTCATGTTTGGCATATTGTAGTTGAAACACCACAAGGCTATGTGGTGCAATGGTCGTAAATTTTGCGTTAAACAGTTGGATGATAACAGGAAAACTTCTGATAGTGGGATAACTGTAGTATTCTAGGTCACTAATGTTTCCTCCAGGAGTGACAGACATCCTCGAGAATCTGAAAATAGATATTATGGGTTTTTAGATGATATAGTTGAGTGTGACTTTAATTCCTTCAAAATAGTTTTGTTCAACGTCAAATGGTATAGGCTACGAATGAATGTACGTGATGATGATAGAACACTTATTCAACATGACAATGGATTTCCAATGGTTAAAACATCGCAGTTTGAAGCAGGAAAAGATCACTATGTTTTTCCAAGCCAATGCGAACAAGTCTTTTACTCAAAGGTTCCAGGTGAGAACGAATGGTCATTTTCTATTAGATATGATCCAAGAGGAAGGCCAGTAGAGTATACTGTAGAGGAAGAAGATGATATTGATCAAGAAGAAGATGATGCAGTGGCAGATGAGCAGGAAGATGCATGGACAGATGAAGAAGATATCTTAGAAGATGAACCGGGCATAGGAGATGAGGCAACAATTATTGATGATGATGTCGATGAGGATATTATTGAAAATGACATAATTGATGATGATGATGACATGGTCGA
Source organism: Pinus albicaulis (assembly GCA_034641835.2). Lineage (NCBI taxonomy): Eukaryota > Viridiplantae > Streptophyta > Pinopsida > Pinales > Pinaceae > Pinus > Pinus albicaulis. Next base: position 578,449,197 of record CM076572.1, on the reverse strand, counting down.
TCATTTCAACACCATTTCTGAATCAGATGTTGGTATAGATGTCGATCAGTTGGATGAAGATCAAGAAGATACAGAAGAAGAATATTGATACAAATGTTATGTTCGAGTATGAGCTGGTATGTTATAACTTTATATTTTAATATGTAAGAATTATTGTCCTTAAATAATTTACTAATTATGTGGGTTTGTTGCATGTTTTTATTTTCCACAGAAAAAAAATCGAACTTTCTATTAATAATAGATAGTCACATAGCATATGCAGAGCATTTCAGATCAGATCCATTCCCCTTTTTTCCAAAAGTTGAATGGTGGTCTCAACTACTTTCCAACACCTGAGGGTATTACCCAAGCAGCCTGTATACAAAAAGATCAAAAAGAGAGGCATCTCCCATTATTCTTCATCCCCCGGCGAAAAAACTGAAACATAGATGAGAACAAAAGGAAAAAATCCATCAAAAGCACAAGCTTCCATATCAAAAAAATGGAGGGCCGGCAGTAGGAACTATCCCGGTCTCCAGTAGAGTGATAAAAGAGTTTTGTAAAAAAGAGGACCCAGAACCTCCTTACATAAGGAAAACAATTCTAGGCCAGCATTAAAAAAGTAACAGTTTGTAGTTTATCATCATATTATGTACAAAAGGAAATAAAAGCATGAAATTAATCAAAGACCGGTTGTTCTAGAAAGTGAACAGCCCCATTTTCCATCTCAATTATTGTCCAAGACCCCATATCTTACTGAGAACCTGCTTTAGATAGGCGGTCTGCGTCCTGGTTCCTTTCCCTGTAAATGTGACAAATAGATATCTCAGTGAAAAAACTTTTGAGCCGAAGAATCTCTTTAATAAAAGGTAACAAAATGTAATTCTTGCACTGATGAATCCCATTAAACCAATTCACAATGTTCTTATAGTCACCAAAAATCTAAATCTGCCTCAAATGTTTCGAAATCAACCAGCAAAGGAGAAGATGGAGGGCTTTGAGTTCAGAAAAATTGTTGGACCCTTGTCCAAGGCCCACTGAAGCACGTAAGGATTTTTCAGGAGATAGATGAATCACCAAACCAGAACCACACTGCCCATTTAGAGCTGAGGCTCCATCAAAATAAGCCCACGAAATTGAGCCCTTTATAGCTTCAGGTTGAATGTTACGAGGGGGGCCCGGACCAAGGGGGGATGGGATGCTATCATAGATGGCAGCACCTTCTGCGGCCAACCTTTCAATACAGAAAGACTGATCATGAAAAATAACCCTGTTCCGAGCAATCCAAGTACCCCACGCAATCAGGAGGGGAATAGATCTTACTTTTTCATCTGGAGCCTCGTGCCACCATTGGGTCCAGGCTTGCAAAAGGTCTTCTCCTTGACATCTATAGGGGACATTAATAAGCCTTAAAGATTCATCCCAGAGGCTGACATTGAAGGGGAATTGAATAAAGATGTGGAGTGAAGATTCTTCATTATTTTTACAAAGGGAGCACCACCTCGGACCCGATTTTCCCCTCTTTTGAAGAAAATCCCACGTAGGAACCTTTTTCTGCAGGATACACCAGAAAAAAAAGTCTGGTCTTGGTTGGGAATTTCAATTTCCAGATCAGTTTATACCACCAAGCCAGGGCCTCCCACCCCTGTTGAGACATAAACAACTTGTATCCCATCTTGGGAGAATAGACTCCAGATTGTGCATGAACCCAGCGCAGTTCATCTCTTGAGTCAGAGATCCGAACTAAAGAATTTTTTAAGGATGAAACATATAAGTGCCATTCCTCCATCCATCTTTCTTCCAGAAGCAGGTTCGTCCCTGAGAGCCAGCCTTGTTTCACAAGGGAGGAAGAACGCACATCAGCTACCTCACTCAAAGTGTATATACCTCTGCCATTTGGGAAGGTTACCAGATCCTGCGAAAGAGAGAAACTATCAGAACATCCAACCCAGGGGTCACAGCCGAGATGGACCTGAGTTCTATCTCCCACACTCCAAGCCAGACCTTGTTCAATGGTTTGTACTGATGCGACAATAGCTTTCCATACCATTGAAGAATTTTTTGAAGACTTGAGAGGAGAGCGAACCCAGTCAAGGACAGATCCATGAATAATGTACTTTCTTTTAATAACAGTCGACCAGAGAAATTCTATCGAGATTAATCTACAAGCCAATTTGGCTGCAAGGGATTTAGAAAAAGAGAGTAATTTTTTTATACCCCAACCTCCCCACTCCTTGGGTCTGATGATTTTATCCCATGCAACCCATGGGGTGACATTATCCACTTTAGAGCCAGCCCAAAGAAATCTACTGCATAATTTTTCAATAGAGGCTAGAATACCTTTCAGAACCCATGAAATACTGGCCCAATACACCAGAATTTCCATCAACACTGACTTGATTAAAATCAGCCTTCCTACCCTTGACAACCATTTGAGACTCCAATGATTGGGTTTTTTGCATGTTGTTTATTATTTCAAACCAATAAATAATGGCCTTACTATTGTACAAGCTAAACTAAAATTATATGCCATTTTTAAATCAAACCTAAGTTGGCATTTGAAAGGTTTTAATACCTATTTATATGGTGGAGCATTACCGCCATAAACTATGGTTTTAATAGGAATTTAAAACGAATTACAAAGGTTTCGGATTAATCATGGCGGGCCTTTCAAAATTTTACATTAATCACTATAGCTACCCTGCATGTAATCAGTACTACAGCTCCTTGCCTTTTCTAATCGACTCAAACCCTACTGGATATACGCCTTTGTAGATCATTAATACAACTCCTTTCCTTTTCTAATCGACTCAAACCCTACTGGATATACGCTTCCTAGTACAAAGAACTGCCTGTCGCGCAAGAAACTCCAGAAAGCAGGCCCTTGTTACAAAGAACCGCTCGTCGCGCAAGAAACTCCAGAAAGCAGGCCCTTGCTGCAAAGAACCGCCCGTCGCGCAAGAAACTCCAGAAATCAGGCCCTTCCTCCATTAGCTAGAAAAATGGTATGGCCAAACAGAATTTTTCCAAATTTTGAAAAGTGATTTTACCATTTAGAATGCCCAGGATTTGAAACAGAGATATAAATTGGGCTGCTTGTTTTCCTTGAATAGGGCATGGATGTAGATTTATTTTAGCTTTTAATAAAATTCAATGTAAGACATAACGAATTCCCTAAACATCAGTCTCCAGCATGCTTTCCATAAAATTTGGCAGTTGATTTTCATCATCACAATTTGGTCTTTACAAGAAGAAAAATTGATCACCATTTCCTACCATTTTCCTTCAAACAATATTAAGCACATGCAACAACATTTATAAGAGGCACGGGTTTTCCCAATTTTTCTACAACAACATATTCTAAGAGGCACGAGTTTTCCAAGATCCAAACAACTACATCATTCATCCAAATACAGAGTTAAATACAGAGTTTTAATCACCTATAGTCATATAAGGGACCAGTTGTATCCGAAATGAAGCACATGAGAATGATGGTTGATTAATATAGGGTCATATACAGAGTTTTCTTCATATAAGGTCTTGGTTTTTCCTCCTTTGTATATGCATGTGTTTTATGTTGTGGCTCTAATGTATCAAAATTTATATAGAGGTTGACATCCACTAGGTGTTCCAAGAGGATTCTTTACTACATCAAGCTCAAACCTCTATCTCATTTATTTCTTGAAGCTCAAATGTTGTGTGAACCTTAGGCATCATTGCACACTAAAGAAGCCCCGAGAAAAGGTAATTAATAGATACCAAATAATTATCTCTACATGGAGTTACAACACAGGAGAACAAAAAACATATTAAGATAAGTCTAATGGGAAAATAATGTTAAACAAGAAGAGAGGCAGGTCTTAGCGAGAATACTGGAGTTATTAGAACCACCAAAGATTTGATATCATGTCATATAAAGGTGTAACTCCAAACTTGGATCATATTCCATTAACATGAATCCATATTTAATATGGTAATATGACTCTTGAATTCATCTTTCAAGAGGTTAATTGACCTTTCATGTTGACCTATCTATTCATATTTCTCCTATTATTTAGAAATGATTAAAATGACAAAAAAATGAAGAATTATATGTCCAATAGCACTAAACCCAAATTGAACTACGATCTCAACTTTCCAAAACCTGCTGAAACTTCTTTCACTAAGGTCTATTGTTCTACTTGAATTCACTTTACACGAGTTCACACTTGTTATCTTGTACATGTGTTATGCCTTACATTTTGGTCTTCATCATCCTTGTCTCTCATTTTGTCTCTCACAACAAGTACCTATATGCAATCATGTCACTCCTTGGTCCATCACATTGTTCCACATAAAATGAGCTTTCCCATTCCCATCATGCACTGGTCCAGATAACTTTCCTTGTCAACCCATGTGCTGATTCATTTCACCCACTTAAATTATCAAGATAACATGCATGCCAACTTGTTTTACCCACTTAACTTATCAAGCTAACCCATGTGTCTTCTCAACACACATTGCACCAAACTATGTCATGTCATCTTATGCTATGCTAACTCCTTGGTCACACGCTTACCTCTGACACCATTTACCATCATGATGCCATGTTAAGTCACTATCCAAAAAATCCACTTAAACTTTCTTGCACCAAAATTTAGCCGTCCAATCATGCATAACATGCTTGATACATTTTAGTGTGAATCCTCTTGGCACTTTTGCATGCCCAAGGAAATCTAGCCCACCCACTATATATCCAACGCACCTCTGGTTCATGCATAACACATTGCATTCATGAAAATAGCTACTTCGTGAAATCGTGCAAGAGTAGACACCTAGACCATGACCTTCAAGGTCTGACACATCCTATTGAGATGAAAAAAATGGAAAGTCTACCCATGACATGGTCAACATATCAAATTTGAAAAGGATTTTGTCAAAATGCTTGTGTTGTGAAAATGGAGAGTATATTTTATGAATTTCAAAGTTTCAATTAATTTAAATTGGTTGGATGTGATAGGCTAGAATCACTACAAGGAAAATAACCTCTAGCGGATGTTTTTGAGGAACCCCTTATAAAAATACCCCATACATCTGTTTCTAGTGTAGGTTACTAGAGGAGGTTGGCGGGTGGATGGTTTTGCAGATAAATACACATCTGTGGTTGTATCTTGTGTTCATTTCCACTGTTTGTATGGTACTGATGAAACTAGTAGAAAGTCTACTTTAGAGGTCAGATCACTGCTATAGCAGAATGTGATTATGTTGTTGCTTTTCTAGTGTTTTGTTTCAATTTTTTTGTGATTTATACACAGCAGACTCAATAATATTTTAGTTATGAAGCTAATCTGTTTCGATAATTAATATACCTTTTGAGATAATAAAATTTCACTACAAATAACCCAGTTTAGTCTCATTGTCAACTTGTCTCTTGTTTGGGTGTCTTCATGTGCAATAACATGTTTCCAGGACTAAATTCAATGCAAGGCGTATTTAAACTATAACTTTGTCTTTCGGTGTCTTATTAGAAATTATTTCAGTTTTCATTTTATGTTTTCAAGTTAGATATTGTTTTCAAGTTTTTACATTTATAATTTTATTGCAATGTGGCAGAGTGATCTGGGTAGTACAGGAACAACTCTCAGACACGATGATCGCGGAAAAGGGCCAGCGAAAGAACATGTAAAGTGCCAGCATTGCTCTATCTTCAGGGATTTTAGTTATTTACATAATTGAAATAATATTAATTTTGTTCAAATATGCAGACACCTGACCATGGTACGCCTGATGATTCCTGTATGAGGAAGAGCTTTCTTCATCCCTATCTCCATTGCTCTTGCTGCGAAAAAATGTGCAAAAAGCAAGGTTGGAATTTGATAGTTTGGTAGACGCGCCTCAAACACCTGAAACAGAAGCGAGGATAAAACAACTTATGACCCAAGCTAGCAACATATCAGGTAATAATAAAAAATCAAAAGGATATTTTTTTTCTTCTGCATGAAATGAATTGTGATAGTTTGATTTTTAATTTTAACATTGACTAAACTAACAAAAAGTTCTTTTGTATGTAGCGTTATCTGACACTTGCCGAACCCGGTGTTGGTGGTAGTGGGACACAAGGGCAAGAGATTGTTGAGCAACCCTCTTGTACACCTTCTACTCCTATAAATGCCAAACAAGAAACACACCCTGCCCAAGCAGACACCCAGCCAACGGCTGAACGTGTTGGCAGTGATGACACTGATATGGCCAACTACATTATTGCGTTTCTTGGAGCTACACCTGTCAGCTCCACGAGGACCATTAATGGCACGTTGGTGGTGAACGATGAAGGTGTCCCTATAAAGCACGTACAACTCCCAGGTAAGTTTTAATATTTTAACTATTTCATGTACTCTATCTAAAACATATTTTATCATGATTTTTATTTTTAAATTAATGATAATATCTTTTTTTTCTGTGTAGGAAACAATGAGTTCTACAGGTTTTTGGAGAGCCATGCGTTGGTAATTTTTGGCCCAACCATACGCACAGGGTGGAATTCCCAGAATTCCAACCTGAAAAAAGAACTTATAGATTATCTAGAAGCCCTTTTTGGGGTCGGCACATTTGACAGAACAATGGTGGCTCAGGTAGCCGGCAAATATTTGAAATATACCAGGGACACCTATAGGACGCAATTGCAATTTAAACCTAGATATGAGCGTCCTCTCGCAGTTTCAGAGAGTGAGTGGAGAGCACTCATCCATGACGGAAAAGAGAAAAGGGCAAAGAAAGAAGGAAAAATGCCAACTGGACCCGCAAGGTAAATTACAACTTTAATTCAATAACTTTAATTTTCTCTGTGTCTAAAATAAAAGTGTGCTACGTCATATCTGACTTCAATATTTTGATGATAGGTTATCTAACACCTCAAAGGAAACCAAAGCTAGGATTGAAAAAGAGGGCCATCACAAGCTAGGCCAGGGCGGCTACTTGAAATTAGCCGCAAGAATTGTAAGTAGCTAAACATCTTATAATTAATTGTATTGCCTTCCAACGTTTTTGTAATCCTATCAAATAACATTAAAAATACACAATCATATGTAATGTAGGGTGATGACTTTGGAACAGAAACTATAGAGGAAGATAAAAATATCGCTTTCCATTTCGGCTATCAAGCCATAGTTGAACATCGCAGAAGCTTGGGGCAGGTCCCAAGATCCAGAATGCCTGATAAGGTAAAACGTTAACCTTTCAATATGTTTGTTTTCGTCCATAAATTTAATGTCTAACAACTTTGTTTAAATCACGGGAGCAGCACTGCCGACGAGGCAAATAACCCAGTTGTAGAGCCAGATGTAGATGTTCCTCACGTGCAACCTGATCATTGTAGTGGGGACCAGGCCGACAATGCTACTATCAGTGAGGGCCATGACGGTAATTAATTTCCACTTATAATTTTTTCTAATTATACCTTGATGGTTGTCCTTATAACGTTTTTTGTTTAAATGATAGAGAATTTTTCCCTTGAGGATCTTACCACCAGAGAGGAAGACAGGGCAACAGTCCCAACGGCGACAACTGGTGCACCAGGTAAATAATCTCATTGCAATTTTTTTTATTAATATTACCGAAATAGTTCAATGATATTTAAAAACTGACAATTAAAATTTAATATTATCTATTTTTGTAGGCGATGCCCCGTCACTGGATGAGACCAGACATCGTGACTACGCAACTAGGTCAGCAGTGTGGGTCGAAAGGCACGAAATAGGAGTAGAGCACGATGATATTGATGATGTAATTAGGAGCTTTATAAATAGGAAGAAGAAAAATAAAATTTGATAATGTAAAATATTGTATTATTATAAGACAAACGTTACCATACTTGGAACGTTTTTTGCGTTATATAAAAAACTCATTTATCATACTATTTTTATGTCAAGCACTAATTTCAATGTTTCCTTGCGTACTTTTTGTTGCATTGTTTTTTTATTAGTTATTGAATATTTTTTTTTATGTTCATAAAAGTAAAAAATGAAATATAGATTGGGTATTGGGGAATTGAGAGTGATGTGAGGGGGGGAGAGGGGCCATAAGAGCTTCCACCTTCACGTGGTTGGCCCTGTTTAGTAGAGAATAATTTATTGGAGCAATTTAATCTTGGAGAAAACCTCCCTCAATCCAGCGTAGCAACAAAAAAGTCACTGTTGACTTAGTTGCTACTCTTTCAGATCGTGGGAGGCTTGTTCCAAGTTCATGCGACTCCAATAAATTGTTCTTGAAACGAAGAGGAGCTTATTCAGGTATGTTTTGACATTTTCAACATATGTTCTAACATTATCATAAGAATGCATCTTAGAGTAAGAAATACTACATCAATTACTTGTATTTATTGTATAGATAATGATGGATTTTGATTGACTTGGCAGTGCAGGTACAAATCCTCTTGCATCATGAGCAATACAACTTGTCAAACAGGGTCATGTCCAGGATATTTTTTCTTGTGCGCTTGACCAGGTTCATAATGTCACATTTTGTAAGTTCCTTTACAATTCATAATTCAATATTAAGCTTGTTCATGATTATTATCTAGGTTTTTTGTATGTGTTTTTTCATCTATTTGATTGTAAGAAACTCTGCATGTTTCCTGTTGTTCACTATGATTTCTCCATTTACCACTCCCAGGATGAATCCAAATTTATTGTTACATAGGTTACTTTATTGTTACTATGATTTCTCCATTTACGATTTCATAGGTGACATCATGTAAAGTTGTCAATCTCAGGTTGGTGATGAGCTTTAGTTCTCCAGATTTGGGGCTTTTCTGATATTTTCTCCCTCATGTCATTCCTGCATCACCTCATTGTTTGAGCATGCCAATTGTCTACCACTTGTACTAATTGGCACATGTCAATCTCTGAGTGGTGCCACATTTCACCTATTTTCGGCCCACTTGACCACCTGAAAAACTCAAATCCACACACCATGTGTCTTTATCATGGAGTGCCACATGTCCTAGATATTTTAGATGCTAACATCATGCTTCTAATGTGTTATGTCAACCAATCACAGTGGTCCATGTGGCCTTGTGCCATGTCACCAGTCTGGAAGAGAGATTTGAACCTTTTCTTTTCATGATTTTTCTATTATAATTTTTTTCTTCAGGACAGGAAATCCCTTTTGCAATAGATGGGGATTTTCCCATTTCCCTGGAGTCATCTCCTAGGACACCCTTCAAGCCATAATCCAAGAGGCAATCTGCAACTCTCTTTTTTTTCCCTCTTGCCCTTGAATTATGTGCTTCTAGAAGACCAGTTAGGGCACTCTTCTAGCCCTTATTCCATTGCTTCATCATTGTATCAACTTCTCCCACAGGCTGCTTCTATTTTTTTTCCACTTAAAGGAAGAAAACACTACCCTAGGGTGAGGTTGCTCCTCAACTATCCCTACCGCACTTATGGACCAACCAGCAATATGAACGTTTCCCTTACTTATGGAGACACCCCCTATGCTACTGCACATTCAATTCCAGGAGCTACTTGCTAAGGAACACTCCTACACTATGCCTAACGACCCTCCAAACAATCCCTCTAACTATTGTTGTATAATCCCTTGTGTAATCCCCTCTTCTTCCTCGACACATCTGGATAGAGGGCAGCTATTCCGAGTTAGTTAATTTGATTTGAACCCATGATCAATGCGCTGTTGTTTGCCATAAAATTGCATTGTCCTGACAGGTCTATGTGAGATGGCCTGTCAACGTGCCTTTATTTCTCATCTTGCAGGTCCAAGCCAGGCATTGAGTCTAGTTTTTCTTCCTTTATTTCTCATCTATTCATTTTTACTACTGTTTATATGTACCAAAAGTGCCATTTCCAATGAAGGTAGGTGTTACTGAGAATTTTAGGTGCAATTTCTTTAAATTTCTCAAGTTTTTTCCCTGAAAGTTGAACTCTTGAGCATGCATTTCATCCTTGCCTCAGCTCTGTCTGGCAGAGCAGACTAAAAATGTAATGGCAGACATGTTTGTTCAAGTGAAGCCTGGCCATATAGAACTACCACCTTTATGGACTCTGCAAGAGGATTGCCTTTTTTTTGGTTGCAATTAAAGTTGCATTTTGTTCATCAGGAAATACAAACTCTTATCAAATTGCAAGGTGTAATTCCAATCTAACTAAGATGGGGCGGACAACATGCCATGAACATCCAATTCAAAAGTGCTTGTTAGGGTTTAAGTAGCTTACAGTTCTTGTTCCTGAAATTAGTTTTTGAAATATCAATTTGCTAAACTGTTTTAACCCAATTTTCTCTTGATTTTATGGAAATTGGGTGTTTGGATCTAGAAAATTTAATCTCTATTATTTTTGCTTCTCTTAGTATGAATACAATTTTAATATGTAAAACCCATTACAGTAAGTAATCAAGTGTTCACTGGAGAAGCAATACCCAGTTTCAATACTCATGCTCTCCTCCTTAGTATGGTAGTTCACTCAAGTCCTCCGCCTCCTGCATACATCCTGACCTATGAATTAATTAATTGTGAGACTATCATGCTGGGATACACCATGTTCAAACTCTTTGCCAGAAGAGTAGACAAATTCATCTCCATATGGGCAGAGAGGAAGAAATTGCAGGTTTAAGGTTTAGTCATTGCAAATGGAATCACCGCACTTTTGACTATTTTTCAATCCTCCCAAATGCTATTGAGGAAGAAAAATTAAGTATATTGTTGATCCATGGACACTTGTTAAGCCTTTCAGATAGTTGGAAGAAACCTACTATTTGAGAGGCTGAAGGTATACCTCTCCTATGCTTGGAGATCTCTATAATTATGACCCTATATGAGATTCAAATGATCATCTCTGGGGTCTATTATATACATTAACATAGTAGTCAAGCAAGGGTGTCGACTGCCTCACATTCTTTGGACTTCATATTTATGGATGAGAGTTTCTCATTTCAAAATCCATGGGTGGTAAAGGTGGAGGCCCTCTATGGGATCTCCATTTCACTATTTTTTGACAAAATTGTCCTTCTATTTCACGAATCCAAAAACAAAAGTACATTTTGAGCTCATTCTGGGATGAACATGGTCTTCAAGTCCACCTTGCAAACACAAAAGCATGTAAGTTAGCTCTCCTTCTTTTCAAGGATAGCAGGTAGAAATGGTGACATCCTAGTCTTTCCTTTGAATGCTATTATTTGGTTCATCTTTTAACTTGTTTTCGACATTTGTATCAATGTTGAACAGAGGATTGCAACATTAACAACCTTGGAGAGACAATGTTTCCAACTTCAGTTTTAGGATATTCAGGCTAAGTTCTGGTTTCTTGAAGTCTTTTCATAATACTTTGTTACACATGACTTTCATTTTCTTCTTGCAAAATTTCTAGAAATGAATGGATATCTTGTGGACTGTTGTAAACAAATTTAGTTCTATTACCATGCTCAAGAGAATTTAATGTTTGTCATTATTGGAGGACAGAGATATACCATAAGAGCTCGGTTCTGTGTTGTAGACTTTTATTAAGACTTGAATCAGTTAAACCCTCGGACCTATTGCAACCCTATATTGAGGCTTGGTTCTATTGAAGCCGCCATACTTTGGACCTCTTCATTGCAGTCTCAGGCCAGGGATATAGCTACAGGATTTTGACATATTTTATGTGGTGAAAATCTATTAAAATCTCAGATTATCTCCTATTTACTGATGCTTGGACAAAACTTTCGAATTAGCTAAGTCACCTATTTACTTAAAACTAGCACATTTGGCGGAATTTTTTTTTTAAATATTTTTAACCAAGATTGAATGTTATGTACTACATATAGAAATCTAGAGGGGAAAGGAGAGTTCAGGTTGTACAATGTATTACTTCAGTCTTATGATTTATCAATGTTCTATTGGAAACTAAGTTGATTGCTGGTAGAGTTCCGTTGCATTATTCTATTGTAAATTAAGCATGCATTTCATCCCATTTGGTTATTTTGTCATTTCTGAATCCTGAAATCATCAACCCTTTCTATCAAACTGATAAACCCTACATAAAAAACTAATAACCCTTTCCTCATTGTATTATTTGTATAATTATGAATCGTTAAAATTTTTAGAGATTTATGGTTGGTTCCCGACTAGGGTTTAAGTCAATGTAATGGGTCTCTTTACCACAAACTAAATCTGTTGAGTTTTTTCATCTCACGGCCGTATTTATTAATGAGAATTTATTTTAAATTATGACTGTTATTTAGATGGATTGTGCCCTTTCAAATGAAGTTTTTGGCCATTAATGGAGTGCCCTTTGTTTTTTCTGAGGTGTTCCACAGTTGTTCAAATAGAGAGAATTTTCTATGATAATATATGTTTTTAAAGGGTGCTATTACAGGTAACTGAGTATGTTAACCTCAAACTGAAACTTCTTTTATTTTTCGATTGTGTGTTTGAAAATTATGTATGTTCGCATGCTGCTGACTCCTGAGTGCCTTTCAGAAGGAATATCTAATTAGAACACAAACTATCAGAGTTTTATTTAATAGTAAATACTAAATACACATTCTTATATTGAAAATCAATTGTAAACACCAGTAAAAAGATGTTGTATAGAGGCAGTAAGTTGGGAACTATGGAGAGGATTGAATTGCTGAAGAACTCATTTATGGAAATCACCTTTCGACATGTTTACAGAGAAATAAATACCATTGCTGACAGCTTGTCGAAGAGAGGCCTAAATAGTAGTTTCGGTATCATGCACTATCAGCGTCACAGGTCGGATGGGCAAGGGGCAGTTGGTGCTGTTCATTTTTCCTGAATAGGGTCTGTCTCTTATGGCCATTAACCTCACATACTGTTTTCCTGTTCTTTTTGGGAAGCACTGGTACAACTCTTTTTTTTTTTTGGCTGGCGTTTTGTGACTTTCTAGGTGGTGATGCTGACTACTTATCACGTACTAGAACTATATATTGTTTTCTCTGTTTTAATATGGCTGTGTCCATATCTGTTTTCATAGTTTTCACAATGATCTAGTCCGGTTTTTTTTGGAACTTCCTAATCCCTCATGATACATCATTTGGCTCTGTAGCCTTGGATGTTCTGAAGTTTTTGTAATGATACTATAATGATGCACGCTACCTATTTGAGCCACAATTTATTTTTGCAGAGCCTGGTTCCTTGGATAACATTGTTTCTAACCCTGTGACTAGTGTTGCTACTCCAGATTCATAATGTAAAGAGTAAAAACAAACTCTCGGAGAACTAGAACTAGTTCTATTTCTTGATCTAGAACTAGATCTGAGATGGGGATGCATTAAGTACAAATTTAGGGTTATAGAACTTGGAGAAAGAGTATACTTCAAATGACAGCAAAAATTTTGTTGAACCCGGGCACTAAGGAGAGCTGGTCTCTCTATGTGTCAACAATTTCACTTAACAAAACTTCTACTTAAACCAAGGAAGTCTATTTTGCTTTCTTTGTCAAATTTTATTTATCAATTTCATAGAAATTGATAAATAATTACTTTAGCCAAACTTTATTGTAACCCGAATATGTATTTTCCCTTTAGCGCGCATTACCATACATATATATACCTTCTATTGTAAGGTTGGCCCTTTAAATAAATCGCTTTACTTATTTTATTTTGGAGCCTTTCCTTTGTATGAATATCGAATGAATGCCCGACAATCAAAGCTCTTTATCCAACCTCCTAAGGCAAATATAATAACCCACATTCATTTTTCGAACCTTAGCGCTTAACACTACAAAAAGGGGTCTGACTCTTTTAATTATATACACCCGCTCTTATAGCATCCAACTATGGTTATACATTAACACAACATTATATTATATGGTGGTTCCCAGCCCCACACGTCCAATGAAATTTAAATAAATGTTGAATTAACACAAATCTGTTGGTCTTTACCTGGAGTTAACTTCCGTGCTACTGACCGCGCGATATTCGTCGAATCTGTTGGCCTCTCGATCAGACGACGCACGTCGATATCGCATTTTTTTGCACGCCTGCCTTTAACACTTCAAAAAAATGCGATGGGGCGGTATTACCCCAGTAACGTGGCGACATATTATAGGATCGTGTTTTTTTTAAACGGTTTCACTCTGGCCCAAAGGCTGCGCAATGAGGGTGGTTTTGGTTTCACAAACCCACTCCCGGGTTTTGAACAGTGCTCAACCAGACTTTCACCATGGTTAATGCCATTAAACGTAATAACTCCGCCTTGTTAACTCCGGGTCAAGCCTAAATAATATTGTTCAACTCACCATAAAACACGTTATTTTCCTGCCTTCAACAGAATTTCAAAGTTCTATGGTAAACAAAGGATAACAGGGGTTTCACTCCTATAAAGCCTAGCCTAAGCACACAGAGCTCGGTGCCTTGTACACAGACTCAATATTCTTCATTTGGCTGAGAACCACTACAAACTCGTTCAGCCAACGGACTCACTCTTGGCCTCATACAGGGTTTCTATATCAATTTAACACATTCAGATTTATCACTGGGAACTTGTACTCAACCACAGACAGAGAGGGCTATAGGAGATTTAACACAACATTTTTTTTCTTCAAGTTATACACAGAGTTCATAATGTAAAAGGAGTAATTCATCAGAGAATGCCAATAGCACATGCACAGTTAGACAATAAGGCTTAAATCTTATTCAACAGAGAATACAGTTTCTCAATTCAACCTTTCACTGCCAAAATCCCCCTTTCAGCATATCAGGGCTACAATTTATAATCAATTACATGACTCTTCGGTTCCTTTGGGGACCGTTTTATTTATTTAACCTAAAAGACTAATTACATCATATTCTAACAGTGGAAACTGAACAGATGGACTTAAACCAAAACCGTTCGACTTCTACAGTTTCTAGACTGACCCTAACTGTTCTAAAAGCAACAGACAGCTAAGGTATTGAAACCTCGCTATTACAATTTGAATAATTTCGAATCCTTCTAGCCACAACATGTGGACAATCCTCCACATTTCTGGCTAGTGTCTAATGCCCCTGCATCATCAAACCTTCGCACAATACTTCGTTCTTCATGTATCTTCAAATAATAGGGTTTTACTTGAGCGAGGGCTACTTCTGTGTTATTGAAAAGGTGTCTCTAAAATTTGCATCATTATGTACCTTTTGACATTCATTTTAGCACAATGAATCAGGCCACAAAGAATCATATAAAGAGAGAGATATGTCATAGAACTCAACTACCACATAGGCATAATGCCACAAATATTTCAAAACTTGTATGTCAGAGTGTCACAAAAATTCAGTATACTATAATGCCATAAAAGATTCAGATGCCACCAAAGAAGTCATAGGTTCAGATCTATCGTGAATGCTTCTTGTGTTTTTCTATTGTAAACAATTCTCCCAATATTTTGAGATTAGATGCTTCAACAAATTTATTGTCATATGATCTTTAATACTTCAGATCACATGTCACATATATACGGTACTCTTCCAAATTCTGTTCTGCTTCATTTTCTACCTTCATTTGCCCATAAAATATTTATCCTTTTGTAAAGATGATTATCATAAACTTGACCTTCAACCTTAAGCAAGAGCGAGTTATAATATATGGTTAAGAGGTTTCAAACTTCATTGGATATTCTTTCATCTTCTTCCATAAATCACAAAGAATATTGTATCGAATGTCATGTATAGTCACATGTAACTATTTGGTGTCATCATAAGTGCTTGTTTCTATAACTTGGTCGAGAGATTAGCTTCAAAGAGATGTAGGATTTATTCTTTCAGTCTTGGTCCTAGATTCCTTTAGGATTCAACCTACAGAACTTTTGGAAAGATGCTTCAGACCATAGTCTCAAATTAGGATATAGACTTTTGGATTGCAGACATAAAGCATAGAGGATAACTTACTTGTAAAAGGAAAGAGAATCTATCAAGAGTATTGATTTGGCTTCCAATAACGTCTTTCAATGATGGCTACTACAGAGAAGATGATCTTCAAGTCTATTTGTTACAATAGCTAGCATTCACTCATATAATTTTAATTGCTTCTCAAAAAAATATGTTTTATTTTTTTGATTGTAAATATTTTTAAACAATCAAAATAAACAAACATTTAATTATTTAGAAATTATTTTAATTATTTAAAAATTATTATAATTATTAAAAAATATATATTTTTAAATTAATTTGAGTGGCATTAAAAAAAACACACATGTTTCATTTCAAAATGTCAAAAATTTTCAAATATCAAAAGTTTTAATTTCCCTCTTTCATTTCCCTCTAGTTGCATGGTTTGTCCAGGGAAGGAGGGAAGATGCGGCCATACTGTCGCCAGTTTTGAGGAAGGATGCACCCATACTATTGCAGGTTTGGAGGAAGGATGCGGGAGATTTGTGCCCCCAACCGTGCTCATAGATTTGGCACCATGGACAGTGTGAGGATCTCTGCATTTCTCTCAACTCCACAACTCCAAAAACAAGTATCTTATTCTTCAATACAACAAGAATTTTGGTTGGCATTTTAGATTTTTTTCAGGATATTATCTCATGGGTCTGCTTGTAATTTGTTCTATTGGGACTGCAACCCATTACCAACCCGATCTAATGAAACAAATGCACAGTGGCCTCTGTGGGAGCTTATGAGCCTGATCAGACCTTACCACAGAATTTTCACTGCTATCACTCATTGCAGGCGTTACACTGGCGAAGCTTCACTTGGCTTCATCGCCTTTTCCCCCTTGTTGGAACCCTACTATATGGCACATTTGATTGTCTAGACGAATAATATTATTTTTGTGCGCGTGCAGTGTAATCAAGAACCCTGAAATATTTGCACTAGTTTCATCATTACTCTTGAGTATCTCAGATCCCAATGAATACACAAAGCATTCCCTTGACATTCTTCTACAGGTATTTTTTTAAGTTTTGTGTTAGGCCTTCTATACCATTTTTTCCTAGATTTGATGTTGTTTATTTATTACCAACATCTTGTATTTCTTTATCTCTTACCATCATTGCAGACAATGTTTTTTAATACTATTGATGCTCCATCACTAGCATTGTTGGTGCCTATAGTCCACCACGGTCTTAGGGAAAGAAGTGCAGATACGTGTAAAGAACGCAGCCCAGATTGTTGGAAACATGTGTTCTTTGGTAACAGAGCCAAAGGATATGCTACCATATATAAGCTTGATGCTTCCTGAAGTGAAGAAGGTATTGGCAAAATATTTTTCCCTGTATGTGTCTTATTGAAATATTTTGTTCAGAAATTTCTAATTAATTTAAATTCTGCACAGGTTCTTGCAGACCCTATACCAGAAGTACGTGTTGTTGCAGCTAGAGCTCTTGGGTCGCTCATAAGATCTGTGGGTGAAGAGAACTTCCCGGATCTGGTGCCTTGGTTACTGGAGACTCTGAAATCAGATAACAGCAATGTTGAGAGATTAGGAGTTGCACAGGGCTTGAGTGAGGTAATTGAAATTATGCTAAAAAATTCTTTAATTGTGGGAAACTTATGCATGCCTAGACACTTAGGCCTGTGAAAAACCTGCCCAAACTACAAACATTAATTGATTGGAACCACCATGATAGTTCCCTCCATTAAGAAGAAAAGTTTCTTTCTCTCATCCCAGTGGACTTGCTGGCTGGCTTACCATTTAGTTGACGTAAAGCCTTACTATAAGGATGGACAAAATGATTGCACTTTTCTAAGTCTTTCATGCATATGTGTTCGAGTTTAGAATTATAGATTAGCACATGGTTAATTGCTGCAAAGTGTTGATTGTGGTACTGTACAGTTACAGTAGCAATGGATTTTTGTTTTGAAAGGAAATCCTTGTGTAATTCCCTCTCCTTCCTCGACACATCTGGATAGAGGGCAGCTATTCTGAGTCAGTTAATTTGATTTGAACCCATGATCTTGTCTCTAAGAACATCCTCAAGCAACTTCCTTTTCCCTTGCTTTGTCTTATAGTTCCTGGATCCTTCTTGAAGCTTATCAATGAGTCTTTTACCTTGTTCTTGACCTGCAACTTCTGAAAATTCAAAAAATTCTTTGGAATTCGGCTCCATGTCCCCTGTTTTGGCCTTCATTTCTTTGACATCCTTGTATATTATTGTTCTTAAGTAGGTTTTTTGTCCATATTGATGTTTTCTTGTATGTTTCTTTTCCAAGTATGTTATACACCTTTTCATATCAGACTTGTCATTCATTTTCTTTATCTCGTCTTCATATTGAAACCTAAGATCATTATTACAAATCAGAGATGCTTCTTCAATTGCTCTCTGTACATGCATCCATAGTTCATAAAAGACTTGTTCAGGCTGGATCTCTATACATTTGACATTGCCATAACAGATTTGTTTTAGAATTTTGATTGCCATCTATTCCATCTTGTGAAATCTTGGAGCTTTCTTTCGGTTGGTCCTCTACCCTGTTTATTTGAGGTCCATGAATTTTTATTTGCATTACATTTGTTTTCAAGAGACAAATTTTTGTCTTTCTCCTTTATGACAGCTTCTTGTACTCGTTCATCTTCATATTCTTCAAGTCCTACAAACAAACACTCATATAAAAAGTTAGACTGAAAAACTTGACGCTCATTTGCCCCTGTTGATGCCTCTAGGATTGACATTTCTCCTCTATGCTGGATTAAACTTCTTAAGTTTTCCATGAGACTCTTATCTTGTCTCTCATTCACCTCTTCTTCATCAAACATTGGTCCTCTCTCAAGTTCACAGATAAATATTGCTTTCTCTGCCCCTAAGGATTGATTTTCATACCTTTTTCTTCCTTCAACTCATTTTTTTCTCCATGCCCCTAATTCGGGCAGAGAACTTGATGGAAAACTCCAATTTCAGTGAGTCCCAGGAAGGATACAAGGTTTTTTTGAACGTGTATGATCTAAGCCAGGGACTTGTGCGACAATTGACTTCCTCATTACTTGGTAGAGCCATTGAAGGAATCTGGTGCAGTAAATATCAAAATGCTATGCTTAAGATGTATTTTTTGAATGAATCTCTTTTTCTAAAAAAGGTACACGTTTTGCATTAGTTTACATTGATGTTTAAAGTTATATTGAACAACTTACATTAAGCCCAGCTACAACTCGAGAAATTGCAGACTTAAATTAAGATAAGTTGCTTTTCATTTATTGAAATTAAAATTTACCAAAGATTAAGTTTGAACAAAGAATAATTAGCTTGTGTGGAATTTGAATCCTTTCCAGTAGGTGAGCTGAAATGTCAATGCCCTCAACATGGGTTAGGATTAATGGTAGAGATCTTGGGTTTTCATGGATGAGATCCATGTTCAAATCCCATGGAGTATATGAGTAAGGGAGGCCAAAAATGTGAAACGGGTTGAGGAAAAGTGAAAATGGATAGTCAACTCAGCAAATTGGTAAATCTCATCAAATGTCAAGAACTATGAATGATGGACCAGGGGCTATGGCATTAGTGTTTGAGTCATGAAGCATAGGCAAATTACTATTGGGTTGAGAGCTCATAAACAAGAATCTCAACACATCTTTCTCCAATGGTACTATTAATTTCGATTCTAATTCTCTTTGGCCTCATTTGAGAAGGCTGGCTTCCTAATGTTGAGTATCTAATTATTACTTGGATCAACCTTGTCCAATTCGATTGTATAATCATCCCTAGTTCCTTCCCATTCCCTCCTACATGGTTGAAGTGCATGAACATATTACAGTTATGGTGGCATTTATAGTCATTGTATATTTGCCTCAACAACAGAATAGCACTTAAAGCTGTGTTACTGGATCTATTGGTCCCGAGGGATGGATCCCCAAATTGGATCCTGATCTGCTAGGATTTTCCCGAGATATGTTTTGTACTTGTATATTGTGTATATTGAGACAAATCCCTCATCCATGAAATGAATCCCAAGCATCATGATTCATAAGTGGATCCAACAATTTTGGTTTCTTAAAATATGAAAATAAAATGAATTTGTTTGGTATTCTGTATTCACCCAAAGTTGGTTATCCTTTGTGCTCATTCACGGCTTAACCGAAATTAAGTGACAATTTTTGTTGCCAATTAGGTGTAGTATAACTAACTCGATCATACAACGAAGATTGATTTTAAAGTCCATTTGGGATTACTATAGATTTAACTCCAGAGGTGAATATAGGGGTTCGTTCATGTGTCGATGAATGATAAAAAGAATGGGCAATAGTATGAAATCCAACACAGTAATAACATTGATGACATTTGAATGTATCTGAATTACATTGGGGTTCACTACAGTTGCAGCGATGGGCTCGTTCTCAGTTCTCACGACTGAGATGGAGTCGATGTGAGTTACAACCTCTTGAATGGTTACGCCGAAGTAAGCAGTGGGTCTATTCAGCATTTTATTGAATTTGCAGAGGAGTCTTGGGCAAACGAGAAATGGCGAGAATTAAATTGGGCAGACGCAAAAGTTAAAATTTACACTGAATAGAGGTGCATTCATTCCACAGGATTGAAATGTAGCTGATTGGAGTTCGTGGAACCTTGAATCACGAAGTAGAAGGTAGAGCGTTGAAGAATTGGGTGGAACCACAAGTAGAAATGGAATCGGAAGTAAGCGGAACAACAAAGGCAGTTTTGAGCCCAAAACCGTGGGTTTCACGTAAGTTATAAGTGATAAATTGTTTTTATGAAAAAAATGCGATATCACCCATCGTTGGACATGTGGAAAAAGTGGTAAGGCTAATACCACTTTTATCACATAAAATTGGAAGAACAACAAGCGTGCACTTTTGTAACGCAATGGCCATTGGATTGCTAGGTCTGAGCCCGATGATGCATCCATCGTTGGATGGAAAGGTATGTTTGTAAATTTTATGTGTATCGCTGCTGTGGGACCAACCCTTCATATAATATGTTGGTGCTTGGGTCTAAACCTAAGGTCAAGGATCTTATATTGTATTTCAAAAAATTGGATTAGAGAATGTAATATATATTGACATATTATGGTTTTACACATGTCGTGAGTCATCATTATATTGGGTTATAAAGAAAGGCAAAAGTCGAAGATTAAATATTCACATGAGATTAGTAATGGCCCACATATTACATATGGGTTTGATATATGTTGGCGCCAAGGATTTTTGATAAAGGTGAACTGACGATTGTATGATGGGTGTTGAACCAAAGTTATAAAGCCCGAGTATTAGGATTCATTAAGTTGGACATGGAAAGCATTTGATATGCGAGCTTTTAATGAGGATTAAGCCACAAGGGAACGAAGGTAAAGTTCTGCATGAAGGATAATTTTAAATGGGTTTTATAACCATTTTATGTCCTGTTTTAAAGTTTCATTTTTTTTTTTAAATTGAACCCGTCGTTGCTCTTCTGACACCTTATCAGCGTCGGTCTTTCGCGCCTTATAAGCTCAGATCTTTTAATGACATGGGACGTTTTCCTCTTCGTTGGTCTTACGACATTACATTTTTTTTTAATTTTTTTAAATGCCCGGTGACAGTTCTTCACAGCATCGGCATTGCGACGCTTTCGCAAAGCATCGATATTACGACACCTTGGGAAAGTGCTCGGTGTTACTACACGGTAATAGGCGTCGGAAGGGCGACGTTGAAAACATCGTACCACATATACGTCGGGTGTGACGGTATACAAACATCGGAAGAGTGACGGTTAATAAACGATCGGAAAGCGACGTCCAAAACGTTGGAGAGTGGTATTGTCGGAATTGCAACGGTTTAGGAATGTTGGAAGAAGCGACGGTTTGAAAACGGAGTAGCAGTTGTTTGGAAATGTTGGAAAAAGTGTCGATGTCGACACTTTGGGGAAAAGCGATCGGGTGCGACGTAATGGCTAACCATGTTTTTTATCCTTGAACTATCGCTCTTGCGGCAGATATGTTGAATAACGACGAAGTGGCCGTTGGAGGAAAATTGACCAAATTTTCTAGTGATAGTCTAAGAAAACAAATCAAATATCATTCATAAGATGTCTTGCTATGGCTGCCTTTCCCTCCTTTTATACACGTGTGAGCCTTCTTGCCTTGGGCCCCACTTGTTAGGGTTTCCTTCACCAAGGAATCTTCCTCCCACTATCTCTGCACTGTCTCACAAGATGATCTCCACCTCCTATCCCAGCACTGTTGACTTGGTCAAACTTAACCTTGTCCACATGAAAAAGTCCTTGTTCACACATGAAGGTGTGAAATCTAGCTTTAATGTTGATCCCTTTTCACATTATGAGGGATTTTATTCAGATTTTTATTATGCATGGGCCTCCTTACCCATTTGTTCATCTCCTAAGTAAAATCAACAAAATTTAATATTCCAATTTGCTGCATGCAAATTTTGGAATATTACAAAGTTTCAAAATCTTCAACAGTGAGTCGCATGTGTGTAGGATCAAAAGAGCGTTGTATGGGCTGAAGCAAGCACCCCGTGCTTGGTACACTTGGATAGACAACTATTTCATTGGACTAGGCTTCACCAAAAGTGAAGTAGATGCAAAATTGTACCAGATTATGGCTAAGGGTAAGCTATTGATCATTTTTCTTTATGTTGATGATCTAATTTTGAATGGTGATGAGAAGCTAATACACTCATGCAAGGAGGATCTTGCGAGGGAGTCTGACATGAAGGACATGGGGACTCCATTATTTCCTTGGATTGGAAATATGGAAACAGGATGGTGAAATTTTTGTGTCTCAAGACAGGTATGAAAAGGAGATACTGGGTAAGTTTAACATGGAGAGCTGCAAACCGATGGATACTCCTTTTCTAGGAAATTGGAGGAAAGAGGATGCTACATCTGGAGAGGTAGTGGATGCTAATGTATATCAAGAGTTAGTGGGTTCTTTAATGTATCTAGTGAACATGAGACCAGAAATTTTCTAAGCAGTTAACCCGCTAATTCAAGCTATGTTTAAGCCTACCAAGCTCTTTTGGAAGGCGGGGAAGCATTTCCTAAGATACTTGAGGGGCACATCAGAGTATGGTCTATGGTATAGATGGATGGATGGAGTGATGTTGCATGGATTCACAGATGCAGATTGGGCTGGAAGTCCATTGGACAAAAAGGGAACATCAGGGGGGACCTTTAGCATTGGATCGACAACAGTTTCCTGGTACAACAGGAAACAATGATCCGTGGCACTCAGTTCAATGAAAGTGGAATAAATGGTAGCAACTCAAGCTGTATGTGAGGCTATCTGGATGAGAAAGATATTGGTTGGTTTTTTTGGTTCTCAGATGGATCTGAAATTCATTCATTGTGATAATAAGAGTTTCATTAAACTATCGATTAATCTTGTATTTCATCATAGGTCCAAGCATACATATATCTGGTACCATCATCTCAGATATTTTGTGTAGATGAGGATCATTTTGCTTCAGTACATTCCCACGGAAGATCATGATGCAGATATTATGATGAAGGCGCTCACCAGGAACAAATTTGAATACCATAGAGATAGGATCAGGGTGAAGGATAATCCCTTTATTGCTGAGAGGGAGTGTTGAGATTCAATAAGAATATTCATCACCCATGCCTATTTCATTAATAAAATGGTTGCATTCAGCACATGGTTGCATTAAGCACCCAGACTAGGGTGGAGCCCATAGTGCTATTTTTGGGTGCATGTCTATTTTTATTATCTCTTAATTAAGATGGTCATTAAATTGTAATCTATTGTGAATGTGGACCTGAATGAGTTAACTGAAAGTGATAAATTCAGTTAGCCATTGGATTTCAAGTTAGAGCTTGGTTGGTGGGACATGCAGAGTAATTCTAGTTGTAACAGAGTTTGAAGTGCAGTGTTGCATGAGTTGGTGAAAGTTGTAAATAGTTTAACTCAGTTAAGTGAGTTAAAATCAGTTGTGCTAGTTGTAACTGAAGATACACTAGTGAGAGATCAAGTGAATTAAATATTAATTAATTCAAAATCAGTGATCCAAATGCAACTAAGGATTTACTATTATTAGTTGCATGCATGTCAAATCCAATGGAGACCCAATTGAGTTCTTAGTGAAAGGGAGGTTGACTATCAGTTGTAGGATTATATGCTTGCACACATGCAGGAAAACACCCATTGGAGTGCCCATGATACTTGCGTAGTCAAGACAAGAAATAATTCATATATTTTAGGGATCTTTACCATCAGGGATTGCACAAGCAAGGCAGGTTGTCTGGAGGCTGAGAATTGCCTATGTGTTGGTTAGTTTTGCATATGAAAGTGTGAGACAATTAGATGAGTACTCGAGGGATCCAGTGAGAATAGTTTTGCATGTAATTGTTTCATGATCCATGCTTAATATACAATACAAGATAGTGGGGTTTTTAGTTGTAAGCTTTCCCCAGGAAATTATATATTTTGTGTGTGATTAATCTTTCTTCCTGTTCATGTGATTAGCCATTGTGTTTTTAATTTCGCAAAATATTTGTAGAAGCGATTTCGTATTTAACTTTAGTACATTGTGAGATCGGGTGAATCCAAGATATACATGATTTTTGTATAATTTCTACACCCAATAACGCTAACTTGGATAGTTTATATTTAGAGTCCATTGAAAGCTCCACAACCTAGGAGAATGAAGCATCTAGGCCCATCCTATCTGTATCTGAAGAGAGATGACCAACATAAATGTTGCCTTCCTCTCATCGCCACCACCAACATATTTATGAGAAGGCAACCAGATGCCCCGACAGGGTAGGGTGAAAAACTAAATTATCATGTGCCATATGAAATAAAATTAACCACATGATTAAACAATGTCATGAGATGAATAAGTTCATAGACATTTTGTGCATGGTAAACCCCATCTCCCATATACATCTCTCTAATAAAGAGAAGATCACTTGTTGTTATTCCCGAATATGCTCCCAATTTCATCACACGAAGAACTATTAGTATCTTCCATGATTGAGAGTGGCCAGAGAAAATAAAAATAAAAAATCCCAAAGAATTCATACCATCAAATATCGAAGACTCAGAGGTGGTAGAAGCGCATAAATGCACGAATGCACAACCATCCTCAATCATCAACATCTTACATGAAGAGTAGTATTGAGTCACATACCATATACTCTTTAAGTACTTTTAATCCATGCAACATCTGCATGAGTCGTTCCAATGAGAAAAAATCATGCCCTATATTGCAAAAATTTTGGCACCTCCGCCTTTGACAAAATGTTCAATTAGAGGAAAATACTTGCACCCCCATACACCACCAAGGTTACATGACCCTCCTCTAGCTAGAATCAAATCAGCCGTAGCATAAATATTTCTGCCAGCTAACATTGATGACACAAAAAATCATATATGATTCATCTCATTATCCATCGGAACCATGGCTCATGTTGTCTTCTCATCTCTTCTTGGTGTTGAGACCGTTGCAACTACCACACCAGTAGTAGTACCTTGGACGATGCAGACCCATCCCATCTACACTCTTTCAACCTCATCTAGTTCTGCAACATTGACCATAGAATCATATTCATGTTTTTTGACCAACACTGCTAGGCCCAAACCCGTTCCTCACATCCTTGCACAAAAAAATCCCCCCTTAGACATCCTATTTCACTCTGATGAGGATATATTAGAGGTCATGACGGAACTATAATTTCCGTGGGATAACATGTGTTACACCAATTTTTGTCATCTAACCTATTACTATTAGATGGACCAAAGTACACCATATAAGACCAATTTTACCCTAAGTAAAATTTCTTTCACTATGAAAAATAACTTAGCAATCCTTAATTTATTAAGTTGTTTATGGTCTAAACAAGAAACCCCATGAGGAATAATTGAATAAATCCTTATTTTTTTTATTGTACTCAAGGGATAATTAGTTAAACAACAGTTTAATTAATATTCTTGATCATATTTAACCGAAAATAGGAAAATTAATTAGATGAATCAATATTTATCTTATTATTTTGTAGGAATAATTATTTAAACATTATTTAAATAATATTTCTTGTTAGATTTGACTAAATCATTTATAAATAATTGAATAAATCACTATTTATTTAATTATTACTCAACCACACTCTTAAAATAATAAATAAATGATTTATTTATTTATTATTTACAAATAAAGGGATTTGACCAAATTCAAATCTTTTTTCCCTCCAACAAATATAATAAAATATTCCATAAAAGTTGGATCTAGATTTGGTTAATAATATTTTAATTATGCACCAATATCTAGACTAACTCAATATTTTTTTATAAATAGAAGGGTTTTTCCATTCATTCACTACCTTTTGTTGCCTAAAGTTCATTCTGGATCTATACTTTTGGTTTGACTTTGATCCTCCTTCATTGTCATATTTTACTACCATTTTGCTTGTGGGCTCCCTTTGAGTTCCATTTTTCTGGGTTTATACACCATCAAGAGAGAGATATTAGATCCTAAGTGCAGGACATACAAGAACCCATCCCATTAAGGGGAAATCGGTAACATCTTTCTATGTTCCCTTCCTGTGTGTCGAAATACAAAATTTATTTACAACATTATTGTCTTGTCTATTGGATGCATGGAGCAACTCTTGCTTTTATTTACTTCTTAATATCTTTAACTGCATAGATCTGGATTTCTGTAGCATTTGTCTTGGTCAACTAACTAGAGATCTAAATAAATTAACAGCCATCTTTGATGTTAGGGTTGTTTGTTATGCACAGCTAAAGTGAACTTTTTTTGTACACTTGTGATTAGAATTCACAATAACAACTGGTGACTCCACAAGGGTTTATAATTACGACCTCTGTTGTTTTTCAGATTCCTGCATGACCAACTGCTTCAAACCCTAGGGTTTTTCTTTAGCTTCTTGTTTTGATTTTCTTGATGTTTTTTTAACCTCTAAAACCCTAAAACAACCAAAATTCTAACTTCCGTGTGTTTCCGGGCCTATTGCACAGGTGACAGGTATCAATTGTAGCTGAGATGAATTTTTTTTTTTAAACATGCACCCGATAGTGCCGGAAGTGTAGGTCACACTTCTTGGGCTAAAACCTGTGACCTCAACCTTCAGGGTGCAGAAAACTACCTAAAACCTGCGACCTCTGCTGAAAACAAGTCAGAAACTGTGACCTGTACTTTTTGCAGGAATTTTTCTGTGATTTTTTTGGGTTTTTTTGGGCTACTGTTCAGGGTTTTTTGACCTCTGTCTCAACCCATTTTGGACTTGTACTTACTCTGTTTTACTCTTCGAAATAGGAACCAAGCCCCCTAGGTTTTCAATATGCTTCCACCTTTCTAGGAGGAGTTTAGCTGAAGCAGGCTGTCTGAGATTTCAGTGTGTTCAACCATTTTCAGATCTGATCTTATACCTTAAGATCCATTTTTGATTGGTTATTCATCTATCCAAAACACCTATTTTTAGTTTTTTTTGGTCCTCCTCTAGGGTCCCCTCTGTTTCCCTCCAGGTTGTAGCCTTTCACCACCTCATTTGCTGCATTTTTACCTCTGGGTTTTTCTATTTTCTGCACCTATTTCTAGCAGATCTGACCTCTTGATCCCTGTCCCTCCTAACTTTTGATCCATTGGCCATTTTTTATGTGTTTGACTGAATTTTGTTTATACCTGTCCCAGTATCCTAGACCCGGTGGTACACGATGCACACAGGAATCCCATCTTTCCACTTGATTGGGCCCTTTCTCATCCCATACACTAATCCTCCCATGGTTTATAGTTTCCCTCAGGGAGGGGCCAGCTCCTCCACACTTTTCCCCCTCTCGGTAGCATGTATCCAGGATACGGCATGCCTCCTCCTTTTTCCCAACCTGTTGATCTGAATGTGATCGATTAAGTGTTGAGGTAGTTTGATTAGTTTTTCCTTTAGATTGATTGCTAACTAAAGAAAGCTTTTAAATGAAAGATGACATAAACCAACAGCAAATAAATGATTTAAACGCAACATAAAACAGAGAGAAGAAGAAGCAAGCAGTTGATTACGGAGTTTGTCACTGGTGGACTACATCTCCGGGTCCGCTTTCAAGTGGGCATCCGCTTTATTAGGATTGATCGTGATGAATTTATTTACACAGAAATGAATCAGAATAACTGTGCTCGTAGGCACTTTTGGACTTTGTAAACAAAAATTACTCTCTCTTGCCTTTCTGACGCATGTCTTTGCTCTCAATTTCGACTCCCGATGGTCGAGAAATGTTGAAAAAAAAACTGCCTCTATCTTGCTGAAAACTGAAGTTCAAAACATCCATGTCACTCAACAAGAAATTTTTCATGGCTTTATAAGTCTGCATCGAACCACTGATAATTTGGCCTTTTCTTGAGCTATTTGAGTGATTAGGTTCTAGAATTCCTATCTTAATCATCATTTCCTAGTAACTAGGTGATTGCCTTAGCATTGAATTTAAATAGAAAAACTGAAAAATAAACTATATGATAAAATTTCTTAGCCACATTGCTAGTTAACTAGGTAGAGATTTATTGATTCTCCATGTGAA
This sequence comes from Pinus albicaulis, assembly GCA_034641835.2. Taxonomy (NCBI): domain Eukaryota; kingdom Viridiplantae; phylum Streptophyta; class Pinopsida; order Pinales; family Pinaceae; genus Pinus; species Pinus albicaulis. The sequence continues at coordinate 578,420,811 of CM076572.1, read as the reverse complement.
CAGATGGGCGGACAGGTTGGTTCTGGTGGTTACGGTCTATCCCGGTGGCTTTGGCTTATTCGTTGTGGTTCTTGTGTGACTTATCACATGACAATCTCCCGACAATTACGGTTATGTATGGCGGTTCCACCTTAAACTTTATCTTTTTGCTACGTTCACATGGATTATATCCCCAACGCGGTTACCGCTGTGGGTTTAGACTGGTGGTTAACTACTGCGGTTTCAAAACCGTTCACATGTTTTAACAACTTCGATGCGGTCTACTGAGACGGTTAGCACTATATTTTGTTTTGTCTGAGAGTGGGTTTTAGACTCTAGGTTAGGCATTTTTATGTGTATAAAGTAGGTTTAAACCTTAGATGTTAGAGTTTAGGTCTAGGTCCTTAGGTTTAGATCTAGGTTAACTCTTTAACCATATACCTTTACATTTTTAAGGTATTACACCCTTTTTTACCATTTTTAACCCATTACATTCCATAAACCTAACTTTATATGTATTTTCTTCAATGTCATAGGTGAAACTAGAGGATTTGAAGACTAAGTTGGACATCAGTTGTACTTGGAACTCTATTGATTTGCACTGATCAAGATCCTCTTGGATCAATCCTCTCCACTTGAAAGCTTTTGGACCACAAAAGTTTGATTTTAAGCAGATAATTTTAAGCAGATAATAAGTGAGGATACAACTCCTTCACTTTTCTGATCTCTATCCTCTTCGCCTTTCTTGCATTTATTCCCTTGAGTTCTACTTGAAGATATTCCACATCTCATCATCTAGAGGTATGAATTCTTCTATCCAAGATGGTGTCTTCCTGTAGCTCTGTCATGTACCTAGGTGATAAATCGTCAATAGAAGGGATCTATATATCATCCTCAGAATCAACAATCATCAGAGGTTCATACAAATTTAGACTTTCAACATTCACAACTGAGTACATATGCATATAAGGAGGTAAATCTAATTGGAACACATTATTGCCAATATTCTCAACAATTTTGAAAGGACCATACCTAATGGACTTCAATTTTTTACCTTCCCCTTTCAACCTACCTTTGTTGATATACAACCATACCTGTTTGTCGACCTGAAAATGATGATCGACTAGATGCTTATCATGGCGCAATTTGAACTTGGCCTGACTCTCTTTCAACTGATTCTATACTACCCTATGTATCCTGTTGTATCTGAGAAGAGTGACCTTTCTGAATAACTTGCACTTTTCCTTTTTGCGGTATACAAAACTTACCCAAATAATATAACAACCTTTCATCAATATGATAATTGTTTTCTTCTATCTGAGTACCATGAGTTAGCGATTCATAACTTTCTTTGAAATTATCATCAGTATTATGCTATTCTATATAGCTTTCATGTTTTAATGAACTATTTTGCAGTACTACTGAAGCAATCAAAGACAGTCTATTCATCATATCAGCTACTTTATTTATCACACCCTTCTTGTTCTCAATTTCTAAGTGAATTTGTTGAATAAATCTCATCTAGCTGTAGTGGTGAGATTGTTGCAACTTAGAATTTGATTGAATGTATTGAAGTGGTTGATAATCTGCATGAATCACTGTTTTCTTACCCTTTGTATTACCACTAGCATTTGTTTCAAATGGTTATCGATGATCTAACAATGCTGTGAAATTTTTCTGCTTAACTGATTTAAAAACTTTAAAATCAACACATATTCCCCATGTCCCATTTTTCTTATGAGCCAAAATTATGGGTGAACTGTATGGAGATGAACTGGGTTGCATGGATTCCATCCATGGAATTTGTTGCTTTATTTCTTTACACTCTATAACTGACTTGTGACACATTCCATTATTAGGGGCATCAAACATCAACTGCATCTCATGTGATATTTCCTTTTTATGAAGTAGATGTTTTAGTTCTTTAACTAGATCTTGAAATGAATCTACCTTTTTAGCCAAATTACCTTCATACTAAAATTCACAACCTAAACAAGTATCATTAAGATCCTTCTGTTGCTCTTTTATCGACATAAGTATGTATCTCTTACTTGAACTAATTAAGCGCTTCAACTGATTAGCATTGATTAAATTGAAGTGATTTTGAGTTTTATGTGCCTGAACGATGTACTTAATCCCATATTTCTTAAGATGATACATATGTTCCTTCCTATAAAATACTGCATCATGGTCATAGAGATAAGGGCTTCCTAAGACAATTCCACATATGTCTAATGGTATCACATCTAGATCCACTTCATCGATATAGTTATATTTGATTGAAAATTTTAACTGACATTGTTTGGTAACATGAATTTGATATTTCTCCTTTAACCATCCTAAAGGATATGGTTTTGGATGATTATGTGTTTTCAAACCCAATTTTTTAACCAATGACTCAGATATCAAATTTTCCTATGATCCTATATCAAACAATGTATCTATCCTAGTATTCTTTGAAGTTACCCTTATATGAAATAACTGGATTTTTTTCCTTCATTCAACTGTGTGATATTAGAAGAAGCAAAAGTACTAGCTTCAGAAATTTTACTTGTTGTAACCATAGCAGTGATTTCACCTTCATCACCTGAATCGGATGCCAAATCCAGGCCTTGTTGGATTTCTGTTTCAGCCTTCTTTTCAGCCTTCTTCATTTGGAACTTCTTTGGCTTGAGTTCCAGATGAAGTTTCCAACACCTAGCTTCTTCATGGCCGATCCTTTGACAATGTGTATAGGTAGGTCTTTCATCTTCCTTCTGAGTTGTGGCAATCTTCTTTCCCTTTTACTTTCCCTTATTTTTGCTGTCTTCAGTTTCCATCTGCTTGGATGTCTTCGGTGTAAACTTGGAAGGTATACCACATGATTCGACATGAATAGCTTGAACACAGACTTCATCAAAGTTATTAGGATTGAAAATTAATAATGTATGCTGCAAATATGAATGCAAACTACCAATATACTTCAAAAAAGTTTCTTTTGTGTCCAAAGAAATACCAAGTTCTAACGCTTTCTTTTTGAATTCCTGTGTGAACTCTTGACCATTCTCTCCCTTACCTCGTTGCAAGTGCTGCCAATCAATAACAACTTGTTGTGTGTGACCCAATGGATAGAATTGTTTCTTTATAGCTTTTATAAACTTAGTCCATGAGGTGATAAATTTTCCTTTACACTTTAAATATATCTATGTCTTACTTTCCCACCAGATCAAAGTAGTACCCCCCATTCTAAGAGTAGCTAATTGGATCTTTGTCTTATCATCAGTAATATTTTGAAAATGAAAATAGACTTCTAATTTTTTTACCCAATTATCTAGTTTCTCAGGGTTCATTTCACCATCATACACATGTAATTCTAACTTAACATCAAGTTTCAAAAGTGGACTCTTAGGTTTCTTTTCTTTTTCTAATTCAGAACTAGAAGTAGAAGAAGAAGATGATGATGGAGATGACAGAGGAGAAGGATATTTATCGGCTTTCCCTTTACCCTTGTCATTCTTTGATGCCTTCGAAGATGAGGCTGCATCCCTCATCTTCTTGTCTTCATATAATTCTGTCAACATCTGCAGCATGTTTAAAAACATCTGATGGATTTGGTTCTCATCCATGGGTTTCGTTTCAGTAACTTCAGGAGTCTCAACGTTCTCATTCCCTATCATCGTTGATTGATGAACGACTTTCCGCTTTTCGATATCTGGATCGAATTCCTCAATCTCGCCTTTTCCACATTGCAATTCCAACCTGGTTAACATCCACTGACAAAAAAACTACAAAGCACAACTTGCTCTAATACCAAATATGATCTGAATGTGATCGATTAAGTGCTGAGGTAGTTTGATTAGTTTGTCCTTTAGATTGATTGTTAACTGAAGAAATATTTTAAATGAAAGATGACATAAACCAGAAGCAAATAAATGATTTAAACACAACATAAAATAGAGAGAAGAGGAAGAAAATTGTTGAATACAGAGTTCATCCCTAGTGGACTACATCTTCGGGTCCACTTTATTAGGATTGATCGTGAGGAATTTCTTCACACAGAAATGAATTAGAATGACTGTGCTTGCAGGCACTTCTGGAATATTTAAACATAAATTACTCTCTCTCTCCTTTTCGACGCCTATCTTTTTTCTCAATTCTGACTCTCGAGGGTCGAGCAATGCTGAAAACAAAACTACCTCTATATTGCTGAAAACTGAAGTTCAAAACATCCATGTCCCTTAACAAGCAATTGGTCATGGATTTAGAAGTCTACATCAAACCACTGATAGCCAAATTTGGCATTTGGTTGAGCTATTTAAGTGATTAGGTTCTCGAATTCCTATCTTAATCATCATTTCCTAGTAACTAGGTGATGACCTTAGTGCTGAATTTAAATTAAAAAAACCCAAAAATAAACTATACGATAAAATTTCTAAGCCACAACGCTAGTTAACTGGGCAAGATTTATTGAATTTGCATGTGAACAGGTGGGCAGATAGGTTGGTTCTGGCAGTTACGGTCTATCCTGGCCACTTTGGCTTATCAACTGTGGTTCCTACATGACTTATCACATGACAATCTCCTGACGGTTATGGTTATGTCTGGCAGTTCTTCCTTAAACTTTATCTTTTTGCTGTGTTCACATCAGTGTATCCCTAACGTGGTTACCTCTATGGGTTTAGGCTAGTGGTTAACTACTGTTGTTTCAAAACCATTCACGTGTTTTAGCAACTCTGACGCGGTCTACTGAGATGGTTAGCATTGTATTTTGTTGTGTCCGAGAGTGGGTTTTAGACTTTAGGTTAGGCATTTTTGTGTATAAAGTAGGTTTAGACCTTAGATGTTAGATTTTAGGTCCAGTTCCTTAGGTTTTAGATCTAGGTCAACTCTTTAACCATAAAACTTTAAATTTTTAAGGTATTTCACCCTTTTTGACCATTTTTAACACATTACATGCCATAAACCTAACTTTACCTGTCTTTTCTTCAATTTCATAGGCGAAACTGGTGGATTTGAATACTGAACTGGACGTCAGTTGTACTTGGAACTCTGTCGATCTGCACTGATCAAGATCCTCTTGGATCACCTGTTTACCACAATTTTTCCCAACTTCTTTATTATCAATATCCGCATCCTGGTGCTCCATCTCCTATAGCATTAGCACCTCAGCCACCCTTGCCTTCTCAGCCACTAGCAGCGGCCACCACCCAGGCAGTGCTTGCCTAGCAAGCATGACTAATCCTCCCACTTCAAGAAAATACAACCAAAACCAATCTACCCTAGGTAATCTATGAAACAATCCCCAAGGGAATGCACCTAACGCTACAACCCAGCAATAGGGCACTCATCCCAAGCAGGACGGGTTTGTTCGCACGAACAAAACTTGTTCTTATTGCGGTGTCTATGGTCACTACACCCATGATTTCGCACACCTCGGATGTGGCGGTTGTGGAGCTCAAGCGGCATCAGAGGACATCAAGCCTCCCATCTTCGGTTCCTCCCCCATCTTTGCATATTATTTTGTACATAAATTACGTCACATATCAGATGGTGGCTAAATAATGTTGGATAGCCTTCAAGAAACAATTTCATGATTAAAATTGTTGATACTTGAAGACTTTTTGATAATGTCCTATCCTTGGTTAATATTCACTACTGTTTCCATTCAGAACTCAGAAATCCTGCTGATTTCTAAAGCCAAAGTACTGCTGCAAGGGACCCCTTTTCCCCTCCCTTCTCCAAATCTAATCTCAGTTTATTTTCTCCATCTCCCTCGAAAACCCCTCAACTTCATGATTCCTCCTTTTCCTTCATTTAAATTCATTTCCTAAAGGTCTAAGACTCACTCTTGACCTTGTCGGAACCCTCATTTTCGTTTAAAAACCATAGAAAACGCACATTTTCTATGCGCTGGACTTAAGCCCCTCAGGCTAAGCCCCTACCCCTTTTTTCCTCCATGCGCCCAAGCGCCGGAACCAAACGCTGTGATCATTGGGCGCTTACTCCTTTTCCTCCGCCCGAAAACACCAAAAACCTTGGTAAACTATGAAAGTCGGGTTTTTATTAATTTCTAAGGTTTTCCGCCCAAATAATTTATGAAGTTATCTCGACCATCGATCTGCTCCACAGATCGGACGGCACGGAGCGCTACTTGCCCTGTGGACCCCGCCATTCCCCGCGTTGTTTTCTAAAACCACGGTTTATTCTGCACCACTCTTCGGGCAAAGGCTGTTTTGGCCCGAGGCCCAGCGATTCCACACACCTCTTGACACGCGTCCTCTGTACTTTTTCAAAACCGCCGCATAAATTTAATCCCCCACGCGTTATCCGTCGGGCCATGACCACCCAGCGGAATCAACGATAGCCGTCCGATCAGGCCCTGCACATCTAACGATGATCGCCTATCCAAGCTGCCTGACCTTTAACCAAACTACGCGTGTTTTAGCTGGGCCCCGGCGTAATCAAAAGTCAATATCCGTCGTCGATCTCTGCAGATCAACGGTTTGCATTCAGTTGCCCGATTCTGCCGCCCAGTCAACCTTTCTCCGCCTCTGACTTTCCAAATCTCTCCCGGCCGTCGATCACATCGCAATCGACGGTTCTGATTGACCCGTTCTCCCGCACGCCCTCCGATGCAGATTTTCCCATATAAACGCAGGATTTTATAATTTTGTTTGTATTTTGCAGGTTTTAAAATTCTTTCGCCATGTCTGAAGAAGATTTGAAGGACGAGGGTGACAACTCCTGTTCTTTCGATTTAACAAAGGAGATCGACCACAGGGTATAGAACTGTTTTGTCAACAAGGTTTCATGAGCCGTTGATGCAGCATGCCCCTGTCACACCTAGAAAACATCGAACAAACCCAGAAAAAGAGTATCAGAAAGCAGAAATGGATCAGAGAGGGAGTTTAATGGACAGATTGGAAGGGATTACGGCTAAGACGGCCATCAGAAGCCTAATCTCCCAGCCTAAAACACAGTTTAAAGGAAAAACCTAAAAGTGTTTATCAGACATAATGCCTCCACCGCCATATCTGAGGCAAATTGATTCCTCAACCACCACAGCGCCACCTGTGCCTCAAAGGATTCAATCAGGAGCTAGATTTATTGATCAGGATCAGATTTTTGCCTCGACACAGCCAAAGAAGTCACTTCCGCCAGGGCCTTCAATGCAAAGAATATCTGCGGAGTTACTTCGGACTACCTGTGCCTCAAAGGTCAACAAATACTCCTACCCAGCTTAAATCATGAGTGTAAATCAATTAATACGGTGAACACCTCTTCTGTTTCTTCATTGAGAATCCCAAGGGCCAATGGGCCATTTAAATCCTGTATTAATTGTAATTGAGATCTTTTTCAGATCTCACCTCCTCATCTTTCTATATATACCACAACAGAGATGAGTGAAGGGTTGGTGGGTTGTTGGTTGTTGTTTGATCACAATTTGTAACATTGAAACTCTCGGAAATAAATATACAAGTCTGTTGAAGTTGAAAAACAAATTGAAGTCTTGGATGTCTTGATGATGCTGTTGCATCCCTGTTCCTGAGAAGGCTCTATCATTGGATTCATGAGCTTGGTTGTTGGTGAAGTATTCTAACTATTTAATGTTTTCTCCTATTTTCATTATGTTTCATAATCTCTTACTACATTAGGCTGAAAGTTTTAGGCTAAGAAATGATTCCTGGAAGCACCTTAGACCTGTTCACCCTTCACTGTTTTATGTTTTCTTCTGCTGAAGTATTTTAGAGGCTTTAAACCTTCTCTTTAGTCTTCATGCTTGTTTATTTCCTTGATAGCTCAAATAGTTGGTTTCAGCATGATTTATGGTTCTCCCTGCTTGTCCGCCATCACTTGAAAGCTGTTATTGAAGTCTCCCTTTGAAGTACCATTGTCTTAAGTTAATCAAAGAGGTCGGTTTTGATCTTACCCTTTGCCCCTGCTTGAACAGTTGTTTTGAAGGTCTTTATAGTTGCAAGCATAGATGTTATTTAGGTGTTCCCTCTTCTATGAATGCAGCTATCAGTGAATCTTTTATGTTTTCTAAGTCCTTTAAAATAAAATCTTTGAGGAAATAGGGAGTTCCTCGAATCTTAGATTTCATTTTAAAAGTTGTCTTGAAGTCATTATTTGCTTAAAGAATGTTTGTGGAATTTATGGTTAGCCCTGTCTATCAAATATCTCTTTATTGTTAAGTTATGTTTTCAAGTTCCATTTGTTGAGAATTAAGCTTCTCTTTCCAAAACATTAATGTCCATCTCATTCCAAAACAAAGGATCCTGTGGCCAAGTTAGATTTGCCCTTTGATATCCCATATCCCTTGAAGAGTTTGTCATGACCTTATTTTGACTCCATTTCCCAATGAACCAGATATTTCCTCTTTCTGTCTATCTTTCCTAGACCTTTCATATTCTGTTGTATCAACTCAACCCAACCAAACAAACATCTGCACTTAATAACTAGTCTAAAATCCATAATCAAAGCAAACAAGATAAACCTTTGCAAACAAATATTTGAGAGATCCCTCTCTGAGAACAGGAGGACTAGATCCTGGAACTCTAAAGATTGGTTCTGATGTTTCCTTGTCTTTTGATTTGCCAAACTGTCAAAACACGGGAGACCAACATAATGGCGATCACGGTGGGACCCTACTGAGAATTAGAGGTTTCAAAACCTTTCTTAAAACCTTTAGGTCCAGTATAACATAAGTAACTTTCTTCAAGCACTGCCTAACATAATGGCAATCATGATAGGACTTGATTGAATCGGTGACAAACTAAGTAACCCTTAGGATTCCTTTTGATCCTTATCAAACCTTGAAGAAACCAGTTACCAAGCCATAAGAGCAACTCTGTTTGTTTGAACACATTATCTAAGTGAAAAATCAGACTTAGAACACTCTCTTAACCTATAAAACCGAAATAAACTCAGAAAAACCCAAAAATATTTCAAGTTTGGCTTCATAATAAACATGGTAGTGGACCATAGAACCCTTTTACCTCCTCACGAGCTAAAAACTTCCACTTTGTAGTAAAGCACTCTTTCCCGCATATCACTTACCTTTGATGTGTTTTACCTTGTACTCTTAGACAGAGTCTGGAAATGGCCAGATAGCCTCCGGATCTCATCCTCTTTTAGAGGTGATATATCTGGTGAATGCCCTCCCAGTCAATCTCTGGTTAGAGTTTGTTGTGTTTCGGGATATCCTTGAAAAAGGATGTTTCATAAGCACTGTGGTGGATAGTGTACTTCTTTGAAAACACTCTAAATTTTCCACCTGGCGACTCCACAATCCTGAGCAGACCTTAAGACTCCACTAGGAAGAACCCTTACCATTATAACATTTTCCAAATCCAGTTAGAGGACTGTAGGATCAAAATTTGTGTAAACAGATCAGTTAACCTCTCAAATATTGTCATACTTGGTTGAACTTTTCTTGTTATTTTGGGTCTAAAAACACACCATAGTGGCTTCTAGAAATATCTACACTAGAGCCCATCCTGACCCCAACCCACCTAAAATAGTTGATGACCCAGAAAGTATCCTCTGGAAGTCTCCTAAGATTAAATTATCAATTGTTTTCAGATCACCCCTAAGAGCTAAATCAGTTCCTGAAAAACTTTCAGCTCTACAACACTCACAAGCTGACTTGGTTAATCCATTTAGGACTAGGTCATTTAGTGAGTTAGAACAACTAGATTCTGAGTCTTCACTATCATCTCCTGAAACAAGTGAACATCTTGGCAGCAGAGAAACAACACCTCCTGATTTACATTTTCTTCACATCCTAGGTGTCTCTCATCCAAGATCAGCTCAGCAGTCTACTCCTGGTCCATCCACTTCTACTCATCCCACATCCACTGTTCAAACCACCACACCTCAGCCCACTTTCCCTCTTGTCAATCCACCACTTGTTAATCCACCCCCACCACATATCATGGCAGCATGGTATGCTCCCTTAGCCCTTACTGTACCACTAGTCAATCTTCCACAGGACTATCAGTCCAAAATTCCATTATATGATGCTAATAATGCTACAACTGCATCACAACATGTGGATAAGATGAATGACTATTTTGACCGAAATGAAATTGATGATGATTCTGTAAAACTTAGATTATTTGCTCAGAGCTTAGGGGGAGAAGTAAGAAAATGGTTTAAAGGTTTAGCCCCCCGTAGTATTAACGATCTCCAAGCCTTCCATCAAACATTCCTAAACAAATGGGAAGTAAAGAAGAATCCTCTCCAAGTCCTTGCTGATTACAACAATCTCCGTAGGAACCCTGGGGAAAGTGTACAAGCATATTGTACTAGATTTAATAGTGTATATAATGCACTTTCCCCAGAACTAAAACCTCCACAAGGCTCAGCCTTAAACAAGTTTCCTGAAGGATTTGACTCTGACATGACTTATTCACTGAGAGAAAGAGATTTTTCAACTCTTGAAGATATGCAAAGGGGTGCTCTTTCTATGGAAGTCAACTTAATAGAAAAGAGAGCGAGAATGAAAACTGAAAAGAGAGTATCTTTTAGAGAGGAATCCCCTCCCTCTACTTCAAGCTCAAAAATGGAGAGAATGTTGGAAGAAATGATGAAAGAGATGAACATAATTAAGAAAGCACAAGCAAATAAAAACCAGACTGCACTTCAAAACAATCAAAACAGAAATAGAAATCAGAATTATAGAAGAGATAACAATCAAGATAAGAAAAAGGAAAGTGACCAGCAAATTAGGCCTCCCTTTCAACAGAACTACGTAGATCAATATGAGGAAGACAGGGAGATGGAAAGGTTGGAAGAATCACATGTAAAATTGATTGGATCAGACAGTGGGGATGATGTTTTCCTCACTGAGGAAGAACAAGGTTTCTTCTCTAATGATCAAAATACAAACACCTATGAAGATTCTGATGACTATAGATTGGGTTTTGAAAATGCAATCATGGAGGTACACAAAAAGTATGATCTTAGGAGCAAGGGAAGTGTAGAAAATCCAAAAGATAAGAATACTAGCACTGCTGTCAAGAAAAACGCAGAAAACCAGCCCAAGAAGACAGCAGAAAAAACCAACATTTCGGCCAAAAAACCAGATTTAAATAAAGACAAGGGAATCCAGCCAAATGTTGAACAGAGCACCCCTAGCACTTCAGCTAGTGGTCCTAGTAAAACTATTCCTATCACTAGTTCAAGCAAGGTTCAACAAATCAAAGCTGCTGAAAAGAATTCAATTGAAAAAACAGATGTAAATATTAACAAGTCAATTATTCCTTTCAGCCTTGAGGGAGAGATTGCTAAGATAAAAATTACCATCCCCCTGGCTGAACTAGTAACCCAAGAAGTGTACAAAAACCAAGTTTTGAAAGCTTTAAACTTAGGAAGTGATACCGACACCTTAAACTTGACAGATGACAAACCTGAGCTGTTGTTTGGCCCAGAGGTTGAAGGAAAATATCAAGAAGGACCAGTCCCTCCCTTCTATGTTAGCTTGAACATACACGATAAAATTCTACACAATGCCATGTTAGATTCCGGAGCTTCACACAACCTAATGCCCAAAGTAGTAATGGAAAGCTTAGGCTTAGAAATTACTAAACCATACAAAGATTTGTATTCTTTTGACTCAAGCAGAGTCAAATGTTTGGGTTTAATCAAAGATTTATGTGTTAACCTAGCTCAGATCCCCGCCAAGAATCTAGTAATGGATATAGTTGTAGCTGACATTCCCCCTAAGTATGGCATGCTCTTATCAAGATCATGGGGAGCCAAACTTTAGGGAAGCCTTCAAATGGATATGTCTTATGCCACCATCCCTGTTTTTAACCAAAACAGAAGACTATACAGAGAATCCCACATGAAGTACATGGTGAGTAACATGGAAAAACCAAACAACACTCCAATCTATTCTATTCAATCAAGTTTAGACTCCTTTATCTTGTGTAACGAAGATGAAATTACCCAACAAGGTAAAGAAAACATGGGACACCAACACACCTATCCAAATTAGTTGTATTACCAATCCTTTCCCCCAAGGAATCGTGTCACTCACTGCCCTAAGGTCACACCATCAACCTCCATTTGGTACCTCTAATTACCAAATTCTCATGATGAAATCTGACCAACCCATTATTGTTGACCTCAACCTTCAGATTCAGTCCCGTCAGTACAACAAGCCTCACGCTACGTCTGCCCCCAAGCCCCCTTCTTCGGGTTCCATAGAGCCTCTTTCAACAAATAATGGTCCTTTATTGATCCCTCGGCCTAAGGAAGAGATTCATACCAATATCCCAAAGGGACCATTATGCCGAAACAATGCTTCTGGTAAAGCTACCCATTCGTATAGTATAGTATATGATTTCACACAATCTCCTGCTGCCATCTCAACATTAGAACTCCTCCAGTTGTGCCCTTCACAATGAAAATATCTACTAACTTCCATGGGCACTGTGAATCCTTCAGATGATCATTTGATCATCTTGGATGTTGACCAGTTAGAACATCCTCCCCTTCCTGCTTCTGCCTCCTTCCAAATCCCTATCAAGATCTGGAATGCCAATGTCTCCCATTGTATCATTGATGAGGAGGCATCCAACTATGTGATGTCCACTTCAGTTTGGAAGAAACTCGAATCTCTTGAGTTGGCCCCTTCCATTATCACCTTGTGAGCATGATATGGTCACTCTTCCTAGCCCATAGTCATGTTCTGCAATTATCCTATTACTCTTGCAGGCAAGACTATTTGTGTTGACGTAGAGGTCATTTATGCCCCCTTAGATTACAACATTATATTGGGTCATAGCTACACTTATGCAATGTTTGTTGTCCCATATGCGGTTCACCGTAAGATGTTCTTTCCTCACAATGGAAATATTGTCACCATTGACGAGTTGACATATTACGAACCAAAGTCTCAGACCTCCCCTGAGTCCATCATCTCTTCGGTGGCCAACAAAAAAATAGTCAAACCTTTGACCAGTGTCTCCCCCAGAGTCTATAAATACTCCTCTTTTCTTGGTTTTTTCCTTGGTATTTCTCCTCCTTTCTCTGATCCCAGCTTGTCGAACGTTTGCATGATGCAATTGCCTCGGTCCAACCTCAAGCGGCCTGCTTCGACTAGTCAGCAGCCCCGCCCTCCATAACTTGCTCCTACCACCTCGAATAAGCATTTAAGACCCCCTCCTCAAGACCCCTCATTTGCAGCTGATATCCATGAGCCTCCATACCCTCCTGGCACACTTCCTCCTGGCCTTAGCCATCTCGGAGCTGTTCCACCTGGCCATTAGCCCTCCGATCAGATACCGTTTCTAGATCCCCCTCCTGGAGTATTTTTGGTACTTTTTATGACTACCTTATCCCTTCCTAACATGACCCTGGGTATCCCCGTATGGTACATCGATCCCTAGCCACTATCCCACCTGGTCAACCCAAACCTTATCTTTCTTTGACCATGGTTCAACAGGTCCCCATGACCCCTCCATTTGCTTTCGTGCCTCAACCACCTCAACATGAACCTACTCCTATTGTGAAAGCTTTAGGTGAGGTGGGAAAAACTAGCAAGAAGGCATCTAAATACAAGGTCGCCTCGATAAACCATTCTCCTCCTCAACCTCCAAAGTGTACCCTCCCCTGTGGTTTGTGTGATGTTGTTGGTCATGCCACCCATCATTGTCCTGAATTGCCTCGAATCAAGCCCATGGTTAATGTCACATTCCCTGAGTCTATGGTCCTGGAAACCTCTGTTCCTTCCTCGACTACAGCCAAGAACCCAAAGGATATTCACACCAACTACCCCTATGATTTGTGTGATCTCCATGGCCATTATACCCATCGTTTTCCCCGCTTCATGCATTACAGCACCTCTTTCGAGGTAGCTTGGGAGTACAAGACTAAACAGAAATAGTCCTCCTTTCCCATCCTCACGTAGTATGATTTGGGCCAACCTGAGGATACCTCAACTCCCATTGAAGTTCCCCTTCCCGATGTCGAGATGACGGAGTCTTCGACCACCATCCTCTACCTATCATCATCCATGAGATCCATGGTGGAAGTTTCCTTTGAGACTTCCCCTTCTATTTCGCTTGACATCCCTTTAGTGATCACCCTGGGTTCAACATCAATGGATCCCTTATCTTCTTGTTCTTCCATTACCCCCCGTGACAATGCGCATGTGAACCTTTCTTCTCATGATGATGAGTTAGGTAGCTTTGCCGCATCATGTGGTTACCCTTCCACCAATCACCCCATATTTTAATTTGATGATGACATCATGGAAGTATTTTCCACCCCTGACTTCACCTTTCCCTCCCATAAGAGGAATGGAACCATCCATGTCTATGGTGAATTTCTTGACTTGAGCACAATCTACCCCCAAGGCAGCTCCCACACACCACCTATCCGTTGGTGTGCGGGTGGTAGACATCCTACCCAGAGCACTCCATCTAGCAGTGTTTGTTTGATCTCTACCTTGCGTTTGGGTTTCCAGTATTGTTCATAATCCTCTCATTTGTTGTCTTGTGGCACCTTTCAGATGGATCTCCCATCCACACCTTATATTGGCTATGCCGATGGTGCAAGTCGCTACTCTCAGAATCTAGCCTCGGTAGGTTGGGCCATTTTTACCCCCTTACATTCACTTGTTCTCTCGAACGATGTATGCATTTGTACAACTACCAATAACCAGGCTGAATATGATGCAGTGTGAGGTTTATTATCCTATGCCCTTTCCCATCGCATCCTTCACCTTCATGTTAGTTTAGATTCCCTGCTTCTTGTCATGCAATTGAATGGTGTCTATCATGTGCATAATCCTATCCTTTTTAGAAGATATTTATGTGTGAAGCTTTTGATTCATGAATTTGAAATCATTATATTGAGTCATGAACCTAGAGCACAAAATCACTATGTAGATAAAATTGCAAATAATATTCTATATTGGCACTTATCACACGTATTTCACACAAGACAATAACATAAACCATAAAAACAATGCATATCCATTATATGTGCCATTCAAAATGTTTTAGAGCTGATCAACTCTGATACATTTGACATGCCCATAGCATGTTAAGAAAACTCAAAACTGGGGGCACCACATGCCCCTACACCTAATCACTATCTGGAGGATCCCGAGCCAATGGCTCTTCTCCTGCAGCTCATAGATCATGCATTCCCTATCTGGCCATTGCCATGCACCACATGACCCCTCGCCACTCCGAGGGTGGACCAATACATGGCTCTACGTATTAGTCATCCAAGTCTTTCCAACCACACTCTAAAATGTTGGTCAAAAGTATCTCACATCTACGACGGATGTCCTCTAGGAGGGCCACTGCATCCTCATTTTGCGCTCCTCTCGTCCCACTAGATCCTGCAGCTCCTGCTACTGTAGGTCGTCCCATATACTTGGCTAGTTTCACTGGTGCTGTATCTACATACCAAAAGTAAATGAATCAGTACCACATACAATCTTCTAAAACTCTAAACTGCACATAAAATATTAGTAACTTGTCACTTACCATCGAGGCCCAGTACTCAACCAAGCGATAATGGTAAGTCCGAGTCACCATGATAACTCATCACACTATAGGGATAGTCATCTATGTACAATGGAATATGATCCCAATGAGTGAAAAAATCGAGTCAGAACACCCGTCCGACTACCCCACCTCACCCTCTGCACAGTAGCCACCACCAATGGCGCATCCTGGGCTCTCTTGGGCCCCCATCCTGGATCTGTATGCGAGGTCAAAGTGTCAGGATCTTCTAAAAGAAGAGCAAGAACAACACTATGCCATATGCATAGTCATGGTTCACTTTTTTCTTGCATAGAGAAAAATTTCATTTCAACAATGAAAACATCAATTGGGCCCACCCATAGTAGGTCCCACTCAACACTTTCTCAACAAGAGTCATGTGACCCCCAGTGATGTGGTGGAGTGTTTGGTTGCCCAGGATCTGCAGCACCACTATGGCCATAGCACCGGTCTCTAGCCTTTCTAGATCCCCGATCGGTATCCATGTCCCTTTCACATGGAGACCTGGTCAGAAATGACACTCTACAAACTCCATGATGTTTCTCCCTTGCGGTAACACTAGTTGCGTATTCCCCACCATCCCAAGTGGTGGGAGACAAGTCAGGAAATATATATCTTGGAGATTCAACTTGATTCGTTGCCCCTACACTATAAAGATCTCATGATCCAGACCCCAATAGATAATAAAGCTAGGCCAAAAAGGGCTCCCCGACTCTCATTAAAGGGTTCTCCACAAACTTAAGTACCCCAAACCTGGCTAATTCACTGCAGACACCATGAGCCTCTCAGATCTCCGATCGTAATGTGTCCAAGTATTTCTCTCTCTCTCTCTCTCCAGTTGATCCTCAGTTATACCATATCTGCACAAAAACATCACATTTGTTAGTGTACAGAAAGGAAAGACTGCGTTCAACCATAAAACCCATCTCACGCAAGAAATAGCACCAATATCCCCTTCTTTGAGAGGTCAAACTTTTCAAGAAAATCCTGGGATAGGTCACATTTTTCTGCCTAAAACCTGCTACTTGGGTCGCAGGTATTGCCCCAAAATGTGTGACCCAGCTGTGAAGAAGAGCAGGGGTTTGTTCCTAAGTTCTGGGTGCATAAACTGAACTTTGAATCCACTGAAATGAAAGAGTAAGGTTAGGCCTCCTACCTGCAATTGACGAATATTGATTCCAACGGTTGGTTTTTCTGCTACGATAGCTGCAAGTTTTAGGGCATTTTATTCTTTCTACAATCACAACGGCTACACTTGCAAATGAATTAAATTGGAGGGAAAATGCCTTATTAAAATAAAAACCTAGATTTTTCTTTTTCCAGTTGCGACCAAACCGTAGATCCATTTGACAAACCGTCAGCACCGTTGGAAATATCTCAATGAGCTCTCAAATGGGAATCCTTTAGTTTTTTATGATTTGATATCGTTCTATGTTATCACTCAGTAATTTCGCCAGTTTCAAGAGAAATAGTCTGAGGTAACCACAAAACAACTTTTAGATACAGAATCTAGCCAATCTGTACCCAGAGATGGCTCTCTCTTTAAGTTTTAGCTTTGTTTTTGAAAGATATTAGGCTAGTTATGAAATTTTAGGGATTTTGATTGTGTTTGGGTGATGGAATTCAATAATAGAGGAGTAGGACTAAGTAGTTTAGGCCATTGGGCTAATGGAGTCAAAGAAGATGGCTTAACTGGATTTAGTTTCTTAACAAGGGATGGTTTCACAGGGCAAGGTAATCAAATACGGAACAATTAAAGATATAAAATGAATGGAATGGACTCAAAATGGGTGAAGGGAAATTAAGAATCCTTCAACATATTCGAAAGAGGGAACTTGAATGACTATTAATAAAGAGAAATTAAGAATTCTTTATCAAATAATCAAAATGAATAAACTAGGAAACAGGAGCAATTAAGAATTCACTGTTCATACTAGTTCAGAGGAAAACATTAAGAATAACAACGATTGAAAACAGATTGCACTCAAGCACTTTCTGAATTATTCTTTTTCGTTTATCATTCAGATATGAAACATAGATGGTATAATAAACAAGAAAAACTTTAAAACACAAGAGATAGAAGACTTATTGATCCGGTGTTTGACTCAAGAATCCTGTGAAAAGTCCTTTGCTTCAATTCTTTATCCAGCTAGCCATGCAAAATTTGTCCAACAACACTTTATTCCAAAATAATCAGTATTACAACAAAGTCTAAGAATCCACCCCACTCAATACTCTAATTGAGGGAGTATTTATACAAAAAATTATAAAAAAATATCTCCTAACAGAGTGAGATATATTTTAGGATGACTTATTAATAAATTACAAGAAAATAGAGACAGATAGTCTCGTAGATAGGAGAAAAGGTAAATCGATGTTGTGTTGTTCCTATTTTTGTGAGTGTGTTGGAGGCAGGCCCTATGATTAGGCTTGTTGTTGTCTTCTTTGGTAACTCTCTGTTGGCTGCTCTGTTTTTACTGATACTCTTTACCTGTACTGATACACTTTGACCTGTTTAATCTCTGTTTATCCTTTTTACCATTACTTACTGTAGTAAATAATCAAAATTCATCCAAGGATATTTTTACAAAATGTCCAACATATCTTCCCACCATTGTGCTTCTGGTATTCTGGTTCTTTGAAGCTTTCTTAGGGTCTCATCAGTTTCTGTGTATCTGAAAAAGGTGGGATGAATTGGAAATAAGTGTTTTACCTCATGTTCAAGATAAAACAAATTTTCCAGACTGTCATAAATAATTTTGCCTGTAGGAAACACTTTTGTTGCTGATGCACTTGTCGATGGACTTGCCTAGTTGTCTGCATACTTATTCACTTTCTCAACATAGCTTTGATGACTCATTAGTTTATCATGGGTAACTAAAGGACTTGGAAACCCTTTACTTTGCAAAATATCGAATCTTTTCGTAAAAGCATTAATTTCCTCCTGCATATCATGGCATCTTCTTTCTAAGTTTTGCATCAGAGTTATTTTAGTAAAAACCTTTTTCACCTCCAAAATTGTCCCTATTCTATCTTGAATGCCCAGCTCCTCAAGCTGATGTTTGTTCTTGGTATTTAAAAACTATATGAGCTCGTTGGCTTCTTCAGGCATATTCCCTAATTCTTCCCTTGCCTTTTGAACTTCTTCTAGAGCCAATTTAACTAAATCATTTTGCTCATATATTATTTGGATTGATGGCCAGGCATAATTTATTGATTGAGTGATGTTGGCCCAAAGATTTTCCTTGATTTCTTTCAAATGTTTCTCCAATGTGAGATCATTTTCTAATGCTTTCACCAATTTTTCTAACCTGTTGATCTCTCTTGTTTTTTCTGCAACATTTATTTTTGAGAGATCATACTTTTAGTCCAAGGTAGTAAATTTTTCCTTTGTTTTCTGGAGTTCTGTAACTTGGAGCTTCAATTCCTCCATTGATTTTATTATTTCCTCAGTGCTCAAATTGGCAGTGTTGCCCTGTGCTAGTCCTGTTGACTGCCCTGTTGTTATTGTACCTGTAACCACTTCTGTTGTGGCTACTATGATGTTTGATGCTAGTGTTGTCCCAAGGGTAGAAGGGACTGTTGTTGCGACTACTGGTATCACATTGGGAGGCTGAGAGGTCGACTCTCCCTGCTTTTCCTTTAATTATTTTTCAAGTTCTTGTTTAGTCTCATTCCGTTGCTCATTAAGTTTAATAGAAAATCCATCAGTTCTTCTTGAGATTTTTTCTGTATAACCTCATCAGTTTGTGGATGCCTTGAAGGTGGCAATTTTAATTGTTTCCTTAGGGCTGCAATATCATCATCTTTATTTTTTATCAAGGCTTCTGTAGCCTTAACATCTTTGGGATTATGACCCAATCCAATAATTATTTCTTCCAAAGTTTTTATTCTGATATCTTTGGCCTGGGAGGAAGCTTTTTCCAAATGCAGTTAAGCAGTTGTATTATCCAAGGAATTTTGTAATATTTGGGCCATCATTGACTTACCAGTAAAGGTTGAATAAATCATCTCTCCAGCTTGTTTGTGCAATTCAATTTGATCCAAAGGATGAATATCCTTTGCCATGACTTCAAAATTGGTTCTAACATAGTCTGCTGCTGTTTGAGGCTACTGCACTTTAGGCTTGAAATGACTCATCACCATTTTACCTTCCTGGATGTCATAGGCTGACATCAATCTCTATTGATTTTTGGGGGCCATCTTCAAATATTGATTATAAACTTGAAGTCTTAATGGATCATTTCTGGCTTTTATGTTTATAAATGTCTTCTTAATATCCCAAGCATCCTTCACTAGTGGTCTAAAGGATGATACCTCTGCACTTTGTTGTCTTTCTAACTCCTTTCTCTGTGAGTTGGTGGATGTCCCACTGATTGTGAATGTTTTTTGGCTGTCTAACCTTTCTCTCCTCTGACTATCAATGGTTTCTTCAACAAATTCTTCTTCTAAGAGAGGATTTAATATTTTCCTTTTGATACCAGGTTGTTCTGAAGGTCCACTGACAGGGGTAGTTGTTTATGCGTCTCTCTTTTTAATTTTTTCTTCATTGAGGGGATTTTGTAAGATTGAAGTTTCTGCCACATTGATCTAAGTGGGAGAAGTCTGTATTTGGGCCTGTTCCTTGGAAGTTTCAAGATGCTCCGACATTGTGAATTACTCTGTGGCCTGTGTAATAGTCTCTTTTTCCTTACCTTTGGATGTTATTGTGGCTGGTGCATTGGTTTCCTGTAAATGTTGCTGAGAGGTTCCAGCAGAGGAGGGACCAATTCCTGATATTTGTAACTGCCCAAAAGAATCCAAGTCAAGTATTTTCTCAAGATATTTCATAACATTCTCAACATTGACCTGTTCACTATCTTTTTCTACTAGGGTCCCTTCCATCCATTCATCCATGTTTGCAAATTGTTCAATCTCTGGAATCCTATGGTGAAGGTATGGTGACAATTTTTTTTTCATTCTCCTATCACATATAAAGCTGTTAGGGTCATAAGGAACCCACCAAAAACTTTTTTTCAACTTGAGATAATCTTCTAGAATTATTTCTGCTTCTTTCCCTGCATCCCTAGTATTACAGACAAAAGGGCCTAATTGATTCTTGATTCTGAGCTGAGTTTTTTTCTTGGCATTATAAAAATGGACTAGGTCTGAATTTATCATTTGTCTGAAGTATTCTAAGGCAAAGAGCCTCATCGAAACATACTTTGGTAGCTTGAAAGGACATAGCTCACACCCATATATCCTAATTTCTGTATGGTTTTTGTATAGGTACCAATCACCTATCCTGTATTGCTTGGAGAGCTGGAGGATTTTCTTCATATCACTATTGACCCTAGGAGGGGAAACTCCTGTCAATAAGGTGGTTTCTGGGTGAAAAAATAGGTCAATGAATTCATTTTAAGAGTAAGGGGACTCAAAGGAATTATGGAAGATTGCAGACCAGAAGATTACAGACCTTGGATTTCCTTTGGTGTCAAGTTTCATAACAGGGAAGGGAAAATTATCTGATTGATAATAGAGCATAAGATGGTATATAAAAGTGGAGTATTTGAAAACTCTTTCATCTTCTAGTCTCATGAACTGGTCATGAATTTTATCAGCAATATAAGAGGCAAAGTCATATTTGACAGCAGGGGGCTGTCCAGGAGTAAAAATTGATAACAACACTAGGGTTAACTTATCAACGTATTCACTAGTGTTGAATCCCATTACTGAAGATATCATATTGACTATGAGTATGCCCATATCTGTGAAAAAGGTATGTCCATAGGGAGGGGGGCCTTTGGGTTGATGTTCTTGTAGCATGAAAGTTTCACAGAGGCAATTTAGTTCTTCCTAGGATAAATTTTTTGATTTTTCAAGTAAATATCCCATGGAAAGGGGAGTCAGGGCTTGACCGGGATGAAATTGTAACATTTCATTGATGGATTGAGCAGTTATTGGAAAAAGAGTGGTTAGAATTGAGGACATAATTGCTCGTTGATTAGGGTCGTAATAGGCATGGAAATGATAAATTATTTCAGGAAAAACATGAACTGAGGGTAAAAAATACATAGGAAGGTTGGATTCCCACAGTCCAAAAATATCAGAGCCATTCAGGTAATTATCTCTGCATCAGCAAAATATTCTGAGAGGATTTTCGCTAAAGATGAGGTCTTTTATCTGGAAATCCCTATCCGCTAGAGGCAAATAGTCTAAATCTTTATGGGGGGCATTCAAAGGTGCCACATTCAAAGCCACAGGGGTTTCCATTTCTGGTTCTTGTGGATTCAGAAAGGAATTTGGGTTTTTAGTGGAAAAATGAGCAAAATTACAAGTCTGGGAACTAATGGGGTGAAACAAAGACCGAATTGTACTGTTTTTTAGTCTTTTTCTATGGAATTTAAAGTAAAAACCAAGACTTGCAGGGTTTGATGGTAATTGGATAAATACCTGTTTAGGGAAGTGAATAGTGAGGAAACAGGTGCAAGAAATAGCTGATTGATTCAGCTGAAAATTGTTTGGCAAAGTGGCGGTTGGAAATCTTCAACAACTGATTTTGACGTTTTTGCATGGGAGCACTGGTCGCAGCAAAAAATCATGAAAATACATGCATTTGTTTGTTTTATTCAAAAAGTGAAGGTTGGTGGGGGTTTTGTTATTTTGGACGGATGACAAACGCGGGAAAGGGTCTTTTGTCATATGTGGAGGGCGATAAGCGGTATGTATCGCACCGCTTTTGGAGATGGGTGGTATTCGGCCGGGAGCCAGTGATTCCATACATCTTCTGACACGTGGTGAGGCACTATTCAAAAAACCACTCCATGATTGCGTGTTATCGTTCGGTCATCGAGGGCCATGCAATATGGATGACATCGGTTGGATATGAAAGGGTCAATCGGACAGCTATCAGAGAGGCGAGATGTCGGGATATTAGTAAGGGAGAGCCCAACATAACTAAAGATTTTTTAATCATATCAGGAGCAACATGATTGGTCACGAAAGATTTTAATTAACCATGGGGGTTAATTAATCCTTATTTGAATTTAATGTTATATTATGGTTATATTTCAACCAAGGGGCGGGATATGTAATATTTGGGGATTTTGTATAGTTATAGTATTACGGGAATGGGTAGATGTTATAGGGGAATTAGGTAATATAAGTTAAAATTTAATATATCAAAATGAATGAAAAAGAACTAAGTATAAAAATATTAGGATTATCTATTTAACTTAAGCTTAAATGAGAAAGGGTTTCTATGGGATATTGTGTAATTTTCCTAAGTAAAATAGGATTTTACTTAGGAAAATACTTATGGAAGTAAATAAATGACTTACGGATAGTTTTAAGTACTTGGGATTTTCAAATTATAGGGCTGAGGGTCCGGTCCCTCCAAAATTCAAGGAAATGCCTTGAGCCCCTCTAATTTTCAAATGTCTTAGTACTTAGGGGAAGTTAGTGAAATTTTTAGGGAAAAATGAGAAGGGGAGTTAATCATTTGACTTTTTTTTGCTTGAAATTTCTCCAGTGTAATGTCTGCCTTGCATTTGTGATGAAAGTAAGGATTAACACATTTAGAGACATAATCCATCACATGTAATTCTGCAACATCATCTACCTACCCTACCTACATTAACCTATCATTTTTTCTTCTTTATTAGGGTGCACTTACAATCGAAAACCCTTATCACATTTTCTTTTCTTTTACATTTAGAAATATATATAAGTCTAACCTTATTACATCCAGGGGCTCATATTAAGCTATTGAGCTCCTTTTATTTACTCTACCTATCTACTTATCTACCAAGAGTAAACAGTTTGGTCAGATTTTATTCTCTATCTCTAAAACATAAAATTCAAATATGAACAAGCCATGCTTAATTTGTTCGAATATTCACCAATTGTGGCATAAGTTACAAGTTGCACATAATTTGTTTATTACATAAGAGAAAAAAGTAGTGGCATTTAGACTTGCACACTTTCCGTGGCCTTTCTTTTGGTGGGGTTCATTTTCTTTTACTTTTTTGGCCATTTTTTATTCTTTTCACCCTTTGATTTTTCTTTTAAGGTATACCCTCTTTACATTTTTTAAATTTTTTTATTTTTTGACAATATGGAAAACCTTTGCAACAAGGAAAGGTATGAACATATTACATAGCCCATCAAGTCAATCATGATAAATGACACCTATTGGTATAGGAGCATAACGGATACTTCACCGGGACACATTTTTTCCAGAGGGTCACTTTCACCACTCCTCGAAATCAAATTTCTTCACTTGTGACACTTGTGCTTGGAGTTCCACTCTTCCTCCATACTTTTCCACGCTCGTGTCAATTTTTGTCATGAGTTACCATCCTGTACTCATGTTTCTATGGTCCCCCATTGGAACTTTACTATGTGGCAGCACCATCGAGTCGCCCTTGTTTAAAGCATTTGAGTTGAGTCATCATCGCATTCATGGAGTCTATCCCGAGTCCCTTTATATCCCGCTATAGTCCTCCATCCTTCATTGCTTGGTCCCTCTCTCGTGTCTGATGTGGCCTTCAATCCTCATCCCCTTTGATATTGTCTGTCGATTCTTTGCCCGAGTCCTACAGGTCCTTGTACTCTATGAGAAGTCGTCATCCAGCTACTCAA
Source organism: Pinus albicaulis (assembly GCA_034641835.2). Lineage (NCBI taxonomy): Eukaryota > Viridiplantae > Streptophyta > Pinopsida > Pinales > Pinaceae > Pinus > Pinus albicaulis. The sequence continues at coordinate 578,396,701 of CM076572.1, read as the reverse complement.
TACCCCCCATTCCAATATTATCCCTAGTTTCACTCTATCAGTCGCTCTACTATTATCTCTCATGCCTTAGTTGAGGACCCCTTATTTCCTCACCTATGGAAAACCTCCTTCTGTCGACATCAGCTCATTCATTCTAGAAGACAGGTCTAGAGGGCGGTGTACCTTGGTTCTAGCTTCCACTCTTTTTCGGTGCCTTGGATTAGGCAAAGGGACTCCTTATTTCCCTTTGACTTGATTTTTTCTCAACTCTAGCTCCTTACGGCATGATCGAGATCTGTATACTTGATGGTTCAGTGATGCAGCAGATTGTACCAATGATTCTCGGGTGTGTGTGTGAGATGTTTCAGACCTCATGAGGGGGTGGCCCTTCAGGTAGCCCCCCACATGCCCAAATGACCTATCCCTTACAACCTTCGATTCAGATCCATAGATTTGATGGTTTTGACCTCAGCCACTTGCAGTGCCTTTTAGTTTTCATGTATCATTCATATTTTCAAAGCCCTCTCCTGTTTTATATGGCCTCTTGGGTTGTACTTATATCTCATGTACTCATATATTATTGTATAAGTCCTGGTTGTTATCCCAGGCACAATATGTACGTGGGAGCCATTATCATGTTTTTATCTGGACCATGTTTATGCCAGCATGTACTATATCATTCAGTCCCTTGTTTACTGGACGCATTATTCTTTGTACTTTGTTATCTTGACGGGCATAGGTATGCCTCCCCTAGCTCTTGTAGAATAGGAACTCACTCATAAAAGAGAATTTTCGCACCTGTAAGTCTTGCCTCCTTAGGGTCTTGTCCTCTAGCGCTTTAGTCTACCTTATATTTCTCTCTCTCTAACTCCCCCTTCAGTGTTTGGTGATTGAGTTCTTACAACGTACTTCATTCATACGATTAGCTCCTAACGCTCGAACGCTGTGGGGGCAATCTGTTACACCAATTTTTGGTCATCTAACTTGTTACTATTAGATGGAATGAAGTACACCATGTAAAACCAATTTTACCCTAAGTAAAATTGCTTTCACTATGAAAAATAACTTAGTAATCCTTAATTTATTAAGTTGTTTATGGTCTAAACAGGAAACCCCATGAGGAATAATTGAATAAATCCTTATTTGTTTGATTTTCCTCAAGGGATAATTAGTTAAATAGTAGTTTAATTAATATTCCTGGTCACATTTAACCTAAAACAAGAAAATTAATTAGATAGATCACTATTTATCTTATTATTTTCTAGGAATAATTATTTAAACATTATTTAAATAATATTCCTTGTTAAATTTGACTAAATCATTTATAAATAATTGAATAAATCACTATTTATTTAAGTATTACTCAACCAAACTCTTAAAATAATAAAAAAATCATTTTTTTATTATTTACAAATAAAGGGATTTGACCAAATTCAAATTTTTTTTCCCTCCAACAAATATAATAAAATATTCCATAAAAGTTGGATCTAGATTTGGTTAATAATATTTCAATTATGCACCAATATCTATACTAACTCAATATTTTGTTATAAATAGAAGGGTTTTTCCATTCATTCACTACCTTTTGTTGCCTAAAGATCACTCTGGATCTATACTTTTGATCTGACTTTGATCCTCCATCATTGTCATATTTTACTACCATTTTGCTTGTGAGCTCCCTTTGAGTTCCATTTTTTGTTTGCATTTTGTACACCATCAAGAGAGAGAGATCTTAGATCTGAAGCATTGAGGACATAAAAGAACCCATCCCATTGACAGGGATTGGTATATTTCTATGTTCCCTTCCTAGGTGTCATAAATACAAAAATTCTTTAAAAATATTATTGTCTTGTCTATTGGATGCATGGAGAAACTCTTGCTTCTATTTACTGCTTAATGTCTTTCACTGCATAGATCTGGATTTTGTAGCATTTTTCTTGGTTAAATAACTGTAGATCTAAAGAAATTGGTAGCCATCTTTGATGTTAGGGCTGCTTTTTATGCACAACTAAAGTGATCTTTTTTCTTATGCTTGCGATTAGAATTTACACTAAAGACATGCACCATTGTTCATTTTTTCTACTAGAAAATTCATTTGTGCATAGAAACACAAATACACATGATTTTTCGCCATTGAATCAAAATATTTCCTGCCATAAGGAAAAGTAGATTGGTTCAAAAATTCTATCCCAGTTCCCGATGCGTTTGAGGAGAGGAACATGTCAAATATCTCACCTACCATTAAGGTTGATATTTAAATAAACCTTGGCACTATTGAAGAGACATTGTAATGCTTCCCAGAAGACGTGACCTCCTACATAGACCTGACTCTAGAATATAGGGAAATTTCCACGTCAATCAATGCTAGCTTCACTCGACCAGAAAACCCATCAGGTGTGCCTTATAGTGTTTTTGGTGCACCCTTCTTTATATTTTGCATATTTTGATAGATGGATGTTTTCACTTGGGGTATTGGCTTTTGAAGTTCCAGGATATCCACACCTTCATATAAAGCTCACTCCCTTGGTGGAAATCAACAGACAAGGTATCATCCTCCACTCATCATGATAGGTTTCCTCCAACACCTTACACATCTAGCCATCATGTCCCTGACATTAACCATTGGGTTAGCCATCTTGACCATGCTTACCATCACCTTCTACTTGCACATGGTAAGTCCCCATGTCGGTCGATAGAGCTCGACTTGCATGGATCACCATATTTCATAGTTCCATTTACACTATTGGTATCCATGTTCACCCCCTAGGCTGGAGAGTCATTTTTCACACATGCATCCAAGAGCCACCTCATACTTCTCTTCTTTGCACCTTGCTATCCTCCCCTACTCTCGGGTTTCTATCCTTGATCACGAACGGATTGAACATCATGCACCACTGCATGCTACATTGGGCCTAACATCCACCCATATTACCATATCCCATCTGTGAAATTTCATCCGCCTCATCACCCTCACATCAAGACTAGACAATGGAGCCCCTACCCTAAGAAAAACACATTCCTTGCATCATCATGTATGATCAGAGCTTGCACATCCAAACCAATTTTCATATTCTTTTGTATAATATTCCAAATAAGGAAAAACATAAAACTGGAAAATGCAGTAAAATATCAATACATCAAACATGAGAATATCATGGATCCATTTTATTAGATACCATAGCATAAAATGAGTAAAATATCTTGAGGAAAAAGACACTCAAGATAGGCCGAACAAGCCTTAAATGACCCAGTACACCAAAACATAAAACAATGCTGCTACAAAAAAATTTGGAAGGCCATGAATGCGTAATCCCTCCTGCATATACTACTGTTGTAAATTAGGATTGCATGGATCTGCTGATACAATGCTCAAAAAATGTCAGGATCAAAGATCTAGGCTTTCTAGCACAATTCCAGGATAACCCAGAAAGCGTTTTTGGAAATACACAAGATGAAAAATGAATCCCTAGGGCTGAATTATGCTATGCAGCTAGGTAACTGCTGGGAGGTGGTTGATATGATGTAAAAATGGCTGACACTCCTCCCCAATGACTTTTCGGATGAAGGGATGCTCCCCTCACTGGAGAACAAGCTCAAAAAATTGGATTATAAACCCTCCACTGAAAATACTCTGGAGAATAACAGAGTTTCTGAAGGAGACTATGTTTCTAAAGATGGCTAAAGATTGGCCTGATGCTGGATGATGGAATGAAGCTCAAAGGAACCTCTCTTGAGTGGGCACTGGAAGTCCCCCGAGAATGAGGTTGGGATTTCCTCTCGAAAACACCCTTGTACTAAACAACACAACAGAATCCACTAAACAACTGAACCGTGCATAAAGTCATAAAATACCAAACATAAAAAATATAAAAAATTACTTCTATGGCTTCCATCCCCTTCCTTATGTGATTTGTGAGCCTCCTCCCCCTTGGTCCCACTCATTAAAGATTCTACTCCCATGGATACTTCATCCCATTATGACTGTTATGTCTTCCAATAACTCTCCACTACCGCCATGACTGCGCTATTGATTTGGTTCACCTTGACACCATCTGCATGAATTAACCCCTATTCACACCCAGGAGTGCTTTATTAAACTAATACAATGATCCACATTAACATTAGAAGTGGTTTCATTCCTACCAAAGAGATTTATGGGTCTCTCTACCCTCTTATTCAACTATCTTATTGACAAAAGAAAAAATTAATATTCCAACAAGCTAAAAGATTATTAGGAATATTACAGTCCTGCCCTCCCAAATGTTTCTATTCCTAAAGAAACTGCAAAGAGACGTGTTGCAAAATCTCCTCTCCTCCCCATGTATCAACATCATCTGGTAGATTCCTCCACTGAATTAGATACTCTCCAATAAACTGTTCCTTAGATGCCCCTCCCAAGTGTCCAAGTTAGCTTTCGTGATAAAACTAAATGGATCACATCATAAAGAGGTGGTAGATCCATGGTGGCAACTACTGGCTCTCTAATGGCCTTTTTTAGGCATGAGACATGAAAAATGTTAGGGACCTTACTCCCAATGGGGAGATCCAACCCATATGCTACTCCCCCGACAAGATGGATCACCTTGTGTGGCCCATAGAAACTCTTCTTAGTCCCCTTCTTCTTTTGTGTAGATGTTTTGCAAGGCTGAAAATGGAGATAGACCAAATTTTCCACCCCACAATGTCTCTCTTCCCACCTATGATCTGTATGGAACTTCTATTGATCTTGGGCTATAGAAATGTTGTCCTTAAGAGACCGGAATATATCTTGACGCTCTAGGATCAAATATTTGGTTCTAGGAACCTTCCTTGCTCCAACTATTCTATGAATAATGGATAGAGCATAATCACCATATGGAAAAAAGAATAGAGATATACTGATTTCCATATAAAATTTCGTAAGGTAACAATAGTTCCCCAAGTGGAACTAGCGTAGCTCTGCTCCTTGTTTCCCCAGAACATAGTTTGGCAAGTAGCTTCCCAGCCACTTTTTTGTTGTCTCTATCTGCGCATCTTCCTGGGGTAAATAACTGATACATTGTGTCAACTCGTCACACCCCAAACAGAACAACATATGCCCAAGGCCATCCAGAAACTGGTTATCTCTATCATTGACTATGGTCTTAAGAAGACCATGAAGTCCAAGGAGAAGCTTGCCCTCTTGTAGAGCAGTGCACTGTAAATAAATGGAAAAGGAATGTAAATACTTTGCTAGATGAAAAATGATCATAAAGACACAATCCTTACCATGTATTTTCAGCACGCTGGTGATGAAGTCCATAGAAGGTCTCTCCCATATCCATCCCAAAAAAGGAAGTGAATATAAAAAAATTGCAGGATGGTTGCTTTCTTCTTCATTCTTCTAGAAAACCACACACTTCCTGATATGCTTGAGCACATTCTCCATGAGATCCTCCCATGAGAATCTCTCCCTAATGTCCTGATATGTCTTAATGACACCTTGGTGGCCGGAAGGGGTGAATCATGGGCTGCATGTAGAATTTTCTCCTTGAGCTTAGAATATTTAGTCATGAAGATCCGATCTAAGTAGTAGATGACTCCATCCATCACTCTATACCTCTTATCGATTATATGCCCATCAAATACCCTACATGTGAAGTGGTTCTTGGAATATTCCACCACTGAGCTGGGACTCCCAATCTGGATCCACACTCATCAATGTCAGCACTTCTGGTCTCTGTGATAAGGTACCTGTTACCCCATTTCTTCCATCTTTGACATGTTCAATGCCAGAGTCACATGCCAAATTTTTTCCAACCCATTTTTGTTGCCTCTCTTGTAGTTGCTTTTGCTCAAGAAAAGATTGAAGTTTATTGTGGTCAATCTTCACTTGGAAGATATTGCCCATCCAAAACTTCCTGATTTTGGCCAATGCATGATTGAATACCAAAAACCCCTTATCATATATGGAAGACACCTTCCTATGTGGAAGTATATGCTGACTCTCAAAGGCTATGGTATAGCCTCGTTGCTCCATAACTATACCATCACCTACCCCTGAAGCATTACCTTACAACGCAAAAGGCTTAGTGAGATCTGGTAATAATGCTACCAGAAAAATATTCATCTCCTCCTTGAGCCAATAAAAGGCCCTCTATGTAGTGTTTATACCATCCAGGGCTCCCCTCTTAGCTAGATCTGTGAGTGGTGCCACCTGTTGTGATAAATATTTAACCAACTTCTGGTCTAGGGGCTTTCCTGGTGGAATGCCTCCAAATACTATATCATCGTGATCTAGATTAGACTATCTATCTAAGTGGACTTATTTGTCCTTTCCTCCTCTTCGCAAATCATTCTCCATCTTATATGTGAAGACTTCCTTAATTGGATAGGTGTGCATGCCCCTGATCATTTGATGCTTATCACTCTTCTTATCTATCCATTCCATCTGCAAGGTCTCCCAATCCTTGGTGACCTTCCCTAGTGTTATTAATCAATACACACCCACTATCACATTGGTGTCAGGAATATCAACCACAAATAAATATAAGTCAAAGTGTATGTCCCTAAGGTTATAGACAATGCCAGAACATACTTCACACATTGCATGGTTCTAACTCCTGGGACCAAAACTAAGAATCCTTCAAAATCATCAGTGGGTATTGTTCTCCTCTGCACTAACTAAGAATCAATAAAATTTTGGGTATCCCCACTGTCTATCAATAATAATACCCGATTCCCCTGGAATGTACCTCAGACTCTCAAACTCAAATACTTGGGTACTCCCCATAAGGATGCAAGGGCCCCTCCAATTTGAGAAAATGCCCCATTTCCACCTCTTGAAGGTGGTGGATCCTCTCATGGTGCCACATTGCTTATTTCTCCTTCTAGATCCTCTTTTTCCTCCTCTTCACTATTCGATATTACCTCAATATAACGTGTCTTTCCACAGCACACTGATGCCCTGGTGCCCATGGTTCTCGGAAAGTGAAGCTGTAATATCCCAAAATGGGAATGCAGCAATACATGAACATAAAAATGTAAAAAATTGAAAATTTGAACATGAAATAAGAGGGATCAATATACAACCATTATTTCATTAAGGTATCAGAAAAAATATACAACAAGATCATGAGGGACAAGCCACTTAAGCAATGGGAGCAAGTTTCCAATGAAATAAACAATCAGCACATGAGCTACTACAACTGTATAGAATGTCGGAGAGAAGTGCCAAAGCTGTCTATAAAAGTGTGGCTACTTCTGAATACATGTATAAATATAATGTGGCTGACATAAACAAAAGAAATGCCCAACAATTAAGATGTGGGCTCTAATACAAGATTTCTAGCCAACTCGGAAAGGATTGCTAGAAATACCAAGAAACATACAATGTGACAAATAACCCTAGGGTTAATATGCCACTGCAAACTGGATATGATATGAGATGAGGCTATGAAAGATCTAAAATAATAATGTCCTCCTCCAATGGTATTTCTAACTAGAAGGCTGATCCCTCTACTCAGAAATAGACCCTCCTGATGAGCTCAATGAACCCCCCCAGCAAATTGTTTGTGCTCAACCTAGTCTCCTAAATTGAGTTCATTTAATTGTCAACCAGGGTTGGTAAACTGCTGAAGTGTGGTGCATTGTATGTGCCTAGGTGTTTGTTTCTTACTACGTCGTGTCTAGTGTTTTATGATGTTTTTGGTCTTTTTATGGTTTTATGTTCACAAGGGAAAGAACTAAATGCTGGTGGAAAGGAGCTACTGGTTAAAAACAGAGTGAAGCCTAATTTTTTGATGACAAATGACAAATGAAAATACTGAGACAGAACCAAACCTAAACTATGACTTAGAAAAATACAAAGCTTGATAATGACTTCAAGAAAATAAATCACAACATGAACTTAACTTGTCCAATTCTTTCATTAAAGATATTTTGGAAGAGCTTGAGAAATGGGAAGCTAAGTGTAAAAATTCTCCTAACTAAACAATTAAACAATCAACTTATAATGATACAACATCTCATCCATGATTAAAGGTTTGTTGAAACATATTTGGAAAAGAACATTTGTAACATCATAAGATATCTACTCTAAAACTAGCTCCTAATTCTGTTCTACAACTTAGTTTAACACCACTAAACCTCACTCAAAAGTTATAGATTTCCTTTTAGAATAGTCTTTTGAGGAAAAGCTTGTTTGTGAAATGGTAAAAAGGTTGCAAAAGTACTCCAGGCCTTATACTGATACTATCTTCTGTCCAGATGATTATGAGTTAATATAGGTTTAGAACAAAAGAAGTTTTGTAAATAATGAAGACCGTGGTATTTAAGTTTAACAACTAATGCAATTTAAAATTCAATGGATGGCAACTAATCTTGGAATGTAAATACAGTGAGCTAAGCTAGAACTGAACTAGGATGCTACTAGTTTACAGTGATCAGTGCTAAATTAAAAATCCATTATAAAACTTGAAACGAAATAACAGAGCATGAATTAAATGCAATTTGCCTCCGGAGTGCCCTAACTAAGTTATCATGCAATTAATCTATGGGATTCTACAGCCTATTTCGTTCATCATGAATGGTATTTTGGAAGAGCTTGTTAGAACAATCATGGCTGTACAATTCAATGCATTTGAATACAAACATGAAAACTGAAAGCAAATACAATTAAAAACTAAGACATCACAGCTATTTCCTACTCATTGTTATGATGTTTTGGAAGAGCTTTTAAGAGTAAGATTAGCTATGCTACTTCGTGTAAACAAGCAACTGAATCCTACAGTATCACAGTTATACCGTAGTCATCATAATGATATCTTGGAAGAGTTTACTCGAGTAAGTTTAACTGTGATAATGAACGAAAGGAATTGCAAATAAAATCTATAACACTATAGCCATTTCTCATTCATTATAATGATCTTTTGGAAGAGTTTCTTAGAAAAAGTATAGCTATAATGAACTATGAATGCAAACTTCAAAAAAACTTGAAAACAAACTAAGATACTTATCTAAATTGCGAAAGTAAAGCCGCTCAGGAGGCAGGGGCCCTCTACCACCAGAGTAGCACGAAATCTAACTCAAGATCAACTCAACGTGTTCAGAGAAATGATGTCTTCTTCATTAAAGGAAAATAAATTAAAACAGAGTATCCTCGGTCTTCAGAAATATAGCAGTTAATCCACGAAATCTAATCAAAATCTAGAACTTGTCTCTCGGTTTCCCGAGTACATTTATAACAAATCTTCATAACAGAACTTGAGATAATATGGGAATCATTGTATTTTCATATCAAAATCGTACTAGAACTCTAAATATGGCAGCGTAAAGTGACAAAGGACATCTGGATTGTCCTTGTCCTATTAGGAGTCTGCCTCCTTGTGTGAGTTCCCACGTACAAAACCACGTCCAGAATTCCGTTCATTCTTCATGGTGAGCAACAAACGTTGAGGAAATGATGTGGAATATACCCATGTGTGGCTTTTCCTGAGAGGACACCTGGAACATGCTTGAACGTGAAGATAGCTACAGAATTGGTGTTTAGCTACGGAATGTCTGCATTCTGTAGCTAGTTTCAGTTCAAAATGCATTACAATGACAAAATCACAAAACTTAGCAAGTTAGCCATGATATTCATTCTTAAAGTAATTTTAACTAATTTCATTGATCATTTGAGCCTGGGATAACAATAGACAAAAGAAAATGGATTGAAGTATGGTGGAAGAAAGAACAATCTTGGGGCTCAACATACCCCCACTGCTGACTTCTTGCATGTCCTCATGCAACTTATTCCATAAACTCGGAGACTTCTGCAAGAACATCCAACCCTCTTATTCTTCTTTGCCTGGAAGTTAAAGGCCTTCTGGGCTTCCTGATGACTAACTTGAACCTTAAATTGGTAAGTGCCCTGATTAACTTCTTGTTCCTCTTTTTCAACTTTTCATTAGCCTTTTCCACTTTGTCCATTTGTAGAGACAGGGTTGAGTTCATACTGGTTTTTAGTTTAACTTGTTCCTTCAGAATATCATTCTTAGTCATGATATGTCTATTAAGTACTTCCAACTCGTACCTATCTCTTCTTAACACATCTATTTTGGATAGTGGAGGACTAGGGGTTCTATCTCTACTCTTTGAAGCTTTCCTTTCCAATGTTTCAACATAGTTATAAATTTCTTGCTGTGCAGGGTCAATTTCAGGGGCTTCTTCATCAAAATCTTCTTCAACATCTTCTTCAATAGATGTTTCCTCATATTCTATGTTTATCACCCCAGTTTTTTTGATCTGTGTTTTCCTTAGTTTCCCCCTAAGTCTATGGCTCCTTCTTGGCTAGGATGGTCCCTCTCCTTTTTCTGTAGCAAATTTTCTGATTACCCTCTCTTCCTTAAGCTGTCTCTTAATCTGAGTCAACTTCTCAGAGATTATTTCTTCACTGCTATCTTGAATTTCTTTATCAGTTTCAATTTTAGAGGCTCTCCATTTTCTACTTCTCTTTGTAGGCTGATGTTCAGGTGAAGGCTCTTTTGGTTCCTCAAAGTGATTTCTCACCAAGAAATTATCCCAAGTATCTTTTGTTTTGGCTAAATGGTGTTCAATTAGAATCTTAACCAAACCATGATGGTATAGAGTTGTTTCTAGGAATTGGACTCTCCTTTGAACACTTGAAGCCATCTTTTTTAAACTTTGAAGCAAGAAATAGGGCAAATTAAGCTTTTTTTCTAGGAAATGCATTATCAACCTAATATGGTAAACATAGAAAGTACCATATCTACCTTCACAAGTGATAATTTTTTGTAGGATAAGCAACATGTTTCTCCATTTATTCTTTAATGCAGAGCTTGGAATTCCATTTTTAAACATAGTGACATCCATACCTAGTGATTTGAGGATCTACTTCCATGATTCATTATGAAATTCTCTATTCTTAAACCATCTTTCTCCATGTCTAAGCAATCCTATTGCTTCTGCAATAAAAAACTCTGTGACAGTGAATTTAATATTTCCAACTTCAACCTCGGCTCCTTTGAATGACCTTGCAAACATTTTAGTAACTTCTTTGTGGAAGCCATTAAATTTCTCAAGGAATTGCAGCCATCCTGCTTGTTGCAACATTTCTCTGCTTTGAGGGTATCCTTCCAGGTATTTTGTGCCTATTGGTTCAGTTCTTACGATGAGGCCCATAATTTCTTCTTCAATCTTCAGATTAGTACTCTTTCTGCTCACAGAGACAATGACTTCAACCTTCAAATTAATACTCCCTTGCTTCACGGTGACAGTGCTTCAATCTTCAAACTGATATACCTCTGCTTCACGGTGATAGTGCTTCAATCTTCAAACTGATATACCTCTGCTTCACGGTGACAATGGCTTCAAATTTCAAACTGATATACCTATGCTTCTTGGTGACAGTGGCTTCAACTTTCAAACTAATATACCTCTGCTCACGGTGATAGAGATACCTCTGTTTTACAGAATGAAATGATGAAGGGTTGGCTACGGGATGGAGTAATAGGGAGTGGTTACGGAACGAGTTAATGAAGTGAGGTGAAGAAAACAAATCAATGAGTGAAAAGACTGCGGAGATATTTTACAACGGATTCAAAAATCATGATTAAATGATTTGGCTGGGTGACGTGAGAAAATCAATCACTTCAGCATTTTAACCGCTTAGATGATGATCGGGTATAGAATTTGAAATGAAGGATTTTTATCCAAAGTTTTGCGGAGGGTATATTTGGAATGATCAATAAAAATAATCAAAACAACTTTTCGAATGATTCATAACTAAAACTATACTAAATTTTTTTTATGATATGCCATTATAATCAGAACTTTTTACCTTTGCTTTTCATCTGCTTTTTGTGGTCTTTGTATGCTTTGTTCTCCTCTGGAAATCATTACTTTGTGAGTCTTCATAATCATTCTTGATTTTTCTTGTTCATGGATATACCGGATCATCTTTGTTGCAATTCAAATGTCTGCTGATCAGTGCCCTCAGGATCTGTAGCTGCGGAATGACTGTCTGGCTGCGGAAAGTCTGATTAGCTGCAGAATGTCTGTTTAGCTGCAGAATGTACCTGTAGAGAATTTTAATCATGGAATGGAGTGGTTTGGAATATAAATGGAATATTATATGGAATGAGTGAAGATAGATGATGAAACATGGTATAATGGGATATGTATGAAGTGAATGATGGAGTGGGATGGATTACAATTTATGAAATGGAGTGGAAAAGTATAAGAAATGGCCTGCAATTCATGACATGTGTTATTCATTTGTAGAAAGACATCAAAATTTAAATTTTGATATGGAAATGAGGTGGATGAAGTATGGAATGAGATGAATGAAATATGGAATGAAGTGAAGTATGAATGAATGAATGAAATGGAGTATGGATGGATAAGTAAATGGAATGAAATGAAATGAGATGGATCATAAGTGCAATGGATCTGAACTTATGATTTTGTAACAACTGCTTGCAGAAACAAAATGGAAAAGTTAGAGTGTCAGAAAGACTCTGATTTTCACCCTATATTTTCTGTATAAATATGCCAATCAGTGATTGGTTTTCATGTTTATAATTTATTATTATTATTATTATTATTATTATTTTTCAAAAATGACTTCAGAAAATTCAATCAAGTTGATGAAGAAGAAAGATTCTTCTTCATTAACTTCACATCAATGTTTTCCTGGAACTTCTTGACAAATTCTTCTCTTGAGAGTGGTTTGTGATACAGCTTCAATCTATGACCATTCACAAGAAAAGTGACCTCTTCTTCATCTATTGTCCTGATTTTTACTGCTCCATTGTCAAAAATTTTAACAATTTCATATGGCCCTAGCCAATGTGTTTGAAATTTCCCTTGAAAATCCTTGAATTTTGAATCAAACAAGAGAGCCTAGTCACCTTCTTTGAACTTCTTCTCTTTGATGTACTTGTCATGCCATCTAGTCCTTTGTTGTTGGACTAGACTTGTTTTCTGAACTGCATCTTGTCTGATCTCATCCAATTCATTAATATGCTCCAATCTATGCTTTTGTGCCTCCGTTAAATCAAGTCCTAGCTGAACTGCCATTTTGAAAGTTTGAATCTGAAACTCTATGGGAAACAAAACTTGCTTTCCATAAACAAGTTCATAAGGAGTATGGCCTGTTGTGTTTCTCCATGTAGTTCTATAGGTCCACAAGGCTTCAGGAAGCCTATCTATCCAATCTCTTCTATGTAAATGAACAGTATTTGTTAGGATTCCTTCAATGACCTTATTAGTAGATTCCACTTGACCATTTTCTTGTGGATGATAAGGAGTAGATTTTCTATGTCTGATTTTGTACCTTTCCATCATTTGTTCCACTAGCCTTGATGTAAATTGAGCTCCTTGATCTGTAACAATTTCTCTTGGGACACTAAAACGAGTAAAAATATCCTCAAAAAGAAAATTAAGTACAGATGCTTCATTAGCAAAAAGTGATGGCTTGGCCTCTACCCATTTGGTAACATAATCAGTGCAAACTAATATATATCTCTTTTGTCTTGATGGAGGACTAATCGGTCCTACAAAATCTAAAGCCCATTTTTCAAAAGGTTCAATATGTACTTGAGGTTGTAATGGCATCTCACCTGAAGGAGAAGGTTTCCCTACCCTTTGGAAACTGTCACACCTTTTGACATACTCTTTAGCATATTTAAACAAGGATGGCAAATAATATCCTAAATGAAGGATATTATAGGCTGTCCTCTTATCAGCAAAGTGTTCGCCACAAGGTTCATCATGACATGCTTTAAGAATCTCAGGCATCTCATCTTCCTGAACACATCTCCTAATGATCAAATCTGGACCTGTCTTGTACAACTCATTAGCAACCCATGAATATTTTGCACTGTCATAAATGATTTTTCTTTTATCTCTTGCATTCATTATTGAAGGAAATTTTCTTGAAACTAAATAATTAGCAATGTCAGCAAACCAAGGAGTTTGAGTAGAAATTGAAAAAAGATATTCATCAGGAAATTGATCTTCAACTGGAGTGTTATCTTTGATGTTTTGGAGTCTAGATAGGAAATCAGCTACTGTGTTTTGTTTTCCAGGCCTATCTAGAATGGTAATGTTGAATTCTTGTAAAAGCAATAACCATCTTATGACTATGCCATTAGTAATTGATTTGTTCATTAAGTATCTAATTGCAGAATGATTTGTGTGAACAAAAGTTTCATAGCCTGTTATATAGTGTCTGAATTTGTTTATGGCATGAACAACAGCTAAAAAATCTTTTTCAGTTACAGTATAGTTTAACTCTACAGGAGTCAAATTTTTATTGGTATAGTAGATGGCATAAGGAATCAGGTCTTTTTGTCCCAATACTGCTCCTAGAGCTGTATCTGAGGCATCTGTTGAAATGTGAAAAGGTAACTTCCAGTTAGGTCCCCTTAAAATAGGTGCTTCAAAAATTTTTGTTTTTAGGGTCTTAAAGGCTAACTGGAAATTAGAATTCCAATTGAATTCACAATCTTTGGTAAGCAATTTAAAGAGTGGAGATGTTATCTTGGTGAAGTTTTCTATAAACCTCCGATAATATCCTGTAAATCCTAGAAAACTCCTAACATCTTTTTGACAACTTGGAATAGATAAGTTAGAGATGACTTCAACTTTTGACTCATCGACTCTAATCCCATCCCCTAAAATATGATGCCCCAAAACAATACCTTTAGTAAACATCATGAAACATTTCTCATGACTAAGTGAAATATTTTCTTCTTGACATCTCTTTAAAACTTTTTCCAAGTTTGCTAAAGCTTCTTCAAATGTGTTTCCATAAACTGTGAAATCATCCATATATACCTCTACACAATCATGTATTAGATCTGAAAAAATTCCTAATACTGCCCTTTGGAATGTTGCAAGTGCATTGCATAATCCAAATGGCAATACTCGGTAAGCATAGGTACCCCAAGGACAGGTAAATGTGGTTTTGTCTTGATCTTCAAGTGCTACTTGGATTTGGTTGTAACCACTAAACCCATCTAGAAATGAAAAGTACTTTTTTCCAGCTAATGTATCTAACACTTGATCTATGAAAGGTAAGGGAAAATGGTCTTTAAGAGTAGCTTTGTTTAATTCCTGGTAGTCAATACATACCCTCCATTTACCATTTTTCTTTGGCACAATTACCAAAGGAGAAACCCACTGACTATCTAAAATGGGATAGATGAAGTTGACATTTAACAATTTTTGCAATTCTTCTTTAACAATCTCCCTAAGATTTGGATTCATCCGTCTTTGAGGTTGTCTGATTGGTTTACAATTTTCCTCTATATAGATGTGATGAGTGCAAGTCTTGGGGATTATCCCTTTCATGTCAGTGTACTCCCATGCATATGCAGAAGAATGTCTCTGTAATACCTTGACTAACTCTTCTTGTTGAGATTTTTCTAGGTTCTTGTTTATATTCAAAGTTTTGCCTGAAAATATCTCACTTGTAGAGCTGCCAAATTTATCCATAGAATGAAGAGACATCTGTCTTGATGACAAAAATTCAATGTTGGATCCCTCTTGAAATGGTTCATGTTTGTATTCTGAAGAGGATTCAAAATTTTCTAGAGTATTCAGAATTTGATTATCTTCACTAATTTCTGAAATTGTGAAGAGAGGTTGTAAGTCTTCTTCATCCTCTATCCATTGAGTATCATCTAAATCTGTAATTGTCCTTGCTGGAGGATACAAAGTGAATTTCTTAGTTGAACTACCATCATAGATGTACATATCACCATATCTACAACTAATGAAAGCATCAGCTGTAGCTAACCAAGGTCTTCCTAATATAATAGGGTGTCCTCCTAGATTATTCTTAGGAGTTAGGATCATGAAATCCACAGGGTACTCCCAAGAATCTAGGGACATTGGAATGTCTTCTATTACCCCATCAGGTTTGATCACAGATCTGTCTGCTAATTGTAATAATGTGGGTGTAAAGAGAAGATTAGGAAGTTTCAGTTTATCCATGATTTGTCTACTCATGATATTGATTGCTGCTCCTAAATCAATGAGTGTTTTGGATTTCAATTCCATTGATGTGAATTTTAACAACTGGATTTCCTGGGTCTAGATACTTTGGAATAGCAATCTTACCCATCATGATATCTGCTATTTTTCCTGCCAGTTTAATTTTCTTTGTCTCTCTTATTCTTTTTCTTGTTTTCTTCATGCTCAACTCCTTTATTGTCTTTGCTAAAATTGGGATTTCCTTGATGGCTTGTAATAATGGAATCTTAATGCAAACATTTCTTAGCTCATCTAGGAAATCATAATTAGGCACCATAATTTGTTTTTCTACACCTCTATCAATTTGTAATCTTTCTGGAAAGGGAGGTGTAGAAGTAGATGTTGATGGTTGCTCTAATACAAGAGTTGAAATTATTGGTTCTTTTTGCTTTAATTTTTCAATGTTTGGGTCTTGAAAAGATGTGTCTTCCTCAAGACTTTTATTCACCCGTAGAGAATCTTCCTCAGAGTTATCTTGTTCTTGTATGATCACAGAAGGTTTCCTCTTTTCAAGTATTCTTCCAGACCTAAGTTGAACATCACTAAGTTCTAAAGGAGTAATTAAATAAGTTGGAAACTGTTGGCCTTCTATCATGTATGTGTTCTGAGGATTTTTATTATTGGGGTTTGGTATGGGTTGAGCAGGCAACTGATTTGATTTTTGAGGAAATGGTAATGGAAGTGGTTGATTTTGATGTGGTAGGTTCTGATGATGTTGTTGAGGATTTTTTTGAAAATTTTGTTGAGGATTTTGAGGAGAAAAATGTGGGTATGGTGGATAGGATGGTGGATACTGATAGTACTGAGAGTATCTTCCATAGGGACTTTGTGCTCCTTGTGCCCAAACTTGAGATTGATTTTGAAATTGAGGCCAAGGTTGCTGCCAAGAATTCCAAGGTGGAGGTTGGTTATACATTTGATCATGGAATCCTTGTGTTTGAGGTCCTTGCCAAGGCCTTCTAGAGACAAAATTGAGAGATTCTGTGGAATTTGTAGGAGTTTCCTCTTGAAAGACAGCTTTGAGACCAGGAAGGGAAGGAAAATTCTTGGTCTCATGTTTTTCAGAACAAATTACACAGGTCTCTACAACTTTTACATCCAAAGGGCACTCTCTCAAGGCATGTTTCTTTCTACATTTGGGACAAAATATTGCTAAGGCATCAAATTCGGCTTTTTGCTTGTTTTGTAATTTAAGGGTGTCTATTTGTTCAATAAGACTCCCTAAGATGTCATATTTGAAATCATCAAGCATATGTCCTATTTCTGACCTACTTACTGTCCCAGAAGCAGACTTACTTGCCCTTGCAAGAGCAGGATCTCTTGGACCTTTTACAGTTTTAGATTTCCCTCTTGAAAGGTTGATACATGACTCAGATATTACAGGTAATGTGAGCTGTGATATATCCCCTTTTCCCATCATGTTAAGGATATCCAACCATTCATCCCTAATTTTTTTCAACAAAAGAGCTTTTAAGGTGTCTTGATCCAGGTTTTCCATTTTTTCTCTTTTGATGTTGTAATGAAATCTCTCCAACAAATCTTCCAAGTTTTCATCTTCTTTTGTAACATCTTAAACACTTCTTCCTTATGATTGACCGGCATACAATAATCCAAATACCTCTCTAGTAATTCTTGTTTCATGTCTTCCCATGTCCTAATAGAACTGTTGATCAAACTCATAAACCACTTCAATGCTGCTCCTTTCAATGTTGAAGGAAATAGTTTAATTTTTTGAGCATCTTGTAAGTAGTCATAAGTTCTACACAGGATTTCAAATTCAAATAGGAAGGTTTCAGGATCTTCAATTTTAAGTCCATAGAAGTTTGGAAGGACAGAGGGTGAAATGTTTTTCATGGTTGTATTGGTTTCTTCATCTATTATAGGGAACCCAAAAGAGCTTCCCATTTCTCTTCTACCTCTTCCTCTACCTCCTTCTCCTTCTGCACCTCTACCTCCTCTCCTCTACCTCTACCTCTACCCCCTCCAAATAATGTGTGTTCTCCATTAAAGACTCCTCCTCCTCCTTCTTCTGCCATGGTTGATTCTTCTGTGGAAGTGGAAAAGTTTGTGTCCCTAACAGGAGTCCTTGGATCTTCTTCTAAGACAGGTTCATTGGATTAAGTGGAAGGTCTCTCTAATGGAATATCTAATGTTAGGTCTTCTAGAAGTCTAGGATCAGTAAAGGATGGAATGTGGGTCTGAGTTGAAGGTGTACTAGCTCTTGGTCTAGGTGAAACAAGTGGTGTTCTAAGAATCAAACTTCTGCTTCTGCTTCTTATGAATCTACCACTTGAGTCTCTCTCTCTACGCATATCATTGTTTTTGGGAGTTAAGAAACAAAGGTTACCTAGTTTTCACTTCCCCGGCAATGGCGCCAAAATGTTTGTGCTCAACCTAGTCTCCTAAATTGAGTTCATTTAATTGTCAACCAGGGTTGGTAAACTGCTGAAGTGTGGTGAACTGTATGTGCCTAGGTGTTTGTTTCTTACTGCGTTTTTTCTAGTGTTTTATGATGTTTTTGGTCTTTTTATGGTTTTATGTTCACAAGGGAAGAACTAAATGCTGGTGGAAAGAAGCTACTGGTTAAAAACAGAGTGAAGCCTAATTTGTTGATGACAAATGACAAATGCAAATACTGAGATAGAACCAAACCTAAACTATGACTTAGAAAAATACGAAGCTTGATAATGACTTCAAGAAAATAAATCACAACATGAACTTAACTTGTCCAATTCTTTCATTAAAGATATTTTGGAAGAGCTTGAGAAATGGGCAGCTAAGTGTAAAAATTCTCCTAACTAAACAATTTAACAATCAACTTATAATGATACAACATCTCATCCATGATTAAAGGTTTTTTGAAACATATTTGGAAAAGAACATTTGTAACATCATAAGATCTCTACTCTAAAACTAGCTCCTAATTCTGTTCTGCAACTTAGTTTAACACCACTAAACCTCACTCAAAAGTTATAGATTTCCTTTTAGAATAGTATTTTGAGGAAAGGCTTGTTTGTGAAATGGTAAAAAGGTTGCAAAAGTACTCCAGGCCTTATACTGATACTATCTTCTGTCCAGATGATTATGAGTTAATATAGGTTTAGAAAAAAATAATTTTTGTAAATAATGAAGACCGTGGTATTTAATTTTAACAACTAATGCAATTTAAAATTCAATGGATGGCTACTAATCTTGGAATGTAAATACAGTGAGCTAAGCTGGAACTGAACTAGGATGCTACTAGTTTACAGTGATCAGTGCTAAATTAAAAAGCCATTATCAAACTTGAAATGAAATAACAGAGCATGAATTAAATGCAATTTGCCTCCGGAGTGCCCTAACTAAGTTATCAGGCAATTAATCTATGGGATTCTATAGCCTATTTTGTTCATCATGAATGGTATTTTGGAAGAGCTTGTTAGAACAATCCTGGCTGTAAAATTCAATGCATTTGAATACAAACATGAAAACTGAAAGCAAATACAATTAAAAACTAAGACATCACAGCTATTTCCTACTCATTGTTGTGATCTTTTGGAAGAGATTTTAAGAGTAAGATTAGCTATGCTACTTAGTGTAAACAAGCAACTGAATCCTACAGTATCACAGTTATACCTTAGTCATCATAATGATATCTTGGAAGAGTTTACTAGAGTAAGTTTAACTGTGATAATGAACAAAAGGAATTGCAAATAAAATCTATAACACTACATCCATTTCTCATTCATTATAATGATCTTTTGGAAGAGTTTCTTAGAACAAGTATAGCTATAATGACTAATGAAATTAAATATGAACGCAAACTTCAAAAAAACTTGAAAACGAACTAAGATACTTATCTAAATTGCGAAAGTAAAGCTGCTCAGGAGGCAGGGGCCCTCTACCACCAGAGTAGCACGAAATCTAACTCAAGATCAACTCAACGCGTTCAGAGAAATGCTATCTTCTTCATTAAAGGAAAATAACTTAAAACAGAGTATCCTCGGTCTTCAGAAATATAGCAGTTAATCCACGAAATCTAATCAAAATCTAGAACTTGTCTCTCGGTTTCCCGAGTACATTTATAACAAATCTTCATAACAGAACTTGAGATAATACGGAGCTCATTGTCTTTTCATATCAAAATCGTACTAGAACTCTAAATATGGCAGCATAAAGTGACAAAGGACATCTAGACTATCCTTGTCCTATTAGGAGTCTGCCTCCTTGTGTGAGTTCACACGTACAAAACCACGTCCAGAATTCCGTTCATTCTTCATGGTGAGCAACAAACGCTAAGGACATGATGTGGAATACACCCATGTGTGGCTTTTCCTGAGAGGACACCTGGAACATGCTTGAACGTGAAGACAGCTGCAGAATTGGCAACTAGCTACGGAATGTTTGCATTCTGTAGCTAGTTTCAGTTCAAAATGCATTACAATGACAAAATCACAAAACTTAGCAAGTTAGCCATGATATTCATTATTAAAGTAATTTTAACTAATTTCATTGATCATTTGAGCCTGGGATAACAATAGAAAAAAGAAAATGGAGTGAAGTATGATGGAAGAAAGAACAATCTTGGGGCTCAACACAAATGCCTCTAAAAATAACACAGTCCAGGATGGAAACTATGCTGTGAGGGATAGAAGATGATTGGGATGATGCAAAAGATGTCAAAATATTTCTGGGAGTCCTCCTTGCTGATCCTCCAATGAATAGGCAGCCTCTTCATTGAAAAACAAGCCCATAAATGAGTCTAAGAGATCCTCCTTTGCTGCACCCTGCAACACAACCCAACTCAAAACAAAAACTGGGTTATAGCTGAAGGGGGTAGCTTGGCCAAAATTATGGAATGAGGAAATGTAGCCCAAAGAACCTCTCCTTCCCTGAGGATGAGGTAGGAATTTCCGACTAGGAACACCCTTGTGCTAAACAGCACTGCAACCCTGCTAAACAATTAGAGGAAGCAAAGTCTAAAAAGAACAATAGAAATGATAATAAAAAACATCAATAAAAATGGTTGATATCCCATCCATATATAGCATAATAGCCTCTCCACATTGGGTCCAATCGATATTTTCCACCAAGCTCATGCAATTTTTCCTCCACTAAAACTGCAATGTTCATCAAGGAGATTCAATGTACCTAGACAATGTTGTTGACTTGGTCAAAGTTGACTGAATCAACATGTTTCAGCCCCTGTTGACACCCCAAGGTGCTTAATCCAGCTGCTTATTCTTCCCCCTTTCACATTAGGAGTGTTTTTATTACTACTCAAGAGACTTATGGGCCTTCCCACCCATTTATTTTTAGACCTAATGATAAAACAACTATAATATTCCATTTAGCTTGGAGGCTAAATTTTTGGAATATTATAGTCCTCCCATCCAAAAATTTTCTTGTCCTCAAGAAACTGTATAAGGAGAGAAAAATTCTTCCCCTCCTCTTCTTGTGTCATCCTCATCAATATTTCTCACCACTGCTCAAAACAATCTGCAATAAATCTATCCTCCAATACTCCCTCCCAAGCATGCAAAACCAAATGGCTCACATCATGAAAAGGTGGAAGGTGTAAGTGGAAACCTTATTGTTTTCCAATGGCCTCCCAAATATAATAGTTATGAAAAGAATAGGGGATCTCATGACCAATGGGAGACTCCCAAACCCATGCTATCATCCAAATGAAATGAGCCATTCTAGGTAGCTCATCAAAAGAATCCTCAACCCCTAGTGTATGCAATGTGTTGGGGTTGCATGAAGAGATTAGAAGTAGTTTCTCTCTCCAATTATGGTAATTATGGCATTTTTATTGATCTTGGGCTGAAATTTCATGGCCTCCAAGATTGTCCCAAGTTACCCCAAAAATCAAATCAGCCATGAAATGCCTCCTCCAAGAACGCAAATTCTTCAAATGGCTCCTCCCATGTGAAGACAAGAAGTGTGGTGTGGAAATCATGGTTTGCCCATCGTTTCTCCTAAAACATACAACATGTAAAGTAGGGAGAATCATACTCCAAATGGGCATCTCAAACTCATCTAGCACCCTTCAAATAAAGCTCCCCATGAACATAAGAGCATCAGCAAAATATGGAAGCAAAAACCAGTGAAAACAAGCTACCATATGACAACCGGAGAGTGGAACATAGTTCCTCACATGGAACCAGCACAGTGCATCCCTTTCCTGCATCAAAACAAGTAAGAACAAGCGCTCTCCCAGCCACTTGTTTTCTGCCACAATCATTCTATAGGATAGAAGCATGAAAGTACAATGTGGTGTCAATGGTGGACACCAAGAATCATGTGGCCTCCCCCACAAACCATCGATAGAATGGCCAACATCAATGCTAAAAATGGCCTCAAGTACATGAAAATACAATATAAAAGAATGAAATATCCTCCTTGGTACAATATGCTGCTCACAAAAGGTAAAGGAATGCAAATTAGGGTGCATAAGTGTACATCCTCTACTATGTACTTTGGTCCTTGAGCTGAAATGGCTTAACTGGAAAGTCTCCCTCACTCTCAATGAGTAGGGAAGTGGTTGTGTTAACCTCTCCATCACCATCCAGGCTATGCATCTCTCCATATGCTGATGTATATCCTACTGGATGCCCTCCCAAGTGAACTCCTCCATCGATGAATGAAATGCATCAAAGTGCATGGAAAGAAAGTCCACATGTGCTGCATGTAGGAGCTTCCTCTTGAGCTCATAAACTCTTGTCAAGAAGACTCTCCCATAAGAATAGATTACCTCACCAACCACCATGTATCTATCATCTCCATCTGGGTCATCAAGTATCATGCATGCACCAAGATCCTTGGAGTACTCTACCAAAAGTTGATACCTCCAATATGGATCAACCCTCCTAAGAGACAACACTGAAGATCTAAAATGTGAAGCTCCCCACATGTTTTTGTCTAATCCTTTGACATGCCCCATGCCAAATTCATCCTCCAAAGTGCTGCTATGCCCATCATGCAGCTGCTCAGGCTCAAATAGAAGTGGTGACTCTTGGAAGTTGGCCTCCCATGAGAAGCTACCATCCAAAAGAACCTCCTGATCTTGGCTAATGCAAGCATGGGTGGCCTCCATCTACTCCCATGTATAGAGGATTCCTTCCTCAAAGGAAGTACCCTTTGTTTCTCCAAATCCATGGAGCAGCTTCCTTGTACCATGAAGGTGCCATCCTCCATCACTGCAGCAACTTCTGTCAGCGCAGTATATGTAGTGAGAGTGGGTAGTGCAGAAAATGAAAGAGTACCTCTCTCCTCCTTGAGTCTATCCAAAAATCTCTACGCTATACTGGATTCCTCCGAAGTCTTCACCTCTCCAGAATCTAAGAGTGGTGAAATAAGTGATAAAATTTCTCCCACCAACTTTAGATATGGTGGCCTCCCAGGTGGAATGCCCCCATGTAGTGAGACATCAAAATCTAAAGTGGACTATATAAATGCATGGACTCATTTGTCCCCCTCTTCATTGTAAAATACAGTCACCTTCTTCTGTGTAGAAACATCCTAGAATAGATAAGGGTGAATGCTCATCATCCCTTGATGCTGATCCTTCCTTTTTTCTCCTTCCATATGCCAAGATTCACAACCCAAAATTATTGATGCATGATGCTCTAGAATTGTAGTTTGGTTCCCATATGTTGGATCATTTGGAACTCCTTGCAAAGACACAAGGGATCCTCCAATGGAAGCAATGGCTCCCTTCCCATATCCATGTGGTGATGGATATTCTCCCAATGGTACAATGCTATTAGATATTCTCTGCTCATCCTCTTCATTAATATGTGAGATTTCCTCATCATCAATGAGAGACCCTTGATCTTGTTCTTCCATTGAAGGAGATTTCTCCATGTCTTCACCAATAGAAGAGGGTTCTTCAAAAGGAGGGGATATTGCCCTTGGAAAGGTACCATGTATGTTTTTATCCCCTTCATCTGAAATATGGAGTGGAGTTGGCAAGATAAATCTCTGCAACTCATGCAAAGGTTTTAAGCTTTTGGGTTCCACAAGAGATGTTTTACAATGTTTAGTGTCAAATCTTTTCACCAATTCCTTAGTGAACCCAGCATAAGTGTTTTTATTTGCATGATAAAATGAAGAATAAATATTAAACCACCAATTATGGGCCATAAATTTTAGGTGTATCGCTGTTACTCTAATGGCCTCCTTTTTTGAAACTTGGTGTAGTTGGAAATATGAATCTAGCTTCTCCACCCAAGCTTTGGCTGTGCACTCTATTGATCCATCAAAGTTAGATAGAAAGATTCTACCTCCCTTACCTCTATCATGGTTTCTAGATCTCCTATCTTCCTTGAGTTGGAAAAGCCCTTGGAAGTCCAAGTGCTCTTTGAATCTCCATGATTGAGACTCATACTCCTAAAGATAGACACTCAAGGTCTCCTCCCTTGGTGCATCTCCTTCCTCCATCCTTCTTGTAGTGAATGCGGGCAATAGACTGCATTATGGATTTGCATGTGTGGCTGAATTCTCACACCCATCATGTGAATAGCTAGGGCTTTCTTCCCTTTCAAATCCTCTCAAGAATTGTTGAGATTGCAACAAGATGATGAGATTAGTGAAAAGAGTCACCTTCACTAAGTGGGCCCGCAGGCTATTTTTGGTGCAAGTCTATTTTTAGACTATGTCTATATTTAGACATGTCGATCATATTCTATGAGTTGCAGGATGCTATTTTTGGATGGTTGGTCAAGTTGGAAAAATATATGGACCTCTATTTTTAGACATATTGGGCAGAATCTATTTTTAGATTGCCAGTCTAAAAATAGATATGTCGAATATTATTAGCTCTTAATAATATTTGGACTATAAACATTATCTTATTCTCTTGGAGCACTTTAGTTAAGTGCACAGATGTGGCAAAGGAGTTGACAGAAGGAATTACGCTATTCTTTAGGGTTAAGTGGAGCTATTGCATGGAGACTTTAGTTAGAACTCATGTGACAGAGTTTGGTGGAGTTATTGAGGTAGTTGGTGGAGTTGTGTTCAATTTAACTCAATTAGACACAGTTGAGCTAGTTGTATCTAGTCTAACTGATTGATACAATAGGGAGAGTGGTGTGAATTAATTAATAATTAATTCAATAAATATTAACTCATTAATCAACTCAAGAATACATCAGTTAACTACAGTGCATGGACAGTTTCAATGGAGACCAGTGGAGAGGTAGGTGAAAGAGCAGGTTGACTATTAGTTGTGACTATAGTGTTGCATGATTTGCAACACCCAGTGATTGGATATGCCAATGAGGATTGTGTGATAAATTCTAGACCAATTCAAGTTCATTCAGATCCAATATTCAACAGGGATTGCACAGTAGAGGTAGGCTAGCAGGTGGCAAAGATCGGTGCATGGATTTTCTAGATCGGGCCTGATTAGTGTGTAGCGATTGTATTGTACTGAGAGCTTGACATGATCAGATTTGTATGAGGATTGTTACATGATATCTATGACATATATTATATACAGATAGTTGGGGTTTTTAGCTTCAGGATTTCCCGTTAAAACACTGTGTTCATATGTGTGAATTTTTATGGTTTTAATGTGTGCATGCAATTGATTTAATTTCCGCAAGTAATGATCAATAGTAGAAGAGATTTTGTATTGTGCATGAAGTCAAATAGTGTGTGATAAGGAGAATCTTGGATGTATAACGCATTAGTTATATAATTTCTACATGGTATCAGAGCGATATTGATCATTGGAGCAATTGCAAAGAATTGAAGCGGTTGAGTTTTGTGCTGGTGGGATTCGAATTTGTAGTAGTCTTTTCTTGGTGTCTCAATATAATCTCAAATTATATTGCATGGAAGGACAGGATGGAGGTGGTGCTGGAGGATAATGGGTTGAAGGAGTTCATAGATGCAGAAATTCCAAAACCTGCTTCTAGCGATGCTGCCACACTTGATGCATGGAAAAAGAAGACATCTAAATGTCGAAGGATTCTATTGGAAGGTGTGAAGGATCACATAGTGTCCCGCCTTCATGGTAAAGCTTCTCCATTCTTGATGTGGAAAGCTTTGACAGACTTGTTCCAAAGCAAGAGCGACCAGAGGAAGTTGGCGCTCAAGGATAAACTCAGGAAGATAAAAATGGAGAAAGGCGACAGTATACCCAAGTACCTCACGAAGTTTTTCCAGTGCAGGGATGAGCTGGGAAGTGTGGGGGTTACTATAGATGAAGAGGACTTGGTGAGCTTGGCTCTCCTTAGGCTTCCGAAGAGTTGGCATTCCTATGAGGACTCTGTCAATGGTCGGGAGAAACTGCCAGGATGGGAGCGACTTTGGTCGGATCTTGTGCAGGAGGAGATAAGGCGAAGTACCAGGGATGGATCTTCATCAAAGAATGAAGATGAAGAAAATTGTGCTTTGGATACCAAAGCAAGGAAGGGGAAGAGAAAGAGGAATGCTTCTCAATCCGGTGGGAAAGGCAAGAAGCAGGACATGTCCAAGGTGAAGTGCTTTCACTGTCACCAACATAGACATTACGCCACTAATTGTCCACAAAAGAAGAAAAATAAGTAGGCTGTTGGATCTACAGCTGGAGAGGCCTTCGCCTCACAGTTTGAGCTATATTTTTCGCTGATCACATGCTTGCTATCAATTATGATGGGTTCAGTGCGGTTTCTTGACAGTGATGCGTCTTTCCATATGACCGGAGACAAAGATTTGTTTACTGATCTGGATGAGAAGGATCTTGGAGTGCACATCGAGATGGGCGATGATGCTAGATACAGTGCGACTGGTATCGGGACCATTTCCTTTGAGAGGGAGTCTGAAAAACCTTTCATCTTGAAGGATGTCATGCATGTTCCAGGATTGAAGGAGAATCTGATCTTTGTGGCGATGTTGGAAGACAAGGGATATGATGTTGTCTTTAGCGAGGGAAAGGCTTTCCTACATAGTAAGGAAACTAGTGAAACCCAGAGGATAGGGGTTCGAGTTAAGAACCTTTATCAGTTGTAGGTAGATGGTTGCACAGCAATGGCAGACAAGGCAAAAGGAGTGGTGAGCCGAGATGAGGGCGAGCTATGGCGCAAGAGATTGGGCCATCTTCACCATGGTGCTTTGAAAATTTTGCAGTAGATTTCTACCGAGCTTCCCAAAGGTACACTTGCACAGTCAGATCAGTGCAAGGGATGTACTTTGGGAAAATTTGTGAAAGCCACCTTTCATGAGAAGGATAGTCACACCACAACGATCCTTGAGAGAATTCACATAGATGTGTGTGGACCTTTCTCAGTAGCTTCGACAGCAAAGCACATGTATTATGTGATATTTGTTGATGATTTTTCTCGTAAGTGCTGGATCTTCTTCATGCAGAAGAAGAGCGAGAGATACTCTAAGTTCTGTGAGTTCAAGGCACTGGTTGAGAAAGAATCGAGGAATCAGGTGAAGGTTGTTAGGAGCAATAATGGTGGTGAATTCATCTCTGGAAAATTCATGTACTTTTGCAGTGCAAAAGGAATTCGAAGAGAGCTCATAGCGCCTCATAACCCACAACAAAATGGGGTCACTGAGTAGAAGAACAGAACAATCGTGGGTGCTGCATGAGCGATGTTGCATGATCAAGGCCTTCCCATACACTTTTGGGCTGAGGCATGCAATACTATGGTTTATGTGAAAAACCGTTGTCCTCACAGAGTACTTGGCATGAGTACACCCGACGAGGCGTTTTCTAGTAAGAAGCCTGATATTTATCATTTGAATATTTTTGGCTCACCTGTTTACATTCATGTGACGAAGGATGCCAAGAAGAAGCTAGAGCCGACTGCAGAGGTTGGGATATTTGTGGGGTACACTGATACACCCCACAACTATCGTGTGTATTTTCCAGACAGTCGGAAGACTGTTGTGCTACGTGATATCAAATTTCATGAGGAGAAAGCCATGAATAATTTTCTTGAGCGGGAGCCACACTTGCATGTAGTTGAGGAGAAATTAGTTCCTAAGGATGAGCCTCAGGATGTGGATCAGCCACAAGAGGAGGTTCATGGAGTGGAAGAAACCACTCATGTAGCGCCAACCATCAAAGGGCAGAAGCACACTACAGAAGCTGAGCGACTGAATCTTGATGCAGAGAAGATTGTAGGAGCACCTACATCACAGCGCAGACAGAGACAGTCACCTGACCGATATACTAGATACATGGCTCTGATGAGTAAGTGTATCATGATAGAACCATCCTCTTTCAAGGAAGCCGTGGAGGACCCTGCATGGGTAGATGCCATGGTGGAAGAGTATGATTCAATTGTCAGAAACAGTGCATGGGAGATTGTCCCAAGGCCGGAAGGGAAATCAGTGGTAGGTTCGAGATGGATCTACAAAGTGAAGCAAGCAGTTGATGGGAGCATCAAGAAGTACAAGGCAAGATTTTTTTCCCGAGGCTTCTCACAGATTGAGGGGATTGACTATGAGGAAACCTTTGCACCTGTCACAAGGTATTCTTCCATACGGGGCATCCTAGCTCTCTCAGTGCAGATGGGATGGCACATTCATCAGATGGATGTGAAGACTATGTTCCTCAACAGAGTCATTGAGGAGGAGGTGTACATAGAGCAACCTGAATGTTTCAAGATCTTCAGCAGCGAGTCACATGTGTGCAGGCTCAAAAGAGCGTTGTATGGGTTGAAACAAGCACCTCATGCTTGGTACACACGGATAGACATTTATTTCACCGGTTTTGGATTCACCAAGAGTGAGGCGGATCCGAACCTATACCAGATTGTGGTGGAGGGTAAGTTGTTGATCATTTTACTTTATGTAGATGATTTGATTTTGACGGGTGATGAACAGTTGATACTCTCAGCAAGGCTGATCTTGCAAAAGAGTTTGAGATGAAGGACTTGGGCCTCCTTCATTATTTCCTGGGATTGGAAATTTGGCAGCGTAATGATGGATTGTTTGTGTCTCAAGGCAAGTATGCCCGGGAGATATTGGAGAAGTTCAACATGCATGGCTGCAATCCTATTGACACTCCTCTTCCTGGTGGTTGGAGGAAAGAGGATGCTACATCGGCAGAGGTAGTGGATGCCATTGTTTATCGATAGTTGGCGGGGTCACTTATGTATCTAGTAAATACACGACCTGACATATGCTATGTTGTTAACTAGCTTTCACAAGCTATGGTTAAGTCTACCAAGATCTTTTGGAAGGTAGGAAAGCATGTATTGAGATATCTCAGAGGCACATTGGGATATGGATTATGGTACATATAGTCAGATGAGGTGAAGCTGCATGGCTTCATGGATGCAGATTGGGCAGGGAGCCCAACGGACAGAAAGAGGACATCTGGAGGGATTTTCAGTATCAGGTCGATAGCAATTTCTTGGTACAGTGGGAAGCAGAGATCCGTGGCACTCAGTTTAGCGAAGGCTGAGTACATGGCAGTGAATTTGGCTGCATGCGAGGCTATATGGATGAGGAAGATCCTGGTCAGGTTGCTTGATTCACACTTAGATCCTACTGTGATATATTGTGATAATCAGAGTTGCATCAAACTCTCGGTTAATACAGTATTTCATGATAGATATAAACACATTGATATCCGGTATCATCATATCATAGATTGTGTGCAGCGAAAGATCATGCTACTTTCATACATTCCTATGGAGGATCAAGATGTTGATATCTTGACGAAGGTGCTCACCAGGAGAAAATTTGAATACCATAGAGGCAGGATCGGGGTGGCAGATAATCCATATCTTGTTGAGAGGGAGTGTTGAGATTGCAACAAGATGATGAGCTTAGTGAAAAGAGTCGCCTTCACTAAGTGGGTCCGCAGGCTATTTTTGGCGCAAGTCTATTTTTAGACTATCTCTATTTTTAGACATGTCGATCATATTCTATGAGTTCAAGGATGCTATTTGTGGATGCTTGGTAAAGTTGGAAAAATATATGGACTTCTATTTTTAGACATATTGGGAAAAATCTGTTTTTAGATTGCCAGTCTAAAAATAGATATGTTGAATATTATTAGCTCTTAATAATATTTGGACTATAAACATTATCTTATTCTCTTGGAGCACTTCAGTTAAGTGCACATATGTGGCACAAGAGATGATAGAAGGAATTATGCTATTCCTGAGGGTTAATTGGAGCTATTGCATGGAGACTTCAGTTAAAACTCATGTGACAGAGTTTGGTGGAGTTATTGAGGTAGTTGGTGGAGTTGTGTTCAGTTTAACTGAGTTAGACACAGTTGAGCTAGTTGTATCTAGTCTAATTGATTGGTACACTAGTGAGAGTGGTGTGAATTAATTAATAATTAATTCACTAAATATTAACTCATTAATCAATTGAATAATACATTAGTTAACTACAGCGTATGGACAGTTTCAGTGGAGACCAGTGGAGAGGTAGGTGAAAGAGCAGGTTGACTATCAGTTGTGACTATAGTGTTGCATGATTTGCAACACCCAATGATTGGAGATTCCAATGAGTATTGCAAATTTTATTTCATTCAGAGCCAATATTCAGTAGGGATTGAACAGTAGAGGTAGGCTAGCAGGTGGCAAAGATCGGTGCATGGATTTGCTAGATCGGGCCTGATTAGTGTGTAGCAATTGTATTGTACTGAGAGCTTGACATGATCAGATTTGTATGAGGATTGTTACATGATATATATGAAATATATTATATACATATATTTGTGGTTTTTAGCTTCAATATTTCCCGTTAAAACACTATATTCATATGTGTGAATTTTTATGGTTTCAATGTGTGCATGCAATTGATTTAATTTCCGCAAGTAATGATCAATAGTAGAAGAGATTCTGTATTGTGCATGAAGTCAAATAGTGTGTTATCAGGAGAATCTAGGATGTATAACGCATTATTTATATAATTTCTACAGCAATTTCTTACACTTCTCCCCTTTCATCTCCTTGAGATCTTATTTGATATTCTTTATAGCTTGGAAAAGAAGCAGGGAGACCCTCTCTTCCTTCATTTCTCCAAATAATGGAGTCAACCCTTTGTTTCTTCTATGAGTCTTCTCTTTTTTGTGAGAATATTCTCCTCCTAATGGCATAATGTCTTGGATGCACAGGTTGAGCCAAGATTATGCTCTGATACCACTGTAATATCCCAAAATGGGAATGCAACAATACATGAACATAAAAATGTAAAACTCTGCAAATCTAAACATGACATAAGAGGGATCAATGTACAATGATTATTTCATTAATATATCAGCAGAATTATACAACAAGATCATGAGGGACAAGTCACTCAAGCAATGGGAGCAAGTCTCCAATGAAATAAACAATCAACACATGAGTTGCTGCAACTATATAGAATGCCGGAGAGTAGTGACAACACTATCTATAACAGTGTAGCTACTTATGAATACATGTATAAATATAATGTGGCTGATATAAATAAAATAAATTCCTAGCAATGAAGATGTGGGCTCTAATTCAAGATTTCTAGCCAACCCAGAAAGGATTGCTAGAAATACCAAGAAACATACAATGTGACAAATAACCCTGGGGTTAATATGCCACTGAAAATTGGATCTGATATGAGATGAGGCTATGAAAAATCTGAAATAATTATTTTCTTCTCCAATGGTATTTCTAACTAGAAGGTTGATCCCTCTACTCAGAAATAGACCCTCCTGATGAGCTCAATGAACCCTCCCAGCAAATGCCTCCAAAAATAATGCAGTTTAGGATGGAAACTATGCTGTGAGGGATAGAAGGTGATTGACCTGATGAAAAAATGTCAAAATATTCCCGGGAGTCCTCCTTGTCGATCCTCCAATGAATAGGCAACCTCTCCACTGAGAAACAAGCCCATAAATGACTCTAAGAGATCCTCTCTTGCTGCACCCTACAACACAACCCAACTCTAAAAAGAAACTATGTTGTAGCTGAAGGAGGTAGCTTGGCCAAAATGTTGGAATGAGGAAATGTAGCCCAAAGAACCTCTCCTTCCCTGAGGATGAGTTAGGGATTCCCGACCAGGAACACCCTTGTGCTAAACAGCACTACAACCCTGCTAAATAGTAAGAGGAAGCAAAGTCTAAAAATACCAATAGCAATGATAATCAAAAACCTCAATAACAATGGTTGCTATCCCCTCCATATATAGCATGAGATCCTCTCCACATTGGGTCCCATCCATATTTTCCACCAAGCTCATGCAAGTTGTCCTCCTCTAAAACTGCGCTGTTCATCAAGGAGATTCAATGTACTAGACAGTGTTGTTGACTTGGTCAAAGTTGACTTAATCAACATGTTTTAGCCCCTGTTCACACCCAAAGGTGCTTAATCTAGCTACTTATTCTTCCCCCTTCCACATTAGGAGTGTTTTTATTGCTACTCAAGAGACTTATGGGACTCCCCACCCATTTATTTACCGACCTAGTGATAAAACAACTATAATATTCCATTTAGCTTGTAGGCTAAATTTTTGGAATGTTACAGAAGCAAAGCTTCCTCCTCCTCAAATCCCTTCAGACATCATCGCTAAGAGGTCTTTTGTTCTAGTTCTCCTTTGGGGGAGGAACCTTCACATGTTCCCCTTTGATTGAAAATTAGGCCTTTGCTGAAATGGATATCTTACCCTTGGAAAAGAATTCTATAAGTCCCTAGCCCTCTTAATGGCACCTTATAGCATAGTTGGTCTATTTAACTTTACCAACCCATGCAGAGGCTCTTCTAGCCCATCTATGAACATATAAACTCTCCTAGCTATATATAAATCCAACACCATGATGGAAAGTTTTAGGAATTCAAAGATATAGGTCTCCAGATTTCTTGACTGCTTGAGCTTGGCTAGCTCAACAAAGGGTGCCTCTAGATCTATTTCATCAAATATTTCTACCAACCTCTGGGTGAATTATGCATATGCAGTCATATTTTCATTCCCCAATGTAGAATGACCATGAAACCACCATTCATGTGCCGCACCTTCAAGGTGCAACGCTGCTATCTTAATAACTTCAATATCTAGTGCTTGGTTCAACTAGAAATAGATGTCTTGTTTCTCCACCCAAGACTTGGCTGTGCACTTGGATGACCCATCAAAAGCAAGAAAAAAAAATCTACCCATAGTACACTGAAGATCATTGTTTTACATGTACGCTCCACTTCTATGGTTATTATGGGGTCTCGTATTATCCTTGATCTGACAAAAATCTTGGAAGCTAATATTATCTTTGAATCTTTGAGATTGAGACTCATAATCTAGAAAGTAATATTCAAGAGTATATTGTTCTTGGGATCCTCCACCCAAATTTCCTACTGATAGGAATGTAGGCATAGTGGAGCATTGGGAAACTTGTTGTATTAATGGTTGCTCATACCAGTGATTTGAAGTGCCATAGATTTCTCCATGTAGAAACCTTCCTGGGGTCTCTTTCTGTCTTTCCATCCTCATCTGCTTGATTTCTTTGGCAATATCTTGCATGGTTTGGAGAAGAAGCTTTGGAAACTCCTTTCCATTCATTTCTCCTGATACTAGATTTTTTCATTTCTCTTATTCATTTTTTGTATAATCAAACCTCTGGTTTCTATTAATATACAACTTCGCCCTTTCTGTGATAGGTTCTCCTTCTTCTCATGACATATATCTAGTGCTACATAGGCTGAGCCAAGATTATGCTCTGATACCATTGTAATATTCCAAATCAAGAAAAACATAAATCTGGAAAATGCAGTAAAGTATCAATACATAAAAAATGAGCAGATAATAGAGCCATTTTATTAGATATCATAGCAGGAAATGAGTACAATATCTTGAGGAAAAATACACTCAAGCTAGGCCAAACAAGTATCAAATGACCCAGTACACCAAAACATAAAATACTACTGCTACACAAAATTTCGGAAGGCCATGAATGTGCAATCCCTGCTAGAAAAATTGCTCCTGGAAACTAATATTGCATGGATCTACTGATATAGTGCTCAGAAAGTGTTAGGATCAAAGATCTAGGCTTTCTAGCACAATTCCAGGATAACCCAGAAATGGTTTTCGGAAATACACAACACGAAAAATTTAGCCCTAGGGATGAATTATGTTTTGTAGCTGGGTAATTTCTAGGAGGTGGCTGATCTAATGTAAAAATGGTTTATACTCCTCCCCACTAACTTTCTGGATGAATGGCTGCTCTCCTCACTAGAAAAAAAGCTAAAAAACTTGGGTTATGAACCCTCCCCTGAAACTGCCCTGTAGAATAACGCAATTTCTGAAGGAGACTACGTTGTTGAAGATGTATGGAGATTGGATTGATGTTAGATGATGGAATGAAGCTCAAAGGAACCTCTCCTGAGTGGGCACTCTAATTCCCTCGAGGATGAGGGTGGGATTTCCACTCAGAAACACCCTTGTCCTAAACTGAAGCGTGTAGAAAGTCATAAAAGACTAAACATAAAAAATATTCAGAATGCCTTGTATGGCTTCCATCCTCTTCCTTATATGCTTTGTGAGCCTCCTCCCCCTTGTTCCCACTCATTAAAAATGCTACTCTCATGGAGATTTCCTCCCATTATGACTGCGTTGTCCTCCAATAAATCTCCACTACCTCCATGACAATGTTGTTGATTTGGTCAACCTTGACCCCATCTACATGAATTAACCCCTATTCACACCAAGGATTTCTTTATTCAATTGATACAATGATCCAAATTCACATTAGAAGTGGTTTTATTCCTACTAAAGAGATCGATGGTTCTCTCTACCCTCTAATTAGTCTATCTTATTGACAAAAGAAAAACTTAATATTCCAACTAGCTGAAAGCTAATTAGGAATATTACATTTTAGAAAGTGTACAATTTTTTTTTTTTTAGAAGAAATACTTCCACCCACATTCATATTTCATACCTAGCAGCAATCCTAGCCACCCTTGGTCGGAGCTGCGCATACTTATCCCATCCAAACCATGTCAGTTATAGCAAAAATAGAACCACCCTGGATGTCCTATCGACACCAGGACCACCTTGGATGTCTTTGTTACACTCTTGTGACAAAAACACCACTACAATATGTTCATAAAAATCATCCTAAATCTCAAATTCTAGTTGAAAAGGAGGCAAGAGTACAAACTAGAATAATTGTTGTTGGAACTTCTAGTTACTTAGCCTTACTATCCACAATTGAACCTCAAAATTTAAATCAGGAAAGTAGAAATGAATGTTGGGTTAAGGTAATGAATGGAGAACTTGATCAAATAGAAAATAACCATACATGGTAGTTAGCACCAAGGCCTCAAGATAAAAATATTATTGGGACAAATGGGTTTTCAAGAACAAACTGAATGAAAATGGAGAGGTAATTAGAAACAAAGAAAGACTTGTATGCAAAGGCTATGCCCAATAGGAAGGAATATACTTTGAAGAAACATTTGTGCTGATAGCTAGACTTGAATCCATAAGATTGTTTCTTGCATTTTCAAGATTTCATAACTTTAAAGTATATCAAATGGATGTTAAATTTTCCTTTTTAAATGGGGATCTAGAAGAAGAAGTTTATATTGAAAACCCTGAAGCCTTCGTTCTAGGCAATGATAAAAATATTGTTTCCAAAATTTACCTACATATCAAATTTCATACAGACAAAATTTTGATAGATGTTTTTTATGTTGATGAAATCATATTTGGAAGTAATGTATAATCTACGAGTCAAGAATTTTCTTCAATTATGCAGAAATAATTTGAGATGTCTCTACTTGGTGAACTAACATATTTTCTTGGTCTTCAAGTTCAACAAACTAAGAATGGTATATTTCTTTCTCAAACCAAATGCATCAAGTAGATTTTGAAGAAATATGGAATGGTAGACTGCAAGATTGTATATACACCAATGGTAACATGATGAAATCCTAGTGAAAATGACGATTATCCTTCAATCAATCAACTAGAATATAGATCTATGATCCTAAGATTTCTCTACATTACATGAAAAATACCATACATTATGCATGTAGTTGGAATTTTTGGACGATTTCAAGAAAATACTAAGGAAACTCATCTTGAAGCAGTTAAGAAAATATTCAAGTATCTACAAGGAACTCAAGATTTTTGTCTATGGTATCCAAAAATGCATGCTTTTCATTTCATGCTTACACAAATGTAGATTGAGAAGGTAATATTGATGATCACAAGAGTACTAGTGGAGGAGAATTTTATTTGGGACCCCACTTGGTCTTATGGTTCAACAAGAAATAAAGCTCCATCGCTTTATTACTACTAAGGAGAAATATGTTTCTTTTGCATCTTGTTGTACATAAATTTTATGGATGATCCAAACATTGAAAGACATGCCCTATATTTCAAACATTTCGGCATCTCTGCCTTCGACAAAATGTTCAATTAGAGGAAGATACTTTCACCCCCATACACCGCCAAGGTTACATGACCCTCCTCTAGGTAGAATCAAACCAGCAGTAGCATAAATATTTCTGCCAGCTAACGTTGATGAGACACAAAATCGTATATGATTCATCTAATTACTCGTGGGAACCATGACTCGTTTTGTCTTCTCATCTCTTCTTGGTGTTGAGACCACTACAACTACCGCACCAATAGTAGTACCTTGGATGATGCAGACCCATCCCATCTGCACTCTGTCAACCTCATCTGGTTCTACGACATCAACGATAGAATCATATTCATGTTTTTCGACCAGCACTGCTAGGCCAAAATCCGCTCCTCGAGGCCTTGCACAAAACAATTCCCCCTTAGACATCATATTTCACTCCAATGAGGATATATTAGAGATCATGACGGAACTATAATTTCTGTGGGATAACATGCACCACTATTCATTTTTTCTACTAGAAAAATCATTTTTGCATAGCAACACAGAAACACATGAGTTTTGCACCATTGAATCAAAACATTTCCTGCCACAAGGGAAAGTAGATTGGTTCAAAAATTCTATCCCAACGCCTGATGCATTTGAGGAGAGGAACATGTCAAATATCTCACCTACCATTAATGTTGATATTTCAATAAAACCTGTCACTATTGAAGAGATATTTCTAGGGGAAAAATGCTTCCCAGAAGACATAACCTCCTACATAGACCTGACTCTATAATATAGGGACATTTCCACATTACCATATTATGAGATGCATGGCATCAACCCTGCAATTGTAGACCACCACACCAACACATGGCTTGATGCTTACTTACTTGGAAAAAATCAACGTCAACTTCACTCAATTAGAAAACCCATCAGGGTCGCCTCCAGTGTTTTTGGTATTTCCTTCTTTCTACTTTGCATATTTTGATAGATGGATGTTTTCACTTGGGGTATTGGCTTTTGAAGTTCCAGGATATCAACACCTTCATAGAAAGCTCACTCCCTCAGTGGAAATCAACAGAAAAGGTATCATCCTCCACTCATCATGATAAGTTTCCTCCAACTCCTTGCATATATAGCCATCATGTCAATGATATTAACCATAGGGTTCGCCATGTTGACCATGCTTACCATCACCTTCTACCTGCACATGGTAATTTCCCATGTTAGTCTATAGAGATTGACTTGCATGGATCACCATATTCCATAGTTCCCTTTAAACTATTGGTATCCATGTTCACCCCCTAGGCCTGAGAGTCATTTTCCACACATGTATCAAAGATCAACCTCATACTTCTCTTCTTTGTACCTTGCTATCCTCCCCTACTCTCAAGTTGCTATCCTTGATCATGAACGGATTGAACTTCATGCACCACTGCATGCTACACTGGGCTTACCATCCACCCATATTACCATAACCCATCCGTGAAATTTCATCCACCTCATCACCCTCACACCGAGACCAACCAATGGAGCCCCCACCCTAAAAAAAACACACTCCTCGGATCATCATGTAGGATCACAGCTTGCACATCAAAACCAATTTTCATATTCTTTTGTATAATATTACAAATAAGGAAAAACATAAAACTAGAAAATGAAGTAAAATATCAATACATCAAACATGAGCAGAGCATAGAGCCATTTTATTAGATTTCATAGTAGAAAATGAGTACAAGATCTTGAGGAAAAAGACACTCAAGCTAGGCCAAACAATCCTCAAATGACCCAGTACACCAAAACATAAAATATTGCTGCTACACAAAATTTCAGAAGGTCATGGCTACACAATCCCTGTTGTATATACAAGTAATTGTAATTAGGATTACATGGATCTACTGATATAGTGCTCAGAAAATTTCAGGATCATATATCTAGGATTTCTAGCACAATTCCAGGATAACCCAGAAAGGGTTTCCAGAAATACTCAAGATTAAAAATAAAGCCCTAGGGCTAAATTACGCTCTGAAGCTAGGTAACTACTCAGAGGTGGTTGATATGATGTAAAAATGGCTGATAATCCTCCCCACTAACTTTTTGGATGAAAGGATTCTCCCCTCACTGGAGAACAAGCTGAAAAACTTGGATTATCAACCCTTCACTAAAAATACCCTGCATAATAACATAGTTTCTAAAGGATATTGCATTGCTGAAGATGGCTAAAGATTAGCCTGATGTCGGATGATGGAATTAAGCTCAAAGGAACCTATCCTGAGTGGGCACTAGAAGTCCCTCGAGGATGAGGTTGGGATTTCCGCTCGAAAACACACTTGTGCTAAATAACACAACAAACTCTACTAAACAACTGAAGCATGCAGAAAGTCATAAAAGACAAAACATAAAAAATATTCAGAATGCGTTCTATGGCTTCCAACCCCTTCCTTATATGATTTGTGAGCCTCCTCCCCCTTGGTCCTTCTCATTAAAGATGCTACTCTCATGGAGA
The DNA here is from genome assembly GCA_034641835.2 of Pinus albicaulis. Taxonomy (NCBI): domain Eukaryota; kingdom Viridiplantae; phylum Streptophyta; class Pinopsida; order Pinales; family Pinaceae; genus Pinus; species Pinus albicaulis. The sequence goes on along the minus strand of CM076572.1, from coordinate 578,357,948 downwards.
CTTCCTCCCATTATGACTACGTTGTCCTCAAATAACTCTCCACTACCTCCATGACTGGGCTGTTGATTTGGTCAACCTTGACCCCATATACATGCATTAACCCCTATTCACACCCAAGAGTGCTTTATTAAATTGATACAATGATCCACATTCACATTAGAAGTGGTTTTATTCCTACTAAAGAGATTTATGGGTCTCTCTAACCTATTATTCATCTATTTTATTGACAAAAGAAAAAATTAATATTTCAACTAGCTGAAAGATAATTAGGAATATTGCAGTCCTCCCCTCCCAAATTTTTCTTTTCCTAAAGCAACTGCAAATAGGGATGTTGAAAAATCTCCTCTCCTCCCAATGTAGCATCATCATCCGGTAGATTCCTCCACTGAATCAGATACTCTCCAATCAACCTGTTCCTTAGATGCCCCTCCCAAATGTCCAAGTTAGCCTTCGTTGATAAAACCAAATGGCTCACATCATAAAGAGGTGGAAGATCCATGGTGGAAATTACATGCTCTCTAATGGCCTTTTTGAGGCATGAGACATGAAAAATGTTGGGGACCTTACTCCCAATGGGGAGCACCAACCCATATGCTACTCCCCCAACAAGATTGATCACCTTGTGTGGCCCATACAAACTCTTCTCAGTCCCATTCTTCTTTTGTGTAGATGCTTTATAAGGATGAAAATGGAGATAGACCAAATTTTCCACCCCACAATGTCTCTTTTACCACCCATGATCTGTATAGAACTTCTACTGATCTTGGGCTGTAGCAATGTTTTCTGTGAGAGATCAGAATATATCCTGACCCTCTAGGATCAATATTTGGTTCTAGGAACCTTTCTTGCTCCAACCATTCTATCAAAAATGGATAGAGCATAATCACCATATGGAACTAAGAATATAGATATACTGATTTCCATATAAAAATTCATAAGCTAACAATAGTTCCCCAAGTGGAACCAGCGTAGCTCTACTCCTTGTTAACTCGGAACATAGTCTGGCAAGTAGCCTCCCAACCACTTGTTTGCTACCTCTATCTACCCATATGCCTGGGGTAAATAACTGATACTTTGTGTCAACTAGTCACACCCAAAACAGAACAATATATGCCCAAATCCATCCAGAAAGTGGCTATCTCTATCACTGAATATGGTCTTAATAATACCACGAAGTCCAAGGAGAAGCTTGTCCTCTTGTAGATCAGTGAACTGTAAATAAGTGGAAAAGGAATGTAAATACTTTGTTAGTTGACCAATGATCATAAAGACACAATCCTTACCATGTATTTTCAGCAAGCTGGTGATGAAGTCCATAGAAGGGCTCTCCCATATCCATCCCGGAAAAGGAAGTGACTGTAAAAAATTTGCAGGATGGTTGCTTTCTTCTTCATTCTTCTGGAAAACCATACACTTCCTGATATTCTAGAGCATAGTCTCCTTGAGACCCTCCCATGATAATCTCTCCCTAATGTCCTCATATGTCTTAATGACACCTTGGTGGTTGGAAAGGGGCGAATCATGTGTTGCATGTAGAATTTTCCCCTTGAGCTTAGAATATTTAGTCAAGAAGATCTGATATAAGTAGTAGATGACTCCATCCATCACTATATACCTCTTATTAGTCACCTACCCATCAAGTACCCTACATGTGAAGTGGTTCTTGGAATATTCCACCAACATCTGGGACTCCCAATCTAGATCCACACTCATCAATGTCAGTGCTTCTAGTCTATGTGATAGGGTACCTGTTACCCTTTTCTTCCCTCTTTAACATGTTCAATGCAAGATTCAAATGAGAGAATTTTTCTAACCCATTTTCATTGCCTCTCTTGCAGTTGCTTTTGCTCAAGAAAAGATTGAAGTTTATAGTGGTCAATCTTCACTTGGAATCTATTGCCCATCCAAAACTGCCTAATTTTGGCCAATGTATGTTTGAAGACCAACAACCCCTTCTCATATATGGAAGACACCTTCCTATGTGGAATTATATACTGACTCTCAAAGGCTATGGTATAGCCTCCTTGCTCCATAATTGTACCATCACCTACCCCTGAAGCATTACCTTCCAGTGAAAAAGGCTTAGTGAGATCTGGTAATACCGCTACTGGAAAAATTTTCATCCCCTCCTTGAGCCAATCAAAGGCCCTCTGTGCAGTTTTTGTACCATCCAAGGCTCCCCTCTTAGCCAGATCTGTGAGTGGTGCCACCTGTTGTGAGAAATATTTAACCAACTCACTATCCGGGGGCCTTCCTAGTGGAAATTTGCCTCCAAATACTATATCATCATGATCTAGAGTAGACTGCATATCTGAGTGGACTTATTTTTCCTTGTCTCCTCTTCGCAAATCAGTATCCATTTTATGTGTGGATACTTCCTGAATTGGATAGGTGTGCATGCCCCGGAACATTTGATGCTTACCTCTCTTCCTATGTATCCATTCCATTTGCAAGGTCTCCCAATCTGTGGTGACCTTCCCCAGTGTTATCAACCACTGCACACCCAATATCACATTGGTGTCAGGAATATCGACTAAAAAGAAGTGATAATTCAAAGTTTATGTCCCCAAGGTTACATACAGTGCCATAACATACTTCACACATTGCGTGGTTCTAGCTCCTGGGACCAAAAATGAGAATCCTTCAAAATCATCGGTGTTTATTGTTCTTCTCTACACTAACTGAGAATCAATAAAATTGTGGGTATTCCCACTATCTATCAATGCTAACACCCAATGCCCTTGGACTGTACCTTAGACTCTCAAAGTCAAATACTTGGGTACTCCCCGTAAGGATGCAAGGGCCCCTCTAATTTGATAAATGCCCCATTTCCACAACCTGGTGGTGGTGGATCCTCTCCTGGTGCCACATCGCTGATTTATCCTTTTGGATCCTCTTCTTCCTCCTCTTCACTATCTGAGAATACCTCAATATAGTGTGCCTTTCCCATAGCACACCCATGCCTTGGTGCCCACGGTTCTCGAAAAGGGAAGCAAAGCTTCTTCCTCCACAAATCCCTTCAGAAATCATAACTAAGAGGTCTGTTGTTCTGGTTCTCCTTTGGGGGAGGAACCTTCACATATTTCCCCTTTCACTAAAAAGTATGCCTTTTCTGAAATGGAGCTCTTGCCCTTGGAAAACCATCTCGTAAGTCCCTAGCCCTCTCAATGGCACCTTGGAGTGTAGTTGGTCTATTGGAATTTACCAACCCATGTAGAGGCTCTACTAGTCCATAAATGAACATATAAACTCTCCTAGATGTAGATAAATCTGAAACCATGATGGAAAGTTATAGAAAATCAAAGATAAATGTCTCTGGATTTCCTGACTGCTTGAGCTTGGCTAGCTCAACAAAGGGTGCCTATGGATCTCTTCAGTCAAATATTTATACCAATCTCTGGTTGAATTATGCATATGTAGTCACATTTTCATGCCCCAATGTGGAATGAACATGAAACCACAATTCATGTGCCTCAAATTAAAGGTGGAGCACTGCTATCTTAATAGCTTCAATCTCTTGTACTTGGTTCAACTGGAAATAGATGTCTAGTTTCTCTACCCAAGACTTGGTTGTGCACTTGAATGACCCATCAAAATCAGGTAGAAAGAACTACCCATAGTATGTTGTAGATAATTTTTGTACATGTACCCTCCACTTCTATGGTTATTACGGGGTCTCGTATTATCCTTGATCTGACATAACTCCTAGAAGTTAAGATTCTCTTTGAATCTTTGAGATTGAGACTCATACTCTAGAAAGTAATACTCAAGTGTATATTGTTCTTGGGGTCCTCCACCCCAATTTCCTACTTCTAGGAATGTAGGCATAGTGGAGCTATGGGAAAATTGTTGTATTACTGGTTGCTCATACCAGTGATTTGAAGTGTAGGAACTTTCTCCATGTAGAAACCTTCTTGGGGTCTCTTTCTGTCTTTCCATCCTCATCTGCTTGATTTCTTTGGAAATATCTTACATGGTTTGGAGAAGAAGCTTTGGAAACTCCATTTCATCCATTTCTCCTAATACTAGAGTTTTTCATTTTTCTTTTTCATTATCTGTATAATTCTATTAATATATCGGTTCACCCATTTTTTGAGAGTTTTTCCTTCTTCTGATGACATAGATCTAGTGGTACATAAGCTGAGCCAAGGTTATGCTATGATACCACTGTAAATTCCAAATCAAGAAAAATATAAATATGGAAAATGCAGTAAAATATCAATACATCAAACATGAGAAGATCATAGATCCATTTTATTAGATATCATAGAAGAAAATGAGTACAAGATCTTGAGGAAAAAGACACTCAAGCTAGGCCAAACAAGCATCAAATGACCTAGTACACCAAAACATAAAATACTACTGCTACACAAAATGTCAGAAGGCTGTGATTGCGCAATCCCTGCTAGAAATACTGCTACTAGAAACTAATATTGCATGGACCAGCTGATATAGTGCTCAGAAGATGTTGGGATTAGAGATCTAGGCTTTCTAGCACAATTACAGGATAACCGAGAAATGGTTTCCGGAAATACACAACATGAAAAGTGCAGCCCTAGGGCTAAATTACACTCTGTAGTTGGGTAACTGCTGGGAGGTGGATGATATGATGTAAAAATGGTTTATGATCCTCCCCAGTGACTTTCCGAATAAAGGGATGCTCCCCTCACTGGAAAAAAAGCTCAAAAACTTGGGTTATGAACCCTCCCCTGAAAATGTCCTATAGAATAATGCAGTTTCTAAAGGGGAATACGCTTCTGAAGATGGTTGAATATTGGATTGATGCTAGATGATGTAATGAAGATCAAATGAACCTTTCCTGAGTGGGCACTCTAAGTCTCCCAAGGATGAGGGTGGGATTTCTGCTCGGAAACACCCTTATCCTAAACAACACAGTAGACTTCGCTAGACAACTAAAGCGTGTAGAAAGTCATAAAAGACTGAACATAAAAAATATTAAGAATGACTTGTATGACTTCCATCCCCTTCCTTATATGCTTTGTGAGCCTGCTCCCCCTTGGTCCCACTCATTAAAGATGCTACTCTCATGGAGACTTCCTCCCATTATGACTGCATTGTCCTCCAATCACTCTCCACTTCCTCCATGACTACGTTGTTGATTTGGTCAACCTTGACCCCATCTACATGCATTAACCCCTATTCCACCAAGGAGTTCTTTAGTCAACTAATACAATGATCCAAATTCACATTAGAAGTGGTTTTATTCCTACTAAAGAGATTTATGGGTCTCTCTACCCTCTTATTCATCTATCTTATTGACAAAAGAAAAAATTAATATTCCAACTAGCTAAAAGCTAATTAGGAATAATACATTTTGGCAAGTGTACAATTTTTTTTTAGGAGAAATACTTCCACCCACATTCATATTTCATACATAGCAGGAATCCCTAGCCACCCTTGGTCAGAGTTGCACATACTTATCCCATCCAAATCATGTTATTTATAGCAAAAATACACCCACCCTGGATGTCATACTGACACCAGGGCCACCTTAGAGAAATGATAGCTGTTGTTTATGTTGATGAAATCATATTTGGAAGTAATGTACAATCTATGAGTCAAGAATTTTATTCAGTTATGCAGCAAGAATTTGAGATTTCTCTACTTGGTGAAGTAACATATTTTCTTGCTATTCAAGTTCAACAAACTAAGAATGGTATATTTATTTCTCAAACCAAATGCCTCAAGTAGATTTTGAAGAAATATGGAATGGTAGACTACAAGATTGTATGCACACCAATGGTAACATGATGCAATATTAGTGAAAATGACGATTCTCCTTCAGTCAATCAACCAGAATATAGATCTATGATCGTAAGCTTGCTCTACCTTACATGAAAAAGACCATACATTATGCATGTAGTTGGAATTGTTGGACGATTTCAAGAAAATACTAAGGAAACTCATCTCAAAGAAGTTAAGAGAATATTCAAGTATCTACAAGGAACTCAAGATTTTTTGTCTACGGTATCCAAAAACGCATGCTTTTCACTTCATGCTTACACAAATGTAGATTGAGAAGGTAATATTGATGGTCACAAGAGTACTAGTGGAGGATAATTTTATTTGGGACCCCGCTTGGTTTCATGGTTCAACAAGAAACAAAGCTCCATTGCTTTATTATTGCTAAGACGAAATATGTTGCTTTTCCATCTTGTTGTACATAAATTTTATGGATGATGCAAAAATTGAAAGACATGCCCTATATTGCAAACATGTCGGCACCTCTGCCTTCGACAAAATGTTCAATTAGAGGAAGATACTTACACCCCCATACACCGCCAAGGTTACATGACCCTCCTCTAGCTAGAATCAAACCAACAGTAGCATAAATATTTCTGCCAGCTAATGTTCACTACAAGAAAAAAGGACATTGGTGAGGGGTGAAAAATGTCACCATAAGATCATTGGTGAGGGTCGAAAGAGCCTTCGTCACCAAAAACTGAATGTCATTAAAGGTGGCATCGCCGAAAGTATAGGTGTTGTGGTGACATTCAAGGTCCATCACCAATAATGATTTATAATGAAGGATAGTGACTGTCACCATTTCATATGAGCAATAGTGATAGACAATAGCCTCCATCACCAAAAAACTGAACGCCACCAAAGGTGGCGTCACCGAAAGTATGTTTTGTGGTGACATTCAAGGTCCATCACGAATATTTATTATAATGAGGGATAGTGACCGTCACCATTTCATATGAACAACATCATTTTTTTGTGATGGACCTTTCATGGCTATCACTATTGGTGCATATATATGGCGACATTCGTTGACAGTCACCATTTCATATTTGGTGAGGATCAAAAAATGTCATGATAAGTTCATTGGTGACATCAAGGTCCATCACGAATAATGACTATAATGAAAAACAATGACCCTCACCATTTCATATCAACAACAATGATTTATGGTGACAGACTCTTGAGGGCCGTCACTATTGACGCCTATATATGGTGGCATTCGTTGACCGTCACCATTTCATATTTTGGTGAGGGTTGAAAAATGTCACCATAAGCTCATTGGTGATGGTAAAAAGAGCAACCATCACCAAAAACTGATCACCTCCATTCCCTAAGAATATCAGGGCACGATGGAATCGAACCACCAACCTCCCACTTGTAAAGCAAGTGCTCTTCCATTGAGCTAGCACCCATTAAATAATTATAATTTTAAAAATTATATCTTGAAACCTTTATAGATTGTAAATTCTAGGGTCTTTTATGCTAGAGGGATTTTTTCTTGTATTGAAACTTGTTCATCACTAATGATGGCCTCTTGCAACAAACCATGCTTGAATTCACTAGATTGCATTAAAAGAATGAATTTCTAAAGAAATTATTTCCAACTAAGAAATTTCTATAAACAAATATGGAAATATCCATTAATTATAAAGATTATTCTAGCATAATATCATGTTATACAACCTAAATTATATTAAACATCCTTTATATACATCTATAATATCCCCTCAAATTCAACTATCTCTTTATGCAACATTCCTTCAAGCCCTACAATTTGTCTCCTTGATTCAGTAACCTTAATACCAGAATAAAAGGATCCAAATGTGGCAATTTTCTGTCCTATCTAACAGAGAAAATTAAAAACCTCTCTAAACAACATTTCCACTTTATCTGCAACCTATATGTTTGCATCAAAATTCACATTAGTTTGGATCTGGGGGGTCCTATGCCATAGGTATGATAGGCATATAAATTAATTAGCAAAAATCTACCCATATGTATAATTTGTATCATAAAGTACCTCTGCAGCTTCCTTTTTGAACCAATCTTGTTGATGTGGATCATGGAACTCTAATTTTGAAGGTGGCAAATGTAGAGATAAAATATTTATGGAGGAATATAATAAACATGCAATAATACTTCCAAAGCTCTCACATTGAATTTGGGAAGAACATAGGTCCAATATATTAGTATATAGTAGCCAGTAACTATTATACACAAGTATGGATACTCAAAAATCATGAATTACATAAAATGTAAGATATCACAAGGTCAAAATAAAAAAATACTATGAAAACTGCTTCCAAAATATAAAGGAGCCAAATTCAGTGGCATAAGAAGAGAGAACATTGTGGTAATGCTTTAGGTGTAGTTTTAAAGTTTAATTCATGTTTTAGCATATTCCTTATAGCATGGTGGCTAAAAAGGCTAGCAAAGGGTAAGTGGAGAGAGGAGTCAATATTGCTGGTAAATTTGATGGAAAAAAAAATCATTTTTTTTACAAGCTCACAAAGGAAGCTTTGAGGCAATAATTTGAAGAAGTTTCTGCTATCTTAGATGGATAAGACAACATATAATTGGAAAGAGACATCACTGTTGGTGCATTTGGAGAGGGTGCTATAGATCCAAAGGGAAGATACCAGGACATCCCTGATGTAAAATTAGATCTAGACCCTTTTCTCAAGAACAACAGTATCAAATAATTTGTGGTGTGTTTCAGTGGTTCTCCCATTTATAACACGCACAACTATTATGATAAATAAGTTCATGGAAAAATAAAGCAAGCTAGAAATGAGGTTCAAGAATTATGGTGAATGGCCTTCTCTTGGACATCTTTTTGTAGAAATTCAGTTTGATCATTGAAAAATGAGTCACTGCCTTGTGTCTAGGTCCACATTCAGACACCACTCCAACTTGAGGTTACTCTTGTAAAGTTAAAGAGTGAAATCAACAATGAACAAGTGAATTTTAGAAAAAAGGGAGAATGGTCAGATAGAAACATATAGTTGAATTTTCTGGAAGAATTGAAGCAAACTCTTGTGGTTAAATCATATCAGCATCTCTGAGGGATTAGTAGACAAGAAATCCATTTTGAATTTCAATAAGAGTGGGGAGATAAAAATGACACTCAATAATTTCAATAATCTATGTAAGTCATGATTTTTATGGAGTGCCCATAATTAGTTTTCATACACAATTATGGGTACTCTAGAAAAATCATGAGTTACATAAATTATGTAAGATGTCACAAAGCCAAAATAAAAAAAAAAAAAATATGAAAATTTCTTCCAAAATATAAAGCAGCCGAATTCAGTGGCATAATAAGAGATAACATTGTGGCAATGATTTAGGTGTATCTTTAAATTTTACTTCATGGTCTAGCATATTTCTTAAAGCATGGTGTTTGAAAGGGTTGGCAAAGGGTAAGTGGGGAGAGGAGTCAACGCTGCATGGTACATTTGATGAAAGAAAAAAAATGTTTTTTTTGCAAGCTCACAGAGGAAGCTTTGAGGCCATAATTTGAAGAAGTTTTTGCTATCTTAGATGGAGAAGGAAACATATAATTGGAAAGAGATAGCACTGTTGGTACATTTTCTGAGGGTAATGCAAATCCAGAGGGAAGATACCACGACAACCCTCTTGTAGAATGAGATATAGATGTTGTTCTCAAGAAAAATAGTCTCAAATCATATGTGATGTGTTTCAGTGGTTATCCCATTTATAACACCTACAACTATTATTATAAAGAAGTTCATGGAAAACTAAAGAAGGCTAAAAATGAGGGTAGGAAATTATGGTGAATGGCCCTGTCCTAGACATATTTTGGTAGAAATTTAGTTTGATTGTTGAAAAATTATTCATTGCCTCATGCCCAGGTCCACATTCATACACCAGTCTAGCTTGAGGTTACTCCTGTAAATTTAAATAGTGAACTCAACAGTGAACAAGTGAATATTAGAAAAAAGGGAGAATGGTAATATAGAAACAATATAGTTAGATTTTATGGCAGGACTGAAGCAAACACTTGTGGTTAAATCATCTCAGCATCTTTGAGGGAGTAGAAACAAGAAATCCATTTTGAATTTCAATAAGAGTGGGGAGCTAAAAATGGCACTCAATAATTTTAATAATTTATGTAACTCATACTTTCTCATGAGTGCCCATAATTATTTTTCATGCACAATTATGGGTACTCCAGAAAAAAATGAGTTACATAAATTATGTAAGATGTCACAAGGTCAAAATAAAAAAATAATATGAAGAGAGAACATTGTGGCAATGGTTTAGGTGTATATTTAAAGTTTACTTCATGGTTTAGCATATTTATTAAAGCATGGTGGTTGAAAGGGTTGGAAAATGGTAAGTGGAGAGAGGATTCAACACTACATGGTACATTTGATGAAAGAAAAAAAATCAAAATTTTTTACAAGCTTACAGAGGAAGCTTTGAGGCCATAATTTGAAGAATTTGCTACTATCTTAGATGGAGAATTCAGCATATAATTGGAAAGAGACAACACTGTTGGTACATTTGGAGAGGGTATTACAGATCCATAGGGAAGATACCATGACAAACCTGATGTAGAATGAGATCTAGATGCTTTTCTCAAGGAAAAGAATCTCAGATCATATGTGGTGTGTTTCAGTAGTTCTACCATTTATAACACATAAAAATATTATGATAAATAAGTTCATGGAAAATAAAGTAGGATAAAAATGAGGGTTGAGAATTATGGTGAATGGCCCTGTCCTGGACATCTTTTGGTAGAAATTCAGTTTGATCATTGAAAAATGAGTCACTGTCTTATGTCCAGGTCCACATTTAGACACCACTCCAACTTGAGGTTACTCTTGTAAAGTTAAATAGTGAGCAAGTGAATGTTAGAAAAAGGGGAGAATGGTTAGATAGAAACAATATAGTTTAATTTTCTGGCAAGACTTAAGAAAAATCTTGTGATTAAATCATCGTAATATCTTTGAGGGAGTGGTAGACAAGAAATCCATTTTGAATTTCAATAAGAGTGGGGAGTGAAACAATGACATAGTTAGTGAGGGACTGGTAGATGATGGTGAGGCTAATGATATTCATTCCAGCATTGTTTTCACGCAGAGACAAAATTTATGAGGATGATTTTATTCCTATGAAAAAGGCTCGACCTTATCCTCCAACACTTGAATTAAATTTGAGGAAGAAGAACACATATGGTATAGTTGCAAGGGAAGCATTTCAGTTTTGGAGAAATATTCATGGGCTGGAAGTTTTTATGATGGCCATTTTCAAATATGTGCACTTAGAAGTTATCTCAGTTTTGAAGTATGATGGAATTTGTGCTGGGTTGAACACCCATCAATGTGGGGCGTGACAAAGATATTTGGACCCTGTTCATGCATAGGGAATTGAGGATTCTAGCACTATGTTATCATGCAAAGACAAAAGTTATGAGAATGAGTTTCTTCCTATGAAAAACGATCAGCCTTATCCTATAACACTTGAATTAAATTTGAGGTAGAAAAACTAGTAATGTGTGCTCCCAGATAGTTGCAAGGGAAGCATTTCAGTTTTGGAGAGATATTCATGGGTTGGAAGTCTTTCTGATGGAAATTTGAAAAAATGTGCACTAAGAAGTTATCTCAGTTTTGAAGTATGATGGAATTTGTGCTGGTTTGCACAACCATCAATGTGGGGTGTGACAAAGATCTCTGGACCCTATTTGTGCACAAGGAATTGAGAATGCCCTTGAATTGAGAATTCCAACACTATGTGCACTCAGAAGTTATCTCAGTTTTGAAGTATGATGGAATTTGTGTTGGGTTACATGCCCATCAATGTGGGCTGTGACAAAGATCTCTGGACCATGTTCTTGCACAAGGAATTGGGGATGTCCTTGAATTGAGGATTCTAGCACCATGTTTTCACATTGAGACAAAATTTATGAGGATGAGTATCTTCCTATGACAAAGGCTCGACCTTATCCTACAACACTTGAATTAAATTTGAGGCAGTATAACCAATATTGTATGCTCCCGAATAGTTTCAAGGGAAGTATTTCAGTTTTGGAGAGATATTCATGGGCTGGAATTCTTTATGATGGCCATTTGCAAAAATGTCCACTCAGAAGTTATCTCAGATTTGAAGTATGATGGAATTTGTGATGGGTTGCACACCCATCAATGTGGGGTGTGACAAAGATCTCTGGACCCTATTCATGCACAGGGAGTTGAGGATGTCCTTGAATTGAGGATTCCAGCAAAAATGTGTACTCAGAAGTTATCTTAGTTTTGAAGTATGATTGAATCTGTGCTGGGTTACACACCCATCAATGTGGGGTGTGACAAAGATCTATGGACCCTGTTCGTGCACATGGAATTGAGGATGTCCTTGAATTGAGGATTCCAGCACCATTTTTTCATGCAAAGACAAAAGTTATGAGGATGATTATTTTCCTATGACAAAGACTCGACCTTATCCTACAACAATTGAATTAAATTTGAGGCAGTATAACCAGTACTATGTGCTCCCAGATAGTTGTAAGGGAAGAATTTTAGTTTTCGAGAGATATTCATGGGTTTTCAGTCTTTATGATGGCCATTTGCAAAAATTTCCACTCAGAAGTTATCTCGGTTTTGAAGTATGATGGTATTTGCGTTGGGTTGCACACCTATCAATGTGGGGTGTGAAAAAGATCTTTGGACCCTATTTTTGCACAGGGAATTGAGGATGTCCTTGAATTGAGGATTCCAAAACTATGTTTTCATGTAGAAATAAAAGTTAGGAGGATGAGTTTCTTGTTATGACAAAGGCTCGACCTTATCCCACAACACTTGAATTAAATTTAAGGCAGTAGAACGAGTATTGTATGCTCCCAAATAGTTGCAAGGGAAGCATTTTAGTTTTGGAGAGATATTCATGGGTTTGCTAGAAGTCTTCATGATGGTCCTTTGCAAAAATGTGCACTCATCAGGGATTCTACTCATAAGAACTTGGTTTCTTATATCTCCGAGTTGGGCACAACTAAGGAGATGTATGATAAGTTGGTGGCATGTTTAGGGCTAGAAATGCTAATCAAATTCTCTTTTTGAAGAACAAGTTGAAGAACATTAAGATGGACAAGGGAGAGTCTATCCAATCATATTTCATGAGTCTCACTGAAATCAAGAATGATCGCTTAGCTATTTGAGAGGTCATAGCTGACCAAGAGCTCACTCTCATTTCTCTTGGTGGACTTCCCTGACCATGGTATGTATTTAATACCATTATTCTCAATAATAATACAATTCCTGATTTTGATGAATTGTTGACAAGATGCGCTCAAGAGGAGACAAGGATGATGGAGAGAGACCATCCCTCAAATGGGAATGGAAGTGACAATACTGCCTTCACCTCTCATGCAAAGAAGAAGAAAAATGTTGGACCGAGAAATCAAATTCATTGAAGAGTGAGTGGGTCCCTAAGGAAGAAAAGGAAGATGTTACAATTGTAACAAGTTTGGTCACTATGCAAGAGAATGCCCCAATAAAAGGGACTCTCCCCAATATGATGACTACAAAAACAATAAAAAATTCTGAGGGAATGGAAATCAAAGGAACAACAGGTTCAAAGGAAAGAGGAAGGCTCCCTCTCATTGAAATGGAAATGGAAATGGTCAACCTTTGAAGAGGTCAAGGTACTCTCGCTATGATGAATGCAATTGTTTTCACTATCAACACAATCTTATTTTTACCTTACATCACATTCAATTTTGACTATTATTTTCACCCACCTATGAAAATCGACTTCATCAACAACTTCTTCATTTTTTCACTCCACCCACAACTTCTCTATATCTAGTTTATGTAAGATTACAGATAAATGTTGTGTGCATATTTACTAATGTCTTACATTTCGAGTGGTATCACCACCCATCATCAGGGACACATATTCTTTGGGAAGCTATCAAAGATTTCTTCCTTCATAACCTTCATTCACGGTGACTCACATGCCCCCTAAGCTCTAGAACTATTAACAAATGGTATTATGATGATGATTGTAAACCTATATATAGAAGGTTTAAATATTATCTAGACCTTCATCCCAGGATAGCCACAACCACCCATAAGGAGTATAATTTACCTTGCATAAAAGAAATACAGGTTCTTGAATTGTCAAGAGGAGAGAGCTCCTTCCCCTCCTTCACATATCTCCCAATCCATTTTGGCACATACACCTCCCTCAAAATAAATTACTATCAACCAACATTGAACCCTACACTTGGTGGTCACACACATCCTTCCTCTACAATACTCCTAGCCATATTCCCACTTAGGTATCCTCTACCACTTCCTCTTGTCTCCTTTCCATTTGATGCACATAATGAACAATAATCATATTTAAATCACTACTTATGCAATATCATGGTGATTTTGTGATAATCATGTCTCTTAGACACTCATGCACTATGCATCAAGAAGCATCTGTATATATAAGAAAAATAGTGAGAAGATATTATCAAAAACATTTAATAAGATTTGAATGTAAATTTATCACAATGAACTATGACAAATTTCAAGAGTCTATCTTCCTAACCACCTTTGTCAATATAAGTCCTTGTTAAGCACAATAGAAAATCATTTTTTTAATCAAAGTGCTATATTTTGGATCGAGGATACAACATCTTGCTTACTCAAGTAAGGCTCTAATATTATTTTAAGGGTGAAGCAATGCAGAAAAGAGAGGCTTGTTATAAAACTCCACATACAATATTATAACTATTATAATACATTAAATAGTTAATATTTATAATATGAAATATCAAAACCACATAATTAAGGGCACATCCAAGGTTGGAAGGAGTGAGAGAGTGTTTGAGAGTGAGATTGTCAAGAGCATCATTTTCCCAAATCCCCGGGTCTCTATGTGTGTGTGTGTGTAGAGAGAGAGAGAAATAAATTATATTGCATTTATATTGATAAAAAATATCTAGAATGCCAAATTGGTTGTAGAATATATGAAAACCTACATATTTGTACATCAATAAAGATAGAAATAGCACCCATAGTACATTAATGATTAATCATTCAAGCAACAAACTTCTAGAAACTACATTGTATCAATTACAAGAAAACATATAAATTTTTAAGCCAAATAATAGAAGCTAGACCATCGCTAAAATGTGCAAGAGATGAATAGTGCATATGTGGAAGAGAATTCAACTGAAAACAAAAATGAGTAGTACTTGTCAACCTAGAGACTATGAGAAATCTCAATGAGAGGATGATAAATTATCAAGAAGAGAAAAGCCATGTGAACAAATAACCTATTGTAGAGTCAGCTAACAGAGATGAAAATGTCAATCAAGTGGAAAAATAATTGGTATGGAAGTAAATATTCCAAAAGAATATCTAGAGGATCTAGAAAAACTTTTAATTAAACCTTCTCAAATTCATCAAAATGGTCTTATAACATATGTAAGAGAAAAATATCCCAATGATATAGTCTTCAAAGAAATATTAAGGGAGCCAAATCACTTAGGTTCAATGGTGAAAATAAACTTTCTATGAAAAAACTCAATCTTAATCTTAATTTGTGAAGGTATAGTGGTTAGGTCTTTTTCAATAGTGATTTTTGTGGTTGAGAGAGTAGCACCACAACAGTTTTCTTAAATGGTTATCCAATATTACCATGATGATGACTTAGGCATTCTAGAGATCTGTGACCAAATATTGGTAGGCTTCGATATGAGAATTGATTGGAGGAGTGAATATAAGAGTGGATCATATTCACGGGGCGTGCTCACCTCTGAGGCCCATCAACTCGAAGTCATAGACACAGTTTCTCAGAATTTCGAAAGAGACAATGCTTTTTTGAATACAATTTCAAAAACCGGTGGCACTTATTTTCCAGAGAGCAATGTTCCTGTTGAAACTAGAAGCACTAAAATGCGAATTTTATTTTTAGTTCGATCATAGCTAGATTTGAAAGACAGTCTCTTTTGCCAAATTCCACACTCACACAAAGGGGTTGTTAAAAGATTGACTAATGGGGCAGTGTCTATGAGCTCTTTTGTAATGATATCTTTCCCAAGATATCTCAACTTCATTGATTTCATTTTGTAACGAGCTCTTTCTGAAAATATCGTAACTTTATAGATTTCAATAAATTTCATAGTGCCTTCTCAAATTTCTTTGGATATATGAATTCAAAATATATTTTAACTTTATAGATGCAGGGTGTATAGATGAGATCCTTACCTTGTTGGATTTATTAAATACTTACTTTTCGCTATAGATGTGTCATGCAAACATTTTTGTTATTATTTTATTATGAAAGTGCTATTGTAATGTTTTTATAAGGAAGTCACAGAAACTACAAGTTTCAAACAATGTTGTTGCAAGCTTTGTGGTCGATAGAATATAGTAAAATACATGTTACACAAATGAAAATACTGCTAAGAGCAGGGATTGGCACATCAACAAAGAATCAGTTTCTCATAATTGACACGGGCAGCAATGTGACATGGATATAGTGCAATGCTCCCATATTCGATCCGAAAGAGTCATATTCTTATAAAAGAATACCCTATAGTTCGGATGTGTGTACTGAATTGTCCCATTACCAATTTAATCCGTACACCTGTGGTGGTAACGGGGTTTGGAGTTATGTAGTGCTTTACATGAATGGATCGCTAGCCTCTGGAGATTACAGCCAGGAGAAGTCGACTGTGGGTTCCAATTCTCTCCTGGGCATATCAATGGAAGGAACTTTAATGGGGCGACGAAAGTTTTAGGATTTGGGCAGGATCCAATAATTAGTTCATATTCCTGTGAAATATGTAAGAATGAGAGATGAAAGGAATCCTAAGTTTTTTATACTTTTAATGTCCGAGAAAATTTGTTGAAACTGAATACAACTTCAGGTACATTTCTCTATATTGGTCCTAACGAAAAAAATTCTAGCCCTATAAAAGGCATTAGAAATGTTTCGATTTTTCAAAAAGAATTTATTTCCTATATTTTCTAGTACAATATGGCATAAATTCCATGCAACGAGATGAACCAACTTTTATTGATTAAATATTTGAATTTTGAGCAAGTTACATAATCATACTAGTTCCTGGCCGTAAATTTTCCTTGTCAAATTTCTTCACGAGACTAAGCATCATAGGGTTCATGAGACGAGGAAGATAGGGTTATAATTCTTTCCTGGGCTTCGCATTTGGATGTGGGAAGATCAATGGAAGGAACTTTAATGGGGCCGCGGGAGTTTTAGGATTGGGGCAAGATCCAATTGAAGTAGGCCCCAGTTTTTCTGGGCTTTCAGGAAAACCATGGTGTGGATCTCCTCTCTCCTGCTACGGCCTCCTACTCCCCCCTCATTTATCAAATATCAAAGTTAAATTCTAGACTGGGGTGCTACTAGTGAAGTTTCTTGTACTGGACCGACTAAGTCAACTATGAATCATGGAGGAGGGCCATCTTCTGTTACAATGGAATCTCTATCGGGCGGGATGGTACATGCCATCACATTAAACCTTTATTATCCATCATTACATCATGCATATCTCATATCATAATATGTATACTCAACAACAATACAACCGCAACCATACAACTGGTTGTAGGTTCATGAATCAACTGTTCTTCGGAGACTATCCGGCATCGATGATGGAGAGAGTTGGCAATCGACTGCCTTTATTCTCGTCAGAAGAGGATAATCATGGGTCACTGGATTTCGTGGGAATTAACCATTATACAACATGTTATGTCAAGAACAACAAAACCAAAATCACCTCAATTTTTGGGCTTTCACGAAAACCATGGTTGTGGATCTCCTCTTTCCTGCTACGGTCTCCTACTCCCCCCTCATTCATCAAGGTTAAATTCTAGACTAGGGTGCTACTAGTGGAGTAGCTTGTACTAGACCGACTGAGTCAACTGAAATCATGGAAGAGGGCCATCTTCTGTTACAATGGAATCTCGATCGGGTGAAGATAGAGGGTTTGTACAGGTTGCTAGGTTGGAATAAACCCTCAATGATGTATCTAATCATGAGTTAATATCTGTTGCTATTCTATTTCTTCAAACAATATTCTAAGATTAATCTTGGTTTCTATTCTATTTTTTTCAAATGTAGCAGAGAAATAAATGGGAAGAGTACCTTGTTGATGGAATTGAACTCAAAACCATTTTCGGGCTTTCCACTGAACTCATGACCACTAGACATGAACAAGATTCACCGCCAAAGCTTCAGGGCGAGAGCATCCAGGGGCTTTTCCTTGCAGAGATTTAACAATGCCTCTTTCTGAACTTTGCGTTCATTGTCTGCACTCATGAGGTGCATTATTAGGGACAAAACATGGCAGAAGAGGGTTTTCATAAACCTTTTTAGTAGACTTAGATCTTTGTTATGTTCCCACCTATAATTCTTTTTCTTAGTTTTGGGTTAGATATGGATTTTATTTTATTTTATAGTGTAAGCTTTAAAAGTTGTTTGGTTTTATTTTTTTCTATGGGTAACAGTGGAATTTTAAAATAATTGCTTTCAATTTAAATTAAAATTCTTAATATACAATTTAAATTAATATTCTTAATATACAGTGAATTAAATTGGGGAGGGGAGATTGCTATTGAACTAATTATTTTTAATTAAAATTTATAAATTATGTAAATAGAAATAAATTATTTTAAATAATTAGTGGTAATTTATGGAAAATATGTAGAAATTAAAAGGTAAACACAATAAGTTTATTTTCTAATAATTAAGATAAATAAATCTTATTGACTTCTACAATTTGTTATGTTGAACTAGATGGCAATTTCGACCATGCCCAAATCACCAAGATTGTTCCCTGTTACACACATGGCCAATGTGAGGTACCAAACCATGGAAAATTTGAGACTAAAATTTATATTGATATTCCCTAAAGACACAATAGGCCAAACTAGAGATTATACCCATCATGAGAAGCCCATATAAAAAGGTGTGGTGTGTGGGTAAGAGGCCCCATGAATATGAGACATAAATAACCATTGAAGTGAACTAGAAAACTAGTAAACTAATCACCATAAATGAAACAACAACATATCAAAACCTAGGCATATAAGAAGTTTATCCCAAGGAGGAAAATCCCAGCATTAAGAAAATAATGAGACAACACTGGAGGAACACAAACAACCATGTCCAAATAGAAGTAAAATTGCAACCAAAAGAGTAGGGAGAATGCAGGCACCTAATTAGCAGAATTTTATAGGTGTCACTAGATCCAAGTCAAATTAATGATATATTTCGTAAAATATTGCAACATACAACGAACTTATGGCAAATAGAAAGCAAAGAATCAAAATTTATTCCAAGATATTAATGACAACAATCTAATCAAAATGGAAGATTGGAATCCCAATATTTCCATCAAAGTAAAATTAAGTTCGCCTTGTAGATACATAGGACATCCATGGATTTTCACTTACATTACAAATGCAAAACAAAAGCAAAAGTGATAATACCTACCAAAACCAAATAATTTTATCATCGACTTCAATGTATTCATGATAGTCCATATGGTCTTTCCTATCCTGTACACATAAATATTGACCCTTCCCATAAAAAATTAGATCGAGATATTCAAGTTATAAAGCTAGAAGAAATTTTAGTGTTGAATTCCCAAGAAAATTAAAAAACTCCTGGGCAAGCCATTTAACTTACTCTACAATTGGGGTCACAAAATGACATTGGATCAACATTTTAACATATCAATTTCAATTCATACTATTTAGTATCTACAACCAAGTCCCTATCTCCTTGACAAAGTTCCATGACCTTTTGGGAACCCAGTTCTTCAACTTCGATTACAAGAATGAGTCCTAGTAGACCCGAGTCTAGAATATCTAAATCCATTTCCAATAATTCCTTGCAACTTGAATACAATTATGAATCCGCATCTTATGTATCTTCCGAGGAGATATAGAGACCAACCAATTACTAGTCTTACAAAAGAGGATACTAATATAAGCTCCATTGTATACACGCTTCCACCTTTTGATTTGTTGTTTGTAAATACATTTATGTAAATATAAGACATATTTTGACAAATGAAACAAAAAAATAATGGGTGACCTACACTAAAATCCAGTGCTTTTCTTGCATTCTTCAACTATGTTGGAGCAAAAAAAGAATGACAATCACTAGAAAAATATGCATACCATCAGGATTAGATATTGGCTAAGCCGATGCAAACAAAGTCAGTGCCATGGAGCAGATGGTTCTATATTGGGATAATAAGGTATATGTATATAATAAGTTGAAAGGAATACCATGTAAAACCTATACAACATTAAGCTTCTTGTATTGAGTTAGTGTAGGAATTGATAAGAAAGTCAACAGTATGAAGAAAAATGAAAATAAACTTTGAACAAATAAATCTTCAGAGGCGGTGATTCCTGAACATCATCCTTTAATCATGGGGGACATAGAATGCATGATAAGCAATGAGAATTATTTCCAGCGGGGAAGAGTTTATCAAATGTTCAGCTCATGGGATTTCTTAGAACTCATCCACAATGATCTTGAACATGACCTCAGTATCAACATTTACAAGAATTTGACCAAATCATGCCTCCATAGGATTGCTTCCATATCTCTTGTTCTTCCTTTTGTGGAGGTAATCTCCTGGCTCATAGGCTAGGTGGACTTGTCCAATAGATGGATCCTAAACCAACACCAGAGCCCAGTTGGAGGCTATCATACCTTCAACATATTGTCAAGAAATTTCCTCCCAAAGCCTGAAGTAAGTCTATCTGAGGAATGGGTGAAAAGGGCTATGGATGAGGTACCTCCTAGCATGCTACTAAAGAATGGTGGTTTTATGCTAAAATATTTAAGACCAGGATATCAAAGGTGTATCTAACTGCTAGATTGAAGCATCATTTTAGAATAGTCATGATGTTGCTAGCCAAACTGTATGGAGAAAAGGATCGAACCATGTTTCATGAAATATGGGTGCCTATGGTAAATGAAATTTGTACTCATGGGCCAACATTAAATTGGAGTGAAATCATGTCCCCTTCACTATATAAATATTTCATGGAAGTGAAGAGTGCCAAGCCTACTGGTTTCTTTATGTCGAGCTACCTTTTGGACTCCATCTATTCAGAAAATGAATTTGCGAAACTAGAATGGAAATGGTCCAAGTATTTTCCTCCGATACATGTTTAATGCAAGCTCTTATGGGATTACAAGCATAAATCAAAGATGACAATAATATGCAACCATTTTATTGCTCCAATGTACTCTTTGTTATTTTATAAAGAGTGTCCCTACCTCTTGGAACAAGAATGGGTAGTCATAAGAGGCATTGGAGACTGGTATTTGCATGAACAAGGAATTTACATCAGAGTTTATGCCATATGGTGGATTGAGAACTCCCTGTATTTTACCTTTATATGCTTCAAATAGAGTGGCTCAGTTGGAAATATTATATTAGACATTTTATCATCAAGATACAGGTACTCTTAAGAGGGAAAAGAGGTCAATATGGCCCAAGTTACCTATCAATATCATATACTATGGAGTTGATGGCACTAGCCAAGCCATGAAAGAGGTCAATGAAATTGAATCATATCATTTTGGAGAGATAATATTCAAAATACATGATCTTGAAGCTGTGATTATTAGTCATTGTGTTGTTATCAACCAGATTTAGTCTTATACTCATGAGAGGGATACTGATGATGAAATCTTCAAGAGACTTATTTATCCATCTGAGGTTAAAGAAAATCTAAGTCAAGGACCTTAGAATAAGGTTGAAAAGACCCATGCTTCACCTATTTTCAACCATTAGGAAGAAGTTGAAAAGCTCTAGAGGGCGTTGGAATAGGTGAAGGTGTTGAAGGAAGCACTGGAAAAAGAAGCAGACAAAATCAAGAGGAGGATTGAAGAAGAGCAAGCAACG